>JAZKJV010008662.1:0-600000 GCA_037367405.1 Ottelia alismoides
TAATGGTCTGCTTCACAGACCTCCAGGAGACTGCACTGCCTCCAAGGGAAAATACATACCCTGTAACACCATTACTCCCAGACTCCTCTATTTTCCCTATCCAGCTTGCATCACTGTATCCTTCTAGTACAGAAGGATGTCTACCATAATGCAAACTAAGTGAAATAGTTCCCTTCAAGTACTTCAGTACTCGATCCAGAGCCTCCTAGTGAGTACGGTCAGGACAGCTAGTGTATCTACTCAGCTTTGCAACCGAGAATGAAATATCAAGTCTCGTACAATTTGCAAGATACATTAAACTTCCTATCACTTGTGAATACCTTAGCTGAGCTACAGGTACTCCACTTTTATTTTTAAACAGCGCTTTAGATGAATTGAAGGAGTGCTTACAGCCTTGCAATCTTAATATCCAAATTTCTCAAGTACTTTCTCAACATAGTGAGATTGAGAAACTACAATCCCATCAACTGACCTTGTCAGTTTGAGACCCAAGATCACATCAGCAACACCCATGTCCTTCATCTCAAACTTGCTACTTAAGAATGCCTTAGTCTCATTAATAATCCTCATATGTGATCCGAACAACAATATGTCATCAACATATAGGCACAAGACAATACACTCGTCACCTTTCACCTTGGGATAGACACACTTATCGAATTCATGAACCATAAAGCCACATGACAAAATAGTCTTGTCAAATTTTTCATGCCACTGCTTTGGTGCTTGTTCAACTCGTAAAGGGATTTGACAAGCTTGCAAACCTTTCCCTCATTTCCAGGAGTCACAAGCCCATCAGATTGATCCATATAGATCTCTTCCTCAAGATCGCCATGCAAGAAAGCGGTCTTCACATCCATCTGGTGGATAGAGAGATCATATACATACGCCAATGCTATGAGCATCCGGATTGTGGTCATCCTAGTCAGAGGGGAATAGGTATCAAAGTAATCGATACCTTCCTTTTGCCCAAAGCCCTTGGCAACTAATCTGGCTTTATACTTTTCAATTGATCCATCAGATCTAAGCTTTCTCTTAAACACCCACTTGCACCCAATGGTAGAGCACCCTTTGGGTAAATCAACCAACTCCCAAGTTCCATTAGCCATAATGGAATCCATCTCGGATTTGATGGCTTCCTTCCATTGTTTTGCTTCAGATGAAGCCATGGCTTCCTTGTAACTTGGTGGATCACCCTCGATCTGGTAGACAACAAAGTCGCTACCCAGATCCTTAGCTATCCGAGGTCTTTTACTCCTCCATTATACAGATCCAAATAAATGGAAATAAATGTATCACAGATTAATATCATTAACGTCATATATTTCCAATCCATTATCCAATTACGACATGCAAGTAGGAACCAATTAACCACACGGAAACAAACAACCGGACGAGATCCAGAAAAGGGTAAGCAATAAATCAATTGCGGCAAACAACAGATAAGAAAGATAAGGTTAGAAATCACCGAAGCGTCCATAAAATGGACTGTCCTTAGAGAGGATTTTGCCCCCACAATACCGATGCGAAGGGTACTGGCGATCCGCTCCTACGATACGACGGTTCACGGTCGTCGTCCGCACACATCGACGAGACCTTCCTCGAAAGCACCTCCGAGAACTTGCAGCCAAGAAGAAACAGGGTCGCAGGCGTGAGAGAGAGAGAGAGAACAAAAGTGACGGCGAGTTTTCTTGCGAGTGAAGAAAAGCGGCGTCGGGTGAGGGGTATAAAAAAGGGGAGCTCGCGTGCCCTAGCGCGTGGTCCCTTCGGTTTCTGAAAATGCCCCTCAACGGTCGTGTCCTTTTGGATTCCAAAAACGCGGCTAAGTCGAGCCGTTTGGATCAAGTCCGATTTAATCGATCAACCAAATGAAACCCGCAGCAAAAGTATCGAGATCCGAGATCCGAATTGACTCTCCCGAGCCCGAGCCGATGCCGGAGACGGAGCGGAGCGCGCGCGCGCGTGTGTGGTCCTCCATTCCTCCTCTCTACTATTGCTACAAGAGATTGAAGTGGGGACTCATATATAAGTCCATCAGAAGTTTAGATCTCTAAGTTATGGTACTAAACTTCAACCCAAACTCATCCATGTTTCAAATTTTGGAAATTCCCAACTTTCCCTCCAAACCATTTGGTTTCCAAATTGGAATATAATTAATTCCAATTGTAATTACATAGGTTTTTCAATTAAAACCTAAATACAATTTTTAATACAACACCCTCCCCTCACGTGACCCCACCAACGTGCGACCCCTGCCGTTCACATCCAGCAGGTACACGACAACCAGCCCAGCCGCCACCAGCAGTCCGTCTCCCCTTCCACGGTCATGACTATGTGTTAGCCGCTACTGTCCAGCCCTCCAGGTTGTCTCCCACTACCGGGTAACCTCCGTTGCAACAGTGCTTCTCACGTCCAGCCCACTATGCGGCAACCACGGCTTCCAGACCACTCCTCCAACGTGTGGTCGCACCTGCGCGGTGCACCGCCAGCCGTCGCGCCATGTTGTCGTTCAACTCCAGGCCACGCCCTCGCAGCAGTAGCCGCCCAGCCACCTCACGTGCACGTGTACCGATGTCACCATAAAAAGCTCATTTTTCGGGAATTTGAGACCAAGCTTCTGAGAAACTCTGATTTTCGGCTAACCCAACGCCAACTCTTCGATATATTTCTTGCTGGAAATCTCCCTGATCCCGCCAGGAACTTCCACGGACAAACTCTTTGCCTCTGCTTTTTCTCTTTCTCACCAGCGCAACTAGATCTCATAAGCCCTCTCCTTCCTGACGGGCAGCAGATGGAGTTTTGATAGCCTTGATATTAAGATGACTGACCTTCGTTCTCTCTCTCCCCGCTGCAGACTGTGAATGCTAGCCTCAGTCCTGTAAAGATTGGTGGATCGGGAAAGCATGCATCTCTAATCGGGCTTCAGACCTCGATGGTTTTTCTCTTCGCCGCGTAAAGGAGGATACGATACGGCCTGCGCGCGATCGCCACCGCGACCTCCCCTCCGCCGCGCGTTTGCCCGTACTTCCCTCCTCGCCCAGTCCGCTTCTTGCGTGTCCCAACGTAAGGAACGAAGGTCCATTTATTTTTTTTATTTTTTTAGATAAATTACATATTTAGCCCATTAAGATTTATTATTTTCAAAAGTGTCCCTTTGCACATTTTTTCATTCAATTTTATTTTTTATATTGCGAAGACACCCCTACATTTATGCATCAATTTGGACATTCATTTCACATCAAACATTAAAACAAAAAAATCATGTATGTAGAGTATTTATTTCTTTATCCTGTGGATAATTATTTATAATTGTGTGAGCAATAATTGATTTATTAAAATTATTTTGGTGAAAATTTGCTTATTTTACCTATTTCATGTTCTGAAATTCGTATTTAATTAACTATAACTCAAAAATTATGCAAAAATTATGGATGACACATCTTGTTGTTATTTAGTTAGTTTCCAAATTTTATCAAAAATGGATATGTCTTTTTCCTAAAATAAATTATTGAGTGATTTATGTAATTGATTTTTATTTAAATCCATAAATACTATTTTACGAAATTTCAACTCTCCTGGATTGATATTTAAAATATCTTTTTGAGATAATTTTGCTTCTAGATAAATTGATTTTGTGCATTAATTAAGAATTAAATACTCACAGCCGCTCTATTTTCATTAACATATTCTTAAAAATTTCATATATTATCAAAAAATTCCAAAAAATACTGTAGATTTATTGCGTTATGTCTAACTTACAATACGAATTTCATAATTTTTGCATTATGTTTGCATGAAAAATTACATAAAACCCTTAAAAAGTTTGCATTTTTCATTATTTTGACTTAAATACAAAAATTCTTAAAAAATACAGTTTGCATTCATCATTGAATTAGATTCAAAATACAACTTGGCTAAATTAGATCAATTTGACATTAAAATTAATTTTACTAAGTCAATTGTTTTCTCGATAACCTAGTTCAACCGCATTTGTGCCTTTGCATTTCTTTTGCATAAAAAATACAAAAAAATCTGCTCGGAAAATCGTGAGCTAATTCGTATAATTTGATCCGAAGTTGTTCCTTTGACTCCTTGAGTCGACCCTGGATCTTGCCCAAGTTAAAAATACATAAAATCACACTTTAATTAATTCGTTGTTCATCGATTTGTGTGGTTAATTTTTAATCGATCCTAATTGCCCGATTACAACAACAAGACACATTAAAAAGGGTGATTTTTGGATCCCTCACCCACACATATGCATGTCCATATTCTCACACAATTCCACACATGCTCGTACTGCTTTATATACTTTGACACACCCATATGCATAACCATATTCCTCACACACATATACCATTACAACAAAAATAAAATTATTACATAAATCACGTTGTATATCTTAGGAATTTCCCCATACATACTCATTGCAAATCAAAATAAAAACTAAACTATTTCATAAGAAAATTAAAGTACAAGAGATATACATAAGTAACAGGAGGAAGAGCTTGCTCATGGCAAATGCATACAAGCAGATCGTCCCACTTGGCATTCAAAAATCCGTGTGCCAAAACCATACAAGCATAAACAAAGGAAATCAAAAACCAACTTGCAAAGGCTACACAATCAAGCTCGTAGAAAAAATAAATCCTTCCTCCAAATCCGAGGACATCCATCTTTAGGAATGCAAATACACAATTTTGGAGTTGATTCTCAATCATAGTAGCTCAAGAGCTTGCTCAAATAGTTAAAATTCCTAAAGGCATTATTGTTGGAGTATAAGTTGTATGCGTCATTTATGTGGGAGATGGGTAAATGGATCTCTTCAGGATCCATTTACCCCATCCAAGTCTTTAGCCCCACATCTACCAGTTTTGAGATGTGGAGACTCTATGAGATCTATATAAGAAGCCCCTCACCCTATGTATCCATTGAGAAAAGCAATAGACTATCAATCATTTGAGGCATTCTCCCATGGTTTCATCACGTTCCTTAGGGAGTAGGGTTCCATGTTAAATGCCACATTTTTCATGATGTTTTATCTTTATTTCTGATACGCTTATGCATTCCCTATTTTCTAGCCTAGTATCAGAGCCATGTGTATTTTCTAACATGGTCTTAGAGATGGTTCGATTCTTGAGGTTTTCATGTTGTTTATTTATCTTCAAGATTCGGTTCTAGGGTTTCTATTGAAAGCCTAATGATTTGGTCAAGATTCAATTAGTGATTGAAGATTTAGTATTGTTCATGTTCAAGTTCTGCACGAGATCATGATATATTCAACATCAAGCATCATTGTATAAAGTTCTAGGGTTTCATTTTTGAAACCCTATATGTATAGTCTAGAAGCCACGCTCCAGTTCTGGACGACGGTTCCTAGCGTCTCACAACAAAGGCGACGTAAGCCCCATGCACCAGAGCATCATCATGTCCAAGCGACACTCCTCCAATCAGTGGTGCATGTCCATCACAGGGCCGGCCCTGAGGGTGGTTTTTGGGTGCAACCGCCCAGGGCCCACCAACTTCAGGGGCCCATTTTAAGGTCCATCACTCATACTACCCATTTACAAAAATATCCCTTAGATGTCTTGCCTTCCTCCCACTCCTGAAAACATTTACCACACTCTTCGGTTCCCCTTCCCATTCGTAGCGATGTTTTCCATTCCGCTGCTACCATTTAAACCGAATTGACGATCGAAATCCAAAGTCCATACTCCAAACCCCCTTCTCTCTCACGAATCACGATTTCTTCATCATTTGCGGTGCACGTTATGCTGCATCATCGTAATATTGTCGAGATATTGAGTTGCCGGACATCATCTTTTCTCGTTGGTCCATCCCCATTGAGTTCTTGAATGATGAACTCAATTATTGCAATGACGCTGGACCGTCATCGAATCCTCTCTGCAGCGTTATTTCCGCATCTAGTTTCGCCTGCATTTTATCATCTTATTTTATAGTTTACAAGAAAATATGGTCTCTTTTTTAACGATTATACCCTCCAAATTGAAATAATACCACAAGGAGTCTTGCTTTTAACCGAGGTGGTTCTCATCACTCACTTATTTGTATTTTTCATATATTATATACTCAGATAACAAATTTTTATTGGAAGATTAGTTTTCCTTCCAACACAATCCGTTACATCCCGATGTGTTGTTGTTTGTGAGACTTTGATGCTGGATATGAACACTTCTCTCACTATTCTTTATTTAAAACAAAAGATACGTTAATAGACCCAATAGTCCTTATTTTATCTAACTCGAAATATTGCAGGATGTATTTAGTTTGAAATATTGTTTACATCATCTTCAATTTCTACAATCCCTCTGATATGCACCGTTTGTCCTCTCATTTTCCTAAGCTCGACACAAACCGCTGCACTTATGTCGTAATGTTCAACAATAATTGGGGGGGGGGGAGGGCATTCGATATCATCAAATCAATGTTGTCAGTCTTAATCTCTAGCTAATTTCATCACCACTACTCCAAATCGGAAGATGCCCACAAAGCAAAAAATTGATGTTTAGTATAATCATTGGGGAAAACAATCAATAATAGACGATTTGATGGAAGAAGATCATGAAATCCAAACACGCAATAAAATAAACTTCTTGTTCTTAAAAGCACCGTGTTCGCACCTACAACAGAAAAACATCACCATTGTTCTTGATATTAAAATATACCCCAAAGAAAAAACTTCTGAAATTTGATGAGAATTTTTTTTAAAATATAGACTCATTTCTTATAAACTTATTTTTAATCATAGGATGGGAGTCGGGACTGTCTTTTTACTTGGACTTCTAAGTTTCAACATTTAAGAGCAACTATTTGATTCTGCTTAAACAGAAGTGAGGCACATAAAGTTTTATTTGGAGTTGTACTTTGTCGGATTGTGATTGAGGGCTCTACTAAGTTTGATGAGTTGCGGCGGTGCAATTGCCTGGTGCTATTTGATTCTTTTACCAGGTGACATTGTTTTTTTTCTTTTCATGATTTTTAGTTCATGACTTGTTGTTTGATGCTCGTTATATCACATCCGTAGATCTTTGTAAAATTTTAGGAGTTTTTTTAGGAAGCTTAGGGATTTTAAAAAATTATATATATTTAAAACTTTTTATAAGGGCCCAATTTTTTTCTTTTGCCTAGGGCCCATGAAAAGTCAAGGACGGCACTTGTCCATCATGAGGCCTCCCTCCAGCAGTCGAGCTCTCCCTCGTGCGGAACATAGCAAGTGAAGCTCACGTTCAAATTCCTACATCCAGCGATGTTCATATAGGAGAGCCCTCCATGTGGCTCCTCCTTCGTGCCACCAGTTGGCACGACCCCACCTAAACTCCATCGATTTGGGACTAGATTTGAGGGAGAGACGTCGCCCCTTCGACTTCCAAATATGCTAGCGGCTTGTTCTACTCTAACGATGCATCCTCCAACGGCGAGCCCCTCTTTTCCGCGCACTAATCAGCATCTCGATGCAGTGCGCAGGCCTTCTCTCCATGTCTCAACACTCGGCAACATCTCCGCCCAGGTCGCAGGTGGCGTGAGTCCAGGCCGTGCAAGAATCGTGCCAGAACTGCCACCCCTCCGAGATTCCATGGCATCGCACATAGGCAAAGCACTTCTCTCCATGTGTGCTGGCGGTGCGCATGCGATCGATTAGGCGGCTCCTCTTCTCTCGTACTTCGAGTGGACACATGGGGTACTGCTCCGATCGAGCTCCATGCGATGGCAACATCGACAAGAAGAAGAGCCCGCATCGGGGTGGCGGCTCATGCGTCACTGCGTGAGAAGGGGTTCCTCGTTGGGAGCCCTAGTATTTCTACAAGTTGGGTTATCCCAACAAGGCCCCTCATTTATTTTTTCAAAAAAAAATTATGAACGGCTGTTTAAAAAACATCACTGCAAAAAAAATGTGGCCGCATATTCTGTTAAAAAAAAGGAGAGAGCTGCAATGTTTTGGGCCCTTTTTTGGGGCCGAGAGATTTTATTAAAAAAGGGGTGCGTACACAAAAAAACTTGCTCGAGGAAAAAAATCAAAAAAGGGAAAAGCCATAAAATATGTGAATAGCTTATTTAAAAAAAGAAGTGACTGCTATTAAAAAAGAATGAAATAGCTGAGAAAAAAATGATTTAAAAATGAGAAAAGCTGAGAAAATTGTGATGACTCATATTTTGTTTTCCCCCATTTTATTATCTTCTCCCAACTTTGTCGATATCACTATTTTCCGACAAGTATGGGAGAAAGGGGGAGTATATGTAGAGACGCATGCTAGATTGTCAGATTCTCCAGATTCCAGATTCAAGGCCATTCAAGTTTCGGACTTTACAGAGAGTTCAGTTTTTCAAACTCGACAGATTGGTTCCGAGTCTTCAGTTTCAGACATGCATATGTATGCGGTCTTCAGTTTGATGAGCACATGTTTACCATCACCTTTTCAGTGGTCCCCAACATTCTTGTTTTGTTGGTCAGGGTTTTCATGTGATCCATAGGGACTCCAAAGTAGAGATCCCATTCCCTATGGCATGTTGGCTAGGATTTTCATGTGGTTTCATTGGGACTACAGAGTAGAGTACCATTCTATGAGCCAGTATGAGAGAGACCTAGTTTTCCAACAAGGAGACTTATTCAGACTCCATTCTCCAGTATCATGAACTTTAGTACGAGATCCTTTTGAGGTTCCTATAAGAGAGAACCTCTTTGAGGCCCCTATGAGAGAGGCCCATCTTTAGAAATCTACGTATGGATAATTAGTGACATCCTTTATTCGACCCTTTCAGAGATGGAGCAGTTGTCCACATGTTGTGGTGGGACAAAGTTCTCCATGTAGAGACTCATTCTTTAGTTGCAGTGATTCTGACAGGCGCAGTACAGAACACATGCTCTCCGACGAAGAGATTCAGTTGACTCACACTCCAGCCTGTTCATCCTCCTCACCTGCATGGTATGAGAAGAAACGTCCTCGACAACAACTGACAATTATGCACATTGAGTTGATATTGTCATGTATTGTGAGTTGAGATTTCTTTTTGTTTGTCTAAGCTGAGCATTGCATGCTCCATCTTGAGGAGTATAAGTTATATGCATCACTTATGTGGAAGATGAGTTAGTGGATCTCTATAAGATCCATTTACCCCATCCAAGTCTTTAATCCCACATGTACTAGTTGTGAGATGTGGAGACTCTGTGAGTGCTATATAAGAAGCCCCTTACCCTCTGTATCCAGTGAGAAAAGCAATAGACTATCAACCCTTTAAGGCATTCTCCCATGGTTTCATCATGTTCCTTAAGGAGTAGGGTTCCACGTTAAATCCCACATTCTTCATGATATTTTATCTTTACTAATACACTTCCACGTTCCCTATTTTCTAACATGGTATCAGAACCATGTATATTTTCTAACAATTATAGATCAAGTTGTGATAAAACCCACAAAATGGAATGCATCAAAGTGATATGAATAGTCAGAATACATCTTATAACACAAAGCTCATCATCAACATGAGGCAGTAGCCCAGATGATCATGAAAAAGGGCAAAGCAAGAGTAACAAAACACATTCAACTCAGGTGGAAAAATGCATACAAGCAGATGGTCCCTCTTGGCATTCAGAAATATGAGTGCCAAAACCATATAAGTGTAAACAAAGGAAACAAAAAACCAACGTGGCAAAGGCTACAACATTAGGCTCATAGAAAAAACAAAACCTTCCTCCAAATCTATGGGCATCCATCTCCAGGAATGCAAATACGTAATTTTA
The DNA here is from genome assembly GCA_037367405.1 of Ottelia alismoides. Taxonomy (NCBI): domain Eukaryota; kingdom Viridiplantae; phylum Streptophyta; class Magnoliopsida; order Alismatales; family Hydrocharitaceae; genus Ottelia; species Ottelia alismoides. The sequence goes on from JAZKJV010008662.1 coordinate 9,758, forward strand.
GAGTTGATTCTCAGTCATAACAACTCAAGAGCTTGCTCATAGAGTTAAATTTCCTCTTGGCACTGCATGTCAAGCAGTGATAAGACCCACAAAATAAAATGCATCAAAGTGATATGAATAACCAGAATACATCTTATAGCACAAAGCTCATCACCAATAAGAGGAAGTAGCCAAAATGTTCACTAAACAAAGTTCAAAGCAAGATTAACAAAGCACAAATTACTCTAACACTTGCACACGTGCGCATGCACACACAAACACACCCACACACACTCTTTCTCTCGTCAATTATGGCCTATATTACCCTAACACTCACAGACACATATACCTTCCTCCAAATCCAAGGTCATCATATATTACCCTAATACACATACACACTCTCTCTCACACATACATTTCAACATACACTCACATATAAATTTCATTTCTAATTCACATATGAAAGCAAAATCACATATTAGAGAAAAAATCACATTATGATTTCTATTTAGTACTTCATCTAAATAAATCAAAAAATAAAACTATTACAGAATTCACATATTGTATCTCTTAGGAATTTCACAAACACTTACATTGCATTCAAATGAACATACATACTCTTGGGCATTTCAACAATCTTTTACTTCATCTTATCTATTTATAAATCACATATTACTTCTCTTAAGCATTTCAATAAACACCTACATTGCATCTCAAATGAACATACATACTCGTTGCAAATCAAAACATAAACTAAATTGCTACGTAAGGAAATTTAATGACAAGAGATATACCTAAGTAATATGAGGATGAGATGGGGGAGATGGCCACCGGTGGCTAGAGATGGAAGAGGAAGAGCTTCTCCACAAGGGTCGAGTATCCTCTAATTCTTCTCAACACGGGAGGAGGATGGGGATGGAGTAGAGGATGAGATGGAAGAGAGAGGAGAGGGAAGGTCATGGATGGAGGGAGGAGGAGAGGCTAGCGGAAGGGAGGAGGTCAGGCGGAGAGGGCGAGAGGTAGTTAGGGCAAGGAATCAGGAGAAATGAGTAAGGGAAGGCCCTGTCATTTTGTTTTAGCAGAACATGCGACTACAATATGCGACCATACTGTAGTCGCATATTGAGAGGCCAAATCGACTGCCTCAAAATTGTGGTCGCATATTTAGCTATACGACTACTTGGAAGTAAAGTGGTTGCATTAGCTATTGCGACCACGATACGACTATTAATGATCGCAAGGTTGTGCTAGTAAATCAACAAATTTTGATGTACTAGTTTCTCTCTCTGCATTAGAGCAGAAAAATCATTTCTCTTTCACTTTATAGATTCATATATGGTAGGTAATTATGGAAGATGATTCATATCAAGTTATTTGATGACTTTGATAGATGGTGCAGTTTCTTAGCAGTCTCGACTTCAAAAATCTATAGTCTACTATAGAAGTTGAGTTTATTGCAGTTATAAAGGCATGCACTGAGTTGTGGTTGGTGAAGATGTTCATGTAAGTAATTGAGTTTGGTCACGACAAGAATGTGATTTAGTGTAATATCCAAAGTGCTACCCATCTTGGAAAAAAATGCGCTTTCCATATAAAGATCAAAACACATTTATGTGAGGAGGTTTCATTGGATATGGAATGTCCTCGAAGAAAAGCAACATGTTCTTGACGAGATCCACACAGATGACTAGATGATGACCACTCAATTGCGACTTAATAAATTTGAGGACTATTGCTGCCTTGCCAGAGTGGAGTGGATCTCATCTGGTCAATGAGTGAGAGTGGATAGCGGGTTCCTTCCAATTTGGGAAATCAATCATTATTTTGGACCCTAGAAGTCCATATTCTCAAACATGGAATATGTTTATTGTTGATCTCTCTCATGAGCTCGATGGGGAGATTTCTTGGACAGTAGCAATTTATATTTCTAGCATAGGACTGAAAAATTGCCATTTGGAGAAAATTTTCCCATTTCAATAGGTTTTGGCGAACACAACCGAGCAAGTGTGTATACCCAATGTCATTGTTGTGTTCTTGCAAGCGTTAAAGGCTGCAGGTTCCTCTTTGTGGGTGAGTGCTTGAGCTAAAGAAAAAGCCCTTCCCATCTTCGTTACCTTGTTCTCTCGGGACAACAACAGAGATGTGCATATCAAGAGCATTAGGAGTTGTTGCAACAAAATCAAAGAAAGAGAGTAGCGGATCTACCTCAAACTCACATCTTCCTTTCCTTTTTTTTACGTGTTTGGTGGTTATACTATGTTGATACAATCACACACTCCAACTTCAAAGAGTTTAGCTTTGTGTTGCCCTTCAACGGAGAACTTTTTTTTATTACCGAATATATTGGAGTTTAGGTCGAGTTGTTCCCAACAAAATAGCTTAGTAGTATCCTAGAATTAAAAATATATGAACTTATGTTGTGTGCCTAATGATTGTACTTTTTAGACGTATGCTTAGATATGCACATACCAAGCAGTTTTTTTCATCTTACCGAGCATAATCTTACTACTCTTCATCAGTTTTGACACAGTCGCAGGAAATCAGTGTACGGGTTGCGGGGCGGCGAGGGCGCAGCTGTGGGATGATTTGTTGGAGGTTGGTAGGGCTGTGGGTGGTTGTCCCTGGTTGATCGGGGGCGATTTCAACGTCACTTTGTTGTCGTCGACAGACCTGGGGGAAGGGGAGGCCAAGATCCGGGCTCGCTCGCTTTCGCCGACACTGTGGATTCTTTGGAGCTTGAGGTGCTTGACGCGGTGAATACCGCGTATACTTGGAGGAACTCCAATTCTCGGTCGCGTCTGGATCGGTTCTTTGCTTCCAGCACGCTTTTGGAGGCTTTTGATCTTGCCTCGGTGGAGGCGAAGCCGCGGGGGTACTCCGATCATAATCCGATCTTGTGGTCCTCAGGGGAGGTGCCGGACCAACGGGGTTTGTTTAGATATGAGAAGTGCTGGCTGCTTGAGGATAATTTTAGGGGCTTGGTGGAAACGCATTGGTCGGAGACGGTTGTTTCGGGGTCCGCGGTGTCTCGCTTTGCCCAGAAGCTTGTTTCGCTGCGTGTCCGGTTAGCGGCCTTCAAGAGGGAGTCTAGAGCGGCTAGATGTGCGACCAGGGTGGATGCGGAGGAGACTATTCGCCGTCTTGACGAGCTTGGGGATAGCAGGGATCTATCGAAGGTGGAGCTCGCTGATCGCGTGGCTGTCAGGTGGTTATTGCTCGGGAGGATAAGAAGCGCGTGACGAAGTGGAGACAACGCTCGAGGAGCAGGTGGCTTAGGGAGGGGGATGCAAATACTTCTTTCTTCCATCGTGTGGCTAGTGGGAGGTGCCGGGCGAATGCGTTGCGTTCCATTGTTGTTGGGGGGACGCACGTGGAGGGTAATAGAGAGATGGGGAGGGCCATTGCTGATCACTACAGGGAGGTGGCTTCGTCGTCTATCCCCAGGCGTTGGTGGTGGTTGGGATCGGGCACGCGGGTGGTGGCGCACGATCAAGTTGAGTGCCTGGTTCACGATTGGTCTTTGGAGGAGCTTAAGGATGCGGTGTGGGAGCTGAATGGCGATGCGGCTCCTGGCCCGGATGGGTTCTCAGTGGCGTTTTACAAGGATTTTTGGGATCTTGTGGGCCATGAGGTGCTTGATGTGGCTCTCGAGTTCTGCAGGGGGAATGCGGGTTTCGACAGGATCAACAGGGCTCTCGTTTTTCTGCTGCCGAAGTCGTCGGCGCCGGTATCCGTTGATGACTTCCGCCCTTTTTCGGTGTCAAATGCCTTATATCTAATTATTGCAAAGGTTCTCGCTTCTCGTTTGGCTGGTGTTATTGGCAGTGCTATTTCGCCTTCGCAGTCGACCTTCATCAAGGGGCGGCAGATTGCCGATTGTCTCACGTTGGCATCGGAGGTCATTGCTGATTGGAAAAGGAGGGAGGTGCGTGGCATCCTGTAGAAAGTGGACTTCAGAAAGGCTTACGATTGCCTGGACTGGAGGTTTCTGTGGTCGGTGCTTAGAAGGAAGGGTTTCTTGGAGCTGTGGATAACGTGGGTGAGACGTTGTATCACCACCGCATCGATGTCTGTCATAGTCAACGGTCGTCCGGAGGGGGGTTGGATTCAGCCGAGGAAGGGGGTCCGGCAGGGTTGCCCCCTTGCTCCGCTGGTGTTTATTCTGTCGGCTGACGTTTTATCTGATTTTGCGGATATTATGGTTGGCACCTGCCTATCGCGGGCCTTTTCCAGGGAGATTTGCATATTCCAATCTTGCAGTACGCGGATGATACGTTGTTTTTCTTGGAGGGGGGGGTGGCAGAGGTGAGGGGGATGGCCGTGGCGCTGGAGATCTTCGGCGAGTTCTCTGGGATGTTCAAGAATGATGCCAAGTCTGTGTTCACACCCTTCGGCCCTGCGATCTTGGACCGCGATGAGTATGTGGCGGCTCTTGGGTCGGTGTGTTCTTCGCTGCCGATGGATTACTTGGGGATGCCGTTGAACGTCGGGAGGCCACGGCTATGTGACTGGCTGAAGGTGGTGGAGAAAGTGGAAATGAGGTTGGCGGGCTGGAAGGCCGCACTATTATCGCAAGGGGGCATGCTTATTTTGCATAAGGCAGTTCTTTCGGCGATTCCGATATATTTTTTGTCCAATCGTATGATGCCAAAAGATATCAAGGCCCAGTTGGAGAAGCGTATGCGGGCCTTTATTTAGGGTAAGAGAGGGGAGGGGGTGAGAGGGATGCACTTGGTTAGGTGGGAAGATATTACGTATGGGAAGGAGCAGGGGGGCTGGGGGTCAAGTCGCTTTCTCAGATGAATGAGGCCCTGCTCCTAAAGTGGGCGTGCAGGATTTGGGGGCCCGGGGAGGATCTTTGTCTTACTGCCTTGCGGAGAATTTACGATGTGGGGGGTGGCTTGTCGTCGCAGGTGTGTCCAATTGCTTCACCATCTATGTTTTGGAGGGGGGTGGTGGAGGTGTTTCTCAAGAACGTCAGGTTGTTCAGGCCGGTGCTTGGCGGGGGGAGGGAGGGAGTCGGTTTCCTTTTGGATGGACGATTGGGCGAGGGGGGGGCGCTATGGTCCCTCTTCCCGCGCCTTTTTGTTTTGGCCGCTGATAAAGCGTGTTCGGTTACGGCTTGTTGGAGGGATGGGGTATGGTGTCCTTCCTTCGTGACGAATTTCTCGGATCAGAGGCTGGAGGAGTTCTTGGTGTTGCTTGAGGCGGTGCGGGAGGTCGGGTGCCCTCCTAGGGGGCGTGATCACTGGTGCTGGAGGGAGTCTCCTTTCTCGGTGAAGAAGGCTTATGGACACGTCGAGACACGGCAATAATGACAAAGCCAATCTCTATGAAAATGCATGATTGCAACCTATAAGAATATGCAAATTGTTTGGTTATATTCTGTGAAGATGGAGTGATCACATGATGATATTTTGGTATTAACATGTGCCTCCCTATAACCCAAATATTAATCTCGCAGTATAAATAAGCCCTTGAAGGCAATCGCTTATCGTGCTCCGAAATATATTCACGAGAGTACAGAGTGGTGTGGGAAAGTGGAATAAGTAGGATATGTTGTGTGATTGTATGTGATTTTTTGTTTGCTCAAATTCTGCGTATGCGTTGTTGATCATATCTTTAATTATTTTATTGGTCATTCGTACATGCATGAACTATTCTTGTTATACTCAAATTTATTCCAAATTGCTTAATTACCTGAACTCGGGCCATAAAATATAATAGAGATTGCATCAACAATTCAACACAGCAGATTTCTGGTTTTCTATTTATGACAACCAACTCATTGGTGAACTTACGAACTGCATCAGACCAGAAGTTTTCCAGGCTTCTTTGGAACATCACTCAGTTATGAGCACCGGAGTCGACAATAACATTGATATCTCGTAGAATTGTAAGAAGATTAGCATATATAAGATTCAGATGCAGAACATGCAATTAGGCTACGAAAATGTGGCATCCCGATCTCTGCAACACATAAGATAGACTCAATGGAAGCTGCCCTCAATCTGACGAGAAAGCAACATGGTCTCTGCGTTTGGAGAGGCTTCAGCCAGTTCAGGCATCCCGAATTGACTAGAAGCAAAATAACTTCTTTCTGCGATAGTGCCTGTGTAGGCGGTACTTAAACCATCATAGCTCCAGTCTGCCAGATAAGTGGGCTTCAGAATGTCTTCACTGATCTCCATATTACCAACAAGCATTGCAACCACTCGTGACATTGGCATGCGCAGCATCGGATCCGACTGAGTGTGTTGACGCATAGGCTATTTTGTATCTCTTTGTTATTTTATTTTTCTTGTTATTCTCTTTATGTAATTTACCCATAGGCTACTCTCCTATATAAGAGAGCCTAGGGCTATGGAATAGATCCTCTCATTCACGTTTCCCAACATGGTATCAGAGCGACGGTCCTAGGCCGGAGTTCTCGAAACCCTAAACCTACCCATCCCCACTCGCCGGCTCTCTCTTCTCCCTCTCTCTCTCTCTCGGCGCCGCCAGGCCCTTCTTCTCCGCCGATCTGCGGTGATCTAGGGCGTCGCCTGTGCTGTTCTCTGCAGCATCAACTGCGGCGTCTGCTGCTACATCTGCGGCATCTGCTGCTGCGTCATCTCCAAGCGCATCTGCGGCATCTGCGCGGGCGCTAGGGCATCAGGAAGCAGCAGCATCTCCAGCGCACATCATCTGCTGCGTGTAAAGTCTGTGCGCGTGCGGATTGTAGCGCGCGTAGATCCATGGGGATAGTTGCTTGAGGTCTACACATGCAACTAATCCCGTCTATGTCATTGTAGACAAATATTATCCATTGTCATACGCTCCAGTCTTCAGTCTCCAGTATGTCAGAAAGCAAGGCAGATACCCCATCTATGGGCGCGTTTCGTGGTCCAGCGCCCATCGTCAAGATGGATGGTACGAACTATGAACTGTGGGCAATGCAGTTCATGAGTATGATGAAGTCCACGGGCAAGAAGCATATTCTCACAGAGCCCGAGCCTGCAGAGAAGACTGGAGTTCATGCCTCATGGGAGGCAGACGACGCATATGCCAAGGTATGGCTATCTGGCACATTGGCTACTGAAATCGCCAATGACATTCTACATCAACCCACAGCCAAAGACATGTGGGATATCCTCGCAGCGACCTATTCTCAGGCAAAGAATGAGACGAAGATCCTGCAACTACAACATGATATATTCACGATAAAGCAGAATGGCCGTCCGTTACATTCTCTCTATACATCTTTGAGAGGAATGTTTGAGAAGCTTTATAGCTTCATGCCTCTTACCGCCACACCAGAGCAGCAGAAGACATACAGGAATGCAACGATGGTGGGTGTGTTTCTCGCTGCACTTGACCCAGAGTATGAGGCCGCACGTTCACAGATCTTGGCGGACTCGACTATTCCTCCCATGGAGGAGGCTTTTCACAGATTGAGTAGGATAACTGTACCTTCAGCAGCTGCTAGTCAGAATCCCTCAGCCATGGCGGCCAACAGGGGCCGTGGTTCTCATTACCAGGGCCGTGGACGTACTCCCCGTGGAAGGGTTGGTCGCACTAGGCCTACATGCTCATATTGTCACCGCATCGGACATACTGAGGACACATGCTACTCAAAGCATGGATTTCCTGCATCTGCACGAGTCGCTGAGCAGATAGAGCCTCCTTCTGCTGCTTCACTGGATCAGCGTTTTGATGATCTGGTTGCCCGCCTCAGGGGCATTATCCCACCATCTGGCCCAGCACCGATGACAGAGAGTCATACTGATGTTTCTGCTTCTGCTTCTGCGTCTGCCTCTACGAGTACTTCAGGTAGTACACTTGCACTTCATAGTAGTAGATCGGATACATTGCCATGGATCATGGACTCAGGCGCTACACATCATCTATGTGGCGACCAGAGTCTACTTTCAGGATATACTCAGATCCCTCCAGGACGGACAATAGTGATTGCCAATGGCACACATTCCCCCATCACGGGTCAGGGGGAGATTAGATTGACATCCTCTATGCAGCTCAAGAATGTTTTACATGCACCGCATTTTTCTATGAATCTTTTGTCAATCAGTCAGATTACGAAGGATCTCCAATGTCGAGCTATTTTTGATCCATCTTCTTTGATTTTTCAGGACATCCGTACGGGCAACGTGATTGGTCATGGCTATAAGCAAGGAGGCCTCTATCGTCTGAACCAGACCCCATTTGCCGGAATCACATCTTCTCCCGCTGGACAAGTATCTTCTCTCCTGTGGCATCTGCGTTTTGGTCATCTACCGCTTCAGAAGTTGCGTCTTGTCTTACCTTATAGTTTTTCTCACACACCTATCCAGTGTGAGGCGTGTCAGTTGGGAAAACATCACAGGTCATCGTTTCCCAGTAGTCAAGGTCGGAGTAGTAACTCCAAATTTGAGTTATTTCATGTTGATGTCTGGGGTCCAAGTCGTGTTCCCGATCATCAGGGGCACATGTTTTATATTGTTTTTGTGGATGATTTCTCAAGAGCATTATGGGTATTTCTAATGAAAAATAAGTCTGAAGCTGGAAATATTATTATTCAATTTCTAAATGAGATTTAGAATGTTTTTTCCACAACTGTCAAAATTATGAGAAGTGACAATGCCTTAGAGTTATGCACCAATAATCTAGCCAACTACTACTCCTCTAAAGGAATTGTTCACCAAACATCCTGTGCCCATACGTCTCAACAAAATGGGGTTGCAGAAAGAAAACACCGTCACCTACTTGATGTCACAAGGTCACTTCTCATTCAGAGTCATGTTCCGTATTCATACTGGGGTGATGCAGTCCTTACTGCATGTTATCTTATAAATCGCATGCCCTCGTCTGTCTTGAATGAACAGGTTCCTTTTTCACTGATTTATCCTGACAAGGATCTGTTCACTCTTACCCCTCGTGTGTTTGGGTCAGTCGCGTTTGTCCATCAGTTGTCGCCCGGTTCTGACAAGCTCTCTCCTAGGGCTGTCAAGTGTGTCTTTGTGGGGTACTCCAGAACTCAAAAGGGGTACAAGTGTTTTGACCCTGTGCGTCGGCGGTATATGATCAGTGCAGATGTTACATTCTTTGAATCCATCATGTATTTCTCAGATTCTGGGAAGATGCAGCCGCCACCTATATCCCCTGACATTGTATTCATGGCACCACCAACATCACAACCGCCACCAACATCTGAACCACCACCACCGCCGCCACCGCCATCAATAGTACCTCCGTTACCATTCCATTACACCCGGAGGCCGAATCAAGCTCATGGTCCTGACCAGTCAACTAGCTCGCCTATGGTATGTAATGAGAATATTAATGTTGATGGATCTGACGACATTTCTCAGCAGGGTGCATTACAAGAGCATGGTGATACCACAGAGGACCTAGATGTTCCAATCGCTCTACGCAAGCCGAAGAGAAGCTGTGTCCAGTATCCAGTATCAGCAGTGGTGTCGTTTGAGAGGCTATCTGGACCATTCAGGACGTTTGCATTGGCACTTTCAGCTACAGCCATTCCACGGAACCATCATGATGCTATGCAGGATGCTAGATGGCGACTAGCAATGGAAGAGGAGATGGAGGCACTTCAGTCTAGAGGAACCTGGAGTTTGGTTCCTATACCTCCAGATGTTAGCCCGGTGAGTTGCAAATGGGTGTTTACAGTTAAGCACAATGCAGATGGTTCCATTGACAGGTACAAGGCACGCCTTGTTGCTCGGGGCTTCACGCAGACATATGGGGTAGATTACCTAGACACCTTCTCCCCTGTGGCGCGTCATTCCACTTTACGGATCCTGCTATCTGTTGCGGTTGCTAAAGACTGGCCACTCTATCAACTGGACGTAAAGAATGCATTTTTGTATGGAGACTTGCAGGAGGAAGTCTATATGCAACAGCCACCTGGTTTTGCTGTTGAGGGGGAGTGTTCCAAGGTTTGCAGATTGCATAAGGCCATCTATGGTCTTAAGCAGAGCCCCAGAGCATGGTTTCAGAAGCTTTCAGACCTCTTTGAGAAACAAGGATATAAGCGCTCCAATGCTGATCATTCCTTGTTCGTGCAGAAGACGGCGAGAGGTATCACTGTAATCATGGTTTATGTTGATGATATCTTGATTACAGGTGATGATGACCAAGGCATTAAGCAAGCAAAGGAAAGGCTGGGAACCGAGTTTGTCACCAAGGACTTGGGAGTCCTTAGATATTTCCTGGGGCTGGAATTTGCTAGAAATCCATATGGATTAGTCATGACACAGAGGAAGTATGTCACAGATCTACTGAGTGAGACAGGTATGCTAGGGTGTCGACCTGCTACGACACCAATGGACCCTAGCATGAAGCTGTATGATGATGACACAGAAGAGGTGGATCAGAGAAGGTACAGAGAACTGGTAGGCAAATTACTGTATGTCACTATCACTAGACCTGATATACAGTTTGCAGTGAGTCGTGTGAGCCAGTTCATGGAGCAACCACGCCAGGTCCATATGGATGCCATACACATGATTCTGAGATATCTAAAATCATCTCCAGGTGCAGGCTTGATATTTAAGAAAGGAAAGGAGATTTCTGTTACAGGATGTGCGGATGCAGACTATGCAGGATGCCCCAAGGACAGGAAGTCAACATCAGGGTTTGCAATCTATGTTGGAGATGCTCTAGTTTCGTGGAAGAGCAAGAAGCAGACAGTAGTAGCTAGATCCAGTGCTGAATCAGAATATAGGGCTATGGCTCAGGCGAGCACAGAAATGATGTGGGTAAAATCCTTACTTGCAGACCTATGTATTGATATACCTCTTCCTATGATGTTGGAATGTGACAATCAGGCCGCCTTGTTCATTGCAAATAACCCAGCTTTTCATGAGAGGACCAAGCATATTGAGGTCGACTGTCACTACATACGTGACATGATTCAGAAGGGGTTCATTGCTACATCTCACGTCACATCAGAGAATCAGACTGCTGATATTTTCACCAAGGCATTATTTAAAGGCCCATTCCAGAAGTGTGCGTCCAAGCTGAGCATGATTGATATCTATGCTCCATCTTGAGGGGGAGTGTTGACGCATAGGCTATTTTGTATCTCTTTGTTATTTTATTTTTCTTGTTATTCTCTTTATGTAATTTACCCATAGGCTACTCTCCTATAAAAGAGAGCCTAGGGCTATGGAATAGATCCTCTCATTCACGTTTCCCAACAGAGTGCATAGAAGAGCCACCCTGATCATCCGGTTGGCTTCTTCTTCGTTGTAGGAGGAGAGTCTTGTATCCATCATGTCCAGTTGACGATTGTTCTCACGCAATTGCCAAGCCTGTCAATAGGCAAGTAGAACTTCAATGTTGCACCAGCATTGGCTTATTCCACAAAACGAGTAAAATCAAAAGAAAATTTGGCAAATTATCAAACAGATTGTACTAAAGCAAAGTTCAAAATTATGTTATAGGACAGACAAAACTAGAAAATTTTCTCATCAAGGGTAAGTACCCACTTAATGGTCTAGTGTTAGTACAGTGTGTCTACCACATAAAAGACCAGGGTTCAAATCCCAGTATTGCAGGGGTTCCATCCTCTTTCGGTGAGGTAAATTCTCCTGAGGGGTATCTGTGGAAACTTACTACACGGGACTCTTAGGCGAATATATATTTTGTTAAATACCATAAGGGAGTCATGATCTCAAGTCACGACTTCTTTAGAATGGAGCCGTCACTTGAGATCACGGCTCCTACTGAAGAAAACCGTGACCTTAAGTTACGACTAGGGCATGAATATAGCCCCAACCGCGACCCTCCCCCTCGCCCACACGAATAGAAGCTGGTGCCTCCTCCCCCGCAGCTGCAAATCGCCTCCGCGAGCCCAACTGCGAGCCCCCTCGTGCCCCCTCCATCGTTGCCACCTCGTCCTACTCCACCTCCTCGAGCTGGTGCCCCCCTCGTGCCCCCTCCCTTGCCGCCACCTCGTTCTACTCCATCAAATCCACTGTAAGTATAACCTAATCTTATATGATTACAACGGTATTTTTTTATTTTGGTTTTGTGTATGTCACACGGTAATGTCTATTTAGGTGTGGTGTATTATTCATGCGTAATGTTAATTGTTCTCTTTTTTTGAAGAGAGTCAAAGATATGGAAGTAATGTGCTTGTGCCATGGTGGGAAAGTTGCTAAGGATAACAGAGAAGTCAGATACGAGGGAGGTCGGGTGAAACCCATAAAAGTTGGGACGGGTTTGACATTTAATGGATTGGTCGAGATGATTGCAAACTCGTTTCGTGTCGACTTAACCCATGATATAGAACTACATATATTTCACAGAATGTTGGAGAATAATGACACATTTTGGTTGATGTCTGTTATAAAATATGAAGAATGCAGAAGCGATTGATAAACAGAGCATAAACAAGAAACATAAATATGGAACACCATGATTTTACGTGGAACCCTACTCTGTGAGGAGCGGGATGGAAGCCCTCAAAGGGGCATGCTATGCATTGCTTTTTCTCAATGGTTACAGGAGGTCTGGGGCTCCTTATATAGCCTTCCCAGAGCCTCCAAGTCCCACCACTGGTCCATGTGGGACTAAACACTGGATGTGGTAAATGGATCTTCTCCAGGATCCATTTACCTTACTACAACTCAGTATGGCGCATACACGAATACTTCAACACTCCCCCTCAAGCTGGAGCATGCAATGCTCAGCTTGGACAAACAAAAAGAAACTCAACTCAACGCTACAAGACACTATGGACAATATCAACCCAAAGAAGACTCGGAATCTGACCATCGAGCCTGAAACTGCGCCTGAAGTCTCCTCGTCGGAGAATTGAGTCTCTCCATCTGGCTCAGAGAATGATACTCTACTCTAGAGTACCTATGATACCACATGAAACCCTTGCCCTCAATTGCATAGGGAATGGTCCTCTGCTCTGGAGTCCCTATGGCTCACATGAAAACTCTGGCCTGATAACAAGAAGAATGATGGGGACCACGAACAAATGATGGCAACATATGCTCATCTGAAAATGACCGCAAACTCGTGCATGTCTGAAACTGGAGACTCGGAAATATCTCACGTCGAGTCTGAAACTGAACTGTAGAGTATGATCAACTGGCTGGTCTGGAGACTGGCATCTGAATCTGGAACTCTGACATCTGGAGAAGACCTGTGACTCTACATATACTCCCCCTTTCTCCCATACTTGTCGGAAAATATACGTCGACAAGGTTGGGCGAAGACAAAGAAATTTGGGGGGTAATAAAACATCACTTGCGGCTTTTTTTATATAAGTCGTTTGATATTTTTGTAAGCCGTTCCATTTTTTACGGCTTTTCATTTTCTTTTCTTTCCTTTTTTTTGTACTTGCGTATGGCTTTTTCTTGTACGCGCCTTTTTTTTAACAAACGTGACCCATTTGGGCCCAAAGAGACCTTAGCCCATTTGGGCTTTACAAAATACAGCTCCCTTCTTTTTTTTGTCATCACCAGCCCCTCTGCCACATAGGCCCGCAGAATATATATTTTTAATTAAAGCCCGTACCCTTTAGGGTTCCCGCATTGGGAACCTCCTTTTTCCTTTTTTTTGTTGACACGCCTGCCGCCTGGAGATTAGAGGCCGCCGCTTGGACCCTGCCTGGCGAGATCTGGGAGTAGCGCCACTCGGAGGAGCAGAGCTCGACTGGGGGACCGACTGGTGGCTTTGTCGACTGGGGGCTCGATCGGGTCCCAATACATTGCCACCGTGACTAGTGGAGGATGGTTAAGGCGCGCGGCTAGGGGGTGCTTCGCGCCTGGGCTGCGCCTCGCACCTGGGCTGCGTCGCCTCGCGCCTTGGCTGGAGATAAAGGACCCGCTTGATGGATGCGAGCCTAGGAAGAGGGGTTCGGGGAGGCACCGCCTGGGCCTTGGCGATTGTACAAGGTGTAGATGGGAGATATGCCTAGATGAAGGCTACTGGAGAACGGAATCTCCTGGAGGGAAGATCCAGGAATCGAGAGGAGAGTTGCGCTTTGCTGCTTGCGAGTTTCGCCTGGAAGGGGGAGGCCTCCGCTGGTGGGAGGCAGTGCGCGACACCGCGGCGCGTCGCCTACGCTCCTGGATAGATCGGAGGGGCAACGCGATATGGCTAGGGCACCGCCTGCGGGTTCTGTCCTGGATGTAAGCCACCATATGGATGTGACTTCTGGAGGCGCACGACTTGTGCCTAGATTGTTGGATATGTGTGTCGCCATGTCGTCAGGAGGTGGTGCAGGGGCCGCCTGAAAAAATTTCCGTCTGGAAGAGAAGATCTGATCTGGAAGGAGGCGCCTATGCACGTAAGAGATGCGGCTTGAACATGGAGATGAACAAATCGAAGGATGGCAACGAACATGACTCCAGAAATTAGGGTTTAAAAAAACCCATTAAACACTTTTCAAACAGGAAACCCTAGAATCTTGAGCCATAAAAAACAAGAATATAAACCCAAATCTCGAACAATGATGAACATAAAATCCTCGAGAATCGACCCGCCCTGATACCATGTTAGAAATAGAAAGCGGAAGCGTAAACATGAAAAAAGAATAAACATCAAAGAAGAACAAGATTTTAACGTGGAACCCTACTCCGTGAGGAGCGGGATGAAACCACGGGAGAAGCCCTCAAAGGGGCATGCTATGCATTGCTTTTTCTCAATGGTTACAGGAGGTCTGGGGCTCCTTATATAGCCCTCCCATAGCCTCCAAGTCCCACCATTGGTCTATGTGGGACTAAACACTGGGTGGGGTAAATGGATCTTCTCCAAGATCCATTTACCCTGCTACAACTCAGTATGGCGCATACACGAATACTCCAACAATGTCGAGTATGATGGTGACGTTGACGATATTTTGAAGTATGCTTAGATGATGGGAGGCTCATACTGACCAGTTTTATTTACTGACCTCGTAGGCACACGAGCTCATACGTTTATACGCCAAGTTGCAGCGACGGTTCCAAGAACGCAGACCATGTCTCATACATCCGATGTGACACGACCCACTTATGGCAGGGTCCGTGAGAGTCTTCATATATCTACAACTAGTGTGGACATGACAACATCAGTAAATTTGCACCAATCTTTGCGACCCTGCCCGAATGACCCCATCTCCACTATAGGGGGGACCACGATCCCTACTGACACGCTTCACACTGAAAAGAAGTACTGGGTGAGATCTACGACAGAATATGACACATATATTGAAGAGGGAGATGACCAAACCGGAGATGCCATGTAAAAGGAGAGACTGATCCCGAGGAATGAGAAGAAACGCCAGCATAGGGATTCTGAACCAGACGATAAAGGCCACCACGCTCACGACCACACCCAATCACTTTGCCCGTAAGGATGTTCTGAAAAATAAGAGACGATGGGTCAAAATGGCTCTGCAGTGTAAATCCTTTATAATATGACTAATAGAAAGTAAATTCATAGAGAAAGCAGGGGCATGTAGCACATTCTGCAGACGCATCGAAGGTGTCAAAATAATCTCCCCCTGTCCTGTGATCGGGGAATGAGTTCCATCATCTATCACAACTATTCTTCCTGGCGATACCTGTCTGTATGATGAAAGCTGATGTCTGTCTCTACAGAGATGATGTGTAGAACCGGAGTCCATAATTCATTCTGTTGTGTCAAACCCATAACAAGAAGAAAAAACATATGTACCTGTGGTACTGGTTGTAGCAGAGGTACTGGCAGAGGCAGAGGCAGCCACATCTGAATGATCTGTAGAAGATGGTACTGCGGGAGGAGGTATAATATCTCTCAATGTGGCCACATGGTGATCAAACCTATGATCTAACGTGGAAGCAACAGGGTACTCAATCTGTTATGCAACCCTAGCCGATGCAGGGAACCCATGCTTGGAATACCTCAGTATGCCCTTGACGATGACAAAAGGTACATGTCTGACGGGTGCGACCTCCTCTGCCACGAGGTCCACGTCTACGGAAGTTAGAATGACCTCTTCCTCGAGAAGTTGCCATGGCTGAAGAAGTCTGACTAGAGGTAGCGGACAGAAAAGTGATTCTGCTAAGCCTGCGAAATGCTTCCTCCATGGGGGGTATAGTAGCATCTGCTAGGATCTGAGAGCGAGCTGCATCATATTCAGGATCAAGGGCTGCAAGGAATACCCCAACCATAGTAGTATTCCTATACGTCTTCTACTGCTCTGGAGTTGCCGTTAATGACATGAAACTGTGAAGCTTCTCAAACATCCCACGCAAGGATGTATACAAAGAGTGCAGAGGACGCCCGTTCTGTTTCACAGTGAATATGTCATGCTGAAGTTGGAGAATCTTCGTTTCGTTCGTCGCTTGAGAATAGGTTGCTGCGAGGATATCCCACATCGCCTTGGCAGTAGACTGATGTAACACATCATTGGCAATCTCGATCGTCAATGTACTAGAAAGCCACACCTTGGCATAGGCATCGTCTGCCTCCCACGAGGCATTCACCCCAGTCTTCTCCACCGGCTCCTCCTCGGTAAGAATATGCTTCTTACCATTAGACTTCATCAGGCTCATGAACTGCATAGCCCAGAGCTCATAATTCGTCCCGTCCATTTTTACAATAGGCGCTAGACCTCTGAATGCGCCCGTGGCAGGTACATCAACCTTGTTTTTAGACATGTTGCCGGAAGAAGAATACTATCGGGGCTGTAAACCAAAGATCATAGGTTTAAACAGACATATGTGGGTTTGTGTGCAAATGTAGACTCATGAACGCAGACCCATCAGCCAAACGAGGAAGCCGATACGCAAAAAGCGTTAGATGTGGGCGCAAAACAGTTGCACCCTCACGCGCACGCCACAGGGACTGCCGCAAACTGGAGTTGATGCGCGCGAGAAGAGGATTCGCGTGAGGCGGCGCGCTGGGGTGATGCGCACGCGCGAGAAAGGGGTTCGTGCGAGGAGGGAGGTGGTCGCGCGAGGCTGGAGCGGCGTGAGAGGCTCGAGCACGCGAGGTTGGGCGGCGCGCGGTGCTGGGATGCGCGAGGTTGGGGCGGTGGCACGCGAGGCTACTGCGCGCGACGCGATGGCGCGCGGAAGGAAGGGCGGCGCACCCAAGAGGAGGGACTGAAGGTAGGGTTAGGGTTTTTTGGGAATCGAGAGCTCCGATCTAGGACCGCCGCTCTGATACCATGTTGGAGGAAATAAGCGACTTGTTTATTCCTGTAACCCTAGGCTCTCTTATATAGGGAGAGACTCACAGGTAAATTACATATAGTGGACATGGGAAAATAAAAATAGATAAAAAGATACATAGACATAAGATATATCTCAACAGAAGATATAGAGAAATGGTGGTTAAGTTTCTTTACATCACTATAACTCGACCCGATATTGCTTTTGCAGTAAGTCGAGTGAGTCAATTCATGGAGAAACCGAGACAGGTACATATGGATGCTATATACATGATACTAAGGTATCTGAAGTCTTCTTCAAGCTCAGGATTGCTATTTAGAAAGAACACAGATTTGTCTATTTCAGCTTGTGCAGATGCAGACTACGCAGGATGCCCTAAAGATCGTAAGTCCACTTCGGGCTTTGCAGTTTTTGTAGGTAGTTCTCTGGTCTCTTGGAAGAGTAAGAAACAAACTGTTGTGACAAGATCCAGTGCCGAGTCTGAATATAGGGCCATGGCACAAGCAAGCACGGAAATGATATGGGTTCGAGCTGTACTAGAAGACTTGCATATAAATATACCTCTATCAATGCAGCTACAGTGTGGCAATCAAGCAGCTTTGTTCATTGCCAATAATCCAGCATTTCATGAAAGAACAAAGCATATTGAGGTAGGCTGCCACTACATTAGAGATATGATCCAGAAGGGCTTGATCTCTATTTCACATGTTAGTTCTGAGGATCAGACTGCTGACATCTTCACCAAACCATTGCTCAGAGGACCTATTCAGAGATGTTCTTCCAAGCTGAGCATGATAGATATCTACGCTCCATCTTGAGGGGGAGTGTAGAGAATATTATGTAGTCCGTGTAATAGTTTATCTATTTTTATTTTTCCTGTATCTCTATTATGTAATTTACCCATGGGTCTTCTCTATATAAGAGACCCTAGGGTTCTATGGAATAGACAGATCGCTCATTTCCACCAACAATATGTAAGTTGTAACTTTTTTATATTTACATATAAAATAACTCATTGTGGGTCCCATCTTGGGACTCCACCCTCTTTTACCTAAAAAAATAAAAACAATTACCACTAACCTAATTTTATGCATTTTCATATCCATTAGATTTAGCACAATTACATCATGAAGTATGGTTTTTTTACTAACTTTACCCAAAGAATCAATGATCAAACCCCGTAATTACCATCAATCTCATTTAATGCACTTTCGCAGCCATTCGACTTAACACAGCTATACATAGTAATAGTGCTTTTTTTTACTAATTTTACTATGTGACTTATTGCTTGCAAGCATAAAAGATAAAATGAATGCTGAGCCTACAAAAAAAAGGATATAATGATTGCAAAGCTTCAATGTAGAGTTTTGATTCATTTTAAAAACTGCGAGTCATATCAAAAGAAAACCGAAACAAAGATTCCCAAATTCGGCATCTCATCTATATCCTATCCAATAAATAGTTCACGTATTTGTCAAGGTAGCAACAATCTTCTAGAAATTGTACAAAATCACAACTAAATAAGCCAAGAATCAACTACTCTTCATCCAGAGATTCCAGATGGATGTCTTTTTAACCCAAACAATAATAACTCCCAACATCTTCTAAAATCCTATATAATTACGCTTTATTTCCTAGAATCAAATCTACTCCACCTGATGCCCTGTGACACTCATCTGATTACAATAGGATGGAGAAGTTGGTTGGCGGATACATTGGAGGGATTTGGTGTTTTAATATTGAAGAGTTAATGTGAATATCCTTGTATTTTCATTTAAATGGGACCAAGAGTGTTAATGTAATTGCATAAATAGAAAAACGCAGTGTTTAGCATTGACTAACCCAGTCAAGAAGAAACACTTTCTGCCCGTCAACATATGTTCCACTGTTAGGGTGGCCAGTGAGTATCTCCAGGACGACAATGCCAAATGCGAAAATATCAACCTTTTCCGTAAGATGTCCTCTCAAAGCGTATTCTGGTGCGAGGTATCCACTTCATAAAGAAAGAAAACATTTTCACATATGTAAACAAGGAGAATCTATAAATGGAAAGTATTCAGATTTCATACACGGTTCCAGCAACATTGGTGGTCAAGTGTGTTTTACTATCATCAATAAGTTTTGCCAAGCCGAAATCTGATATTTTGGGATTGAAATCAGCATCAAGAAGAATATTGCTAGCTTTAATATCCCTGTGTATGATCCTCAATCTCGATTCTTCGTGAAGATAAGCCAGCCCTTTAGCCGTTCTCAGACAGATATTGTAACGAGTAGGCCAATCAAGATGCAAATGGCTTTTTCCTGAATTACGAGGCAGCAACAAGAGAGATACACAGCTATACCAAAATACAAACTAGAAGAACTTGCACTAAATATTAGGATATTGGTGAGTAATTAGAAATTGTAAGTCAATACCAAAGAGGGCATCCTCAAGACTTCCATTTTCTAGGAACTCATAAATCACTAGCCTTTTGACACCTTCAAAACAACAACCATGCAGCTTCACAAGGTTTCGATGTTGAACCGCACATATAGTACTAATCTCAGCTATAAATTGCTTCTTCCCATGGGGGGTTGACTGAGAAAGTTGCTTAACAGCCACTATTCTTCCATCACTAAGTTTCCCCTGAAAACATTCGTTAGAAAATATTCAAAGGAGCATGCCTTATTTAAAGTAGTAAAATGAGAAAATTTCTCAGGCAGCGTTCGTAGAAAAAAACAATTTTGTTATGTAAGGTGCCTTCATTTTTCTTGATGAATACCTTATCAAACACATATGTACGAGCAGGTTGCCGAGGAGGAGATTCAAGACTCCCAAGATCATTCTGATCTGCCCATAGCTCTTTGAAGAGGGAAATGTACGTGTACACTACATCCTATCTTCAGACTTCAACCATGTGTCCAAAGGGAGACCATCTGCACAGTACAAGACTTTTCTAACTGGACTTCCGGTTGTTACAGACTTACAGTTCCTTCCACTTATCAGCATGCATTATTAATTCCAAAATGGAACATGGTTATGAAGGAAGAAATGGAGACTCTTCTGTCTAGGGGTACGTTGCATCTAGTTGATCAATGGATGCAACTGTGGTTGGCAGCAGGTAAGTTTTTACCACCAACTGTGCAACTGTGGTTGGTATTAATTAGGTTCGGTGGAATGTCATAAGGCTCGACTGTTAGCAAAGGGGTAGACACAAACCTATGGCCTAGATTACCTTGACACTTTTTAACCAGTGGCTTGTCTCCCTACAATGTGGATTCTTATTTCCATTGTAATCTGGTTCTCCTGGCCACTCTACCAAGTAGAAGTAAAAATATTTTTCTGTATGGACATATGAATGAGGAAGTATATATGCAATAACCACCTGATTTTAACACTAATGAAGACTAAACAGAGAACGAGACAGTTGCATCCACATCTGTATGGTTTCATTCACTATATTTGTCAAGAAAACAAAGAAAGAGATAATTTATGACATAATTCTAACTGGAGATGATACTAGTGGCATAAAAGATACTAAAAGGTATCTTGTGGAACACTTTATCACTAAAGACTTTGGAGAGCTTCGTTATTTCTTGGGCATTAAAGTCACGAGGAATATTGGTATCTTATTCCTATGGATGCCTGTGCACAAATGTTTGAAGATTAGCATGTATATGTTGATGCAAAACAATACATGTGCCTAGTGAAAGACACCTATATGTTACCATTACTAGGTTTGATATCTCATTTGTTGTTAACCAAGCAAGCCAGTTCATGGCCAAACCATGCAAAGTGCACTAAGAGACTTTGATGATCTTGAGCTACTTGAAGTCTGCTCTAGGGAAATGCATGTTATTTGTTTGTAGAAAGAAACTTGATATTATGGCCTATTCTGATGCTGACTATGTAGGATGCACTACTGACAGAAATTCCACTACATGTTACTGCATCTATCTTGGTGGTAACCTAGTCACATGAAGAAGTAAGAAGCAAGCAGTAGTTGCTAGATCCAGTGCACAATCGGAATACAAAGCAATGTCTCAAGCCATCACTGAACTAATGTGGATCAAGTTAGTTCTCAAAGATTTACACTTACCAAATCCAAACCTTATGGTAACGTGTTGTGACAATGTTGTTGCAATGTTCACTACAAATAATCCTACCTTTCATGAATGCACCAAATATGTGGAGGTAGACTGCCATTATACAAGGGATGTGATTCAACAAGGAAACATCAAGACGGAGTCGATTACCTCAGAAGAATAAACAACTAATGTACCAAGCCTCTTACTTGATCCTTATTCAGCGGATGTATCTCCAAGCTGAGCATGATGGACATCTATACTTCAGCTTGAGGGGGAATATTGGAGTATATTTTGTTATACGTACTTTAGTCCATATTTCGGGAATGCTAGTGTAATTGTTTCCATACTTTAGTCCATATCTCCAAGCTGCAGCACGATATCTTCACATCAAAGCAGAATGGTCGCCCCCTTCATACCCTCTACACTTCTTTGAGGGGTATGTTTGACAAGCTACACGGTTACATTCCCTTGACAGTTGTGTTAGAGCAACTCAAGGCATACAGAAACTCTGTGATGACTGGGGTTTTTCTAGCAGCCCTTGATCCTGAATATGATTCAGTCCATGCCTAGATTCTTACTGATGCGACCATACCTCCGATGGAGGAGGCATATGCAGAGAGTATTATTATATGTGTTATGTACTGTTTAGTATTTCCGTATTGTTCTCTGGACTACTCTATACTTTACCCATTAGGTCTCTCCCTATATAAGAGAGGCCAGGGTTCTCTTGAATAAAAAGTTACTTATTTTCATGGTATCAGTGCCTAAACCCTAGGGCTCATCCCACTACCCGCCCCCACCACCCGTCGCCCCTCCTCCCGTCGTCGCCCCTCCTCCCACCGACTCCTTCCTCTCGCCGACGCCCTCCTCTCTCGCCGGCCTTTCTCCTCTCGTCGGCCCCTCTCCGCAGTCGATTCCGCCTCTAGGCGGTTGACAGCCCGACCCCCACGCCGTGCTCTTGCCCGGCCACCACGACGTGCTTCAGCCACTAGCCCAGCCGTCGTCGCCAGTCCTGACCTAGCCGTGCCCTAGCCGCCGCCTTGCCCTAGCCGTGCCTTAGTCGTTGTCGTACCCTAGAAGGCTATCGTTGTACCTCCTGTTGACTTGATCGCAACCCGCTCGTCCTCCGTATCTATGGATTTGGGTGCGTAATGTCTACATACGCACTCAAATCCTATGCAGTCTCTGTAGACACTTGTCACTCAGTCTACAAACCCTAGTTCTTCTCAAGCGGCGATATGTCAGAATCCAAGGTGGATATGCCATCCATAGGCGCGTTCAAGGGTCACGCGCCAATAGTGAAGATGGATGGTTCAAACTACGAGCTCTGGGCGATGCAGTTCATGAGCCTAATGAAGTCAAACGGTAAGAAGCACATTCTTATCGAGGATGAGCCAACAGAGAAGACAGGGATTTATGCCTCGTGGGAGGCTGATGATTCATATGCCAAGGTTTGGCTATCAGGCACACTGTCGATGGAGATTGCCAATGATGTCCTCCATCAGCCCACTGCCAAGGCAATGTGGGATATTCTGGCCGCAACATACTCACAAGTGCGGAATGAAACCAAGATGCTATAGCTTCAGCATGATATATTCACGATGAAGCAGAACGACAGACCAGTTCACTCCTTGTACACGTCCCTGAGAGGGATGTTTGAGAAGCTATACAGTACCATCCCACTCACAGCAACCCCTGAGCAGCAAAAGACGTTTCGGAATGCCACCATGGTGGGTGTTCTACTTGCAGCCCTAGATCCTGAGTACGATGCTGCCCGCTCTCAGATTTTGGCAGATGCAGTTATTCCTCCAATAGAGGATGTTTACCGGAGGCTCAGTCGCATATCAGTGCCTTCCAGCTCATCTACTCCACCCCCATCGGCGATGGCGGTATCGCGTGGGAGAGGTGGTCAGTCTTCTGGTCGTGGACGTGGTCGTGGGGGCGGTAGGGGTGGTCTCTTTCGTCACCCGTGTTCGTACTGTCACCGCACAAGCCACTCGGAGGATAAATGCTACTCTAAGCATGGGTTCCCAGCATCAACGAAGGTAGCTGAGCATGTTTTGCCCCAGTCAGCATCCAATGCAAACAATCGTTTTGAGGAGCTCGTAGCACGTCTACGTGATATTATGCCACAATCTACTGCTGATTCTCCTGTTGGACCTTCTGATGTCGCTGCCTCTGCCTCTGCCAGTTCCTCGGCTGTCGCTAGTACCTCAGGTAGTGCTACTGCATTTACCACTTGTCATGATATATCAGATTGGATTATAGATTCTGGTGCTACACATCACATCTGCCGAAATCGAGAGAGACTTGAGTACTACAAGGACATTCCACATGGCCGTTCAGTACAGATCACAGATGGTACTCATTTCCCCCTTGTGGGACAGGGGGAGGTCTTTCTATCTCCTTCTATGCGTCTACAGAATGTTTTACATGCTCCTCAGTTCTCTATGAATCTGTTGTCCATTAGTCAGATTACGAAGGATTTGCACTGTCGTGCTATATTTGACCCCTCTTCTCTTATTTTTCAGGACATACTAACGAGCAGGGTGATTGGTTGTGGCTCTGAGCAGAATGGTCTGTATCGCTTGGTCCGGAATTCTTAAGCGGGTGTCTCTTCTTATTCAGTCGGACCAGTATCTCCGTACATCTGGCATCTTCGCTTTGGTCATCTCCAGCTCCAGAAAATGCGACATCTTCTACCTCAGATCTCTCCCAGTTCTTCCTTTCGCTGTGATGCGTGTCAGTTGGGAAAGCATCATAGGTCCAGCTTTCCTAGTCGTCAGAGTCGGAGCAGTAGCTCCCCGTTCGAGTTGTTGCATATTGATATTTGGGGTCCAAGTCGTGTTCCCGATCATCTGGGACACATGTTCTATCTGGTTGTAGTGGATGATTTCTCTCGTGTATCTTGGGTCTTTCTTTTAAAGAATAAATCTGAAGCGGGAGATGTGATTAAAAATTTGATTAATGAAGTGCAGAATGTTTTTTCCTCTACTGTCAAATATGTTCGTACAGATAATGCTCTGGAATTCTGCACAAGGTCTCTTTCTCAGTTTCTCTCCTCAAAGGGCATTATTCATCAAACTACTTGTCCTTACACGTCTCAACAGAATGGCATAGCAGAAAGAAAGCACAGTCACCTTCTTGACATTACACGAACCCTTCTTATTCAGAGTTGTGCTCCTATATCGTTCTGGGGGGATGTTGTCCTAACGACTTGTTACCTAGTCAATCGTATGTCGTCTTCTGTCCTAGGTGAGAAATTCCTATGTCTATTCTTTTTCCTGATAAGGAATTATTCTCACTTACTCCTCGTGTCTTCGGTACTGTTGCCTTTGTTCATCTTCTCACTCCAGGACTTGACAAACTCTCTCCTAGAGCGGTCAAGTGTGTCTTCGTTGGTTATTCTCGGACTCAGAAGGGCTATCGCTGTTATGACCCCATAAACAAGAAATACTTTGTCAATGCTGATGTCACGTTCTTTGAGTCTGTTATGTATTTCTCTCCTGCAAGTGACAGGTTGGTACCATCCACTACCAATGACGATGTCTATGTTCCTCCACCTCCTACGTGGGGTTCACCTGAGTCTACTCATGTACCAGTTACTACGTCATCTTCACCACCACCACCTCCTCCACCACCACCTCCAAAACCTCCCATTCCACCTGTTGGGAAAAGTGAATGGCTTATTTATTCCATG
This sequence comes from Ottelia alismoides, assembly GCA_037367405.1. Lineage (NCBI taxonomy): Eukaryota > Viridiplantae > Streptophyta > Magnoliopsida > Alismatales > Hydrocharitaceae > Ottelia > Ottelia alismoides. The sequence goes on from JAZKJV010008662.1 coordinate 34,664, forward strand.
AACCCGAGGCTCTCTTATATAGGAGAGTAGCCTATGGGTAAATTACATAAAGCATACTATGAAGAAAACAAAATAGAGAAAAGTACAGAGACTACTATTATTGTATGCGTTAACACTCCCCCTCAAGATGGAGCATAGATATCAATCATGCTCAGCTTGGAAGCACACTTCTGAAATGGACCTGGTAGCAATGCCTTGGTGAATATGTCCGCAGTCTGATTCTCTGAGGTAACATGAGATGTAGCAATGAATCCTTTCTGAATCATATCACATATGAAGTGACAGTCCACCTCAATATGCTTGGTCCGCTCATGGAATGCTGGGTTGTTTGCAATAAACAAGGCAGCCTGATTATCGCATTCCAAGTTCATAGGAAGTGGTACATCTAAACATAGGTCTGTAAGCACAGCTTTCACCCACATCATCTCTGTAGTAGCCTGGGCCATAGCCCTATATTCGGATTCAGCACTAGATCTAGCTACCACCGTTTGTTTCTTACTTCTCCATGAGACTAGGGCATCTCCAACATAGACAGCATACCCTGAGGTGGACTTCCTATCCTTGGGACATCCTGCATAGTCTGCATCTGCACATGCTGAGATAGAGATCCCCTTTCCTTTCTTGAATAGCAGACCTGCACCTGGAGAAGATTTGAGATATCTACGAATCATATGTATTGCATCCATATGCACCTGGCGTGGTTGCTCCATGAACTGGCTCACACGACTCACTGCAAATAATATATATGGTCTAGTGATCGTGACATACAACAGTTTGCCTACCAGTTCTCTATATCTTCTCCTGTCCACCTCCTCTGTGTTATCTTCATAAAGCTTCATGCTGGGATCCATTGGTGTCGTAGCAGGTCGACACCCAAGCATACCTGTTTCACTCAACAGATCTGTAACATATTTCCTTTGTGACATGACTAGCCCATATGAATTTCTAGCAAATTCAAGCCTCAGAAAGTATCTAAGGACCCCAAGATCCTTAGTGACAAATTCACTACCCAGCATTTCTTTCGCCTGCCTTATGCCCTGCTCATCATCTCCTGTAATCAAGATGTCATCAACATAAACCATAATGACAATGATACCTCTCGCGGTCTTCTGTACAAACAAGGAATGATCAGCATTGGAACGTTTGTATCCTTGTTTCTCGAAGAGATCCGAGAGCTTCTGAAACCATGCTCTGGGGCTCTGCTTAAGGCCATAGATAGCCTTATGCAACCTGCATACCTTGGAGCACTCCCCCTCAACAGCAAAACCAGGTGGCTGTTGCATATACACCTCTTCCTGCAAATCTCCACATAGGAATGCATTCTTCACATCCAACTGATGGAGCGGCCAGTCTCGAGCAACTGCAACTGACAACAAGATCCGTAGAGTGGAATGACGTACCACAGGCGAGAATGTGTCAAGATAATCCACCCCGTATGTTTGTGTGAAGCCACGTGCAACCAGACGCACCTTGTACCTGTCAATAGAGCCATCTGCATTTTGCTTCACTGTGAACACCCACTTGCAGCTCACTGGGTTCACATCTGGAGGTATAGAAACCAAAGTCCAACTTCCTCTGGACTGAAGTGCGGCCATTTCTTCTTCCATTGCTAGTCGTCATCTACTATCCTGTAGAGCCTCATGATGATTTCGTGGAATATCTATAGCTGAAAGTGCCATAGCAAACGACCTGAAATCTCCAGATAGCCGCTCAAAAGATACAGAGGCTGATAATAGATATTTGGCACAACTCCTCTTCGACTTCCGTAAAGCAATGGGAATATCCAAATCAGCTGTAGGCTCATCTGGCTCCTGCACCACATCCTGCTCAGAAATGTCGTCAGATCCATCAACATTAATATTTTCATTGCATATCATAGGCGAGCTAGTGGACGAGTCATGACCATGAGCTGGAGGAAGCCTGCGGGTATAATGGAACGGGAACGATGAGATAGGCTGCTGTGGTGGTGGTGGTGGTGGTGATGGCATCTGAGGTGGTGGTGGTGTCATGTATATGGCATCAGGTGATATAGGTGGAAGCTGCTTGTCTCCTGATGCTGAAAAATACATAACAGATTCAAAAAATGTAACATCTGCACTGATCATATACCGCCGACGCAGAGGATCAAAGCAGTTGTACCCCTTTTGAGTTCTGGAGTACCCAACAAAGACACACTTTACAGCCCTAGGAGAGAGCTTGTCAGTACCCGGCGACAACTGATGGACAAAAGCAACCGACCCAAACACACGAGGAGTAAGAGTGAACAGATCCTTGTCAGGATGAATAAGTGAGAACGGAATCTGTTCATTCAAGACAGACGAAGGCATACGGTTGATTAGGTAACATGCAGTAAGAACTGCATCACCCCAGTAGGAATAGGGAACATGACTCTGTATAAGTAGTGATCTAGTGACATCAAGAAGGTGACGGTGTTTTCTTTCAGCAATCCCATTCTGTTGAGATGTATGAGCACAAATGTTTGGTGAATAATCCCTTTTGAGGAGTAGTAATTGGCAAGAATATTGGTGCACAACTCTAAAGAATTGTCACTTCTCACAAGCTTCACAGATGTAGAAAAAACATTTTGTATTTCATTCAGAAAATGGATAATGATATTTCCTGCTTCAGATTTATTTTTCATCAGAAATACCCATGACACTCTAGAGAAATCATCCACAAAAACTATATAAAATATGTCCCTGATGATCGGGTACACGACTCGGACCTCAGACATCAATATGAAATAACTCAAACTTGGAGGTACTACTCCGACCTGGACGACTGGGAAAGGACAACCTGTGATGCTTTCCCAACTGACATGCCTCACACTGAATAGGTGTGTGAGGGAGACCATAAGGTAAAACTTGACGCAACTTCTGAAGCGGTAAATGACCAAAACGCAGATGCCATAATAAGATTGATACTTGTCCAGAAGAGGATGAGGATCCAGCAAAGGGAGTCTGATTCAGGCGGTATAGGCCTCCTTGCTCATAGCCACGACCAATCACATTGCCCATATAGATGTCCTGAAAAATCAAAGAAGATGGATCAAAAATTGCCCGACAATGTAGATCCTTTGTAATCTGGCTAATTGACAATAAATTCATTGAGAAATCAGGTGCATGTAGCACATTCTTGAGCTGCATAGAGGATGTCAATCTAGCCTCCCCCTGACCAGTGATGGGGGAATGAGTGCCATTGGCAATCACGACTGTCTGACCTGGAGGAATCTTAGTGTATCCTGAAAGCAGACTCTGGTCGCCGCATAGATGATGTGTAGCGCCCGAGTCCATAATCCATGGTAAAGTATCTGATCTACTACTGTGGAATGCAAGTATACTACCTGAAGCACTGGTAGACGCAGAGGCAGAAGCGGCAGCATCAGAATGACTCTCTGTAGTCGGTGCTGGACTAGATGGTGGAATAATGCCCCTCAGACGGGTAACTAGATCCTCGAATCGTTGATCCAGAGTAGCAGCAGACGGGGGCTCTATCTGCTCAGCAGCTCGTGCAGATGCAGGAAATCCATGCTTTGAGTAGCAAGTGTCTTCACTGTGTCCTACTCGATGACAGTAGGTACATGTTGGTCTAGTGCGGCCACCTCTTCCACGAGGTCCACGTCCGCGGCTCGGGTGATGGAACCCACGACCTCTGTTGACTGCCATGGCTGAAGAGTTATGACTCGCAGCTATGGAAGGAACTGTGATCCGACTCAATCTATGAAACGCTTCCTCCATGGGAGGAATAGTAGAGTCTGCCAGAATCTGTGATCGTGCTGCCTCATACTCAGGATCAAGTGCAGCCAGGAACACACCCACCATCGTCGCGTTCCGGTATGTCTTCTGCTGTTCTGGCGTAGCTGTGAGAGGCATGAAGCTATAAAGCTTCTCGAACATCCCTCTTAGTGATGTATAGAGGGAATGTAAAGGGCGACCATTCTGCTTTATTGTGAATATGTCATGCTGAAGTTGCAGAATCTTTGTCTCGTTCTTGGCCTGGGAGTATGTAGCCGCCAGAATGTCCCACATATCCTTGGCTGTGGGCTGGTGTAGGATGTCAATGGCAATTTCAATAGCCAATGTACCAGATAGCCAGACTTTGGCATATGCATCATCAGCCTCCCAAGAGGCATTGACTCCAGTCTTCTCTGCAGGCTCAGGTTCGGTAAGAATGTGCTTCTTACCTGTTGACTTCATCATACTCATGAACTGCATAGCCCACAGTTCATAGTTTGTACCGTCCATCTTGACAATAGGCGCTGGACCACGAAAGGCGCCAATAGATGGGATATCCGCCTTGCTTTCTGACATACTGGACATGGAAGACTGGAGCAATCGATAGATGATGAGCTTCGTCTACAATGACATGGACGGGATTAGTTGCATGTGTAGACCTCAAGCAACTATCCCCATAAAGATGTGCGTGCTAAGCCCTACCCGCGTACTGGAATCACGCGCAGGCAAAGGAGATCGCGCACAACAGAATATGCGTGGCTTGGAGATGCGCTACTGGTGCGCACAAATGATTGCGCACAGGTGATGGCGCACAGGGGCTACAGCGCGTGCAGGGATGCATGCAAGGAAGCGCACAGATGCACTGGAGATGTGCGCACAAGAGCGCTACAGCGCGCGCACTGAAGATGCGCTACAGGTGCACGCACAGGCACTGCAGCACTGCAGCACGCGCAGGGGTGCACGCACAGTCACGCGGAAGAATGCGCGCAAGGAGGCGAGATGCGCAGCAGGCGTGCACACGGAGGCCTGCGCACAGAGGCGCGCGGAGGCGCGCAGCAGGCGAGTGCGCACAGCAGGCGAGTGCCTGCGCACGAAGGCGTGCAGCAGGCGAGTGCCTGCGCTCGGAGGCGCGGCGGCGATGGAGGAGAACTCGGGCGGTGCCGATTGAGCGAGAGGAAAAGGCTGGCGGGTGTGGTGGGGTTAGGTACATGGCATCCGAATGGGAAGAAACATAGCTTTAGTAATATTAATAGATATATCAGTATAACGCAAGAAATTCCGATATCATAATTTAAAAAAAATATCAAAACATGATAATCATCATTAAACATTTATCTGAATTCAAATCCGTAAGCCAACTACTTTGAAGCATCATTTTCCACTTCCGAGAAATGTTATTGGATCATGTGGTTTCATCATATTAAAGTTTTTAAATTCCAACGCATCAAGCAACTAGTATGACTAGTCACTCCCGATCGCATTCGATGCGATCATCATGCTTACATGATGCGCTTGAGGATTCTTACCATATCCTTCATTGAGGAGAAAAACCAAGAGACAAATAGTGAAGCGGTTGCCTAAATTTGACTATGGAATTAAAGGCACAATTTTTACTCATGTTCGAATTGATGACGAGTTTGGAAAAGTCATCCAAAGCAACCAAATAATAACTGTCCCTGATGATCAGGGACACGACTCGGACTCGACATATCAAATGAAAAAGCTCAAAAGGACTCTGACTACTACGGCCTTGACGGCTTGGAAACTTATATGTGTGGACTTGGGACACAACCTATCCTAACAACTCAGAAGTTGCTCTAGGTGGGAACTAAAATGGTTGGATATTGATTTAAATACAAGTGTTATCATATCCTTATTTTTTTTTCAAAATCCAAAAATGGATATTGTAGAGATAGTTTCTAGTGTAGAGATAGTTTCTAGTATTAATAATTGTTTCTGTATTTCTTTGCTATTTCTTTCTTCTATATAGACGTTCATGTAATTTACCCATAAGGCCTCTCCCTATATAAGAGAGCCTAGGGTTATTCTATGAAACACAACAAAGACTCTTTTCTTCCAACATGGTATCAGAGCCGCCCTAGGGTTCTCTACCCGCCGCCCCTCCCTTCCCCACCCGCCGCCCCTCTCTTCTTCTCTCGTCGAGCCAACTTGGGGCTCTCAACCGCAGTCTCCCAGCGGCCTCCTGCCGCCCTCATCGCTTCCAGCCGCAACATCTAGGGGCTCCCGATCGCCAAACAGCCCCAGCTCTGCCCAGTAGCGGCCCCCGCTGCCCCTTCCGAGTGGCTCCTGGCCGCCGCCAGTGGCTTTCAGCCACCCCCAGCGGCCTTCTGCCGCCGCCAGCGCCTTCCAGGTGCTCCCCAACCGCCAAAACCCGCGCCTAGCGGGACACCAAAGCTGCCACCGGTTCCCTGCGGCACCAGCGGCGTCCCAACCGCGTCTGTAGGCCATCTTCTGGCCTTCAACAGTTCATAGCCGGTTGTCTCGAGGCGTTTCAAGGGCTGTAAGCTTCATTGGAGGCGTGCCCTAGTTTTTGTTCCTTCCGATTTATGGATTTGAGTGCGTAAAGGTCTACACACGTACTCAAATCTAATGAAGTTGGTGTAGACGTTCATCAACGTGCCTAGTTTTTTCCCTTCGTCTTCTTCGAGCAGCACTATATCAGAATCGAAAGTCGATTTACCCTCCACCGGCGCATTCAAAGGTCCAGCGCCGATAGTGAAGATGGACGGGTCCAACTATGAGCTATGGGCTATGCAGTTCATGAGTCTCATGAAATCAAATGGTAAGAAACACATTCTTACCGAAGATGAGCCTGCGGAGAAGACAGGGATCTATGCCTCATGGGAGGCTGATGATGCTTACGCGAAAGTCTGGCTGTCTGGTACATTGACAATGGAGATAGCTAACGATGTCCTTCATCAGCCCACTGCTAAGGCGATGTGGGATATCCTTGCTGCTACGTATTCACAAGTGCGAAACGAGACAAAGATGTTGCAGCTTCAACATGATATTTTTACGATGAAGCAGGCCGGCAGACCTCTTCACTCTCTATACACATCCCTGAGAGGGATGTTTGAGAAGCTATACAGTACCATTCCTCTGACAGCTACTCCGGAGCAGCAGAAGACGTTTCGGAACGCCACCATGGTGGGTGTTCTTCTTGCAGCTCTCGACCCTGAGTATGATGCTGCCAGGTCACAGATTCTAGTAGATGCGGTTATTCCTCCAGTGGAGGATGTCTACAGAAGGCTCAGCCGCATTCCAGTTTCCTCCAGTTCTTCTACTCCACCACCATCTGCGACGGCAGCTTCGCGTGGGAGAGGTGGATCGCCTTCTGGACGTAGTCGTGGACGTGGTCGAGGACCTCCAGGAAGAGGTCGCTTCAGTCAGATGTGCTCGTATTGTCACAGAACTTGACACTCAGAGGAGACAAGCTATTCAAAGCATGGGTTCCCCGCATCAGCACGAGTTGCAGAGCATTCACAGTCTCCATTACCGTCTACTACAGATCAGAGACTTGACGAACTTGTGGCCCGTCTCCGCGATATTATGCCACATTCGTCTGGTGATTCTGGTGGTCCTTCAGACATTGCTGCCACAGCATCTACCAGTTCATCCGCTGCAGCCAGTAGCTCAGGTAGTTCATCAGCACACACACAATCTCATGATATATCTGACTGGGTTATAGATTCCGGAGCTACACATCATCTTTGTAGAGATAAGGGACGGTTACGGGCCTACAGGAATATTCATCCAGGCCGCTCGGTACAGATAGCGGATGGTACCCACTCACCCCTTGTTGGCCAGGGGGAGGTTTTCTTATCCTCTACTATGCAACTGCAGAATGTTTTACATGCTCCTGAGTTCTCACTAAATTTGCTGTCTATTAGTCAGATTACAAAGGACTTGAATTGTCGTGCTATTTTTGACCCGTCTTCTGTTATTTTTCAGGACATACTCACGGGCAAGGTGATTGGCTGTGGCTCTGAGCAAAATGGTTTATATCGGCTGGTTCGGGATTCCTATGCTGGCATCTCTTCTCACTCTGCTGGACCAGTCTCTCCTTATATTTGGCATCTTCGATTTGGTCACCTTCCGATCCAGAAAATGCGCCATCTTCTGCCCCAGATTTCTCCAAGTTCGTCGTTTCGCTGTGAAACTTGTCAATTGGGAAAGCATCATAGGTCGAGCTTCCCAAGTCGTCAGAGTCGGAGCAGTAGCTCCCCTTTTGAGTTGCTACATATAGATATATGGGGTCCGAGTCGTGTTCCCGATCACCAGGGACACAGGTTTTATCTAGTTGTCGTCGATGATTTTTCTCGTGTCTCTTGGGTATTTCTTTTGAAGAATAAATCAGAAGCAGGAGATGTTATCAAAAATTTGGTTAATGAAGTGCAGAATGTTTTCTCTTCCTCTGTCAAATACGTTCGAACTGACAATGCCCTGGAATTTTGTACACGCTCTCTTTCCCTATATTTTTCATCGAAGGGCATTATTCACCAAACCACCTGCGCTTATACTTCCCAACAAAACGGTGTGGCAGAAAGAAAGCATCGCCATCTTTTGGACATTACTCGTACCCTGTTGATTCAAAGTTGTGCCCCTATTTCTTTCTGGGGGGATGCTGTCCTTACTGCATGCTATCTAGTCAACAGAATGACGTCCTCTGTCCTTGGAGAGAAGATACCTATCTCTCTTATTTTTCCAGACAAGGGAGCTCTTCACTCTACCGCCCCGTGTCTTTGGCGTTGTGGCATTTGTCCATCGACTATCTCCTGGACTTGACAAACTCTCTCCAAGAGCAGTCAAGTGCGTCTTTGTTAGTTACTCCAGAACCCAGAAGGGGTACCGGTGTTATGATCCTACAACCAACAGGTACTTTGATAGTGCGGATGTCACCTTCTTCGAGTCAGTTATGTATTTCTCGCCAGCTGGGGACAGAATGGTACCATCCGCCACCACTGATGATGTGTATGTTCCACCACCACCTACTTCGAGGTCACCTGCGTCGTCTCCTGTGTCCGTTCCTACGCCAGCACCACCGCCACCACCACCCCCACCTCCACCCATTCCACATCAAATCATATCACCGTTTCCTAAACATTATACGCGTCGACCAGGTCCTGCTCAGACGACAGCTCAGCCAACCACTACGCCTCAGGTATGTTCAGATGATGTTACCACTGACGGGTCAGGTTCAGTACATGTGCAGGATGACTCATTACATGTGGATATAGATGATGATCTTGATGTTCCGATTGCTATTCGGAAACAGAGACGGCACTGTGCTTCCTATCCATTTGCTTCACAGGTTTCCTTCCACCGACTCACTGGTGATTTTCAGAAGTTTGCCACAGCATTATCTTCCGTGGCCATACCACGGACATACCAGGAAGCCCTGAAGAGTGAGTGCTGGAGATTAGCTATGGAAGAAGAAATGGGGGCCTTGCAGACCCGTGGCACATGGTCTTTGGTCCCTGCACCTCCTGACGCCTCAGTTGTGAGTTGCAAATGGGTCTTCACAGTCAAATATCATGCAGATGGCACGTTGGAGAGGTACAAAGCACGATTGGTAGCCCGTGGGTTTACGCAAACATATGGCGTTGACTACATGGATACATTCTCTCCAGTGGCGAGACGCTCGACTCTCCGTGTTCTCCTATCTGTTGCAGTGGTTCGTGATTGGAGCATTTCTCAGCTAGATGTCAAGAATGCTTTTCTGTACGGGGACTTACAGGAGGAAGTCTACATGCAGCAGCCACCTGGGTTTGCTGCTGAGGGGGAGAAGCATATGGTCTGTAGACTTCACAAGGCGATATATGGCCTCAAACAGAGTCCACGAGCGTGGTTCCAGAAGCTGTCCAATCTAATTGAGCACCAGGGATTCAAGAGGTCCAATGCTGATCACTCGTTGTTTGTCCAGAAGTCCTCGGCAGGTACAGTTGTCATAATGGTCTATGTGGATGATATTCTTGTTACGGGTGATGATGTTCAAGGCATAGCAAGAGCGAAGGCATTCCTAGGTCGTCAGTTTGTTACAAAGGATCTTGGAACCCTAAGATATTTTCTGGGGTTGGAATTTGCAAGGAATGCACATGGCTTGGTGATGACACAACGGAAGTACATTACAGACTTCCTGGTTGAGACAGGTATGGATGGGCGTAAACCATCAAGCATCCCCATGGACCCCAACATGAAGCTATATGATGATGATACTGATGAAGTGGATAAGAGGAGATATAGAGAGATGGTGGGAAAACTCCTCTATATTACTATAACCCGTCCAGACATTGCATTTGCAGTTAACCGGGTGAGCCAGTTTGTGGAGCAGCCAAGACAGGTTCACATGGATGCTATACACATGATACTGAGGTATCTAAAGTCTTCTCCAAGGTTAGGGCTACTATTCAGAAAGGGCGCAAACTTATCCATCTCAGCGTGTGCAGACGCAGATTATGCAGGTGCCCTAAGGATAGAAAATCTACCTCAGGGTTTGCAGTTTATGTTGGAGGCTCTCTGGTGTCTTGGAAAAGCAAGAAACAAACGGTGGTGTCAAGATCCAGTGCGGAATCTGAATACAGGGCAATGGCCCAAGCCAGTACGGAAATGATGTGGGTTCGCTCCTTATTAGAAGATTTACATGTAGTTGTACCTCTACCTATGAAGCTCCTATGTGACAATCAGGCAGCATTATTCATTGCCAACAATCCAGCTTTTCATGAGAGGACCAAGCATATTGAAGTTGACTGCCATTACACCAGGGACCTGATCCAGAGAGGATTGATATTCACGGCCCACGTTAGCTCAGGAGATCAAACGGCTGACGTATTCACAAAGCCATTGCTCAGAGGACCTTTTCAGAAATGTTCATCCAAGCTGAGCATGATCGACATCTATGCTCCACCTTGAGGGGGAGTGTAGAGATAGTTTCTAGTGTAGAGATAGTTTCTAGTATTAATAATTGTTTCTGTATTTCTTTGCTATTTCTTTCTTCTATTTAGACGTTCGTGTAATTTACCCATAAGGCCTCTCCCTATATAAGAGAGCCTAGGGTTATTCTATGAAACACAACAAAGACTCTTTTCTTCCAACAGATATGAATACGAATATATATGAATGTGCACAATGATAAATCATATACTTAAAATACAGTTACAAGTGTAAAGTGTAAAACGGATATCGGCTATTCGGATACCAATATTTGACAAATGAATATGGACTAAAATAAGAATATTGAGAAGTATCCTGAATACGAATATATATATATATATATAATTAATTTTTTGTTGTGTGTACAGTTGTACAGAGTTTACCGACAACAGCCATGTGGCTTTTAAAAGCCTTCTCCATTGGGTTTCTCATATATCACTTGTCCAATAACAAAGGAATGCCCCTTGCTATATAAACCACTTCTCCTCTCCCCCATTTCTACCGTATTCTACTCCAAGAAACCCAACCAAAAGACCAGTCCTCTCTAAATTTCTGCTCCAGGCAGTCCTGGAACTTCAACAATTCCTTGGAGCTGCTTCATGCAAATTCTTCTTCAAGATTTAAAGCAATCTAGGTACAATTCCCTCAACTCTCTTTACTGCCATACAAGAGTTTTGACACAAGTAAATTCCTATTTGTTAAAAATTTTGGGACTGGATTTCTTGAAATAAAATTCAATTTCCTGGAATTTTGATTGATAAACAATAGACTTGTCATTTGAAACCAGTAACATATTAGGAATACTAGAAGGGGGGGGGGGTTCAATGGCATTATTCTTAGTAAAATAAAAGAAAACACCTGCAGTCGGTACCCATCTCAAGATATATATATATATATATATATATATATCTTTCAGATGTCAGATTTCTATTTAAATAGATTACATTTTTTATACAGCACCACTTATCCCTGAATAAAACTCCATTGCATGAATTTAAATGGCTCAAAGAGTTGCATTTGGTCATTAAACTCCTGCAGTTGACCTGAAATGTTCAATTATTTTGTTTTATAAGGGATTTGCTATACCCTCTGGTCTCTACAATAGTAATTAGGTTCAACGAGTAGGATTGGCCTAAGGAAATCAACATGAGAAGGTGTGATTTCCTTTATCTTCTGACCAATATTAGGAAGATCTATGACTATTGGGCATAATTGGTCTAGTTTGTCTCCATGATATAACCAAAGGATGGGATGGCCATGCTACTTGTCTATCATCAGTACCTTCGATTCTGTATTATTGGACATTTCTCAAGGGGAAAAAAATCAGAACATGATATTACTGGTGTTATGATTGACTAGCATGTAGATATGGCTGCAGGGACAGTTGTTGAAAGAACTTGAGATTTGCAAGCATACTTCAAATCTAAAGCTTACAAAAAGTGTGGAAATATGTTGCAAGGGATGTTGGTGGTTTCCAAGAATGACAATTTGGAAATTGAAACTACATTGAAAATAAGCTCATGAGTTGTCTTTTATTGCCTTTATAGCCACTATCCATAACCGGGATACCTTTATCTTAATAGGTTCTCCATGCATGGAGTAATCAAATTGGAATAATGATTATGTCACAAATCAATTAGCCTTCTCATCACTTAGTTAAATATAAATCATATATATATGTCACACTAGAAATAGTAGAGTTATAGTTTCTTGTATATGGCTTATGCCTTATCGGTTGTCTGACTTGCTGGTCATAAAGATACTACAATACATATATGAATTTGAACAAAACGCAGGATTTCCTTAACTATTATATAACAATAAGGATGCTTGCAAGTTCTGGTGTTTGGCGTGTTGAAGTTTACATCTTTTGAAGTTCTACAAAGGAGATCCAACTTAGTAAGGGTATTGGAATAAAATTTGGTTTAGACAAATACTGCCGGAAATTGACTTCGAATTCTGCCCTTTTACAATATGGAAAGGAATCTGTATAACCACTCCTCGGAGAGAGTCAAGTGATGGACTCGTGATTTCTAGATGCTATAGTACCAAGAGGTTATACTTGGTAATCAGAAGCATCCATAAGACGCTCTTATATGGGCATAAGTTTATAAAAATTAATTAATTGGAAGACCAAAGTGAAATAAATGTTAAAAAGAAAGGCTAAGATCAATATGAATAGCAATTTTCAATCAATTGATCCTTGAGTGTGGCTTACTATGTATACATAAAGATAAGTTGTGACAAATACCAAGATCGGTAAAGTCAATCAAAGAAGAGGTTTGGAAAGCATTGAGCGGATAAATAAGTTAAATCAATGATGTTATTTAATAGTGCTAGCTGTGGTGACCCTCAACTGGGCAGGAGATAGGAAGCCCAGTTCAGGCAGTGGCCGTCAAGTGCGCAGGTCTAGGATCTCATTCTTTTCACGATTTTTATGCGAGCTCGCAGTAGTTTTACGTCATGTTGGGATCCCAACTTTGGAATATCTTCGTTGACCCTCTGTTTTAGGATACTCATGCGGGGGATCCTCGGTTTTAGTTTTTCGTACGAGCTCGTTTGTCCGTACTAGTCGGGCCGGTTTTCTAGTGACACTTTTCTGAAGAGTCTCTCTCACCCGTCTCTGGGCGTAGTTTTGGAGTAGACCTTTCCCTCTATTGGACCGCAATTTCAATTAGAGGGAGAGACAAAAGAGCCTTTTTAGAGGCTACCTAACCGCTTGAGTTTTTGGTTACTTTTCGCCAGCAGACTTGGCGATGCTACATCCGAATCATCCATGTCTACATCTAAGTCATCGAGGGTTACATCTGAGACAGTTGAGGTTTAGAGGAGTTACTATCAAAGTTGAGTTGGTGGGAAGTGACTATAATTAAATTGGATTCGAAATCCCTAAAAGCTAGTGGACGTGTTGGGAACTTAGTTAGGATGCATTATACAACACTGCATGCCTACGGAGGCATCCCAACCCTAAGGCATTATTTATGATATAGAGTCATAGTGTGAGGTTATACAAAGACTAACACCACAGACTATCTACTAGACTTTAAAAGATAAATAGAATTGAAAACCGATTTATATATTATCCTTATCATCATAAATAAATTAAGAGTAAAATAAATTATCACATCACTAATTCCTTACCAAGATACATAACTTGTTCTCAATGACAAGATAACAATTTATACTTACCGTCCTAAATTTTTATGGAAAATGTGATAAATAGGAAATTTTGGGATAATGAGTAATAAGGGGCTAAGACTTGTAGAATAAATTTGAAAGCCTTTTTCTACTCAGGTAGTGGTAGATTTCCATTCATACAAACTTGTCTACTTGCTTGTTTTTAAACATATTAAATGCCTGCTTATTTTATAATATGAAATATGGGTATACCAGCACTCACTGATGCCTCTTCTTCCTATCATGTTTTGGCAGGAAAAGAGCATTTAGCACAGTAGCAGGTTGATGACTTTTGGATATCGTGTTTATACTAGACGGTACGGTCTCTTTTGGCTCAACTTCTTTTGTTGTAGCTTTTATTCTATTATATTGTAAAAGCCTTTTCTTTCTCTTCTAAATATGTTGAGATATTTGAATGTATTGTCAGCTCTCTTATACATATTGTAGATATTATGAAAGATAATGAAAGGGAATTTTGGTGGCATATGTATTTGTTGAATCTGTGGTCATGATTATGGTTTGAATGTCATATGCAACAACAACGCGAAAATTTTTCCCTAATTTTCATAACTTAGTGCGATGATATGTGAATATAATAGTGCGTGTTAGAAAGTGAACATGCGGAAGCGTAACAAGGAAAAAGATAAAGAAAATATGAAGAACGTGATTTAGCGTGGAACCCTACTCCGGGAGAAGCGGGATGAAATCACGAAAGAAGCCCTCAAAGGGGTATGTCATGCATTACACTTTCTCAATGGATACAGGAGGTCTGGGGCTCCTTATATAGCCTCTCTAAAGCCTCCAAGTCTCACCACTGGACAATGCGGGACTAAACACTGGATGGAGTAAATGGATCATCTCCAGGATCCATTTACCCTGTTACAACTCAATAGGCGCATATAATAAATACTCCAACACTCCCCCTCGAGCTGGAGCATGCAATGCTCAGCTTGGACAAACAGAAAGAAACTCAACCCACGCTACATGACACTATGGACAATATCAACCCAACACGCACAACCGCTGCTGTCGAGGACGTTGCTTCTCATGTCGTGCAGGTGAGGAGGACGAACGGGCTGGAGTGTGAGTCTGCTGAATCTCCTCGTCGGAGAGCATGTGCTTTGAACCGTGCCTGTCAGAGTCACTGCAACTGAAAATGAGTCTCCTCGTCGGAGTACTCTGACCCGCCACAATAATGTGGACAACTGCTCCATCTCTGAAAAGAGTCAAACTAAATAAGGTCCGTGGTTGTGCAATCCTCGTTGGAGTCCACGGTCGCTAGAGAATGGAGTCTGAAAGAAGTCTCCTCGTCGGAGAACTGTGTCTCTCCCATCTGGCTCAGAGAATGGTGCATTACTCTGGTGTCCCTATGATACCACATGAAAACCCTTGCCAGCATGGCACATGGAATGGTACTCTACTATGGAGTCACTATGGCTCACATGAAAACTCTGGCCTACAAAACAAGAAAGGATAAGGACCTCTGAATTGATGGCATACATGTGCTCATGTGAAAAGACCGCATACATGTGCGAGTCTGAAAATGAGTCTCTCTTTGGAGATCTCGAAAATGGGTCACTCAAACATGGAGTGCCTCGAACTTGGACTCTGACCAATCTGTCGAGTCTGAAATAATTGAGCATGGAAAATCTTCATCTAAAAACTGTAGAGTCTGAACAACTGGTTGGTCTGGAATATGACATTTGAATCTCCAACAGGACCTATGACTCTACCTAATACTTCCCCTTTCTCTCATACTTGTCGGAAAATGACATCGACAAAGTTGGGAGAAGACAAGATAAATAGGGGTAAATAACATGAACAAAGATTTCTTATGACTTTTCATATTTTTTTATAAGCCACCATTTTTTTAACATTTTTTTAAGTTGTTTCAACCATTTTTTACGGCTCTCTTCCTTTTTTATGCGTACGACTTTTTCAAATGTACGCGCCTCCTTTTTTTAACAAAAATCTTGGCCCATTTGGGCCTACAAAAACAACCTCATCCTTTTTTTTCATTTTTTATCGCATGCCCCTCTCTTCATAATTTTTTTTAAATGTCGGGCTCCCTAGTTAGGGCTCAACCACGCACAAGCCCCGCTTTCCCCCCTTCTTTTAAAGCAAACAACACAATCGACTCTTCAACCCAGGAATCATTTTTAAAAAAAAAAAAAGGGGCCGTCGGGCCTAGGGTTCCCCATCGTGGGAACTTCTCTGATGTTGCCCCCCCCCTTTGGAGTTCCCTCAAAGGGGCTTGTTATGCATTGCATTTTCTCAATGGATACAGGAGGTCTGGGGCTCCTTATGTAGCCTCTCTAGAGCCTCCAAGTCCCACCACTGGACAATGTGGGACTAAACACTGGATGGGGTAAATGGATTTTCTCCAGGATCCATTTACCCTGTTACAACTCAATAGGCGTACATAACAAATACTCCAACAGTGCGAATGTGGTGTAAACGGGTACTCGGATCCGAGGGCGTCGCACTTCACGCCTTGGAGTCACAGTATGAAGTTACACAAAGAACAAGACCACAAACTATCCTTTAAACTTGAGAATTTAGATAACATCAAGAATCACTTTCAAACCTCATATTCTCCATTATCAAAATCCATAATTATGATCTCTAAATAACAAGAGATTAATATAATTACATATAAATCATTAACTACTACATAAGAATATAACATATAAAAGGTAATGGGTAAAACTAGGGGCATTCCTTCAGGTTAGCTTGAAAACCTTTTTTATAGCAAGTAGTTGTAAATTTTTAGTTGTTAATGCCTTACTACTTGTTTTTTTTGCAATCACCGTAAAATGCCTACTTGTTCCAATAAGTTTTCATGATGTACCAGTGATCGCTGACGTCTCTTGTTCCTTTCATGTTTTGGCAGGTAAGCAGCCTGCGATTCAGTAACTAATTGATGGTTCCTAACATTCGTTGCTGCACCAGACGGTACAGTTGTACTTGTTACAATTTTTGTTTAGTTATGTTGTAAAATATTTTCTTTCTCTTCAGTCATAATTTCGGGAAGCACGTGTATATACTGGGAGCCTCTCTTGTACATGTTGTATATATATATTGAAATTAATGAATGAAATTTTGGTGTCACTTGTGGTTGTTCTGTGGTTGTTGTTACTTGAATTGTGAATGTCATTTATATAAACGTGAAAATTTTCCCCTGAATTTGAAAACAAATACGATCGTTTGCCAAATGTAATATTGCGAATGATGCGTAAACGGGTACTCGAATCCGAAGGGGTTGACAACATATCACTGAAATGTGACAATCAGACTGCTATATTTATTGCAAATAACCCAGAATTTCATGAACATACCAAGCACATTGAGGTTGATTGCCATCATATCCGTGATACGATTAAGAAGGGTTTTATTTCCACATCTCATGTCAACTTAGGGGACCAGACTGTAAACATCCTCACCAAGGCCTTATTTTGAGGACCTTTTTAGAAGTGCTCATCCAAGCTTAGCATGATAGACATCTATGCTCCATCTTAAGGGTGAGTATAAAGATATATATCTATGTTATTGTGTTTATTTCATGCTTTCTTGGACTATTCATTAACTTTTTACTTATATATGCTTTATGTAATTTACTCATAGGTTGCTCTCCCATATAAGAGAGGCTAGGGTTATTGGAATAAACAGCTTTATCATTTTTCCCAACATAATCTACAGGAAGAGGACTACATGCAGTAGCCACATGGGTTCGCTGTTAAGGGAGGGGGGGGGGTCAGAAGGTGTGCAGGCTTCACATGGCTATTCATGGCCTTAAGCAGAGTCCAAGAGCATAATTCTAGAAGCTCTTGAACTTGATAGAGGAACATGGATTATGCGATCGAATGTCGAACACACTCTGTTTGTGCACATGACTTAGAGAGGTACAGTTGTCATTCTTATCTATGTTGATGATATCATTGTTACAAAGGATGATGAGCAGGGCATTGAAGTTGCCAAGGATTTCCTAGGTCAGTTGTTTGTGACCAAGGGCCTTGGTAGTTTGCGCTACTTACTTGGATTGGAGTTTGCCAGGAACCAGTAAGGTCTTGTGACGAACCAAATGAAGTACATTAAAGATCTTCTTTCTGAGATAGGCATGACAGATTGTAAACCTACCACTACTCCTATGGACCCAAGCATGAAGCTCTATGATGATGACACTGAGAAGGTCGACGAGAAGAGGTACATGGAGTTTGTTGGCAAGCTTGTATGTGACTATCACCAGGTTAGATATATCCTTTGTCGTGAGCAAAGTGAATCAGTTTATGAAGCAGCCAAGATAGACACATGGATGCAAACCATCTGATTCTGAGGTATCTGAAGGTCTCACCTGGTATTGGACTTCTATTCAACAGAGGTACCTTCCTTGCAGTTATAAAATGTCCAGACGTAGATCATGGCCTTAAATTTCGGCGAAATTCGACTGAAATTCGATCGAATTTCGATTCGATATCGAAACTTGTATCTATTTTTATTTCCAGGATTTCGACCCCATATCAGCCGATATTCGACCAACATTCAGTCCATTTTGACATCTTTCGGTCGAAATGACCAAAAGATGGATTCTCCTGACATGGGAGCATCGAATTTCGGTCGAAATTTGTCCTTGTCGACTACTTTCAGTCGAAATGATAAAAAAATGTAAAATGACTAAAGAAAAGTGTGAAATGACAAAAGTTGGCTAGATTCTTTGACTTTTAGACACACTAGGTATAGATTCTTTGAAATTTGGACTCACTAGGACACCTAGCTAATATTTTAGAGACTTATAAGAAGATATTTTGGATTTCATCCATATTATATTAGTTGTAGGCCCAAGATAATGATTCTTTGGAGGACTATAAATGGTGCCATCCATTGCATCATTTCACCACACACAACTCAAAGAGTTCTCACAACTCACAAGCCTTCTTGCTCTCCTTGCTCTTTCCTTAACGACAAGTCTTGTTATGTTTGTGATTGTCTGTAAGTACTTTCATTATAATTTTGTTTCTATCCACGATTATTTCACAATTTCTCACTGCTCTAAATATGTAATGAATGTATGTTACATAATTTTGGAAAATTAGAGCATATTTTCGATGTTGAAATCAACATCTAAATATAAATCATTTTCGATAAACACGACCACTATTATCAGAGAATGCATGAGAAGGTGAATAGCCAAATAAGAAAAAAATTTGGGACGGGGCGATATCCCTTGCAACCCCCGCAAGAGGGGGGGCCAACCTACCCCCCCCCCCCGCCAGCCCAGGCTCGTTGACCGAGCGGCGAGACCCCCATACTGGCAGGGTATGGTGGCACGAGGGGAAATCGGATCGTTCTACATATGGGTTCAACTGAACATACGATTAGTGTTAAGATAATTATATATGTTTCTATGTCTATTCTAAGTTATTATCTTTTCTCAGGACTTAGCATGTAATTAACCCAAGGGCTTTTTTCCTATATAACAGAGCCCTCGGTCTATTCTAATGTATAAATAATTCTTCTCCCAACATGGTATCAGAGCAACGCTCCTAGACCGGGGTTCCCGTATTCCACCCCAAAACAATCCCTAACCCTACACCCGCTGCCACCACCCCCTGTGCGCCGCACGCCCCCGTACGCTGCCCCCGTGCGCTGCCCCCCGTGCACCGCGTGCCCCCGTGCGCCACCCCTCCCCGTGTTCTGTTGCGACATCTACCGCCTACTGCCCAGACCGCAGCTGCAGCTGCCCTTCCTTCGTCGGGCACCGCTGCGGCCTCCGGTTTCGCCCCAAAGGGGCCCCGCTACCGCCGGTGGTGGTGCACCCCATTAGGGCTGTCACGAATAAGGCTAGAGGTTCATGCACAGACCTAGGCAGGTAGAACAATACCTCTGTTGCAGGGGTTGAGGTACATTTGAGAAGGTTGGGATGGTTGTATGAGTCTACACATACAACCAATCTCTTCTATGGATTTATTGACAAAGATCTTTCATTCTATCCCTCGGTCGTTCCATGTTTCGTGGCTTTTCTGTATCATGGCGGAAAACAAGGGTGACGTTTTCTCCTCTTGGGATGCCTTCAAAGGACCGACCCCAATGGTGAAGATGGATGGGACCAATTATGAGCTCTGGTATATGCAGTTCCGTACCCTCATGCAATGCCACAATAATGAGAACATATTGACTGACTCCGAGTCGACGGACAAGACTGGGGTTAATGCAACATGGAAATAGGATGATGCTTATGCACACATATGGCTCTCCGGGACACTGACTACGAAGATAGCCAAGGATATTGTGAATCAGCCCCCTGTGAAGGCCATGCGGGATATACTTGCGGATACATATTGCCAGTCAAAAAATGAAAGCAAGATACTTCAATTGCAGTTCGATATCTTCTCGACCAAATAGAATGGTCGCCCGCTCCATGCTCATTTCTCTCACCTGCGGGGCATGTTTGAGAGATTACACAGTTTCATGCCCATCATTATCAGCACAGAGCAACAACAGTCATATCGAAACGCCACCATGACTGGAGTTTTTCTATCTTCTCGAGATCTTGGGTACGATGCAGCTCATACTCAACTTTTGACTAGAGAGACTATTCCACCAATGGAAGAGGTCTATAAGCGCCTGAGCAGGATTACTACTTCAGCGACCACTGCGCAGCCTACTCCTTCGGCTATGGCTGCTACTAAAGGCAGGGGAGGATCATCTCACTTTCGCGATCGTGGACCGCGCGGACGAGGAGGTGGAAGACATCGTGGCCCATGTGCTCATTGCCATCATCCAGGCCTCTCCGAGGAGACATGCTTCCATAAGCATGGGTATCCAGCCTCAGCATGAGTTGCTGAGCAGATAGAGACTTCCGCAGCACCTACGTCAGACACTCGCCTTGATGACATTGTATCCAGGCTCCGTGAGATGATGACTACTCCAGCATCTTTGTCTCCAGGTACCACAGAGGCTGCCGTATCCGCCAAAGCGTCGTCTAGCTCTTCAGGTACTCATTCTGCGTTCACCAATAGTTCATATTCAGACCTGACAGATTGGATTATGGACTCCGAGGCATCCCATCAGATGTGTGGCGACAGGATGCAATTTTCTATCTACAGAGCTCTTTCACCTAGCAGATCAGTTGTTATTGCCATTGGGGTTCGATTGCCCATTGTTGGTCAGGGGGAGATATCTATTGCACCTTCTCTCACTCTTCAGAATGTCTTATATGCACATGACTTTCAGATGAATCTGTTGTCAATTAGTCAACTTACGAGAGATCTCCATTGTCATGCCATATTTGATCCATCCTCTTTTGTGTTTCAGGACATACTGACTGACAGGGTGATTGGATATGGCCCGTGAGCAGAGAGGCTTGTATAGGCTTGCCTTACCATCATGTGTTGGCGTTGCTACCCTTCCTTCTGGACCTGTTTCACCACTACTCTGGCATCTTCGCTTTGGTCATCTTCCGTTGCAGAAGCTGTGTCATGTTCTACCACAGATATCCACCCGCACTACATTGAATTGTGAAGCCTGTCAGCTTGGGAAACATAATCGCTCTTCCTTTTCGAGTCGTCCAAGTCGTCATAGTAGTCGGTCCTTTGAGTTGTTTCATTTTGATATTTGGGGTCCAAGTCGTGTTCCTGATCATCAGGGACATCGTTATTATATGGTTGTTGTCGATGATTATTCTAGATTATTGTGGGTGTTCTTGTTGAAACACAAATCTGAGGCAGGTGCTATTATAAAAAACTTTCTTCTGGAAGTCAAAAACATTTTCTCTGCAGATGTCAAATTCATTTGTACAGATAATGCACTGGAGTTTACAACTCTTCACTTATCAGAATTTCTAAGTTCTATGGGTATTGTTCATCAAACCTCATGCAGTTATACTTCACAACAAAATGGTGTGGAGGAACGAAAACATTGCCATATTCTTGATGTCACGCGCACATTGTTGATTCAGAGTCGTACCCCACATTCTTTTTGGGGGGATGTTGTTCTCACCGCTGGTTACTTGGTTAATCGTATGCCGTCAACTAGTCTTGGAGAGAAAATTTCCTTCTTGATTGTGTTTCCTGAGAAGGACCTATTTTCTCTTACTCCCAGAGTCTTTGGGTCTGTGGCATTTATCCATGATTTCACTCTTGGTCGTGACAAGCTCTCACCTCGAGCGGTCAAATGTGTGTTTGTCGGATATTCTCGCACCCAAGAAGGGTATAGATGCTTTGATCCTGTTGGCAGAAGATACTATATGAGTGTTGATGTTACCTTCTTCGAATCCATTATGTATTTCTCTCCGACAGGTGACAGGCTATCCAATAGCACTACTGGAGAGGAAATTGTTATTCCTCCTCTACCGTCACTTCCACCAAATGGATCTCATGGTACTCAACACCAAACACAACCACCACCATCACCACCACCTCCAGCTATTCCACAACGTTTCCTACCTTTGGTTTACAGTCGCAGGTCGAATACTGGCCCCTCTGCTCCTAGGTCGTCCACATCATCTAGCACGCCACAGGTATGTCATGATAACATTGTTCCATCTGATGCTACAGGCGTTCTTCATGGCATACAGGGTGATTTAGACCATCACGACAGTGGGGATGATGATCTTCCTATTGCCCTCAGGAAGCCTCGACGCAAGTGTGCTACCTACCCGCTTGCAGCGCATGTTTCTCTAAATCACCTATCTGATGATTACAAGAGGTTTGTAGTGGGATTATCCGTGGTTACTATCCCACGTACTTACACAAAGGCATTATAGAGCAAGCAGTGGCGCCAGGTAATGGAAGAAGAAATGGCAACGTTACGGTCTAGAGGAACATGGAGCATTGTTCCCGCTCCCAATGGTGCATCGATTGTCAGTTGTAAGTGGATATTCTCCATCAACCACAACGCAAATGGTAGCGTGGACTGCTACAAAGCAAGGCTTGTGGCACGGGGATTCACCCAGACTTATGGGGTGGATTACCAGGACACGTTTTCTCCAGTTGCGAGACATTCGACACTGCGGATCTTACTTTCTGTAGTAGTTTCAAAAGATTGGCCGTTATATCAACTTGATGTCAAGAATGCCTTTCTCTACGGTGACCTTCAGGAGGAGGTATACATGCAGCAGCCACCTGGGTTTGCTGCTGAGGGGGAGTCCCAGAGTGTGTACAAGCTACATAAGGTGATTTATGGGCTGAAACAGAGTCCGAGAGCTTGGTACCAGAAGCTAGCGGAGATGATTGAACACCATGGCTTTGTGAGATCTACTGCGGACCACTCACTGTTTGTTCAGAAGACAGACAAAGGTATGGTTGCCATTTTTGTTTACGTAGATGACATCATTGTTACAGGTGATGATGCTCACGACATTGGACTAGCCAAGGAATTCCTAGGTCAACAGTTTGTGACTAAGGACCTTGGTACTCTTCGTTACTTTCCAGGGCTAGAATTTGCCAGAAACCAGCGGGGTCTAGTAATGACTCAGAGGAAGTTTGTGATGGATCTTCTCTCTGAGACAGGTATGACTGGATGCAATCCTGCTACTACACCAATGGACCCAAGTATGAAACTATATGACAAGGATATTGAGGAAGTAGATAGCAGGAGATACAGAGAACTGGTTGGGAAGCTGCTATATGTTACTATCACCAGACCAAATATCATGTTTGCAGTGAGCAAAGTTAGCCAGTTCATGGAGCAGCACAGAAAGGTGCATATGGATGCCATTTACATGATTTTGAGATATTTGAAGAATTCACATGTTACTGGTCTACTATTCCGTAGGGATACATCCCTGGAGGTGACAGCATATGCGGACGCAGACTATGCACGTTGTCCCATAGATAGGAAGTCTACATCAGGATTTGCAGTCTTTATTGGAAGCTCACTTGTCTCGTGGAAGAGCAAGAAGCAAACTGTAGGAGCCAGACCAAGTGCAGAATCTGAGTACAGGGCCATGGCACAAGGAAGTACAGAGATGATGTGGGTTAGATCGGTGTTAACCGATCTTACTACTGAAGTACCTCTTCCAATGCGACTCTTATGTGATAATCAATCTGCACTATTTATTGCTAATAATCCTGCTTTCCATGAGTGAACAAAGCATATTGAGGTGGACTGTCACTACACCAGAGACATGTACAGAAAGGGCTCATAGCTACCTCTCATATTTCAACAGGGGATCAGACAACCGACATCTTCACTAAGGCTCTATCTCGAGGTCCATTTCAGAAGTGTTGTTCCAAGCTGAGCATGATAGATATATATGCACCAGCTTGAGGGGGGTGTTAAGATAATTATATATATTTCTATGTCTATTCTAAGTTATTATCTTTTCTCCGGACTTAGCATGTAATTAACCCAAGGGCTTTTCTCCTATATAAGAGAGCCCTCGGTCTATTCTAATGTATGAATAATTCTTCTCCCAACAATTAGGAATCAAATCATATGATCCATATCAATACTTTGATATCTTTAATGACAACTATAACCAATGACTCCCTCTTTAATAAATATTTTAGTGATAATTATAGTCAATAATTTCTATAAATTTAGCATATTGATTTATGGATTTTATATATCTATTTTTTCATGTTCTTATCTTCATAATATCATCATATATTACATTGTTCATTTGTTAATTGTCAAGAGGTGAAGATAATGTCTTTTGACTCTGGTGCCGACTCTCAATCTGGGTATGGGCAACTTACAATAGCTGGTGGAGAGATTGGATGGAAATATGCTACTGCTCCTGATGGCAACAAGTCAAAACCTCAGTGCAAATTTTGTGCGAAGATAATTGGAGGAGGAATCACAAGACTGAAATAACACTCATTGGCGGCTACGTGAATGTGGCTAAATGACTTACATGTCCAAAAGAGATCAGAGTTGAAGTGAAGGCTCACTTGGAAGGGAAGAATGAGTAGAAGAAGGAAAAGGGATGAAGATTCATGTTCCATAGAGAGTTCAATGTCTTGTCTGATTCTGATGATGATGATATCCAATATCCACAAGATATTCAAACAGACGATGAGAGAAATGCATGTAAGGCATCATTACGCAACTCTATGAGGAGCGAGCATGAGAGACGGGAACTCGATGGTCGTGGTTGCCTTAGACCAAGGTTTTAAAAAACGTGAGGCGTATCGAGGCGTTTTCCCAGTATTGCCTCGAGGCGTAAGCCTCGAGGCGTATTGAGGCGTAAGCCTCACTCGTGGAAGAAGTTTTTCATAAAATATCATAATTAACCATAATTACAATTTCCATGTTCTAGAAATTTAATAGTTATGAGTAAATACATAACTCCATGACATTTCAAGGCTAACATCATGGTTTAAACATCGAAGTTGTTAATATAACACTCTTTTTTGGACTCTAAATCAGTAAGGAGTCAAGTAAATATGAATATGCAAGCACAATAATATGTAACTGTAGAGATAGTTTCTAGAATTAATAATGGTTTATGTATCTGTTTGCTATTTTCTTCTTTTATGTAGACGTCTCTGTAATTTACCCTTAAGGCCTCTCCCTATAAAAGAGAGCCTAGGGTTTTTCTATGAATCATATCGAAGACTCCTTTCTCCTAACATGGTATCAGAGCCGCCTTAGGGCTCTCCTCTCTTCCCCCACCCGCCGCCCCTCCCTTCTCCTCCCTTCCCAGAGGCTCCCGGCGCCCTCCCCAGCGGCAGCCAGCCGCCAACGGCGCCCAGCCGCCCTCCCCAGTGGTTCCGCAGCCCCTCACAGCGGCACCCAGCCGCTCTAGCGGCCACCACCAGCACTAGCGACATCAGCCTGTCGCCCCCAGCCGCCCCAGCGGCCCCCGCCAGCCCCAGCGGCACTCCCATCTGCCGTCGTAGGCCTTCCAGTGGCCTCCAGCAGTTCATAGACATCGTTCTCGAGGTGATTCAAGGGCTGTAAGCTTCCTTGGAGGCGTACCCTAGACCTCTCTTCCTCCGATTTATGGATTTGAGTGCGTAAAAGTCTACACACGTACTCAAATCCGATGCAGTTGGTGTAGACGCTCATCACCGTGTCTATTTACCCCTCGTCTTCTCCGAGCAGCAGTATGTCAGAATCGAAAGTCGATTTGCCCTCCACCGGCGCATTCAAGGGTCCTGCGCCAATAGTGAAGATGGACGGGTCTAACTATGAGCTATGGGCTATGCAGTTCATGAGCCTCATGAAATCAAATGGTAAGAAACACATTCTTACCGAGGATGAGCCTGCGGAGAAGACAGGGATCTATGCCTCATGGGAGGCCGATGACGCTTACGCAAAAGTCTGGTTGTCTGGTACGTTGATGATGGAGATAGCTAACGATGTCCTCCATCAGCCCACTGCTAAGGCAATGTGGGACATTCTTGCTGCTACGTACTCGCAGGTGCGAAATGAGACGAAGATGTTGCAGCTTCAACATGACATCTTTACGATGAAGCAGGCCGGCAAACCTCTCCATTCTCTATACACCTCCCTGAGAGGGATGTTCGAGAAGCTATACAGTACCATTCCTATGACTGCTACTCCGGAGCAGCAGAAGGCGTTTCGGAATGCCACCATGGTGGGTGTTCTACTTGCGGCTCTCGATCCTGAGTATGATGCTGCACGGTCACAGATTCTAGCAGATGCAGTAATTCCTCCAGTGGAGGATGTCTACAGAAGGCCCAGTCGTATTCCAGTTTCCTCCAGCTCTTCTACTCCACCCCCATCTGCGATGGCAGCTTCGCGTGGGAGAGGTGGACCGCCTTCAGGGCGTGGTCGTGGACGTGGCCGTGGACCTCAAGGTAGAGGAGGTCGCTTCAGTCAGATGTGCTCGTATTGTCACAGAACTGGACACTCGGAGGAGACATGCTACTCAAAGCATGGATTCCCAGCATCAGCACGGGTTGCAGAGCATTCACAGTCTCCATTACCGCCTCCTGCAGATCATAGATTTGACAAGCTTGTGGCCCGTCTCCGCGATATTATGCCACATTCCTCTGGTGATTCATCAGGTGGCTCTTCAGATATTGCAGCCACAGCCTCTGCCAGTTCATCTGCCGCAACCAGTTCCACAAGTAGATCATCAACACTCATACCTTCTCATGATATATCTGACTGGGTTATCGATTCCGGAGCCACACATCATCTTTGTCGAGATAGAGGAAGATTACAGGCCTACAGGGATATTCCTCCCGGTCGCTCAGTACAGATAGCAGATGGGTCTCACTCACCCCTTGTTGGCCAGGGGGAGGTTTTCTTATCCTCCACCATGCAGCTGCAGAATGTTTTACATGCCCCTGAGTTCTCACTGAATTTGTTGTCTATTAGTCAGATTACAAAGGATTTGAATTGTCGTGCTATATTTGACCTGTCTTCTCTCATTTTTCAGGACATACTCACGGGCAAGGTGATTGGTTGTGGCTCTGAGCAGAACGGTTTATATCGGCTGGTTCGGGAGTCCTATGCTGGCGTCTCCTCTCACTCCACTGGACCAGTGTCACCTTACATTTGGCATCTTCGTTTTGGTCACCTTCCGCTCCAGAAAATGCGCCATCTTCTGCCCCAGATCTCTCCAAGTTCGTCGTTTCGCTGTGAAACATTTCAGTTGGGAAAGCATCATAGGTCGAGCTTTCCAAGTCGTCAGAGTCGGAGCAGTAGCTCCCCTTTTGAGTTGTTACATATAGATATATGGGGTCCGATCGTGTTCCCGATCACCAGGGACACAAATTTTATCTTGTGGTGGTAGATGATTTTTCTCGTGTCTCTTGGGTATTTCTTTTGAAGAATAAATCTGAAGCAGGAGATGTTATCAAAAATTTGATTAATGAAGTGCAGAATGTTTTCTCTTCGTCAGTCAAATATGTTCGGACCGATAATGCCCTGGAATTTTGTACACGCTCTCTTTCTCAATTTCTGTCATTGAAGGGTATTATTCATCAAACCACCTGCGCATATACATCCCAACAAAATGGTGTGGCGGAAAGAAAGCATCGCCATCTCTTGGATATTACTCGTACTCTGTTGATTCAAAGTTGTGCTCCTATCTCTTTCTGGGGGGATGTTGTCCTTACTGCATGTTATCTAGTCAATAGAATGCCGTCCTCTGTCCTTGGAGAGAAGATACCCATCTCTCTTATTTTTCCAGACAAGGAGCTATTCTCACTACCACCACGTGTCTTTGGTGCTGTGGCATTTGGCCATCGTCTATCCCCTGGACTTGACAAGCTCTCTCCAAGAGCATTCAAGTGCGTCTTTGTTGGTTATTCCAGAACCCAGAAGGGATACCGGTGTTATGATCCTACAACCAACAGGTACTTTGTTAGTGCGGATGTCACGTTCTTCGAGTCGGTTATGTATTTCTCGCCAGCTGGGGACATAATGGCACCATCCACCAACACTGATGATATTTATGTTCCACCACCACCTGCTTGTATTTCACCTGAGTCGTCTCCTGTGTCAGTTCCTATGCCAGCACCACCGCCACCACCACCTCCACCTCCAACCATTCCACAGGGAATCATATCACCCTTTCCTAACCACTATACGCGTCGGTCAGGTCCTGCTCAGACAACAGATCAGCCAATCACTACGCCTCAGGTATGTTCAGATGATGTTACTACTGACGGGTCAGGTTCGGTACATATGCAGGATGACTCAGTACAGGTGGACCCAGATGATGATCTTGATGTTCCGATTGCTATTCGGAAACAGAGACGACAATGTGCATCCTATCCATTTTCTTCACAGGTTTCCTTCCACCGCCTCACAGGTGATTTTCAGGAGTTTGCCATAGCATTGTCTTCTGGGGTCATACCACGGACATACCAGGAAGCCTTGAAGAGTGAGTGCTGGAGATTAGCTATGGAAGAAGAAATAAGGGCCTTGCAGTCCCGTGGTACATGGTCTTTGGTCCCTGCACCTCCTGATGCATCCGTTGTCAGCTGCAAATGGGTCTACACAGTCAAATATCATGCAGATGGCACGTTGGACAGGTACAAAGCACGTTTGGTCGCCCGTGGATTTACACAAACATATGGCATGGATTACATGGATACATTCTCTCCAGTGGCGAGACACTCGACTCTCCGTATTCTACTATCTGTTGCAGTGGCTCGTGATTGGAGCATTTCTCAGCTCGACGTCAAGAATGCCTTTCTGTACGGGGATTTACAGGAGGAAGTCTACATGCAGCAGCCACCCGGGTTTACTGCTGAGGGGGAGAAGCATATGGTCTGTAGACTTCACAAGGCGATATATGGCCTCAAACAAAGTCCAAGAGCATGGTTCCAGAAGTTGTCCAATCTATTTGAGCACCAGGGATTTAAGAGGTCCAATGCTGATCATTCGTTGTTTGTCCAGAAGTCCTCGGCAGGTACGGTTGTCATAATGGTCTATGTGGATGACATTCTTGTTACAGGAGACGACGCTCAGGGCATAGCGAGGGCGAAGGCATTCCTAGGTCGTCAGTTTGTTACAAAGGACCTTGGAACCCTAAGATATTTTCTGGGGTTAGAATTTGCAAGGAATGCACATAGTTTGGTGATGACACAACGGAAGTACATTACAGACTTCATGGTTGAGACTGGTATGGATGGGTGCAAACCATCAAGCATCCCCATGGACCC
The DNA here is from genome assembly GCA_037367405.1 of Ottelia alismoides. Taxonomy (NCBI): domain Eukaryota; kingdom Viridiplantae; phylum Streptophyta; class Magnoliopsida; order Alismatales; family Hydrocharitaceae; genus Ottelia; species Ottelia alismoides. Next base: position 64,116 of record JAZKJV010008662.1, read on the forward strand.
CAGCATGAAGTTGTATGATGGTGATACTGATAAAGTAGATAAGAGGAGATATAGAGAGATGGTGGGAAAACTCCTCTACATTACCATAACCCGTCCAGACATTGCATTTGCAGTGAGCAGGGTGAGTCAGTTTGTGGAGCAGCCAAGACAGATCCACATGGATGCTATACACATGATACTGAGATATCTGAAGACTTCTCCAGGGTTAGGGCTGCTATTCAAAAAGGGCACAGACTTATCCATCTCAGCGTGTGCAGATGAAGATTATGCAGGATGCCCTAAGGATAGAAAATCAACCTCAGGGTTTGCAGTTTTTGTTGGAGGCTCTCTGGTTTCTTGGAAAAGCAAGAAACAAACTGTGGTGGCAAGGTCCAGTGCGGAATCCGAATACAGGGCAATGGCTCAAGCCAGTACGGAAATGATGTGGGTTCGCTCCGTATTAGAAGATCTACATGTAGTTGTACCTCTACCTATGAAGCTTCAGTGTGACAATCAGGCTACATTGTTCATTGCCAACAATCCAGTTTTTCATGAGAGGACCAAGCATATTGAGGTTGACTGCCATTATACCAGGGACCTGATTCAGAGAGGATTGATATCCACTACACATGTTAGCTCAGGAGATCAAACTGCCGATGTTTTCACCAAGCCACTGCTCAGAGGACCCTTTCAGAGATGTTCATCCAAGCTGAGCATGATCGACATCTATGCTCCACCTTGAGGGGGAGTGTAGAGATAGTTTCTAGAATTAATAATGGTTTATGTATCTGTTTGCTATTTTCTTCTTTTATGTAGACGTCTCTGTAATTTACCCTTAAGGCCTCTCCCTATATAAGAGAGCCTAGGGTTTTTCTATGAATCATATCGAAGACTCCTTTCTCCTAACAGTAACTAACTCTCTGCAAAATTTAAAGTCTTGAATAAAATTTACTAGAGGGGTTAGATGTAACACAAGATGCATACTAAGAGTAGAGGCATTAGATTTAATATCTCAAGATCCAAATTTTTGTTCATGTTGATATATAAAGAACATGCATAACAAAGTAAAAATAAGCTCAATACTTTAATAAACTAAAAAAATGCATTTTAGTGAATTGTGAGCTTAAGGACTTGAACATACTTGTCTATGAAAGATGAAAAGCCCACAATCAAAAAGAAAGGAAAAAATATTGCAGAAAAAATTCAACAAATCAACACACAAATGAGGCTACGCCTCGAGGCGCGCCTCATAAGCCTCGAGGCTTAAGCCTCACAGAGGCTGCATGAGGCTATAGCCTCGAGGCATTTTTCCTAGAAAAACGCCTCGAGGCGTACGCCTCAGCGCCTCGAGGCGCGTTTTTAAAAACAATGCCTTAGACGTATCGGTGGTAGTTCAAGGTTCCCGATTGTTATAAAATAGAAAGCGGAAGCGGAATAACATAATAAAGAAGAATAATCACGAAGAACACAAAGATTTTTATGTGGAACCCTACTCCGTGAGGAGCGGGATGAAACCACAGGAGAAGCCCTCAACGGGGCGGATATTCTATTGAACTTTCTCAATGAGTACAGGAGGTCTGGGGCTCCTTATATAGCCTTCCCAGAGCCTCCAAGTCCCACCGTTGGTCCATGTGGGACTAAACACATGATGGGGTAAATGGATCTTCTCCAGGATCCATTTACCCTGCTATAACACATTGGGCGCATACACCTTATACTCCAACACTCCCCCTCAAGCTGGAGCATGCAATGCTCAGCTTGGACAAACAGAAAGAAACTCAACTCAACGCTACAGGACACTACGGACAATATCAACCCAACGTGCACATGCTGCAGTCGAGGACGTTGCTTCTCATGCCGTGCAGGTGAGGAGGACGAACGGGCTGGAGTGTGAGTCAACTGAAGACTCGGAATCTGACCGTCGAGTCTGAACTTGCGCCTGAAGTCTCCTCGTCGGAGAACTGGGTCTCTCCCATCTGGCTCAGAGAATGGTGCACTGCTCTGGTGTACCTATGATACCACATGAAAACCCTGCCAACATATGGCATAGGGAATGGTCCTCTACTCTGGAGTCCCTATGGCTCACATGAAAACTCTGGCCTGACAACTAGAAGAATGATGGGGACCTCTGACAAAAGATGGCAACTTATGCTCATCTGACAATGACCGCACACTCGTGCGTGTCTGAAACTGGACTCGGAAGACAATCATCGAGTCTGAATAACTGCGCCTCAAACTGGGACTGCGCATGAAAGATCTTCATCTGAAAAACTTGTAGAGTCTGGAAATTCTGAATGGTCTGAAGACTGGCATCTGCATCTGAATCTGGATCATGAACAGACCTGTGACTCTACATATACTCCCCCTTTCTCCCATACTTGTCGGAAAACATGGATGTCGACCAAGTTGGGAGAAGACAAGATAAATAGGGGGTAGAACATGAACATTCAAAACTTGCGGCTTTTGTAATTTTTTTAAGCCATCATTTTTTTTTGAAACACATTTTTTTTTGTATTTTTTTTAAGCCGTTCAAACCATTTTTTTTCCGGCTTTTCAAATTTTTTTTTTGAATTTGCGTACGACTTTTTAATTTGTACGCACCCTTTTTTTTACGCCATTTCAATTTTTTTATGGCTTTCCTTGCAAAATTTTTTTTAAAACAATTTTTTTTCTCGCGTACTCTCCCATCCTTTTTTTTGTACGCAATACCTCTACTTTTTTTTTATTTCTTCTAATCTTGGCCCACTTGGGCCCAACCTTCTCACCTTCCCCCGTTTTTTTTTAATGTTTATCCACATGGATCGAACACAGGGGGCCCATTTTGGGCATATTTAGGGCTTCCCAACGGGAACCCTTTCTTTCTCATACGAATAGCCGCTGCCGCCGATTGGGATCTCGCACCCCAGTTGGGGTTTTCTTCACGCGCCGCCAAGAGAGAGGTCGCGCGAGATGAGGGCGATGCCGCCGCCGCCTGGGCTTTGCGGCGGAGATGCCGCAGCGCGCCTGGGGGGGGGTCTCGTGCCGCCAGCGCCTGGATTGAGCGGCGCCGCCTGCACCGCCACCGGATGGAGGGATGCGCGCAGTAGCTTGCGAGGACGAGGAAGATGAGGGCTGCGGCCAATGGCTGATCTAGAGGTTGTCGCCGCCTTCTCCCGTCTGGGAGTATCGAGATGGGGACGGTGCCGCCATACGCGCCTGCAGATATGGAGTACGCGCCGCCTGGGGATGCAGAGGGTGCCGCCTTGCGCCGCTTGGGGAGGTGCGCCAGGGGCTGGATACCGCATGTGTTGCTGGTGTTGACGCACGCATAGCCCTAGCATCGCTAGGAGATCTGAAGTTGATTGGGGGTGCGCCACTCTGGAGAATGATGAAGGAGGGCTCGCTGTAACAAGCGCTGGCACTGGGGCTTGACCTCGCGCCGCCTGCGAGATCCGAGAGAGGAAGGCGGCATCGCTGGCGTGAGTTCTGGAGACCTGCGACGTGAGATCTGGAGATGCAACGCCTGCTCGAGGGTGCCGTAGGGATGGGGATTGCGCGAAGAGAAGTCGCGTGCCACCAGGGGCATGAACAGCCTGTGCACCAACAAGGATGGAAACCCCTCTCCTGGAAACTGCGGCGATCTCTGGAGGTTCCTCCACGAATAAGAACCCTAAAACTGAACCTTGAATAAGCAATATTGATGACGATTTGGATCTTCAGATCTTCAGAAATACATGATCTTCTTGCAGAAATTAGGGTTTCAACCAAGAAACTCTAGAACTTTGACTTGAACAAATCACTCCATAAAAATAATCTTCAAGAAATAACTGGATCTTTAAGATCAATCGAAACTCGAATATAAATAAGAAAAAAAAATCTCCGAGAATCGAACCCGCTCTGATACCATGTTATAAAATAGAAAGCGGAAGCGGAATAACATAATAAAGAAGAATAATCACGAAGAACACAAAGATTTTTATGTGGAACCCTACTCCGTGAGGAGCGGGATGAAACCACAGGAGAAGCCCTCAACGGGGCGGATATTCTATTGAACTTTCTCAATGAGTACAGGAGGTCTGGGGCTCCTTATATAGCCTTCCCAGAGCCTCCAAGTCCCACCGTTGGTCCATGTGGGACTAAACACATGATGGGGTAAATGGATCTTCTCCAGGATCCATTTACCCTGCTATAACACATTGGGCGCATACACCTTATACTCCAACACCGATAAATATTGGATCGAAAAGCGACAGTGAAAGTGGAAGTGGTGTAGCTATGTGCCACCAAAGAAGAAGCAAAAGGGCATAGACGTATTTTTTAGAACGAGCAGTTCTGGTCACTATGTTCTGAGCAAAGATCCAAAGCAGAAGACATTAAAGGGCAAGTTCGGTAATATTAGGGAGGGGGTAGGAAGGGTTGTTACAAAGTTGTTTGTTGGAGAGGGTATTCCGGCAAATGTGGCAAAGGGACCCTTCTTCCAGCATGCAATTGATGAGATTGTTGATCCAGAGGAGGCGTGACAGCTCCTACTCCGTACAAAATAATGAACAAGTATCCCCCTATGAAGAAAGAGGAAATTGGGGAGTATATTGACGAATTTAAGAATAATTGGCCTGAGTACGGCGTGACCCTCATGTGTGATGGTTGGAAAAGCTATACGAGAAAGCAAATCATCAACTTCCTTGTATATTATGATGGAAAGACAATATTTATAAGGTCTGTAGATGCATCTGAACATGTCAAGAGTCACAAGTACATACTCAAAATTTTGAAAGATGTCATAGAAGAGGTCGATCAAGAGAACATTGTTCAAATTGTGACTCACAATGGGAGTAATTTTAAGAAGGTTGGTGAGATGATCGTTTTCCAACATATATGGCATCTTCTGGACACCTTGTGCTGCACATAGCATGGACCTTATCCTTAAAGATTTTGGAAAGAGGAAAACCCTCATGAATGTAGTTGATAATGCACGATCAATCACAACATTCATCTACAACCATTCAAAAGTCCTAATATTGATACGAAGCATGTGTGGTGGTGACATTGTAAGGCCTGGAATTACAAGATTTGCAACCAATTTCATAGCATTGCAAAGCATGTAACAACACAATGTTGGTTTAAAGAAAATGTGTTATTCAGGGGAATGGTTCGAGATTCTCGAGGTTCACACCGATCAAGGAAGAAGGGCAGAGACCTTAATCAACAATGTCAATTTTGGGATGACATTATCCGGACGATCAAAATTATGGAGTCGGTTGTGTCAGTCTTGAGAATAGTGGATGGTGACAAAAAACCAACTGTGGGTGTAGTATATGAAGCTATGCGGGTGATGAAGGAGAAAGTGAAAGAAGATGTATGAAAAGGTTATAAGGTGTGGTTGGGCAGCATCGACGAACGTTGGTAGAAAATGTTGTCACATCCTCTTCACCAAGCTAGTATGCATTTTGTACGTTACGCTCTTCAAGTTAATACTTTTAGTTGTATTCAATCACCATTAAGTAGTTTTTTTGTCTATTTTCAATGTATTATCTTAATCAGAAATACCACTACAAGAACAACCTTGGCACTCGACCTGAGCTCTTATCGGCCCTCCAAGTTGTGGTGGAGAAATTAGTGAAGTCAAGAGATGTCCAAACAAATTGTATGAATGAGGTATGTAATATCATATCTTCCTAATCTATGATGTCTTCTCTTCTTAACTTTATTATTGAACCTGGTGTTTTCTATCTTGTAGATAGAATATTTTAGGGAGGCCCTGGGTTCTTTCGGAAGAATGACCGCGATCAACGGTCGTAATAATACTCTTCCAGGTGTGTATTAAACTATTAATATATGATCTTGAAGTATCAATTAATTATACGATTTTGCATTTATCTTATATGGTAGTAATATATTAATATTACTTATCTAGCATGACTAAAATAATTTGTATTTTGTAGGTGAATGGTGGATCCTATGTGGACTAGATGCACCTAATTTATGACAGGTAGTTGTAAAGATATTGTCGCAGACTGCATCCGCTGGAGGATGCGAGAGAAATTGGAGCACATTTAATCTCATCCACTCCAAAAGGTGAAATTCTTTGAGAGTACAGAAGCTACATGATCTTGTCTATATCCACTACAACGTCAGGTTGAAAATGAAGCATGCAAGGGAAGGACACGACAAGCAGGAATACATAGATCCCATCAACCTTGCATATATATTCAAGATTAAAGATATGACGATGATGATGAGGAAGACGTCTTGCAAAAGTGGATGGATGATAATGGCACTCCTGTACTCGACGAGAAAGGAGGGAGACCAAATATACAGATTGCCTCGCAAATGGAGGCAAATGTTGAAGATTGCATGGCTAGATGGGGGAGACATCCAGATCCAGCTGGAGGGTTGAAAAGTGATTCCGATGATTCCTCCAGGTCTAAGTCCAAATCCAAATCAGGTGGTAGTGGAGGAGGTGTTGTTGCAGCAGAAGATTACATGCAAGATGAAGGGGCAACATCTGGTAGGGGTACATATAATACTGGATCTGGAATTGAAGGAGTACATGTTGGACTGCCTGGACAAGAATGCACAAGCTACCGTACAAACAAACATGGTCAATATATTCTAAGTCTGAATCGAGACCCAGTTGCAGAGAAAATGGATTATTACCCGTATCCCTCATACCCGCAATCCCACCCTCGGGGACAAGTCCAAGATGACACCATAATGGAAGATCTCATATCTTCGATGGGATCATTGAGTATGGATTTTGGAGATTCGAAATTTGCTGGCGGGGAAACTTCAAGCCCCTTTAGTGGATGTGGATCTCAAGGGCAAAATGATTCGTAAGATGTTTTTCCTCTCGGATATGGCTATAGTAGTGATACTTATGGGGTATTTCTGGGAAATCAACAACAATATACCAATACATCTTCGTAGATTGGTGTTGGATCAGGATATGGTATATTTCCATATTATTACTCTGCAGTACCTCCATCTCAACCCCTTCAGATGGCTTCTCCTCATACGGCTCCTGCTCCATCTTCTTCATCTCGAGGTTCTCAAGATGAATCCTCCTTGCATCGACCTCCGCGTGATTCTACGGCTTCTGCCTCTTCAGGTGAAAAGGATCCCAGGATTGGCTTCCTTGCACACATGACTGAGCATGAATACAGGGAGTATTTAATGGACTACAAAACCATGTACTCCTATATGACATGGGAGGATTACGTGGAATATAGGGACTCGATCAAGACACATTATGGAGGAAGGAATCATACAGGATACATGGATCCACCTAGGAATTCTTGATTTGGATGAATGTCATTCCTAATCTCCTAGATAAAGAAATGTGGTACTAGACTATTATTAATAGTAAGGCAGTGCATCTGTATATGCACATTATGTGATTGTAATTTCATATATCATGTTGCGTAATCTTGTGGTTGTGGACTTGTATAATTATAATATGAATATATGATATTTAAATTTAAAAGGCATCTATACATATAAAATCATTGCTTTTCTTTACTTCTTTCTAGAATTGAAGGAAAATTTCAATGTTAAAACACAAAATTAATACTATGTACCAAAATTTGATTCCAGCCAGTCACTGATATGGTGACCGAAACCGATATTTAAGGCCTTGATCATGAAAACATCTTATTATTATAATAAAAACGTGTATTTCTATCTCATTTAATGATTGACCAACATCAGAAATCTTAATATTATAAAAAATTGAGATTTCAAGTCATTCCCAAAATTTCCGACCATTTCACCAAATTCCACCGAAATTCCTTTTCCAGGGTTATCGAAATGAAATCCTCCGACATTTAAGGCCTTGAAGCAGATTATGCTAGGTGTTCCAAGGATAGGCAAGGCCCTAAATGTCGGTTTCGGTTACCGTTTCGGTATCGACCAAAACAGAATCTCGATGGAATTTCGGTGGAATTTCGACCGGAATTTCGGTCATTTCGGTCATTTTTTGTACTAGGACCCTCATATTTCGGTCGAATTTCGATTTCGACTGGATATCGATATTCGACAGAACTTCGACCAAATTTCGCTGAAATTTGAGGCCATGAGGATAGGAAGTCTACTTCAGGCTTTACAGTGTTCATAAGAAGTTCCCCGGTGTCATGGAAGAGTGAGAAGCATACGTGGTTGCCAAATCAGTGTTGAGTCAGAATGCAGGGCCATGGAACATGTTAGTACAGAGATGATGTAGGTCAGATGCGTTCTTACTGACCTGACTATTGAGGTGCATCTTCCCATGCACCTCCAATGCAACAACCAGGTTGCCCTTTTCATTGCAAACAACCATGCCCTCCATGAAAGGACCAAACACATAGAGGTGCACTGTCACTACACTCATGACATGATACAGAAGGATCTCATCACCACTACTCATGTCAGTTCTGGAGACCAGACAACAGATGTACTTACTATAGCGTTAGTCAAAGGGTCTTACCAGAGATGTTGCTCCAAGCTGAGCCTGATTGATATCTACGCTCCAGCTTGAGGGGAGTGTTGAGATATTTGTTATCTTTCATATTGTTTATATAATTTTTATTTTCTGTCTTCTTTATGTAATTTGTCCAACATGTTTCACTCCTATATAAGAGAACCCTAGGCCTCATCAATAAGTAATTCATTCTTTCATCACCATACTATTGAAGATATTTAGCATATTTTCTTTGCATGTCATTTCTCCAACGAGATCTTGAGTAGATCGGATGTTACTTGGCTAGATAGCTTGGGATCTACTGGTTTCTGGGACTCTACGGTCTGCCTGCTCAGTTTCTCAGGATGGTTGTTTGTGTCCTCTGGGTGTTGCTTGGGCGATGTCACTATCATGGAATGATGTGCCTTTTTGGTGAGAGATTTTGTTTGTAGAGTTTTCTGCATTATTCTGGGGCCCTGGTTGAACTTCTAATAAACTTAGTTGATTTGGGTATGACTCTCCTCAAGCTTGCACCCTTTTTCTCTTAAACTAATCACGTGTAAAATGGTTCCACACTTAAGATTCATTTACTCAACTCAATTATTTTATATAAAAAATTTTTTACAGATTGAGTTTTTTTATTACATATTCTCATGAAATAATGGAATAGGTTTCTACAACTCTGATTCTCCTGTCACGTCCAGTAACTTGAGAGTACCATATATACAGTTACCTTAAATACAGCACCAAATCCACCTGATCCTAGTTTATTAGTAGGACAGAAGTTTTTTGTTGCCTTCTTCACTTCTGCATAACTGAATATATCTGCCATGTTGCGCAGTTCACGCAATTCTGCAACATTGTTTTCACACAATTCTGCAACATTATTTCCACGCAACTCTGCAAAATTGTTTCCACGCAATTCCGCAGCATTGTTTCCACGCAATTCTGCAACATTGTAATAAATGTATATTCAAAACTACATGCAATCACTTCAGAAATATCCTTTAAAGTTGTATTTCTATTTTTAAATATATCTCTGGAAATATCCTTTTGCCTGGAAATCAAACATCAATAGCCATTACCTTCATCCCCAGGATCCCTTCTACGTATTCTCCACATATAAAAACCAAATATGATTAAAAGGATTACAGCTGCAGCAACAGCAACTCCAGCACTTAACCCTGCTTTTGACTTTGTTGGCAAATGATTGGGAACAGTAGGTATAAAATCTGGTAAGAATACTACAGTTACACTAGCGCTGGCAAACATCTCTCAGGAAAAGAAGGAAAAATTAATTTGGGTTTACTTGGTGAAAGGCTGATGGCTGAAATGGACGGTCCATAGTGTCCCCATTCAGGGATGGTAATGGTGCCTTTCCCAGCCCAGAATAAGTGGACCTCGAGAAAATTGTTTTTCACAAGAGCTGTATAATTCCGAATTACTGGCGTGAATGACCTATTCCCAGCTTCCTTTGCAATGTTAAAGTCTTCATCCAGGAGGATTCCCTGAAATAAACATAACAAAATACTGCACGGTTTAACCATTGGAAAATATGTAATGAGCGCTGCTATATTCACTAACAGCTCTGGCCTCATTGTGTACGTATAATTCCATGAAATCACATAATAGAACAAACTTGTGCTGCTAATATTCCATCCACTCATGTTCCGAAATGACACTAAAGTATCCTTGATAAGATTTTTTTGGTGAGGTCTCAAGTCGAGACCCACCACAAAACAGTATCCTTGATAAAATTGATCTTCAACAATCACATTCGATGATCTTGTTAGCTTTTTTATTACTATATCAGTGATACAATTCATTGTTGTAAAAAGTGAAATAACAAATCACGTCATAAAGTAAAGAATATTCTGATGAGGGCATTTTACAGGAATAAGGAAAAGTATGAATGATACGGAATAGCGGAATGATATGGCATCCACGCTACCGTGAAATTGAGCAAGTAAACTTGCGGAGTCTACGAGTTTTTTTCCATATTCGCACCGACATTTGCAAGTGTATACTTTGATAAGTGCATTCTTTTCTATTGACTAGAAGTTTTGTTGACCGCAGCATCCACGAGAAAGAGATGGAACGCATTTTTACTTATATTCTAATCCATTTAGGCAGAAAATGCATTCTTTAAGTGCATTTTTTAACTCCCACGTGACACAAAATACTCCGTTCAAATTAATATAAAAAAATTCCAAGGAGCAAAATCAAAAGCAGAGCACTTCTCTGTACACTTAATGAGATTCTTGAATCACTACTTACCCTTAGAGACCATTTCCTATGTTATCAGAATATCATCTCTTGATCAATACTATTGTATCACAAAAACATGCATATGTTTTAAAAAAAATTGTCTGGGTTTAGCGGTTGGGCTTTGAAAGAATAGCCCAGAGTTCTTATCATACTCTTTATTTGCTTAAACTGATTTTCTCCATTTTTCTTCATACTTTATATCCAAATATGTGATGTGAGAAGGTCATTATCACCTGAATGTAAATATCAAAATAACGCCTCCCCTGAGACCTATATGTTTGGTCAACTGGAAACATCGTCTCTGCAAATCGCAATGTAACAGTATAGTTGCCATTTTCAAGAGCAAGACCGTAGTATCTCAGGGATGAAGGAGACAGCCGTACAGTCCTATACAATTCAGAATCCATTGCATTTCTGAAGTTGAATGAATTGGTCTCATACGTATACTGGGGTCTTGTTGCATTTAGAAAGCTTCCAGTGCTGCTAACTGCCCATCTATAATCTCTTTTTAGAAAATATGATGCTTGAGCAAGTTTCGCATTGTCAGCCTCATAGACAGTACCATCCAACAGTGCAGCTTCTTCTCCTCCGCAGTTAATATCAAAAGAATAATCTATGATTTAAGCAAAGATATTACCAAAATATGGCTTTTTAAAGGAATACTAACAATCTATTTTATGATCAGATAAAAACAGGAGCGAAAGCTCTACATTTGGGGGAAAGTCATACACCAGAGAGAAACTTACAGACAGGAGAATTACGGAAGCATGGAACATTTTTCTGTAGACATCTTAGTTGCCGTGAAAGACCACTACACAAAATAACAAAAGCAATGAGCAGCAAAAAGCAATAAAGTTTATTTGAGAAGGTAACTTAGTTCATGAAGTATACCTTCTAGATTCATCAAAATTGTTCGCCACCAGGTTCCTGAATAAAAATAAATATGGGATAATAAGATTCTATAAAAAAATGAACTAAATTGCTAGACCAAGCTCAACAAGAACGCTTGTAATTGCAAAGTACACGTAGCTCTCTTTTCCTTTTTTTTAGGAAACAATCAACACAAATTGTAAAATTGTCCTTATAATGGGATATCAAGTTGTTAATGGAAAAGTAGAATTCTTAAAAAGTTTTCACTGTTGTAAAAGTCGACCGACTAGGTCGATTAGTCGGTCCGATTAGTCGAGTCGGTAGGGTGGGTGACTGACTATTGACCAATCGGTCAATAGTCAGTCAGCTGACTACTCTACCTGACTAAGCGATCGGTTTTTGCATAGAGATCCGGTATTTTTTTATTTTTTACTTCTTATAAACGTATACTTATTTGAATATGCTTAATGTATAATTTCACTAATGTATAATTTGAATATACTTATTTGAATGTACATTTTTAAAAGTATACTTATTTTAAAAGTATACTTATTTTTTTATTTTTTTTTACTTCTTTTGAATATGCTTATTTGAATATTTTTTACTTCTTTTAATTCATTATGGTAATATAGAAAATGTACAAATCATTGTATATACATAAGAATACAACAACAACAAAGCCTTTTTCCCACATTAAGTAGGGTCGTATACATGGATTCTTTGCCTCCATTCAAGTCTATCCTGGGTCATTCTTGGGCTAAGATCCAAAAAACTAAGATCCCTTCATATAGTTTCATTCCAACACTTCTTGGGCCTTCCTCGCCCTCTTTTAGCCGGGTCAAAATTCAAAAACTCACATCTCCTCACCGGTGCATCAGTTGACCTCCTTTGCAAATGGCCAAACCACCTTAAGTGATTTTCTCGCATCCTATCCTCGATCGAAGCTACACCAACTTTCCTTCTGATGGCATCATTCCAAATACTCGATGAGGGAAGCACTGCTTATGGAAGTACTGCTTTCCCAAAGTGATCTCTTTATTTCCTTCCCCAATGAAAAGCTTATGGAAGTACTGCTTTCATCTAGTCTCTATATCCTTCTGAATAGGAAGCACATGACCTTACTCATCCTTAATGCATCTCACTTGAGAAAAATCTTTGATCTTTCTTTCTCTTGCTTTAACCAACCTGAAAATATCCTTCTGGCCCTCCTTAGAGTCGAGATTTTTGTACAAAAATTCATAAGCTTTTGAATTAGCTTCGTTTACCGCCTTCTTTGCTTCTTTCTTCACTATTTTACAGTTTGTGACAGTTTCATTTGTTATATCCTTAGACATAGCTTTAAAGAAAGCTCTTTTATTTTAAGCTTCTCTTGCACCCCTCTACTCCACCACCAAGCCTCCTTTTGGCATGGAGTTCATTCCTTTGACTTGCCTAGCATCTCTTTGTCTACCCTTCAGATACAAGATGTTACTGCCTCCCACATATCATTAGCACTTCCGTTACAATATCAAGATAGATCTTTTAAAACCTTCTCCCTGAAGCTTGATTATTTCAATTGAAGATTCTATCATCTAGTTCTAGTGATCTTCGAAACCCTCATTTTTTTACTAACCCTTTTATTTGCACATCCATGACTAACAAACGATGTTGGGTAATCAGACCCTCTCCTGGGATTACTTTACAGTCTTTACAACACAACTGATCTCTTATTCTCAACGCAAAGTAATATATCTGAGTTCTAGTCGAGCCACTCTTATAAGTAATTAGATGCTCCTCCCTCTTCTTGAAGAGAGTGTTTACAATGAAAAGATCATAAGCTGTTAGGAAATCCAAAAAGACTTTCCCTCTTCGTTTCTATTCTCGAAGCCATGTCCTCCAAGAACACTAGCATTCCCTGAAGCATCCTTTCCCACATATCCATTAATATCTCCACCTCGGCAAATCCTCTCTCTTTGTGGAATTCCTTGCATAATCTTATCCAAATCCTCGCAAAAATCTTGTATATGCTTAAGAATATATATATATATATGTATGTATGTATAAATGGTATATATATTTATTAAAAAAATTCAAAACCGACTAAAGACCGACTAAATCCGATTAGTCGTCCGACTGCCGATTAATCCTTAGTCAATGACCTAGGCGACTGAGTACCGACTACCGACATATACAGCCTTGAATTTTTCATTATAGAAAGAAAGTGAATTGAAATTACGTAAAGATTCTCTTATCACTTACAAATTCAGGCCCTCCTCATTTTGCCATGCAGGCAGGTCTCCTGAGAGATTATTATAGGAGAGGTCACTAAACACAATGCATCAATAAACAAAATGTTAGCACAAGCGAACATTAGGAGACAAGACAACTTTTCAATGTTTCACCTCCCCTGTAACAAATATAACGAAGTAGAATCAACTAAGCAAACATTTCGAGAACATACATGTTAATGAGTTGGTGTCTTTTTGCGTCTGGCACACTACCAGATAAGTTGTTGTTTCCAAGGTATCTGCTTATATAATCATATGGATCATGACCCAACACATAAGTTCTCACATAACTATATAGTAAGGAACCAACATATAAACTATTGATTTCATCATTGCATAAAAATTTCTTACAAATCTGTAAGAGATGCCAAATTGAATAGAGAGGAAGGAAGGTTCCCATTCAAATTGTTGAAGCTCAAGTCCCTGCAGAGTGAACTTATCACAGAATATTGAAAATGCACGATTCCTATCAAAATTATTACGAGAAGAGAGCATGCTCACAGCAATTTCAGAGTTCCGTAATTACTGAAATCTGGAACAGTATCTAAAATCCTACTATTTCTCAATATCCTGTCAAAAGTACAAACAATATGAAACATGGTCTAAAATAAAGAATATATGTTTCCTGAAGATCTAAGTTACAAGAGAAATTATTGCCTAGTATGATCTTACAAAGTTGTCAATTTTTGCATGTTTCTGATAAAGTTCAAAGAGGAGCTTGGACCTGACACGTCTGATAAGATTCTGCATGGCTCAGTAAAGAAGAATTGGATCACTCTTAAGCTATACATGTTAGAGTTAGCAAGATGAAGATTATAGTCGAACAGAAACTTTTTTGCCGTGACCTTTCAAGCTTTAGTATAAGCAATATAACAACAGTGGTGCTGTGATGAGGGTGCTCATCATTATCATTAAACATCTAAATTGGAGCTAAATTTTATCTTATATGAACCATAGTTGCAAAAAGAAACTGATTAGCCTGACTAGTCGAGTCGGTGAGGGGGTCGACTGACTGTAGAGTATTGACTACTCGGTCAATAGCCGGTGGACCCACTAGTCGGCGACCAAGCCGACTAGTCATCCGATTTTCGCAATTTAGACCATGTTATCAGCTATAAATTTGATGTTTGGCTTTAAGAAACCACTTGTTGTCACCACTAAATAGATGGTGTCGAGATATTTGTGTATTTCTATATTCTATAAGTATTGTTTGCTTATTTGTATTTCTGTTTTTTCTCCTTATGTAATTTACCCATAGGTCTCTCCTCTATATAAGAGAGCCTAGGGTTCTCAGAAAAAAAACATCTCTTATTTTTCCTCCAACGTGGTATCAGAGCGGCGGTCCTAGACCGGAGCTCCTATACCCTAAACCTAGATCCCCACCCGCCGGCCCCCCCTTCTTTCTCCACCCGCGCCGTCGAGGCCACACCGACCCCTCGTCGGCTGCCGCCAAGGCCTTCCCCTTCTCGTCGGGGGGCACCACTGCCCTGCCCAGCCTTGGCGGCATCTCGACCGTGCCGCCCAGCCCTAGTTGGCATCTGACCATCGCCGTCAGGGGGCACCACCGCCCCGCCCAGCCCTTGGCGGCATCCTGCTACCGGCACCCAGCCCTAAGTGGCCTCCGCCGGCATCTCGTGGACCCTTTGAAGAACGCCTAGGCCGTCGGCTTCAAGTGTCGTCGGTCCCCGTTGTTGACTTTCGTCTTCTTCGCGCAACTCGGATGATGGATTTGATTGCATAGGTCTACATATGCAATCAAATCCCCATATGTCATTGTAGACAAAATCTCCCCGTCTACATACCATGTGATCTTCATTCGGCATCATGTCAGAAAACAAAGTCGACGTACCCGTCACAGGTGCCTTCAGAGGTCCGGCACCGATTGTCAAGATGGACGGGACGAACTATGAGCTCTGGGCTATGCAGTTCATGAGCCTCATGAAGTCCAATGGTAAGAAACATATTCTTACCGATAATGAGCCAATGGAGAAAACAGGGATTCACACCACATGGGAGGCGGATGACGCGTATGCCAAAGTCTAGCTATCTGGGACGTTGACGATAGAGATCGCCAACGACGTATTACATCAGCCCACGACAAAGGCAATGTGGGATATTCTAGCCGTGACATATTCTCAGGCGCGGAATGAGACCAAGATATTACAGTTGCAGCATGATATTTTACGGTCAAACAGAATGGACGTCCTCTTCACTCACTGTATACATCTCTGCGAGGAATGTTTGAGAAGCTACATAGCTTCATGCCTTTGACGGTCACTCCCGAGCAACAAAAGACATACAGGAATGCTAACATGGTGGGTGTATTCCTGGCTGCACTTGCTCCAGAATACGATGCTGCCTGCTCTTACATTCTTGCTGACGCCACTATTCCTCCCATGGAGGAAGCTTTCCGTCGACTTAGTAAAATCACCGTCCCGAGCTCTCCTACCACCCAGACACCTTCAGCGATTGTTGCTTCCAGAGGATGAGCTGGCTCCTCTACCTTTCGTGGACGTGGTCCCCGTGGCCGTGGGGGTCGGATCCGTCAGCCCTGCATGTACTGTCACCGCCCTGGACATTCCGAGGATACATGCTACTCTAAGCATGGGTTTCCAACCTCGGCTCGAGTAGCAGCACAAGTTGAGTCACCGGCACCTTCTTTGGACCAACATTTCAATGATCTCGTTGCCAGACTGAGGAACATCATGCCTCTTGACCCAGCTTCAGGAGGCCAATCAGATGTGGCAGCCTCTGTGTCTGCCAGTACATCCGCTACAGCCAGTACGTCAGGTAGTTCTTATGCTCTCACCTCTTGTGATGGCTCTATGCTTACAGAATGGATTATGGACTCTGGAGCGACACATCATCTATGTGGGGACAAAGAGCAGCTTACTGCATATAGAGAGGTTCCTCCAGGGCGGACTGTAGTGATAACTAATGGGACACATTCATTCCCTGATTACATGACATGGGGAGATTACTTTAACGCCATCTATGAGATTACAGAATGTGTTATATGCTCGTGATTTCTTTATGAATTTACTGTCCATTAGCCAGATTACGAAGGATTTGAACTGTCGAGCCATTTTTGATCTATCGTCTCTTGTTTTTCAGGACATACTCACGGACAAAGTGATTGGGGGTGGCTGTGAGCAGAATGGTCTCTATCGTCTGGTCTGTACCCCATATGTTGGCGCATCTCTTCACTCTACAGGATCAACCTCTCCATACACCTGACATCTCCGTTTTGGTCATCTACCCCTTCAGAAGATGTGTCGTGTTCTGCCACATATTCCTCCAAGGACGTCGTTTCAGTGCGAGTCGTGTCAGTTGGGAAAGCATCACAGGTCCACTTTCCCGAGTCGTCAGAGTCGGAGTAGTAGCTCTCTTTTTTAGTTAGTCCATATTGATATTTGGGGTCCCAGTCGTGTACCTGATCATCAGGGACACAGGTTTTATCTTGTTGCAGTAAATGATTTTTCTCACTTATCTTGGGTGTATTTATTACAGAATAAATCTGAAGCAAGAAATGTGATCCAAACGTTCATCAATGGAGTTCAAAATGTTTTCTCTTCTACTGTGAAATTTGTGCATTCTGACAATGCTAAGGAATTTTGTACTCGTTCTCTTTCCTTGTTCCTTTCCTCCCGTGGTATAATTCATCAAACATCATGTGCTTACACTTCACAACAAAATGGTGTTGCAGAGCGGAAACATCGTCATCTATTGGATATCACTCGGACCCTACTTATGCAGAGTTGTGCTCCGCATTCTTTTTGGGGTGATGCGGTTCTCACAGCTTGTTATCTAGTCAACCGCATGCCCTCGTCTGTCTTGGATGAGACAACTCCTTTCTCTATAGCATTTCCTGACAAGGAGTTGTTCTCTCTTACGGCCCGTGTTTTTGGCTCTGTCGCGTTTGTCCACCACTCAGCTCCAGGTCTTGATAAGCTCTCTCCCAGGGCTATCAAATGCATATTTGTAGGGTACTTCAGAACTCAGAAGGGATATCGTTGCTTTGATCTTGTTTGGAGAAAATATTTTGTTAGCGTTGATGTCACATTCTTTGAATCTGTGATGTTTTTCTCTTCTACAGGTGACAGAATGACCACTCCCGAATCTGATACCGAGATCTACATGTCACCTCCTCCTATGAGTCAGTTATCTCCGGTGCCAGTCATACATCCAACACATCCACCACCACCACCATCTCCGATGCCTGTGACTGTGGTTCCACCATTACCAAAATTCTATACTCGTCGTCCACCTTCTACTCATGGTCATTGCCAATCAACTAGCATGCCCCAGGTTTGTTTTGATAACATGGTTTCTAACGATGGCTCTGGAGATGTTTCTGTACAGGGATCAGTGTAGGATGAGGTTCCTGACGATCTGGATGTACTTGTGCGACCTATCCACTTGCTTCTCAGGTTTCCTTTCGTCGTCTTATAGGGGACTTCCAGAAATTTGCAGCTGCTTTATCCTCCGTGGAAATTCCACGAACTTACCAGGATGCATTGAGAGATAGCAGATGGCATCTGGCTATGGAAGAGGAAATGGCAGCCTTGCAGTACCGTAGTACCTGGAGTCTAGTTTCTCCTCCTCCTGGAGCGTCTGTTGTCAGTTGCAAATGGGTGTTTACTGTTAAACACCATGCAGATGGGAGCCTTGATCGTTACAAAGCAAGGTTGGTGGCACGTGGTTTTACGCAGACCTATAGAATTGATTGCATGGACACGTTCTCCTCGGTTGCTCGACATTCCACTTTGCGTGTTCTCCTTTCAGTTGTTGTGGTACGTGACTGGCCCTTATTCCAACTTGATGTTAAAAATGCATTTTTGTACGGAAACCTACAGAAAGAGGTCTATATGCAGCAGCCTTTGGGGTTTACTGCTGAGGGGGAGCGCCAACAGGTTTATAGGCTCCATAAGGCAATATATGGCCTTAAACAGAGCCCTAGGGCATATTTCCGAAAGCTTTCAGATCTGATTGAACGACAGGGGTTCAAGAGGTCAAATGCAGATCACTCCTTGTTTGTGCAGAGAACATCCAGAGGTACAGTTGCTATCATGGTTTATGTTGATGACATAGTTATTACAGGAGATGATGAGCAGGGAGAAAAGATGGCAAAAGGCTTTCCGGGCAGCCAATTTGTGACTAAGGACCTAGGTACCCTAAGGTATTTCTTAGGGTTGGAATTTGCTAGAAATGCACAGGGTCTTGTGATGACCCAAAGAAAGTATGTTACAGACATGCTTGCAGAGACGGGCATGATCGGGTGTCGACCTTCTACTACTCCTATGGACCCTAGCATGAAGTTATATGATGATGATACAGATGAAGTCGACAAGAGAAGATATAGAGAGATGGTGGGAAAACTTCTTTATGTTACAATCACCAGACCGGATATCGCCTTTGCAGTGAGCCGAGTGAGTCAGTTCATGGAGCAGCCACGACAAGTACATATGGATGTTGTATACATGATATTGAGATATCTAAAGTCGTCTCCAGGAGCAGGATTACTCTTCAAGAAAGGAGAAACTCTCTGTATCCGCATATGCTGACGCAGACTACGCAAATTGTCCTAAGGATAGATGTAACATCCATATTCAAACAAACCCGAACTCGTCCGATTTTGGGTCTAATGAACCTAAAAACGTTGTTGGTCAATGCCAAACAACCTAAAACGATCAATTTATTATGAATCAAAAGTCGTTCGGGCGAAATCGACCGAAAAACGGTCGCATCGTAGAGCGCGCCGTGAAAAGCCGCGACGCAAATTCGGAAGCCGCAGAATAAACCGAGACCATCATTAGATCCGATTCGACGAAACAAGACCAACGGAATCGATCGTTCGTCAATCGGAGGTCGTTTCATATTTTTAAATCATAAAATTTAATCTTAAACAAAAACCGTATCCGAAAATTTCGGATATTCAAAACTCGATCGGAAGTATATCAACATTATACTCATATTAACCGTCATTTTGAGACGATCAATTCAAGATTTTTCGCGACAAAATCCGACACTCGAGGCGCGAATGAGGACGATTTTTGTATTTTAAATAAATGAAAAAAAAATAATAATAAAAGTAATAAAATCAGTAGCAGACTCCAGCCATTGGGGGCGTTTCTTTCTTTCCACTTGGGCCATTCCTTCTTCCCATTTGGCCTAATTTCTCCTTACACTTGGCTGGATTTAAGACCTCTCCTATTTCTATATAAACACCCAATACACTTCCCATTTCTTCTAATAACCCCCAGCCGAGAGAAGAGGAGAGCCCTGCTATTACTTCTCTCACAATCTCACCCGAGAACTACTCCTCTCGTCTTCTTCCCTTCTCCATTATTCTTCCCATCTTCTTCTCCCCAACACGAAGCTCAAAGTCTCCTCCAGATCTTGTTAATGCTGCTGTCCAGCCACTGTCAGGAGCAAAATCAGCAGCTGAAGCTACTGTCTTTCATCTCCTGGAGGCTCCTGCAGTCTCCCCTCAAGCCATTGAAGCCTCCCGTGTTGCTGGAGCTTTCTCCCAAACCTTCAAAACAGCTCTCCATGCTGCATGCAACCATTGTTCTTCCAAATTTGAAGCAATCTAATTAGGTACATTCCATAGCCTCTTTGCTGCCATACATGCACTATCTCAACTCTTTCTTTTGCTGCCCTCCATGGATTCTACAGATTAGTACCTTCTCTAATAAGCAAATCTTTCTATCAAATCCTGAAATCAGCTCTTTTAAGGACTAATTCGTTTATAAACCCAAAAATTTAAGCAATATCCAACTTTTGTGAATATGTTATGAACTCAAAACAAATATTCCACCCAGATATCATTAGTTTTACAAGAGTTATATTGCAGTCTCAAGTATGCAAATTTCTCAAACTATATTAAATGAAATAATTACTCATATCACAATTGTTCCATATTATTTTCAGTGGCCATATCTAGACACACACACCTTATCATTGGATCAGAGTAATACACCATGTTTGATTCACCCAAACTGGACCGCAATAGCATTCCGACAGGTCATATTTTGATTCGTATTAGATTGCTATTATTTTAGTGTTGTAGGGTCATAACATAAAATCCAAGGTGGACCAAACCACAATCTGGCCTTGATATTTGAAATGGTAAATACAAATGGATCGATTAACCATATTACAAAATTTTAAAAAGAAAATAAATTTCTGACATAAGGAATAAGTCTAGGGTATATGTCAAGATAATTAGTGTGCTCCAAGAAAAACTTGAGCATGAAAATTTACGAGCACGCAACCATGCATGTATAAATAGAAAGATTTGATTATATGTGATCTTGTATCTAGTAGTTGGATAAGGAAAAGATATGAGGTAAGAAACATGGGAGTACTAGTGAAGCTTGTACAAAAGCTTGCTGGGGTATGGAGTATATTAACAATAAGTCTCTCTATAGATATATAGGTTATTATCATGCATTACAGACTGAGACCTTATAAATTTTTAAACATTCAATTTCCTCATCTAGAAAATTTTAGAACTCAAGGCCACTGAAGTTGGGACCATAATCAACTTCTGATTTTCCTATTAAGCAGTTGTTTCTGGTTGAACATCACTGAATACGAATGGCATATGCCAGATTCCATTTCTCTCTAATATTTATCAGAGTTGATTTAAGAATATTCCGAATAACTTTTAAAGAAAGAGTTCTTTAAATTTTGGGTCACAACTAAAATATAATCCTTAGACATTGTAGCAAATCTTATAATAAGAGAAAGTGATAAATAAATAAACCTACAGTGTGTGTATCATGTAATAGAATCATATGTCTATATCAAAGTCAGTTATGACACTACCTGTCTATATGATTACTCATTTTAAGTGGTTTATGGAGTTGTCTTGGCATCATGACTAAAATGGAAACTAAGTGTATGTGTCATCCGATAATAAATCATGAGTTTGATATACACATTTAGCTTGTTAAATGGTGATAATAAGTATATATGGTGGACAATAAATCAGTGATGACAATTAATATTGCCAGTCACGTTGACCCTTACACTTGACTGTGCGAGAGCGCGGTGACTCTCACCTGGGCGGAAGAAAGGAAGCCCAGTTAGGGCAGCGGCCGCCAAGTGCGTGGGTCTAGGATCCCAGTCCCTTTTCGGTTTTAACGCGAGCTCGCAGTGTTTTTACGCCTCGTTGGGATCCAGACTTTAGACCAGTTCCGTTGACCCTGTTTTAGGATGCCCAGGCGGGGGATCCTGGTTTTTCAGCTTTACGTACGAGCTCGGTTGCCCGTACTAGTCGGGCTGTTTTTCTAGAGCGACTTTTCTAGGGAGTCACTCTCTCCCGTCTCAGTGGCGTAGTTGGGAAGTAGACCTATCCCTCTATTGGTCCGCGCTTCCAATTAGAGGGCGAGACGGAAGAGCCATTTGTAGGCTTCTTCACCGCTTGAGTTACTTCGCCAACAGACATGGCGATTCTACATCTAGATCATCCATATCTGCATCTACACCATCTGGAGTTGTATCTGAAACATTGGAATTAAGAGTTGAAAAGTTACGATCAACAGTTAGGGTTAGTAGGAAATAACCATTCTCTCTACCCAATGATTTAAATAAATTAATAGATCTTTCCAATCATAACTTTTCCATTATCACTCAGCAACGTGATCTCTGAATAGATATGTGCTTACACTCAGATACTCATGAATACTCAAGTACTATAAAATATGTCACATATGGGAAATGCTGGGGTATGGGACAAGTAGCCTGAAAAACCTTTTTCATTGCAAAGTAGAAATAAAGTTTAAATTGAGTTGTTCTTGCCTCTCTACTTGCTTTCTTTTGTAAATAATAAATGCTTGTTATTTTATATAAGTTTTTGGGAGGTACCAGCAACCGCTGACGCCTTTTCTTTCCTAACATGTTTGGCAGGCAAACAGCCTGCAGCTCAGTAGCTATACATGCTTCCTGGAGACAGAGTTTATACCCGACGGTATGAATTACTTTGTCTCAGTTTTTGTCCAGATAATGATATAAATGTTATCTCTTTTGTATCACATTTTGGGATATATGTTGTAACATGGAATATGCTTGTACATGTTGTAAATGGATATGAATATTAATGAAAAGAATTTTGATGCCATATTGTCTCTTTTACTTGTGGTCAGATATTGAGAATGAATGTCATAGTTGCGAAAAAAAATTCCCTGTATTTTTGCGACTTGTGCGATTAAACATGAATGATATCTTGCGAATTGCGCGTAAACGGGTACCCGGATCCTGAGGGGTTCACAGTTTGGTATCAGAGCAGTGGTACCCCGATACGCACATTCGCGATATTACAATTCCGATCGCATTAAGATCTCGAATAGCGACAGTCTACCGACTTGTCGTGAGTTCGAGAGGGGAAATATGACATTCATATTCAATAACCACAGATGTCACCAATTTCATTAATTTTCATCTTATATCCCAAGAAGAGAAAAGCATTTATGATAAATATCTGTCTAGGACATCCTTATGACTAATTATGGTTCTCATGCAGAGCCATGGCATCTCGACCAGATCAGGATACTTCTGATCAGCTGGCACGCATACTGAGCGCACTTACCGATCTTCAGCAGCAGCAGGCTGCTATGAGAGGCCAGCAGGAGCAGATATTGGCCCAGCAGACTGAGATTGCCGATAGGCAGACGGACATGGAGATGAGGTTTGAGGACCTGTCAGATTTCACGTACTATCCATCCCAGGATGGGATACGACAGGACCAACACTAGTCCGTTGAGGTGGAGCAGCCTCATCCTGATGATCCACTAGAGGACATTCCAGAGCATGGAGCTGAGGAGGATGCAGACTTAGACAGAGAGCAGGACCCTGTTGACCTTGCTGACGAGGATACACACGAGTATGCAGCCATTCACAGGCACCAGTCAGTCTTCACTTCTTATCAGCGGGCCAACATACCCTTGTTCGAGGGCACAGGTCCACCAGATGACGCGGAGCAGTGGCTGAAGAGAGTAATGAAGGTGCTCAGGGCGATTCAGGCGCCACGAAACACGTGGCTATCTTTCATAGAGTATTCACTGATAGACTTCGCCGAGCGATGGTGGGAGGCCGTAGTGTCCGAGTTAGGCCGAGAGCCTACTTGGAACGATTTTGCGACGAGGTTCAGAGCCCACTTCTTTTCTGCGAAGTGGAAGGAGTCCCAGCGCCGACTGTTTGCAGAGCTTCGTCAGGGACAGATGACAGCCAGGGATTACTTTATCAGATATACAGAGTTGTCACGACATACACGAGCAGCTGGCGCATTTCCAGAAGAGAATCTGGAAAAGTTCATTGGTGGCATGCGAGAGGAAGTACAGGAGAAGCTGGCTGGACTACACATCACTTCTATCTCCGAGGCTACCGATGCTGCGGAGAAGTTCGAGGACATCAGAGGGAGACGTTACGGGAGCTCGTCTGGAGCACCGCCTAGACCGCGGCGATATTTTGGGCCGATACGTCGACCATTTCAGCAGCAGAGGTCAGCCAGACGGTTCCGACCTACAGGTTCGACATTCTCTGGCAGCGCTCGCTCTTCTCCATCGACTACTTTAGGAGGAGCACTTGCCGGACGAGGTACAGAGTCCACTCGACCATCTGGGTCGCAGCGAGCAGATAGACCACCTGCAGGACCAGCTCGGAGCACGGACACAGCTACTCCCTCTACTCGACCAGTCCGGTGCTACCGATGTCACGAGTGGGGACATTACCGAGCACAGTGCCCACAGGCTTCTGGCGAGCCTCAGCCACAGCCTTCACAGCCACAGCCTCAGACACAGCGTTCAGGGAGTTTCCGTGGCAGGAACTCCAACTTTAGGCGACAGCAGCCGAGACAGATGCAGAGTGTGGCAGGATCTAGTGCTGCATCAGCTAGGCAGGGGCAGTTACATGCCGTTACTGAGGAGCAAGCACGTTCAGCCGCTACTGTAGTGAAAGGTATGGTCTCAGTCTTGAGCCGACCTTTCCATGTTTTATTTGATTCCGGCGCGACACACTCTTTCCTTGCTTCGAGGTTGCTTGTTTCTTTAGATAGAGTTGCAGAGACGCTATCGTCTCCATATCACATCCGAGGGCCAGGTGGCCAGTTATTTGTCATATCTCTGATAGTCAGGCACTTACCCGTACTGATTGGCGGTTACGAGATGATCGCAGACTGTCTACTCCTACAGCTTGATGAGTTCGACTTGATTTTAGGCATGGATTGGCTATCCACTCATCATGCACTTGTTGATTGCTTTAGGAAGACGGTTGTCTTCAGGATTCCAGATCTAGCCGAGTTCACGTTTGAGGGTACTACACATGACTCAACCATGGAGTACATTTCAGTATTGCGAGCCTAGCGACTTGTTGATCAGGGTTGCGATTCATATCTTGCTTTTGTTCGGGAGGTGTCTGATCAGGAGCCGATGATACAGGACATCCGAGTAGTCTCAGAATACCCTGACGTATTTCCTGATGAGCTACCAGGATTACCTCCTGAGAGAGAGATTGAGTTCGAGATCACATTGTTGCCAGATACACAGCCGATCTCGATGGCACCATATCGCATGGCACCAGCCGAGTTGAGGGAACTGAAGGTGCAGTTGCAGGAGTTGCTTGACTTGGGATTCGTGAGGCCGAGCACTTCACCTTGGGGTGCTCCGGTTCTATTTGTCAAGAAGAAGGATGGATCCATGAGACTATGCATCGATTACAGGCAGCTGAACAAGAGAACGGTGAAAAACCGTTATCCCTTGCCGCGCATTGATGATTTGTTCGACCAACTCCAGGGATCTTCGGTTTTCTCGAAGATCGATCTTCGCTCAGGCTACCATCAGCTGAGGATTCGCGAGTCGGACATTCCGAAGACAGCCTTCAGGACTCGATATGGACACTATGAGTTTGTGGTGATGCCGTTTGGACTCACCAATGCACCTGCGGCTTTCATGGATATGATGAACCGTATCTTCCGTCCATACTTGGACAAGTTTGTAGTGGTGTTCATCGATGATGTGCTCATCTATTCACGGAATGAAGGGGATCATGCTAATAATCTGCGGATCGTCTTAGATACATTACGAGAGCACAAGCTATATGCCAAGTTGAGCAAGTGTGAGTTCTGGTTATCCCAGGTCTCGTTTCTCGGGCATATCGTTTCTGGGGCAGGTATCGCGGTTGATCCTGCGAAGATAGATGCAGTTATGTCTTGGGAGCAGCCCAAGACAGTCACTCAGATTCGGAGTTTCCTCGGATTAGCGGGCTATTACAGACGCTTTGTCAGCGGATTTTCACGCATCGTCCGTCCATTGACACGATTGACGCAGAAGGGAGTTCCATTTATTTGGGACGATTCATGTGAGCAGGCCTTCCAGACACTGAAGGAGAGGTTGACCACAGCGCCTATTCTTGCTCTTCCTTCAGGCACTCAGGACTATGCAGTTTACACAGATGCATCTGGAGAAGGTCTAGGAGCAGTGTTGATGCAGAGAGGACAGGTGATTGCTTACGCATCACGACAGTTGAGACCGCACGAGCGGAACTACCCCACACATGACTTGGAGTTGGCGGCAGTTGTCTTTGCCTTGAAGATCTGGCGCCACTATCTATATGGGGTGAATTTCGAGATCTTCACAGACCACAAGAGCTTGAAGTACATATTTGATCAGAAAGAACTGAACATGAGACAGCGCAGATGGCTCGAGCTGCTGAAGGATTATGATTGCACGATCTCTTATCATCCCGGTAAGGGAAACGTGGTGGCTGATGCACTTAGCAGGAGAGCACATGCAGAGGGTACGGCGAACTGGCTATACACGTGGGATACACTTGCAGCTTTGAGTGATTGGCATCCTCAGGAGAGCGCATCCATTTCTACCGCCGTACCTCCACGATACAGCAGTCTGTGGGATCGTATTGTAGAAGGCCAGAAGACTGATCCTTGGATTCATGATAGGTACATGCGCGCCGTCAAGGACGAATTTGATGACTTTGTTGTGATGGAGTCTATTTTATGGAAGGCAGGACAGGTCGTTGTACCCAATGATGAGCAGCTTCGCAGAGACATTCTCGATGAGGCTCACAGTTCACGGTTATCTATCCATCCAGGCAGTACGAAGATGTACCGTGATCTGCGTCGACATTTCTGGTGGGATGGGATGAAGCGCGATGTGGCGCTACATGTTAGCAGATGCATGACCTGTCAGATGGTCAAGGCTGAGCACAGGAGACCACCAGGATTACTGCAGTCTCTCCCCATTCCCGAGTGGAAGTGGGAGAGCATTTCTATGGATTTTGTCACGGGATTACCGAAGACACCAGGTGGCCATGATTCCATATGGGTCGTCGTTGATAGGTTGACCAAGTCAGCCCATTTCATACCTGTCAACACGACTTATACTCCATCTAGGTTGGCTAAGCTCTATGTGCAGAACATTATCAGGCTGCATGGTATACCACGAGAGGTGGTGTCTGACAGGGATTCGAGATTTACATCTCACTATTGGCATCAGTTCATGTCAGCACTACAGACAGAGCTGAAGATGAGTTCTGCTTATCATCCGCAGACAGACGGGCAAAGTGAGCGCACCATTCAGACACTTGAGGATCTACTTCGCGCATGCACTTTGGAGTGGAAAGGGTCCTGGAAGGACCATTTGCCTTTGGTGGAATTCACGTACAACAACAGCTATCACTCCAGTATTGGCATGGCACCATTCGAGGCCCTATACGGGCGGAGATGCCTCACACCTCTCAGTTGGCGTGAGGTAGGTGATCATGCTTTCTATTCCGTGGATCTCTTGGAGGAGACTGCGAGAGCTGTTGATCTTGTGAGGCGGAGGCTTCTGACGGCACAGAGCCGCCAGAAGAGCTATGCGGATCGTCGGAGGAGAGACTTAGAGTTCCAGGTAATCTAATTATTTCTTCTTCTTCTATGACAAATATATATATGTCCAAAGTAATCTCATATTAATGACACTCCTATCGATTATAGGTTGGAGATTGGGTATTTTTGCGAGTATCTCCCATGAAGGGAGTGCAGAGATTCGGTATTCGTGGCAAGTTGGCGCCGCGATATGTTGGACCTTTTGAGATTCTGGCTAGAGTGGGGAAAGTGGCATACCGAGTAGCCCTTCCTCCACATCTTTTAGCTATTCATGATGTTTTCCACATATCCAATCTGAGGAAGTATGTCCATGACCCTCGCCACACTATCAGTTACGAGAATCTCGATGTAGAGCCGGATCTGACCTATGAGGAGAAGCCTGTCCAGATACTTGACCGTGCCGTGAAGAAGCTTCGCAGCAAAGAGATTTCATTGGTCAAGGTTTTGTGGCACCGACACGGCGTCAAGGAAGCGACATGGGAGACTGAAGCTGACATGCGGGCACGATACCCGCAGCTATTCTGATGTAATCAACAAAACAAGCTTTTGTAATTAGATACATTATAAATATATGGCTTATTTTCTCTTTGAGGTTTTTATGGGTTCAAAACCCTTTGTGGTTTTTATGGACATATGAAATTCCAACCAGACACCTAATAGCCTTAACTCGAGTCTCGAGGACGAGACTCCCTTTGAGGTTTTTATAATTGTAACATCCATATTCAAACAAACCCGAACTCGTCCGATTTTGGGTCTAATGAACCTAAAAACGTTGTTGGTCAATGCCAAACAACCTAAAACGATCAATTTATTATGAATCAAAAGTCGTTCGGGCGAAATCGACCGAAAAACGGTCGCATCGTAGAGCGCGCCGTGAAAAGCCGCGACGCAAATTCGGAAGCCGCAGAATAAACCGAGACCATCATTAGATCCGATTCGACGAAACAAGACCAACGGAATCGATCGTTCGTCAATCGGAGGTCGTTTCATATTTTTAAATCATAAAATTTAATCTTAAACAAAAACCGTATCCGAAAATTTCGGATATTCAAAACTCGATCGGAAGTATATCAACATTATACTCATATTAACCGTCATTTTGAGACGATCAATTCAAGATTTTTCGCGACAAAATCCGACACTCGAGGCGCGAATGAGGACGATTTTTGTATTTTAAATAAATGAAAAAAAAATAATAATAAAAGTAATAAAATCAGTAGCAGACTCCAGCCATTGGGGGCGTTTCTTTCTTTCCACTTGGGCCATTCCTTCTTCCCACTTGGCCTAATTTCTCCTTACACTTGGCTGGATTTAAGACCTCTCCTATTTCTATATAAACACCCAATACACTTCCCATTTCTTCTAATAACCCCCAGCCGAGAGAAGAGGAGAGCCCTGCTATTACTTCTCTCACAATCTCACCCGAGAACTACTCCTCTCGTCTTCTTCCCTTCTCCATTATTCTTCCCATCTTCTTCTCCCCAACACGAAGCTCAAAGTCTCCTCCAGATCTTGTTAATGCTGCTGTCCAGCCACTGTCAGGAGCAAAATCAGCAGCTGAAGCTACTGTCTTTCATCCCCTGGAGGCTCCTGCAGTCTCCCCTCAAGCCATTGAAGCCTCCCGTGTTGCTGGAGCTTTCTCCCAAACCTTCAAAACAGCTCTCCATGCTGCATGCAACCATTGTTCTTCCAAATTTGAAGCAATCTAATTAGGTACATTCCATAGCCTCTTTGCTGCCATACATGCACTATCTCAACTCTTTCTTTTGCTGCCCTCCATGGATTCTACAGATTAGTACCTTCTCTAATAAGCAAATCTTTCTATCAAATCCTGAAATCAGCTCTTTTAAGGACTAATTCGTTTATAAACCCAAAAATTTAAGCAATATCCAACTTTTGTGAATATGTTATGAACTCAAAACAAATATTCCACCCAGATATCATTAGTTTTACAAGAGTTATATTGCAGTCTCAAGTATGCAAATTTCTCAAACTATATTAAATGAAATAATTACTCATATCACAATTGTTCCATATTATTTTCAGTGGCCATATCTAGACACACACACCTTATCATTGGATCAGAGTAATACACCATGTTTGATTCACCCAAACTGGACCGCAATAGCATTCCGACAGGTCATATTTTGATTTGTATTAGATTGCTATTATTTTAGTGTTGTAGGGTCATAACATAAAATCCAAGGTGGACCAAACCACAATCTGGCCTTGATATTTGAAATGGTAAATACAAATGGATCGATTAACCATATTACAAAATTTTAAAAAGAAAATAAATTTCTGACATAAGGAATAAGTCTAGGGTATATGTCAAGATAATTAGTGTGCTCCAAGAAAAACTTGAGCATGAAAATTTACGAGCACGCAACCATGCATGTATAAATAGAAAGATTTGATTATATGTGATCTTGTATCTAGTAGTTGGATAAGGAAAAGATATGAGGTAAGAAACATGGGAGTACTAGTGAAGCTTGTACAAAAGCTTGCTGGGGTATGGAGTATATTAACAATAAGTCTCTCTATAGATATATAGGTTATTATCATGCATTACAGACTGAGACCTTATAAATTTTTAAACATTCAATTTCCTCATCTAGAAAATTTTAGAACTCAAGGCCACTGAAGTTGGGACCATAATCAACTTCTGATTTTCCTATTAAGCAGTTGTTTCTGGTTGAACATCACTGAATACGAATGGCATATGCCAGATTCCATTTCTCTCTAATATTTATCAGAGTTGATTTAAGAATATTCCGAATAACTTTTAAAGAAAGAGTTCTTTAAATTTTGGGTCACAACTAAAATATAATCCTTAGACATTGTAGCAAATCTTATAATAAGAGAAAGTGATAAATAAATAAACCTACAGTGTGTGTATCATGTAATAGAATCATATGTCTATATCAAAGTCAGTTATGACACTACCTGTCTATATGATTACTCATTTTAAGTGGTTTATGGAGTTGTCTTGGCATCATGACTAAAATGGAAACTAAGTGTATGTGTCATCCGATAATAAATCATGAGTTTGATATACACATTTAGCTTGTTAAATGGTGATAATAAGTATATATGGTGGACAATAAATCAGTGATGACAATTAATATTGCCAGTCACGTTGACCCTTACACTTGACTGTGCGAGAGCGCGGTGACTCTCACCTGGGCGGAAGAAAGGAAGCCCAGTTAGGGCAGCGGCCGCCAAGTGCGCGGGTCTAGGATCCCAGTCCCTTTTCGGTTTTAACGCGAGCTCGCAGTGTTTTTACGCCTCGTTGGGATCCAGACTTTAGACCAGTTCCGTTGACCCTGTTTTAGGATGCCCAGGCGGGGGATCCTGGTTTTTCAGCTTTACGTACGAGCTCGGTTGCCCGTACTAGTCGGGCTGTTTTTCTAGAGCGACTTTTCTAGGGAGTCACTCTCACCCGTCTCAGTGGCGTAGTTGGGAAGTAGACCTATCCCTCTATTGGACCGCGCTTCCAATTAGAGGGCGAGACGGAAGAGCCATTTGTAGGCTTCTTCACCGCTTGAGTTACTTCGCCAACAGACATGGCGATTCTACATCTAGATCATCCATATCTGCATCTACACCATCTGGAGTTGTATCTGAAACATTGGAATTAAGAGTTGAAAAGTTACGATCAACAGTTAGGGTTAGTAGGAAATAACCATTCTCTCTACCCAATGATTTAAATAAATTAATAGATCTTTCCAATCATAACTTTTCCATTATCACTCAGCAACGTGATCTCTGAATAGATATGTGCTTACACTCAGATACTCATGAATACTCAAGTACTATAAAATATGTCACATATGGGAAATGCTGGGGTATGGGACAAGTAGCCTGAAAAACCTTTTTCATTGCAAAGTAGAAATAAAGTTTAAATTGAGTTGTTCTTGCCTCTCTACTTGCTTTCTTTTGTAAATAATAAATGCTTGTTATTTTATATAAGTTTTTGGGAGGTACCAGCAACCGCTGACGCCTTTTCTTTCCTAACATGTTTGGCAGGCAAACAGCCTGCAGCTCAGTAGCTATACATGCTTCCTGGAGACAGAGTTTATACCCGACGGTATGAATTACTTTGTCTCAGTTTTTGTCCAGATAATGATATAAATGTTATCTCTTTTGTATCACATTTTGGGATATATGTTGTAACATGGAATATGCTTGTACATGTTGTAAATGGATATGAATATTAATGAAAAGAATTTTGGTGCCATATTGTCTCTTTTACTTGTGGTCAGATATTGAGAATGAATGTCATAGTTGCGAAAAAAAAATTTTCCCTGTATTTTTGCGACTTGTGCGATTAAACATGAATGATATCTTGCGAATTGCACGTAAACGGGTACCCGGATCCTGAGGGGTTCACAATAGAAAATCGACTTCAGGTTTTGCAGTATTTGTTGGCAGTTCCCTTGTTTCTTGGAAAAGCAAGAAACAAACAGTTGTAGCAAGATCAAGTGCTGAATCCGAATACAGGTCTATGGCCCAAGCAAGTACAGAATGATGTGGGTTCCAGCAGTATTAGTTGACTTGCATGTAGAGGTTCCTCTACCCATGGAGTTACATTGTGATAACCAGGCTGCTCTATTTATTGCAAACAATCTTGCGTTCCATGAGAGAACAAAACATATCGAGGTAGATTGTCACTATACCAGAGATATGATTCAGAAGGGTTTTATTTCCACTTCTCATGTTAGTTCTGGGGAGCAAACGACAGATATCCTTACCAAGCCATTGCTCAGAGGACCATTCCAGAAGTGTTCGTCCAAGCTGAGCATGATTGATATCTATGCTCCATCTTGAGGGGAAGTGTCGAGATATTTGTGTATTTCTATATTCTATAAGTATTGTTTGCTTATTTCTATTTCTGTTTTTCCTCCTTATGTAATTTACCCATAGGTCTCTCCTCTATATAAGAGAGCCTAGGATTCTCAGAAAAAAACATCTTATTTTTCTTCCAACAGATGGCAACAAAAAATGTAATAGCTTCTGAACCTTTTGCTTCCTATTATTGGTGAACTTAGACCAAGACTATTATTGTGGAGAAAAAATAGAGAATGCAATGGACTATTTTTCAACGGGTATGTGATTTCTTATTGTTGAGATATTTATTTCTCTTTATATTTATTTCTTATTTCTCGTTCTTTTATGTACTTCTCGTATAATTTACCTAGGACTTTTCTCCTATATAAGAGAGCCCTAGGGTCTCAATAATGATAACATAATTCTATTCTTCCTCCAACATGGTATCGAAGAAACGGTCCTAGATCGGCGTTCACATATCCCACTTTAATCCTACTCGCCCCCCACCCCCCGCCGCCGATCACCCAGATGGCCCCTTTCTCCTCGGTTGGGCATCCCCAACCGCCCCAGCCGCCAACAGCCCATTCATGTGGCCTTACCGCTAGCCGATTGCAGTTTGCCCGTCTTTTGCAGGCCTACATGGTCTGATTTTGATCGGAATACGTTATTTTAGACATATAAATCACGTTTTCCATCTCTAAACTACAATAAGGATTAAAGAGGATAGTTATATGAGTTTACAGGTACAACCGTTCCTTCGTATGGTTGTGTAGACTTGCTCAAAGTGCTCTACTCCCCATTTTAGGTCTAGTTTTTGATAATCTTCTCATCATGTTAGAGAACAAGGGTGACGTTCTTTCATCATCTAGTGCCTTTAAGGGACCGGCTCCAATTGTGAAGATAGATGGGACCGACTACGAGTTGCGGTCCATGCAGCTTCGCACCCTTATGCAGTGCCATAACAAGGAGCACATTACGACCGATTCAGAGTCGACGGACAAAACTGGGGCTAATGCTTCATGGAAGAAAGATGGTGTCTATGCACGGATTTGGCTCTCTGGGACGCTCACCACGGAGATTGTCAACGTCATCGTTAATCAACCCACAGTCAAGGCTATGTGGGATATCCTAGCGGACATATATAGGCAAGCAAAGAACAAGAGCAAAATACTCCAATCGCACTATGACATTATCTCAACTAAGCAGAATAGTCGGCCTCTTCATGCCCACTTCTCTCATTTCCGAGGAATGTTTGAGCATCTTCATAGTTTTATGCTCATTACAACCAGCACTAAGCAACAATAGGCATACAGGAATGCCACTATAACAGAAGCCTTTCTGTCATCCCTTGACTCAGAGTACGATGCAGTACGTACTCAACTACTTACAGGAGAGACGATACTTCCGATGGAGGAGGTCTACAAGAGGTTGAGCAAGATCACTACTTCATCTACTACCGTGGCCCAAATCCCCCCTATGATGGCTGCTTGTCATGGCAGAGGGGTATTTTATAGTTTCATGGATGCATATCCGACGGTCGAGGAGGAGGAAGTCATGTGGCCCATGCTCATTGCCACCGTACAGGAATTCGGAGGAGACATGTTATCTGAAGCATGGTATCCAGTTTCTGCCCATGTATCATAGTAAACAGAGACAAAAACAAAAATGTTGGGAAAAAGAAAGAAACGTAATTATATTCCTTGAATCCTAGGCTCTCTTATATAGAGGAGAGACCTATGGCTAAATTACATAAGCTAGACAAAAGAAAAGAAAAAATAAGAAAATAGTACAAAGACATAAATATAGCTCCATACTTCCCCTCAAATTGGAGCATAGATGTCAATCATGCTCAGCTTGGATGAACATTTCTGGAAAGCTCCTTTGAGAAAAACCTTAGTTAAGATATATGTTGTTTGATCTCTAGAGCTAACATGGGATGTAGAAATAAAACCTTTCTGAATCATGTCCCTTGTATAGTAGCAGTCCACTTCAATACACGTAGTTCTCTCATGAAATGCATGATTGTTTGCAATGATAGGGCTGCTTGGTTGTCTCATCGTTGCTTCATAGGAAGAGGTACATCTACATGTAAATCTACTAGTATTGCTCGAACCCACATCATTTTTATACTAGCTTGTGCTATAGCCCTATATTCAAACTCAGCATTGGACCTGGCAACCACAATTTGCTTCTTACTCTTCCAAGAGACAAGAGAGCTACCAATAAAAACCGCAAAGCCCGAAGTGGACTTTCTATCCATTGGACATCCTACATAGTCTACATCTGCATAAGTAGAAATAGTAAGTGTTCCCCCTTTTCTGAATAATAATCTTGCAATTGGAGAAGACTTTAGGAACCTCGATATCATATATACATCATCCATGTGTACATGTCGGGGTTGCTCCATTAATTGACTCACCCGGCTAACTGCAAATGAGATATTTGGCATAGTTATAGTAACATAAAGAAGCTTTCCCACTAATTCTATGTATCTTGTCCTGTCCACCTCCTCTGTGTCATCATCATATAACTTCATACTAGAGTCCATAGGAGTGGTAGCAGGTCGACATCCATAAATTCTCGTCTCAACTAGCATATTTGTCACATACTTCCGTTGGGTCATCGCAAGACCCTACTGATTTCAGAAAAATTTTAACACCAAGAAATACTGTAGGATGCCAAGATCCTTGGTAACACCCCATAAATTCCTTTGCCATTTTTATTCCATATACATCATCACCTGTAACTGTTATAAAATAGAGAATGCGGAAGCGGAATGATAAATAGAGCATAGAACGGAAATGTAAACATGGAACACAAGAGATTTTTACGTGGAACCCTACCCCTAAGGAGCGAGATGAAACCACGGGAGAAGCCCTCAAAGGGGCATATGCTTCACTGCTTTTTCTCAATGGATACAGGAGGTCTGGGGCTCCTTATATAGCCTCCACAGTGCCTCCAAGTCCCACCACTGGTAGATGTGGGACTAAACATATAGATGGGGTAAATGAATCTTTCCAGGATCCATTTACCCTCCTACAATTCATATGGTGCACAACTAAATACTCCAACACTCCCCTCAAGCTGGAGCATGCAATGCTCAGCTTGGAC
Source organism: Ottelia alismoides (assembly GCA_037367405.1). Classification (NCBI taxonomy): domain Eukaryota; kingdom Viridiplantae; phylum Streptophyta; class Magnoliopsida; order Alismatales; family Hydrocharitaceae; genus Ottelia; species Ottelia alismoides. The sequence continues at coordinate 99,742 of JAZKJV010008662.1, forward strand.
AAACAGAAAGAAACTCAACTCGCACTACAAGACAATACGAACAATATCAACCCAACGTGCACAACTGCAGTTGTTGAGGACGTTGCTTCTCATGCCGTGTTGGTGAGGAGGACTAAAGGGCTGGAGTGTATTTCTGATGAATCTCCTCGTCAGAGAGTATATTCTCTGAATTGCGCCTGTCAATGTCACTGCAACTGGAAATGAGTTTCCTCGTCAGAGTACTCCGGCCCGCCACAATAATGTGGACAACTGCTCCATCTCTGAAAAAGGGCTAAACTAGAAAAGACTGTGGAAGTGCAATCCTTGTCGGAGTCCACGGTCGCTGGAGAATGGAGTTTGAAAGAAGTACCCTTGTCGGAGAACGTGGTCCCTCCTATCTGGCACAGAGAATGGTACACTACTCTTGAGTACCTATGATACCACACGAAAATCCCTGCCAACATAGCATAGGGAATGGTCCTCTACTCTGGAGTCCCTAAGGCTCACATGAAAACTCTGGCCGAAACAACAAGAAGAATGATGGGGACCACGAACAAATGATGGTACACATGTGCACATATGAAAAGACCGCATACTCGTGTGTGTCTGAATTTGGAGACTCGAAAAACATCTGACGTCGAGTCTGAAACCATTTGAATTCTAGAGTATGAAAAATCTGACTGGCCTAGAATCTGGAGATCTGACATCTGAAACATCTGAATAGACATGTGACTCTACATAATAAACCCACTTTCTCCCATACTTGTCGGAAAATGACATCAATAAAGTTGAGAGAAGACAATATAATGGGGACAAACAATATAAGCCGGCCACACTTTTTTTCTGGCTTTCAAAATCATTTTTTTAAATTTTTTACGTCATTTCATTTTTTACGGAGATCTTCCTTTTTTTTAAATACTTGTGTACGGTTTTTTAAAATTTGTACGCACCTTTTCTTTTTTCTTTTTTTAAGAAACCTCTTCCCTTTTGTTCGGGGCCATTCTCTCTCATTTTTTTTTCTAATAGCCCCCATTTTTGTACAAACCAGTTGTAACCTGTCTGGGCCTTACAATAACCCCACATTTTTCTAAAATAAGGACTATTAGGCATTAGGGTTGGGAATCCTCTCGTGAATCAGCGTCGCCCCTACGTGGGGATATTTTTGGAGAAGACCTGCGCCTGAGATGGAGGGCCATCGCCAAAATCTGGAGATGGAGAGCCCCAGGTCATGTGCACCTGGAGATGCGTTTGTTGATGGGGAGGGCTCCGCCGCCTTGAAGTTGCCACCGCCTGGGCTGCTGGTAGCCCTCGTACTGAAGAGAATGAACGATACATCCCTGGAAGGGGGACTCGAGGAGGCGCCGCCTGTGCCAAGAGCGACATGGATCTGTCAGTTGGGATCAGTTGCTCCTCTACGGCCAGGATGGTTTGCCGCCTTTTGCGGATAGGGCGTTGCCTGGAGCACGATGAACTTGCATCAATGGGAGGCTCGATGGGCATTCACGTGGAATAGGGTAGCAGTGCCGCATGTACTACAAGATGGGGTTGTTGCGTGAGGGTGTCGCCTGATTGCGTGATTTGATTCGTAGCGTCGCCTCCGATGTGGCCTGGGAGAAGGTAGACTACGAAGGATGTTGCCTTGGAGCGGCATCGCCTAAAGGACTGAAAGATAGGGGGGTCACCGTTGATGGAGCTTCTGGACCCATGATGGATGTCGCATGCACGCTTTAGAGTTGTGTTGCACGCTTGGGCCAAGGATGCATGCGCTGTGTGCCCAAGAACAGGAACATATTTTTTCTTGCCCTTGAATGAGATGGGGCTCAACCGGGAAAAAATCTTCAGGAACAGAACTAATCTTTGATCTCTATTAGGGTTTTTGAAAAAAAACCTAGGACTTGAACAGACTATGAACATGATCTCCATAAAACTGATCTTGAAGCATGAACAATAATCGAATCTCGAATATAAAAATAAACCTTCAAACACAACTCCTCGAAATCGAACCCGCTCTGATATTGTTGGGAGAAAATGTTTGGTTGTTTATTCCATAATCCTAGGCTCTCTTATATAGGAGAGGAGCCTATGGGTAAATTACAAGAGTCATACATAAGTAGAGAGATAATGAAGAAACAATACATAAAACATAAATATATCGCTACACTCCCCCTCAAGATGGAGCATAGATGTTGATCATGCCTAGCTTGGACGAGCACTTCTGAAAGGGGCCTCTGAGTAGGGCCTTGATAAAAATATCTGCAGTCTGGTCCCCTAAGCTGACATGAGATGTAGAGATAAAACCTTTCTGAATCATATCTCGTATGTAATGACAATCAACTTCGATGTGTTTGGTGCGTTCATGAAATGCTGGATTATTTGCAATAAATATAGCATCCTGATTGTCGCATTCCAGTGTCATAGGAAGAGGGACCTCTATATGTAAATCTATAAGCACAACTCGAATCCACATCATTTCTGTAGTAGTATGGGCCATTGCCCTATATTCTGATTCAGCACTAGACCTAGATACAACAGTTTGCTTCTTGCTTCTCCATGAGACAAGAGAATCCAATGTATACGGAAAATCCAGTTGTGGACTTCCTATCCTTTGGACACCCTACATAGTCTGCATCCACACATGCGGAGATGGTGACCTCTTTCCCCTTTTTAAACAGTAGTCCTGCACCAGGAGATGACATTAGATACCTGAGTATCATCTGTATAGCATCCATATGGACCTGACGTGGTTGCTCCATGAACTAGCTCACCCGACTAACGGCAAACGAGATATCGGGTGTGGTTTTGGTGACATAAAGGAGCTTTCCTACAAACTCTCTGTACCTTCTCCTATCAACCTCATCGGTGTCACCATCGTATAGATTCATGCTTGGATCCATTAGGTGTGATGGCCGGTCGAAATCCAAGCATTCCTGTGTCACTTAGTAAATCCATGTGGTTGTTGCGTGTAGACTTCTTCTTGAAGGTCACCATACAGAAATGCATTCTTGACGTCCAATTGAAACAATGGCCAATCTCGAATTACAGCAACCGCGAGAAGAATCCGTAGAGTAGAATGACGAGCGACACATGAAAAGGTGTCAAGATAATCTACTCCATAGGTCTGAGTAAACCCTCTTGCAACCAGACATGCCTTGTATCTGTCAATGCTACCATCTGCATTTTGCTTAACTGTAAGTACCCACTTACAGCTAACTGTAGAGGCATCAGGAGGAGCTAGTACAAGACTCCAAGTGCCTCTAGACCGGAGAGCAGTCATCTCTTCTTCCATAGCCAATCTCCACCGATTGTCCCTCATAGCCTCCTGATAATTTCTTGGAATCATCACCTCTGATAATGCAACGACAAAAGATCTGAAGTCACCAGTCAAACGATCAAATGATACCACAGATGCTATAGGATATGATGCACAGCTACGCTTCTGCTTTCGAAGAGCAATGGGTAAGTCCAAATCTGCATCCTCCATATTTGTCCCATCTATAGAATCCTGCTCAGGTAGACTATTAGACCCATCAGTAGAAAATGTGTTATCAGAACATACCTCGTGCCTGCTTGATGATGAGCGGTGGCCATGAGCAGAAGCAGATCAACATGTATAATGGTGTGGTAAGGGTAGAACTGGGACCGATATAGGTGGTGGTAGAGACAGTGGTGGTGGCAGTGGTAGTTGTGGTGGAGTGATAGGTGCAAGAGGTGGTAGAGGTGGTGGTGGCATGTATATATTGTCATCAGTAGCTGAAGATGTCAATCTATCACCCGTAGGTGAAAAATACATCACTGACTCAAAGAAGGTGACATCGGCACTAACATAATACATCCTGCGCACTGGATCATAACACTTGTACCCTTTCTGTGTCCTGGAGTACCCAACAAATACACACTTGACAGCTCTAGGAGAGAGCTTGTCAACACCTGGAGACAACTGATGGACGAATGCAATGCAGCCAAACACACGAGGGGTGAGTGAGAACAGTTCCTTGTCAGGAAATGCAAGAGAGAAAGGAATGCTCTCACCCAGTACTGATGAGGGTATGCGATTAATAAGGTAACATGTCGTAAGAACTGCATCGCCACAAAAAGAATGGAGAGCACGACTCTGAATGAGAAGCATCCGCATGACATCAAGCAAATGTCGGTGTTTCCTTTCTGCAATGCTATTTTGTTGGGAAGTATAAGAACATGAAGTTTGATGAATGATACCCTGAGTTGAAAAATATTAGGATAGAGCCAGTGTACAGAATTCCAATGCATTATCAGTTCGCACAATTTTCACAGAAGCAGAAAAAACATTTTGAACCTTAGACAAGAAAGTCTTGATAACATCTCCAGCTTTTAATTTATTCTTTAATAAAAAGACCCATGACAGACGGGAGAAATCATCAACGGCAACTAGATAAAACCTGTGTCCCTGGTGATCAGGAACATGACTGGGATCCCAAATATCGACATGAAACAACTCAAAAATGGATCTACTGCTCTGACTCTGACGAGTGGGAAAGGTCGAGCAATGATGCTTTCTCAACTGACATGCCTCACATTGGAAGGACGTATGAGGCGAGACCTGAGGCAAAACATGACATAGTTTCTGGAGCGGGAGATGACCAAAGCACAGGTGCCACAAGAATGGTGAAGCAGATCTAGCAGATAAAGAGGAATAACCGGCATAGGGAGATCGAATTAGGTCATAGAGGTTGCCCTGCTCACGGCCACACCCAATCACCTTGCACGTACGGATGTCTTGAAAAACCAGATAGGAAGGGTCAAAAATAGATTTACAATGTAAGTTCTTTGTAATCTGGCTAATAGACAACAAATTCATAGAAAAATCAGGTGCATGTAGGACATTCTGTAAATGCATAGAGGGTGTCAAACTGATCTCCCCCGGTCATGTAATTGGGGAATGAGTTTCATCCGCAATAACTACTGTACATCATGGAGGAATAGACCTATATGATGTAAGCTGATTTCTGTCTCCGCACAGATGATGTTTGGCTCCAGAATCCATAATTCATTCGACTACATTGGATTCACAACTGCTAGTGAATGCATAGGTACTACCTGAGGTGCCGGATGAGGCCGATGCTACCACATCGGAGGAACTTCTAGGAACTTAGGAAGACACTGCAGGAGAAGTTGGAGGTATGATACCTCTCAATCTTGCTACAAGATTATCAAACCGCTGATACATAGAAGAGGCGGCAGGAGACTCGATTTGCTCATACACACGAGTGGAAGCTGGAAATCCATGTTTGGAGTAGCATGTATCTTCGGTTTGTCCAGAACGATGGCAGAAGGTACATGGCTGACGAACACGACCACCTCTGCTGCGAGGTCCACGTCCACGAGAATGAGAATAGCCTTCTTGACCTCGAGAAGATGAAACAGTGATCCGACCGAGCCTACAAAATGCTTCCTCCATTGGAGGAATGGTCGAATACGCCAAAATCTGCGAACGGACTGCCTCATACTCAAGATCAAGAGCTGCCAAGAAGACACCAACCATGGTGGCATTCCGACAAGTCTTCGACTGCTCAGGTTTCGAGTTGAGAGGCATGAAACTATAGAGCTTCTCAAACATCCCACGCAATGATTATATAAAGAATGGAGTGGGGTCCATTCTGCTTAGTAGTGAAGATATCATGTTATAACTGCAGAATCTTCGTCTCGTTCTTAGCCTGTGAATAGGTAGTAGCAAGAATGTCCCACATCGCCTTGATCGTGAGTTGATGAAGTATTTCATTGGTAATCTCTAATGCCAATGTACCTGACAGTCACACCATGGCGTAAGCATCATTGACCTCTTATGAGGCGTTGACTCCAGTCTTCTCGGCTGGTTCTTCCTCGACAAGAATGTGTTTTTTACCAGTAGACTTCATCATACTCATGAACTATATTGCCCACAGTTCATAGTTAGTCCCATCCATCTAACTATGGGTGCATGACCTCTAAAGGCGCCTATGGCGGGAATGTCGGCCTTACTCTATGACATGATGGCTCGAGAAGACTAGTCATGAAGATAGAGCATCGGGTTATCTACCCTGACATGGAGAGATATGAGTGCATATGCATACTCATGCAACTAGTCTCATATAGAACCATGAGGACAACGCTTTCGCTATCAACCTACAGCGGAGAGAGCGGCAGCGAGCCGTTGGGAACGGCGGGGGCGATGTAGGTACAGCTCGGGGCCGCAACGCGGGGTTGCTGACCCGGGGCTGCGTGCAGGGGACCACCGAGTGTGGCGCTGGGGGCGCTGGGGGCCGCAGATGTGGCACTGGGGGTCGGAAGTGGAGGCGTCGCTTGGCCCGCAGGGGGCGTCGGGGGTGGCGTTGGGGCCGTCGGGGTGAGGTGGAAGGCGGGCGAGAGCCGTTGGGGGCCACAAGGGGCGGGAGGCGGCGCAAGATGAGGATGGGGAAAAGGCTATAGTTAGGGTTTCAGAGCTCCGGTCTAGGACCGCCGCTCTGATACCATGTTGGGAGAAAACGTTTCGTTATTTATTCCATAACCCTAGGCTCTCTTATATAAGAGAGGAGCCTATGGGTAAATTACAAGAGTCATACATAAGTAATGAGATAATGAAGAAACAGTATATAAAACATAAATATATCGCTACATATACCATGTTAGAAAATAGAGAATGCAGAAGCAGAATGATAAACAGAGCAAAGAACAGAAATGTAAACATGGAACACAAGAGGTTTTTACGTGGAACCCTACTCCCTAAGGAGTGGGATGAAACCATGGGAGAATCCCTCAAAAGGGCATATGCTTCATTGCTTTTTCTCAATGGATACAGGAGGTCTGGGGCTCCATATATAGCATCCACAGAACCTCCAAGTCACATCACTGGTAGATGTGGGACTAAACATATGGATTGGGTAAATGGATCTCTCCAGGATCCATTTACCCAACTACAACTCATATGGCGCACAACTAAATACTCCAATAGTAACTAGTATGTCGTCAACATATACCATAATAGCCACCATAACTCTAGGAGTTCTCTACACAAACAGTGAGTAATCCGCGTTCGACCTCTGAAACCCCTACTTCTCAATTAAAGCTGAGAGCTTCTGAAAACATGCACTTGGACCATGTTTAAGATCATATATTTCCTTATGAAGTCTGCAAACATGTGGATACTCCCCCTCAACAGCAAACCCAAGAAGTTGTTGCATGTAGACTTCTTCCTGCATATCGCCATAGAGAAAGGTATTTTTAACATCAAGCTAAAAGAGAGGCCAATCATGTATCTCAGCCACAGAAAGAAGAATTCATAGAGTGTAATGATGAGCAACCGCCGAGAATGTGTCAAGATAATCCACTTCATATGTCTGAGTAAAGCCACGAGCAACCAGTATGGCTTTATACCTATCCAGACTCCTATAAGCATGGTGTTTAACAGTAAACACCCAGTTGCAACTGACAACAGATGCTCCACTAGAGGCATGAACCAAACTCCATGTACCACATGATTGTAGTGCATCCATCTCTTCTTCCATAGCTAGGTGCCATTGACTATCCTTCAAAGCTTTCTGATAATTCTGTGAAATGTCCACAGCAGACAACACAATAGTATTTTTTATGAATTCTCCAGTCAAGCAATCAAAGGGAATGAAGGCAAAAGGATATGATGCACAGCTACGCTTATGCCTCCAAAGCACGTATCTCAATGTCATCAATCTCTATGTTTCTTCCCTATAGAGAACCTTGCTTAGGAAAAGTATTAGACCTATCGTTAGGAACAATGTATTCAGAACATAACCGATGCATGCTAGATGATGAGCAGTGTCCATGAGCAAAAGCAGGTCGGTCTGTATAGTAATGTGGCAACAGTAGGACTGGGATAATGGGAGTTGAGGGAGAAGGCGAAGGTGGTGATGGTGGTGAAGGTGGTGGTGGTGGTGGTGGCGTGTAGATTTCATCATCAAAGTCTGACGAATCAACTGATCACATGTAGGAGAGAAGTACATCACTGACTCAAAAATATGACATCAACTCTAATATAATACTTCCTACGCAATGGGTCAAAGCATTTATACATTTTTTGTGTCCTGGAGTACCCAACAAAGACACTTGATGGCTCTAGGAGAGAGCTTGTCAAGACCTGGAGATAATTGTTGAACAAAAGCAACCGAGCCAAAAATATGATGAGTGAGTGAGAGCAATTCTTGTTCGGGAAATGCAAAGGAAAAAGGATTTTTCTCACCCAAGATAGACGAGGTCATGCGATTCACAAGATAACATATCGTAAGAACAACATCACCCTAAAAAGAATGCACATCACGACTCTGAATGAGCAGATTTTTGGTAACATCAAACAAATGGTGATGTTTTCTCTCTGCCACATGCTGGGAAGCATAAGCACGCAATGTTTGATGAATAATACCACGAGTTAAAAAGAAATTGGAGAGAGCATGAGTACAGAAACAAGATAAAAAGAGATATATTATATGCTTCATAGATAAAGTTTTTATAACATCTCCTACTTCATATTTATTCTTTAATAAAAAGACCAATGACAAATGAGTGAAATCATCCACAGCAACAAGATAAAATATGTCCCTGATGATCGGGAATGCCACTTGGACCCCACATATCAATATAAAATAAGTCAAAATTGGAGCTACTGGTCCGACTCTGACGACTAGGGAAGGTAGACAGATGATGCTTCCACAACTGACATGCCTCACAATAGAAGGACGAGTGTAGAGAAATATGAGGCAGAACACGAAATAATTTCAGGAACGGAAGATAACCAAAGTACAGGTGCCATGTAACGGGGGAGACAGATCCAGCAGAATGGGAGGAAAGGCCAGCATAAGGGGTTTGAACCAAGCGATAGAGGCTACCCTGCTCACCGCCACAACCAATCACCTTACTCGTAAGAATGTCCTGAAATACAAGAGAAGATGGATCGAAAATAGCCCGACAATGTAGATCCTTCGTAATATGACTAATAGATACCAAATTTATAGAAAAGTCAGGTGCACGTAACACATTCTATGGACACATAGAAGGTGTCAAGCTAATCTCACACTGTCATGTAATCGGGGAATGAGTCCCATCTGCTATAACCACAATCCTCACTGGAGTAACCAATCTGTACGTTGTAAGTTGACCACTGTCTCCACACAAATGATGTGTAACACCTGAGTCCATAATCCATTCTGTAACATCAGATCACTACAGCTAGTAAGGGCATAAGTACTACCTGAGGTACTAGAACAAGCTGAAGCAGACATGTCTAAGAGACTTCCCGAGGCAGATGAAGAAGCAATGGGACTGGCAGGAGGCATAATATCCCTCAATCATGCTACAAGTTCATCAAATCTCTAATCCGAAGAGGGAGCAGTCGGGGACTCAACCTGCTCAACTACTCGAGTGGATGCAAGAAAACTATGCTTGGAATATCATGTATCCTTTGAATGTCCAGAACGATGGCAGTAAGTGAAGTGCTGACGAATACGACCTCCTCTGCTACGGAATGCACATCCATGAAACTGGAAAGAACTTCCTCGACCTCGAGAGGCAACCATCGCTGAAGAAGTCTGACCAGTAGCAGTGGATGGGCCAGTAATCATGCTAAGCCTACGGAAAGCTTCCTTTATGAGAGGAATCATAGCATCCACCAGAATCTGGGAACGAGCAGCCTCATACTAAGGATCAAGGGCTGCTAGAAATACACCAACCATGGTGGCATTCCTATATGTCTTTTGTTGCTCATGAGTAGACGTGAGAGGTATGAAGCTGTGGAGCTTCTCAAACATCTCACACAATGATGTATATAACAAATGAAGGGGTTGTCTATTCTACTTGATAGTAAAAATATCATGCTGGAGTTGCAAAATCTTGGTCTCATTCCTCGTATGAGAATAAGCTGTGAGCATATCCCACATCGCCTTGACGATGGGCTAATGTATCACATCATTGGCGATCTCTATCGTCAATGTACCTGAAAGCCAAACCTCTACACATGCATCATCCGCCTCCCACAAGGCGTTAACCCCAGTTTTCTCAACTGGCTCTTCCTCGTAAGAATGTACACGTAGACTTCATCAAGCTCATGAATTGCATGGCCCAGAGCTCGTAGTTTGTCCCATCCATTTTGACAATCGACATTGGACCTCATAAGGCACATGTGGCAAGGATATTGATCTTACTCTCTGACATATTACCGGTTGAAGAAAACTATGGTTTTATAGACCAATAGATAAGTGTCGACACAGACATATAGGAATTTGATTGCATATGTAGACTTATGCAATCAAATCCACCAACACAAGCGAACCTCGATACGAGCAAGGAGAATCGTAGAGAGATCCATTGGCATAATCAAGGACCGGCAGTAGAGGCGATCGATCCCACAAAGGAGAAAGATGGCGACGGCGGCAGTCCGACTCCAGTGGAAGGTCGACGATGGGAGCCCAAGCTGGTGGTGGAACTCTAGCATTGCAGCAGAAGGCCGGCAGCAGACGTCTTGGATGAGGGAGGGCCCGCGATGACTGCTGCCCAAAGGAGAGAAGGCGCGGTAGCGGCGTCGAGAGGAGGGAAGGGTGGCAGGTGTGGTAGGGTTAGGGTACAAGAGTTCCAGCCTAGGACCGCCACTCTGATGCCATGTTGAGAAAAAGAATGACATGTAATTATATTCCTTGAACCCTAGGCTCTCTTATATAGAGGAGAGATCTATGCATAAACTACATAAGCTAGACAAAGGAACATAAAAAACAAGAAAACAATACAAAGACATAAATATATCTCCGTAAAAAACCTTTTTCGTTTTCAAGAACGGACGTCAACATAATCCTAATTTCAAGGAACACCATATATATACCCGTTCACAGAGAGGAAGGAGCACGAATCTCCATGAATAAGGTGATGCTGGCTAAACGAGCGGTTATACTATGGGGCAAGAATGATGCATTGGTGTGCCACCTTCTTCGATCTATTTATTGGACTGGTGTTGCCTTATTGATCATGGAGAGTTGCACTCCATCCTCCCATTGGAAGGTATTTCCAAGGTGCTTCCTAAGATGACGATTATGCTGACACATGTTGGAAGTATAGAGGAGTTTAGATTCTTGAGGGATAATTGGTCTGGGGGAGCTCCCTTTGTCGATTGATTTCCAAGGCTATCCTTTTTGTCATTGGATCGAGGATGTACAATGAAGCAAGCATGGTCAGAGGGGTCATAGGTGCATCTTTTGTGGCAGAGTTCTCAGACCAAAGGTTAGACGATTTTATGATCATGAGTGGGGATCTCTCAGATTTGGATGCCAATTATGCTGGTAGAGATCATTGGAATTGGGTTGATGGCACTTCCTCGGTCAGGAAAGCTTACAGTTCTTCTTGGACTTACAAGAAGACATATGGGACAACTTGGGCAAGATTTTCTCATGATTTGGAAGAACAAGAATTCGAATCGAATAAAGGTTTTCCTTGGGCTGATTAGACATGGTTAGTTGCTTACGAAGGTCTACATGGATAAGATCCTCCGTACCATGGATCTTCTATGCCCAATTTGTGAGAGTGTTGCAGAGACCGGGATCATCTCTTATTTTTATGCATCTCCTCGAGGCTTCTTTGGACAAGCATTGAGATTCCAAGGTTAAAGGGTAGAAGATTGCCGCGCTTTCTAAGAATCTATTAGAACTTCTTGTGGCAACTCTCAAGATGATTACAAGAAGCCATTCACATTCTTATAAGCAATTTGGCTTCTTAGGAATGATCTCATGTTAGCAGCAAGTCTTTTTGTTGTGTTAATGTTCTCGAGCATGGAAGGGCTTTATTCCTTATGGCTTGATCTTATTATATCTTGTAACTATAGATTTTTAATATTTACACATATATAGTATCTCATGGTGGGTCCCATCTTAGACTCCACCCACGTTTACCTCAAAAAAAGGCTTGAATCATGAATAGTTATATGCACTGTACAGCAAATGATATAATACACTACAAAATTACCAAGTGCATGTGGGACAATTTACGTCAAACATATTCTGAGGAAAAGAACTATGCAAAAATTCTCCAAGTATATGTTGATATGTCCCAAATGAAACAGAAAGGTCGCCTTATGGCCTAATATTATTAAGCTCAAAACACAAGATTTCAATTATTAAACTCTGATGTTTGTTTGCACTTGCGAAACTAAAAAGTTCTTTTAGGTCACAACTAACAATCAGCATGTTTCTTAGGGGGGTGGTTGGATCCCCCATATGAAGAAGCTCAGGAACAAATGATTGTTGCATCTAAAATCCCTTCTATGGAAGCTGCTTACAAATTGTGGAAAGGATTGAAAATGAAAGTTACATTCACCGTAGCCCTAGAGCTCTCTTATATAGGAGAAAAGCTCCATATGAAAATTACATAGATAACCAAAAGAAATAGAAAAATACAGGATAACAAATGAAGAGATACAAATATCTCAATACTCCTCCTCAAGTTGGAGCATAAATATCCATCATACTCAGCTTGGAACAACAACGGTGAAACAGTCCGTTTGCAAGAGCTTTAGTGAACAGGTCAGCAATCTGATTGCATGAAGCAACATGAGAAGTGAATATAAACCCCCTTTTAATTAAATCACGGGTGTAGTGACAACCAACTTCAATGTTCTTTGTTATTTCATGAAAAACAGGATTATTAGCTATAAATAGAACAACTTGATCATCATATTTTAGGTGCATAGGAAGAGACACCTCCATAGTTAGCTCGGTCAGAACGGACTTGACCCACATCATTTCTGTGCTCCCTTAGGCCATTGTCCTATACTCTGATTCAGTGCTAGAACTGGCCACAACCATTAGTTTCTTGCTCTTCCATGAAACCAACGAGCTGTCTACAAACACAGTAAAGTCCGAAGTTGACTTCCTATCCTTGGGACACCCAGCATAGTCTGCATCCGCACATCCTGACACTGCAAGGGTAGTGTCTCTCCTGAATAAAAGTCCTGCACGTGAAGAAGACTTGAGATACCTCAAGATCATGTTGACTGCTACCATGTGAGCATGTCTAGGTTGCTCCATAAATTGGCTAACCCTGCTGACAACAAACGATATATCATGCATGGTAATAGTGACATACAATAGCTTCCCTGCCAGCTCTCTAACTGTCTCTTATCCACCTCTACAGAGTCTCCCGTCTCACATAGGAGATCAATAACGTATTTCCTTTGCGTCATTACTATTCTCTGCTAGTTTCTTGCAAATTCCAATCCAAGAAAACACCTCAACTTACCAAGATCCTTGGTCACAAACTATTGTCCAAGAAAAATCCTTGGTTGCATGAATTCCTTCGTTATGACTGCTTGTGACAACAATAGCATCCACATAAACCAAAATAGCAACAGTGGCTTTCTGCATTCTCTTAACAAAAAGAGAATGATCTGCAGTAGATCTGACAAAACCCTGTAGTTCAATCAACTCTGAGAGCTTCTGAAACCAAACCCTTGAACTCTACTTAAGGCCATATGTGGCCTTATGAAGTTTACACACCATACTAGACTCCCCCTCAACAGTAAACCATGTTGGATGTTGCATATACACTTCTTCTTGCAAGTCGTCATATAAGAAAGCATTCTGGACATCTAATTGGAAAAGTGGCTAGTCCTTTACCATAGCAACGACGATAAGAATAAGGAGTGTAGAGTGACACACAACAGGAGAAAAAGGTGTCTTGATAGTCCACCCATAAGTTTGGGTGAATCCACGAGCAACCAACCTGACTTTGTATCTGTCCATGGAACCGTCTGCACGGTGTTTTAATGGTAAACACCAATTTACTGCGAACAACAGAAGCACCAGGGGGAGTGGAGACTACACTCGATGTACTACGAGAATATAAGGCGGCCATCTCATATTCCATAACAAGATGCCAAGGACCACTCTGTAATGCCTCCTGATAGGACCTCAGTATATGTACCGCTGATAAAGGCAACAACAAACCTCTGAAAGTCCCCAGATAGCTACGCCAGAGAGACATGAGAAGAAAGAGGATGCATCGTACATGCATGCCGCTTCCGTCGTAGAGCAATAGGCACATCCAGGTCCATTGTATCCTCAGAAGGAGTATCATCTATAAATCCTGCACACTCAAATCACCAGCGCCATCAGTGGAACTCAAATGCTCAGGACATACGTTGGGCGTGTTGGATGGTGGTGGAAGCACATGAGCATGAGGTCGGCGCCGGTAAACCTTTAGAAAAAAGTAGGTATGACAGGAGGTGTAGGAGGTGGTGGTGGTGGAGGAGGTGGTGGAGGTGGTGGTGGTGGAGGTGGTGGTGGAGTGAGAGAGAAAGGAGGTAGTGGCATGTAAACCTCTTCTCTACATTCCGACGGAATGAGCTTGTCACCTGTAGGAGATAAATACATGATGGATTCAAAGAAGGTGGCATCTTCAAAACAACAAGATCTCTAAAAAGTCAAGAATCAAACATTAATATCGATATGTTCAAAATGATCGATATATGCGATATAAGATTCATAGATTGATCGATATGTGTAATCTAAGAGTATATTTGTTAGCTATTTAGTGATCTAAGAGCCTGGATGAACTTCATTTTCAATATATATAGGTCAACAACTAACAGTACCAACGATATGTTCGATATGATCGATATGTGCAATATAAGGATCATAGTCTTCACAAATGATCTATATATGTCATCTAAGTGTATATATGTAAGTTGTTTAATGTTATAAGAACTTGAATGGAATCCATTTCCAATATCTAAAGGTCAGGAATAAACATTAACAGCGATATATTCGATATGATGATCGATATATGCGATATATGGTCTATAAATGACCGATATATGTGATATAAGTGTGTATTTATAGGTTATTTGTTGTTCTAATATCTTAGATGATCTTAATTTATGAAAAAATGGCAAAAATTGGCTTTTTTGAGCCATTTCTGGCATTTTCACCGATATCGTCGATATATCGTCGATATATCCCGATATATCCATTTCCGGGCGGACCGAAACGATATCGATATCGATACGGCCTTCCATGGGTAAAGCCATCAACAACAATATGATAAAAACAATGTCCATAATGATCTGGAGTCTGATTGGGCCCCCAAACATCAAATGAACAGGTTCAAAAACAAACTTAGTAGTACGACAAGAACGACTTGGAAAGTTATGATGCTTACCAAGTTGACAAGATTAACACGAAAGTGGTAGAAACAGGGATTTGTAGTAGGATTCTCTGAATCTTGACAAGGGGAGATAACCAAGAGGAAGGTGCCGGCTATACGCAGAAGAGTTCCCATTGGTAGTTGATTAATGATCGACAAATGAGGACTGGATCAGATTGTACACTCCCCATTCTTCATGGACACATCCAATTACATGGTTCGTCATCATATCTTGAAAATTAAGAGACACTGGATCAAAGGTAGCTCGATAATTAAGCTCCTTAATAATTCTTAAAATAGGCAATATGCTCATAGGGAATTCAGAAGCTAAAAAGACATTATCTAGTAATTGGTGAATATCTCCCATTTTCCACGTTAAACCTCTAGTCAGATGCGACAGAAGAGAAAAGTGCAATGTTGCCTTCCAGATTGTTTATGTTCAAAGGATGGTACCCCCTACGACCACATCCGCACATGCTCCCGAGGTATGCCATGATAAAAGTAGTGATGTTGTTGTACTAGAAAATGAGCAAGTCATCGAAGACGGCATTCAACAGGTGCGTCTTGATAATGATCTCCTGATTGTCGTCCAGAAAGAAAAACGCACATGTATGTTGCATTATCTTTCCAATTATGTCTCTATTGGGAAGTTATACTCAAGGTATCGATCATTTGGAGTAGGTGTTTCGATGGTTACAATTCCCTTCACACACCAACAAGCCATCTTAGCTCTAGAATGGAAGAGCTACGATTTAGGAAATGTAGGCTTTGCTCAGTCAGGGTACATGGACCATGGTTGACTCCCTTAAGGATACTAGAATGGTTGGTTGTGGGTGGGTTTTTACCATAAAACACCTTAAAGATGGATTTACAGATATACATAAAACCGAGCATGTTTCTAAAAGCTATACTCAAATATATCTGACAGATTATTTGGTTTCTCTCTCCGGTAGCACGTCTTCCAACAATGCATATTCTTATTTGTTCATGTTAAATTGTCGCGACCACTCTATCAAATTGATTTCAAGAATGTTTTTTTGTATGACTATCTCTACAAGGAAGTCTATATGCGAAGTCTCGAGTTTGAGACCAAGAGGGAGCATCAAAAAGTGTATCTCCTTCACAAGGTAATTTAATGTCTCAAACAAAGTCCAAGGGCTTGGTTTCCGAAGTTATCAAATATGGTGTCCAAGATAGGCCTTTTCCGATCCATTGTAGATCATTCTTTATTTATTGAGAAAACATGAAAATAGAACCATTGCTATGCTAGTATATATCGATGACCTTGTTCTCACTTGTTAGAAAAAATAGGAAGCGGAAGCGAAACATGGAAAAAGATAAAGAAAAATAAGAACAACGGGATTTAACGTGGAACCTTACTCCCTAAAGAGTGGGATGAAACCACGGGAGAATGCCTCAGAGGGCTGGTGTATCTAATGCACTTTTCTCTCAATGGACTACAGGGGTGTGGGGATCTATATATAGCACCCACGGAGTCTTCACTTCCCACAGGTGGTAGATGTGGTACTAAACCATGGATGGGGTAAATGGATCCTCTCCAAGATCCATTTACCCATCTCTCACACATATGGCGCACAACCAAATACTCCAACACTCCCCCTCAAGCTGGAGCATGCAATGCCCAGCTTGGACAAACAAAAAGAAACTCAACTCAATGCTACAAGACACTATGGACAATATCAACTCAACGCGCACAACTGTTGTTGTCGAGGACGTTGTTTCTCGTGCCGTGCAGGTGGGGAGGACGAACGGGCTGGAGTATGAGTCTACCGAATCTCCTCGTCGGAGAGCATGTGCTCTGAACTGCGCCTGTCAAAGTCACTGCTCCTGAAAATGAGTCTCCTCATCGGAGTACTCTGGCCTGCCACAACATGTGGACAACTGCTCCATCTCGGAAAAAGGGTTGAACTGAAAAGGCCGTGGAAGTGCAATCCTCGTCGGAGTCCACGGTCGCTGGAGAATGGAGTCTAAAAAGTCTCCTCGTTGGAGAACGGGGTCTCTCCCATCTGGCACAGAGAATGATGCACTACTCTGGTGTCCCCATGATACCACATGAAAACCCTTGCCAACATGGCATAGGGAATGGTCCTCTACTCTGGAGTCCCTATGGCTCACATGAAAATTCTGACCGAAACAACAAGAAAAAAGATGGGGACCACAACAAAAGATGGCAATCATGTGTTCATCTGAAAATGACCGCAAACGTATAAGTTTCTGAAACTGACACGGAACACCAATCATCGAGTCTGAATATCCACTGTAGAGTCTGAACAATATCTGGTTGGTCTGAGGAATATATGAATCTGACTTCCGAATCTGGAAGAAGACTGTGACTCTACACCATACTCCCCCTTTCTCTCATACTTGTCGAAAAATGAACATCGACAAAGTTGGGCGAAGAAATTGACATGGGAAAAACAACAAGAACATGAAACTTGCGGCTTTTTTGTCCAATTTTTTATAAGCCTTCCTAATACTTTTTTTAAGCCATTCGTTTTTTTGGCTTTTTCATCTCATAATTTTTTTGGTATGCATACAAATTTTTCATTATACGCACCTTTTATGATTTTCCTCTATTTTTCTTTTTTTCAAGTGACGTCTGAATCCCCCCCCCTTTTTCACTTCGGCCCCACATGGGCACGGAGCATCAAATCAAAAAAAATTAAATACATGCTAGCTACCTTAGGAGTCGCTTGGGTAGGCTCCACTTCTACTCACTTTTTCAAACTCCAATACAATCACATCACAATAACTGCTTGTTTAACCCAAAAATCGATGGTCTTAAGTACCACACAAGGCGGGAACTCAGTCGCTGAGTCGACCACACAAAATCTGAAATTCAAACAACAATTAACCCACAAGTAATTCAAGCAATGAAAGTAAATGTGCGGAGTTAAAATATATTATAACTCTACAACAAAGATGTGTATAGGTGCAAGTATGTGTAGAGGTCGAACACAGGGAGCAGACAAGAAGAACGGGGCACTAATGCACAGAAGTGAATGTGGTGATTTGACTATAAACGTTGTTTATGTGAGTTTTTAATTTTAAATTTTTTTGTTTAATTTTTTATTTTATATTTTTGTATTTTGATTTTTAAATTTCTGAATTTATATTTTCTTTTTATATTTTGTATTTTTGTATTTTCTTTTTCTTGTGATAAGGATAAAATATATATAGAAGGAATATATAAATACACCAGAGATAAGAGAGAGATAAAAAGAGGGGAAAATACTCAAAATACAGGAAATAAAATGTTTTTGTGATTTTTATATTTTTATAATGTTTTTGTGATTTTTCTAGATCTTTCCTAATTTTTTTTGGTATTTAAGGTAAAAATACCAAAACAGTAAATAAAGCTTGTTGGCCGAAATTAAATTGAGGATGAAAAAATATTACACAGTATCCAAAATTCCTCAAATTAATTTTAACTTGAAGATAACAAAATAGAGAAAATTTGGAATCAGAGATTATATTTTTAGGAATTTTGTAGAATTTTTAATATTTTTATAAAGGTTTTTAGAGTTTTGTAATTTTTAGGAGTTTTCTTTTGTATTTTAGTCATTTTTTGTCTGGAGTCAAAACACACGAAAATACCCAAAATATAATTTTTTTGAAATTTTTCAAAAACTTTTTATAATTTCTATGAATTTTCTAATGAAAACAGTAATGAAAATGCATGTTTTTGAATTTTTATAAATATGAAAATGCAACAAAAATGCGAATCAAAAATATGGCGTGCAAGCACAGTGCAACAGGAGTGTATGTCTATTTTTTGGTGATTTTTTGGATTTTATAGATGCATGCAATAAATAGAATCAACAAAAAGAAAAATCAATGCTGGCAGGGGTTTTTATGCAAATACTGGAAGGTGCAGGGGCCAAAATAGTTATAAATAATTACTGGAATTAGAGGACTAATTATAAATATGCAAAGCCGTCTGGGTACTGCTGCAAAATTCCCAGGTACGCACGTGCTACGCACGTGCCTGGGAGGACCTAAAAGCAATAAACAAAAACCCTGGGTGTTGATTTCCAAAATGCCTAAAAAATATTACACTTAAATACAGAGTTTTAAGACTAAACAGAAATAAGTAAACAAGAGGGGAGGTCCCTGCAAAATGTCCACGCCTCATATGCCAATGCCACGTGAGGTGACGTGGACCGGGACTCGATTGCAATAACCAAAAGTGCGAGGGGCAGAATGCAAATAGTACAAAATAATTGAACGACAGAGGAAAGTTTAAGTCTTAAATTTTAAATACAAAATTGAGCGAGGGTTAATCTGCAAAATACCCAAAGCTCTGGATCGGACGGCTGATATGCGCCACTTATACACGTGTCAATGCATGGTCGTCCGATGACGCTTCGCTCCAACAGCCCGGATTAGATGAGGCGATGATGATCCGACGGCGCGGGAGTTTCTGATCCGACGGTAGCTGGAAGATCTAGGGATTGTGCTCGATCAGACGGCCGCGGACCCCCCTGCAAGAACAGGGAAGAACACGACCTCCGACGAACTTCAACCGACGCTTGGGCGCTGCTCCGGCCATCGTCATCGCCACGGAAGGCCTCCTTCGACTCCTGGAAGATTCTTCGACCCACCAACAGAGCCAAAAAGGCTCGAAGAGCGCCGGTGCTCTGCGGAGGAGTCGAAGACCGAGATGGGGTTCCAGGTACCTCTTTTCCTCCAAAATCGACCCACCCAAGGGGATTTTGCTGGCTCCTACGACCTGCTAAACGGTTAAGGGAGGCAAGGGCAAAATGCCTCGCCCCACATAGCAGCTGTAGAAGGTAAAGAGCGACAGGGGAGAAGCTCACCGGAGCTAACTTCGGTGAGGTGATGGCGAAGGCGATTGGAATGATCTCAGGCGGAATGGAAGGTGGTAGAAGGATGCTAAAGCTACTGGGAATGAAAACTAAGCAAGAAAAATCAATAAAAATGCTAACCTCAAGGGCAAGATGCCCGAAATGGACCTCACGGCCAGGTGGCCGGAGATGGGAGTGGACACGCGCCTCAGGGCCCCGTCGTACCTCAACGAGGAGCTGGGAATGCTCCACTGTCACCGGAGCTCTCAAGCTACAACTCGGATGTCTAAGCTAGGCCCTAATGTGGTTCAAAGAAGGAAGGGAAGAATGGGTGGTTATTACAATGGTTGACGACAGGCTCCAAGAATCGAAGAACAACAGGTGGATCAGTGATCCAATCCCCGAAAAAACGCTTGGGCGTGATTCCTCGATGACTGGGGAACAAAAGTCCTCAAGAGATCATCTTGTGTTAGAATTATTATATTACAATTATATTTGCAACCTTTCGGGTTCCGTAACCCTTAACCCTTCGGGTTCCGTAATCTTTAACTCTTCGGGTTCCGTAACCTTTAACTCTTCGGGTTCTGTAACCCCTCAGGGGTATTTATGTATTTTTACTCTTGTACTCTCAAGGGTTTTCTCTCTATATAAGAGACCCTAGCCCTATGGAATAGACATCCCATTCTGTCTCTCTTCTTTACATGGTATCAGAGCAACGGTCCTAGACCGGGGTTCTGATCTAAAATCCCCACCGCCACCTTCAAGCCTCGCAAAATCCTGTGCGGGGCCCTCTTCCATGAATTAGGGCCCCGCGCAAGACCCTCCAATCGTCTCTAGTGCAGCAGCCCTCCGGCTAGCACTACCCGGCGCTTTCAGGACCTCCTACGAAGGTCGTCAGCCCCACAGCTACCCTCCACAGGTACCGTAGGACTCTTTGGAGATCCAAAACTCATCACGGATCGCTTCCAAGAATCCAGATATGCTGTCCATTTGGGGTTTTCAGCCCTTCGTCAAGGGCAAACGTGAGTTTTAGGGCATTTTTTATCTCTTATATGCATCCTTAGTTGATCACAGAATCGTCTTTCTATTTTAAGACCACCATGGCATCTTCTTCTACCGAGACAAAGCCCTTGGCCACAAACATTATGGCACAAGGCACTACTATCAAACTCAAGGGCACAGAAAATTACGTGCTCTGGTCTCGATCTTTTATGGTATTCATTGGT
The DNA here is from genome assembly GCA_037367405.1 of Ottelia alismoides. Lineage (NCBI taxonomy): Eukaryota > Viridiplantae > Streptophyta > Magnoliopsida > Alismatales > Hydrocharitaceae > Ottelia > Ottelia alismoides. The sequence goes on from JAZKJV010008662.1 coordinate 120,935, forward strand.
GGTCAGAGGAAACTTTACATTTTGACTAAAGATCCTTTAGATGAAAAGGACAAAGAGTACGACAACTGGCAAACTGATATTGGTTATCAACTGGATGACCAACAGTGTTGAGGCTCATATTGCCTCAAATCTTCTTTACAAAAATACGGCCAAGGAAATGTGGGAGGATCTCGAGCAAACATACTCCCAAAAGAAGACGAAGTCATGCCTTGCAGATATTTACAGGCGAATCTGGTCGGCATCTCAGGGTGATTCCACCCTCATCGAGTACTACAGGCATCTATCCAGTCTGTATGAGGAGCTTGCAATATTCCAGCCCTCATGTTGCACCAAACAGATACAAGAGCGTTCTGACTGGCAGGTATACCGCTTCCTTGATGGCCTGCATTCTAGGTACCATGCAGCGTAGGAGCAATTTCTTATATCAGACACACTGCCAACAATGAAGGTCATCTTTGGCCAACTTGAGGAGCTCGAGACATCCGCTGCCCGGCCTCCTGTCTTACCTTCAACAGAGAACTTTGCACACACCGCCTCATCTGGGCGAGGAGGCAGATACGGCTTGCGAGGAGGACGCGGTCGCGATCCAAGTCATGGCCGAGGACGGGAATCTGGACGAGGCCGTGACTTTGGTCGTAATCGTGGGCGAGACTTTATTGCCCCATGTACTCACTGTGGTAGGTGGAACCACCCGACTGAACGATGCTGGCAGAAGTTTAGCGTATCTTCTTATCACGCCAATAATGCTTATGAGGATGCCTATGATGTAGAAGAAGCATCACCAACCTCCAGTGGCAAGACTGTTCCGCCTAATGCAGATCCTTCAGACTCCAGGGCCTACCACCACTAGTAACACTACAACTGCTGCTCTGGCCACTCCTTCAGGTACCATAGCCAACTCTGCTATCACTTCTACTCCAGCTTGGATTATTGATTCCGGCGCCTCTACTCATCTCACTGGAGAAGGTAGTCTGCTCACCTCTTCCATACCATCTACCTCTGTGAAGTCAGTTCGACTTGCTAATGGGACTCAATCACAGATTACTAGTGTCGGAACTATGGAATTCTCTTCCAAACTCCGACTTTCGGAAGTTCACTGTGCTCCTGATTTTCCTCTTAGTTTGTTGTCAGTTCACAAGCTTTGTGTTGAGCTTCATTATCGTGTGATATTTGATGAGTCTTGTTGTTATTTTTAGGACATTCGGACGAGGCAGATTTTTGGTGGGGGTCATGAGAAGAACGGCCTATATTACCTTGACATACCCTCAGACTCCAATTTTGTTGGTGCTGCATCTATCTTCGAAGATCCGCTCCTATGGCATCGACGCCTTGGACATCCCTCTGCCAAGGCCATCTCTATGATGTTTCCTGAACTCTCTCCTCTGAAGCCCTTTCAGTGCGAGGCATGTGAGTTCGGGAAACACCATAGAACTTCGTTTCATGTCCGTACTGAGTCTCGTAGTACTGTTGCTTTTCATATTGTTCACTGTGATGTTTGGGGACCTTGTCCAATCCGCACATTAAGTGGTCATCGCTACTTTATAGTTTTCGTTGATGATTATAGTCGATCTTCTTGGGTCTATCTAATAAAGGAGCGTTCGGAGATTAATCAGATTGTCAGAAATTTCTTTCAATATGTTAAAACTTACTTTTCAAGCATTGTTAAGATCATTCGTACCAACAATGCTCTTGAGTTAACCCAACATGACTTGACCTCTTTCTTTGCATCCCAGGGAACTGTTCACCAAACATCATGTCCATATACCTCACAACAGAATGGTATAGCTGAGAGGAAACTCCGACACTTGTTAAATGTTGCCAGATCTCTTCTTAGTCAAATGAATGTTCCTAAACAATATTGGGGAGATGCTATCCTTATTGCAGTGTATCTCATCAACCGTGTTCCTTCATCAGTTCTCAAAGGGGCAACTCCATTTTCCTTACTTTATCCTACCGAGTCTCCTTTTCCCATATCTCTGCGAATTTTTGGTTGTATTGCCTTTTTTCATAACTTTCATGCAGCTGACAAATTATCCTCTCGTGCCATAAAATGCGTCTTTCTTGGGAACTCTTGTACCCAGAAAGGCTATCGCTGCTATGATCCTGTTGGACGTCGATACTATGTATCTGCTGATGTCACTTTCTTTGAGCAAACAAGTTATTTCACACAGACTGTATGTGACATTCCTCTAGACCTCCCTCCTCCACCAATCATCTATACTCGCCAGCGTACCTTTATACCTCCGACACCAGTGTCTGTACCTTTGCCTGTCCCTTTTATGCAGGATGATATGACCACTTCAAGTGCTCCCACCACTGTTGTCCCGGATGTACCTGGGGAACTTCCTATAGCTCTACGCAAGCAAAAAAGGAAATGTATGTATTACCCCATGTCACATTTTACTTCTACAGATAGTTTATCTAGCTGTGACAAGAGATTTGCAGATGCTCTTAATGCTATTACCGTTCCAAGAGATCATTTCAGTGAAATGCAAAAGATCAAGGTTGGCGACAGGCCATGGATGAGGAGATGGATGGACTTACCTCCCGGGGTACGTGGGATCTTGTGCCGTGCCCCCCGGGAGTTCGTCCTGTGGCATGTCGATGGGTCTTCACGACCAAACAGTCGCCCGATGGTTCTATTGACAGATTGAAAGCCAGACTTGTTGCAAAAGGTTTTACACAAACCTTTGGAGTTGATTATTTTGAGACCTTCTCGTCTGTTGTTAGAATGGGGTCGATACGTACCATTCTTTTTGTTGCTGCCAACAAGGCTTGGCCCATTTATCAACTTGATGTGAAGAATGCCTTTCTTTATGGTGATCTTGAGGAGGAGGTCTACATGATGCAACCGCCGGGGTATGTAGTCGAGGGGGAGCATGTATGTCGACTACGCAAGGCCATTTATGGCCTGAAGCAGAGCCCAAGAGCATGGTTTGACAGGCTCACTACGGAGATCAACACACTTGGTTTTCAGAGGACAACATCTGACTACTCTGTCTTTGTTAGACGACGGTCTACTGGCACGATTATCCTTGCTGTCTATGTTGATGATATGGTTATCACAGGAGATGATGTAGATGGTATTCAGGAGACCAAGGCCTTCCTCAAGAAGGTCTTTATCACGAAAGATCTCGGCCAACTTCGTTATTTTCTTGGCATCGAAGTAATACGCACTACAGAGGGGCTTCATCTTTCACAGAGAAAGTATTGCCTCGATATTCTGACTGAGGCAGGACTTCTTGGATGCAAGCCATCTGGCATCCCTGCAGAAGTGAGAAAATATTCAGCATCTACTGATCCAGCATTTGAGGATGCAACACGATACAGAAGCTTAGTGGGAAAATTACTTTATCTCACTGCTACGAGGCCAGATATATCATATGCTGTGAGCAGAGCCAGTCAATATATGGAGAAGCCTCTTTACAGTCACTGGCAGGATGTTCTTTTGATCCTTCGATATTTGAAGGAATCTCCCGGACGTGGACTTTTCTATGGGGTGAATGGACACACTAATATTTCCGCCTATACAGATTCTGACTATGCTAGCTCTCTTGAGGACCGCCGATCCACTACAGGATACGCCATGTTTGTTGGGGATAACCTTGTCACTTGGCGAAGAAAGAAGCAGACAGTGGTATCCAGATCTAGTGCGGAAGCATAATACAGGGCAATGGCTCAGGCCACATGTGAGATTACATGGCTTGTTTCTTTCCTAACAGAACTTGGCATGTCAGTCGCCACTCATGTACCCTTATACCGCGACAACAAGTTTGCCACGTACATCGCCACCAATCCAGTTTTCCATGAGCGGACAAAACACATTGAAGTTGATTGCCATTTTATTCGTGATGCAGTACGAGAAGGACGAATCAGCACTCCACACATCTCCACTGAACTTCAACTTGCAGACATCCTCACAAAGGCTCTTCCAAGAAAGCGCCTAATGTACTTAGTATCCAAGTTGGGCATGATCGACAGATATGCTCCAACTTGAGGGGGAGTGTTAGAATTATTATATTACAATTATATTTGCAACCTTTCGGGTTCCGTAACCCTTAACCCTTCGGGTTCCGTAATCTTTAACTCTTCGGGTTCCGTAACCTTTAACTCTTCGGGTTCCGTAACCCCTCAGGGGTATTTATGTATTTTTACTCTTGTACTGTCTAGGATTTTCTCTCTATATAAGAGACCCTAGCCCTATGAAATAGACATCCCATTCTGTCTCTCTTCTTCACATCTTGAAATGGTGAAAGATGGATCCTCGAAAAATCTGCAAAGATGGGACAAAAAAACGAGTTCTGACAGAGCTATAGGAAAAGAGTCAGACAATTGACCCGCGGTCAACTGTCAGACTCACCTGGTTGGTCCAGTGGACCAACCAGGAAAAACCTCTAAAAAAATATTTTATAAATTAGATTAAAAATACTAAACGATTTTATTAATTTTAGGTCAATAAATAAAAAATGTTTGTTATTTTATACATTTTTTATAGTGTTTTTTAATTATTTTTATGAGGTTTATAATTACAAGTTATCTTTGTAGGCCTATATAGGTATATTTATCTATATGTTTTGATATTTTATTTTTATTTTGTGAATTTATGTTTACTTATTTTGTTTATTATTTTACAAATTTATAAAATGTTTTTATTTTATTTTTCTGAAGTATTTTGTACACTTAATAAAATATAAGTATTAATTGTACAAGTATATGTATAGGTATTATACCTATGTATTATATACAAGTATTTTATTTTTGTCTTTTCTTTAGTATTTTATTCTGATTTTAATATACACATATATTATAAATAATATTTACAAAATTATAAAAATATAAAATTATTAAAATAATGAATAGATAATAAAATAAATATTTTAATCTGTACAAGTATACAAGTTGGGTCCAAAACTCAACTTTCAAACCGTAGCTCCGCCAAATGCGACACCGCCTTCATTAAATAGCTTATTTAAAATTATATACAATTAAAGGTGAGTTTGTACATTTCGAGTTTTTATTTGAGAGATACAGGTCTGGGAAGTTGGGATTTTGGAAACTTATTTAGATCATAACTTTTTATCTGTACATTATTTTTGTGTGAAATCAATTTTGCATTTTTCTTTATTTAATTATCTACAACTTTCATATACAAAGTTTTCTATTTGAAGTATAAAAAGTGGAACAAAAAATAGGTCCCAAAATGAATAAAGAATGAATTAAACAAAAGGGATTTTTATTGTACTTTGGCCCTTATCTCCCCCTACTTTATTCTTTGTCGACCTAGTCATCGAGATGCCTAGGTCTCGGGATTTCGGGTCATAAAATATTTACAATATTTTATTCTTTTTATTTTCTTTTCTTTATTCTATAATTTTGGCTTTAAAAACCGCATTTTATATAATATTTACACAATGATGGATGAATGCTAAAATGCCTAAATTAAGCCTATTCATACGCATTTACTAGGGTTTTAAGGCCAAAATAATAGAATAAAGACGATGAAATATACTTGCCTTTGCTAGTCCCTAGAAAACACTTGTGCAATAAGTGCAGAAAAGAAACACAAAGAAAAGAATAAGAAGAAAGATGGAATAAGTTTAATTATCAATCGTGTCTTCACAAAATCAAAGTTTGGAGCTTAAGTTGGACCTTTCAAGTTTTAGTACGGGCGGAACCTTAATGAGAACCGGACTGGAAATCCAACAACCTTCGAGAATCCCAAAACTCTGCTCAAGTCTCCTCAATAGCCAGGTCAGAAATATTTCAACTCATACACAAACCCTTATGACTATGAATCTGACTCGTACAATGTAAGTGATGGTGGCTCTCCCCAACTAGAATGACAAAGAGACTGGCTTCTCCAATATGACAACCCAATGATTCCCCAATCCAACAACTCATTCCTCAAGGAGCAGGGTATTCCCTTCTAAGTTCAAGTGGCAACCAGCACAAGAGGAGGGGGTGAAGAGAAGAATGGACGGTAGCCAGTGTAGCTACCTATCCTAGGATGCAAGATCAGTGTAGTCAAGTCATTCGGCTGCAGGCTCACATAATTTGACTTTGAAGTTCAAGCTTGCTTATTGACTATACACATATGTACACTCCGGCAGGCATTTTTATTTTTATACAGGCTTGTCCACTTTTTTGGAGTTTTTGCTTTTTGAATTTTTTTTGAATACTATATACAACGGCATTTATATAGGGAGTTTTTCCTCTTGAGCCAGTAGACTATCCCTCTTTTGAAGCGTTATTGCAACCCACAATCTCCTGTCCTCGAAACTCATCATCACCAGACGGGTTGGGATGCACTTCCCTCCCTAGAGGAGGACAAGTGTTTCCACATGTGTGCGTCTCATACCAGCAAATCCAACCTCCTCACCACTCCAACTGAGTTGAGCCATGTGACAGGTGCAGGTGTCCAAGTCAGGTCATTATCAACAAGAGTTGTGTGTATGCTCCAAAATACTCTACTTAGGCAGTCAAGAATCCATTGAACCAAGTATCGTGATCCTCAAAGAATTAAGTCAACTAGACCTGAAGTACCTCAATTCCAGCTCCTAAAAGGTTCCTGTTAATTAGGTAGATTTAAGGCCCAACCAAGCTCCAATCTTCGGATTTTACTTAGACTCGTTCAACTATCAAACTCAATCCGAAAAATGCTCATGATATGCAAATGCTATGCAGAAAATATTTTTGTGATGCAATTTTCAAAGATTTTTAACTTTTTGTGGATTTTTGAAAAGATGATGCATATGCATTTTTTTAGATTTTTTCAAAAAGGTTTTTCAAATGTTTTTGGATTTTAGTTTTGCAAATGTTTTTGGGATTTTTGAAGACAAAAGGTTTTGGATAAAAACTAGGTACAAGTATTTACACGGGGATGCTTCTTATATTTACAAGAAGTGGATTTTAAGAATTTACAAGGGTAAGTGGTCAATTTTATCAATATATGTATATAGTGAATTTTGGTGAGATGTATGTATTCCTCAAACTTATTTGAAAAAGGTTTTCATGCAATTTTGGAAAACTCTATGTAACGTCCATATCCTAACAAACCCGAACTCGTCCGATTTTGGGTCCAATGAACCCAATAATGTTGTCGGTCAATACTAAACAACATAAAACGACCAAGTAATCATGAATCAAAAGTCGTTCGAGCAAAATCAACCAAAAATCGGTCGTTTCGTAATGGGCACCGTGAAAAGCCGCGACGCAAATTCAGAAATCACAAACGAACCAAGACCATCATGAGATCCGATTCGACGATACAAGACCAACAGAATCGATCGTTCGTCAATCGGAGGTCGTTTGATATTTTTAAATCATAAAATTTAACCTTAAATAAAATCCGTATCCGAAAATTTCGGGTATTCAAAACTCGACCGAAAGTATATCAATGTTATACTCATATTGATTGTCATTCCGAGACGGTCAAAACGAGTTATCGCATGTCGAAATCCGACACCCGAAGTGCGCAAACGATTCATTTTTAGTATGTTCAATATATATATATATAGGAAAAAATGGGGCTGCCCCCTGGGGGCAGCCAACATGGCTGCCCCCGCCCCATTTTTCGGCGTTTTTTTTTTAATTTTTTTTGAAAAATAAAACCATGTATATTCATCCATATATCCCTCCTACTTGCCATTCGAATTTCGTCAGAAACAGAGACTCCTACGGCCTCCATCTGGATGGTATCGATTTAAAAAAATCATGTTACCGTTAAAAAATTACTGTCCGGATGGAGGCCGTAGGAGTCTCTGTTTCTGACGAAATTCGAATGGTATATAGGAGGGATATAGGGATGAATGTAAATGGTGTTATTTTTCAAAAAAAATAAAAAAATTTGCCCAAATAAGGCGGGGGCAGCCACATATGACCCATATATATATATAAACAGTAGCATCCGGCTACTGATAAAAAATAAATATAAATTTTTATAAATTCCTGTTAACTGGTCCAGCACTTCTTGCCAACACTTGTCCCTCTTTGTTGTACTCCACTTGGGCTTAAACATTCCTCCACATGTCAATAACATATTCATTACCTCCCCCTATATATACTTCTCCAATTTCCCAACGAGATCCCAACTCTCCCCCTTTTTCCTAAATTCCAACTCTCTCGTCTTTCCTTAATTCCATCTCCAACGAAATCTTCCCTTCTCTATCTTTCTTCTCATTTCAAATTCTCCAAGTGCTTGTAGCCAAATGAGGCCATAACTTTTCCACATCCAGAAGTCGAAGGGAAACCTGGAATCTCAAGATTCCAATTTCTGAAAATTGGAGTACAAATGCTGAAGCCCTAAATTTGCTACCTCCCCAGTCTGTTCCTCCTCTCTACCTCAGGTCCTGCATGCATGTCAACCTTCAAGTTTTGAAGATTTGTAGGTACCTCTCTATACCTCCATTTGCTGCCATGCATGCACAGATCACTCATTCTTTTTGCTGCCATATATGAAGATTTTACATATTCTTTTTTATGATTAAGAGAGAAGTTTGTGATCCATTCTACACCACTTCAAATATGTATGGCTGGAACTACAAAATTTAGAAATTATGTTTAAAAGAATGGAAACACTGATTTAAATGGAAATCGAAGACTTTTCTTAGCTCTAGATTGATCGAATAGGAATGAGTATCAAATGGGGATCTTGTCCAGCCACTGTATAAGCATTTGCATGCAAGATTTAAGGTCAAATTAGGTACAATCCCTAATTCCCTCTTTGTTGCCATGCATGCACAGATCAATCCCTCTTTTAGCTACAGAACATGAAGCTTTATACATTCTGGATCATTTTTTTTTTTGAAAACTGTGTGTCATCAGATCTGACATTTGGTTAGAATACTTGATTAAAATAATTCTTATTACATTTTTGTTTTTTTTGATATCTTTCTATAAGTCATCCTGTATTTCACCAGTAAAATAAATCCTATGATTGTAGGTCATCAGAATTATCTGATTGATTGTAGGTCATCAGATTTATTCACTGTATTTCACCAGTATTAAAATTCTATTATTGAAGATCATCCAAATTTTTATTGGATCAGAATATTTGATTAGAATATTTCCTATTATATTTTAATATCTACAGTTATAGAGTAAGTTGATGCAGTACATTAGATTTCTCTTTCATTTATTCTGTTATCTGCTGTTGAAAATTAGTATATATAAAAAAGAATAATGTAATCTGGTAAAGACAGTCTTCTCCTGAACAACAAATCATGAAAATCCACAAAATTAACTGAATCCAGTACAAAATCCTAGTATCAATCCACATATGCTTCTTAGCAAGTTAGGTGTCTCCCAGATTATGAATTCAAGATTTCATGTTATATTTATTATCTGTAAGTGTTCTGTTCTCTAGTAACATGAACATCATTATAAACTCTGGGTGCAAATTTGGATAATCAGACTTCATTCTCGTTCTTGTATTCTTAAACATGTGAACCTGAATTAGGAAATGTCTCAATTAGGCCACGAATTCGGATATGTCATTAACGAAATCTTAAGTCCCTAACAGCTACTATTCACATCTTCAAAAATGGCATCTCCTTGGAAATCTACATATGCTATTGTTTGAGGAGACGCTGATATTGGTTTGGAAGACTTTAATGCTTTGGAACGGTTTGATGCACCTAATACATAGAGTAAGGTCGCTAATAAAACATCATGGAGCTAGAATGTGAATTCCTAAAAACATATCAATATTAGCCTAAGAATCATGGCCTTATGGAAGAATTCTGAAATACAAATCTAAGGAAACCATTAAATAATTATTGAGATCTTGATGCCAAATAATCCTCATCAATAAATCCGTTACTATGATCCATTAATTATATATATCATCAATATGACAAAAGACCTAGGATTATGCAATTACTCATAATGTGATATCCATAAGAACGTTGACTAAGAGATCTAGATCTGCACGATCAACCAAAAAAAGAATTGAGAAAGAAAAATGAGCATACGAAAAAGTAAAGATGTTCATGAATCAGTGATGATAAATATTTATGCCGATCACGATGAACCTTACACGTGACCGTGCGAGGGCGCGGTGACCCTCAACTGGGCGGGAGATAGGAAGCCCAGATTGGGCAGCGGCCGCCAAGTGCGCGGGTCTAGGATCCCAGTCCCTTTTCGATTTTTACGCGAGCTCGCAGTGTTTTTACACCTCGTTGGGATCCCGACTTTAGACCAGTTACGCTGACCTTGTTTTAGGATACCCAGGCGGGGGATCCTTGGTTTTCAGTTTTACGTACGAGCTCGGTTGCCCGTTACCGGTCGGGCTGTTTTTCTAGAGTGACTTTTCCGGGAAGTCCCTCTCACCCGTCTCAGTGGCGTAGTTGGGGAGTAGACCTATCCCTCTATTGGACCGTCCTTCCAATTAGGGGGCGAGACGGAAGAGCCCTTTTGTTGGCTTCTTCACCGCTTGAGTTTTTCTTTCGCCAATAGACTTGGCGATTCTACATCCAGATCATCCATATCTACATCTATATCTACATCATCGAGAGTTACATCAGAGAGAGAGTTACAGTCAAGGTTTGGAGGAAATTACAATTAAAATTGAGATGATTAGAAGTGACTATAATCAGTTTTGAAATCCCTATAAAGATCACAGTTTAAGTTGAATAAATGGAAGTGACTATAATCTGAATTCAAAATCTTAATAAGATAGTGGACGTGTTGGGAACTTAGTTAGGATGCATTATACAACACCGCATGCCTACGGAGGCACCCCAACCCTAAGACTTTTCCCAAGTCTTAGAGTCATAGTGTGAGGTTTCACACGAACCAAGACCACAGACTATCCACTAGACTTAAGAATTAAAAATATTAATATATCTTCTCATCCCAAACTTTCCATCATCACTCATAAATATGATCTCTGGGTACTATGAGAATAAAATATACACTCAGTTACAAGAGAAATATGCTTAAGTGGGAATGTGAGGATAATAGCTAATCATAAGAGGTGGTTACTAGAGATCTGGAAGCCTTTTACATTGCAGGTAGAAATAAACTTTATTTTGAGTTGCTCATGCCGCTCTACTTGCTTGCTTTTGGTCACAATAAAATGCCTGTTATTTTTATATAAGTTTTTGGGAGGTATCAGCAACCGCTGACCCTCTTCTTTCCTAACATGCTTGGCAGGCAAACAACCTGTTGTTCAATAGCTATACATGGTTCCAGGAGACAAGGTCTATACCAGATAGTATGTGATTTTCGTTACAGTTTTTAATTCAATTGATATTGTAAAATGCTTATTCTCTTCAGTCAAATTTTTTGGGATGTTATATGTCCTAGCAGACATTGTACATGTTGTAAAATCATATGGAAATTAATGAAATAAGATTTTGGTGCCAATTGTCTCTATTAACTTGTGGTTATGATTGTAAATGTGAATGTCGAGTAGAAAATTAACCGTACGAAAAAAAATTTCCCTATTTTTCCTGTAACTTCTGCGATCTCATGTGAATAATAGTGCAAATGTGTGATTAACGGGTACCCGGATCCTGAGGGGTTAACACTCTAGTCCAAAATAATTTTTATAAACGCTTTACAAACATGTACACACATTTGAAAATCACTTTGCAAAGGTTTTCCAAACAGTATATAGATTTTTCAAACATTTTTGCAACCATTTTTCAAACCATTTTTATTTCACACAAGAAAATAAATTTTTCAAACAAAATATTTTGCAAAGGTTGAAAACATGTAACAAAACGTTTTCCAAATAGTTTTCAAAAGATTTTCACAATGTTTTTCAAACTATTTTTCAAATATTTTGCAAAAAATATTTTCACCTGATTTATTAATCAGTACATACAAAAAGAATTTGAGGAATAATAGCATCTTGTTATTAAGGTTTTTAATGAATTTTATAAGTATAATTAGCCATAGTTATTAGTAAAATACGAATGTACGAGTTATGGCTAAAGTATATACGCAATATATACGATCCCCCTATACTTAGCTTGAGTTATGTCCTCATAGATCAGAGAGAAAAGAGAAGATATAGATCGTGCTGAGTATAGAAAAGTCTAAAGAATAAATGAATAAGGGATGAAGGAATGAACGAATGAGAAGTTGACTGTCCCCCTATACTTAGGATCAAATAATCCTAAGTATAGTAGACAATACACAAAGCAGGGAGGGTCAAGGGTGGGAATGAACAGATCGTACTCAGACTGTCTCCCCCTATACTTAGGGTGAGATATCCCTAAGTATAGACAAGAAGAGGAGACAGTGGAGAGGATCAAAGAATAGAAGCACTCGGGGTGTACACCCCCCTATACTTAGGACAAAGTACGTCCTAAGTATAGAAGACTGTCTACAAGGGGTAACACCTTTTTGATAGATACAGAAGATAGAAGAGGAAAATAAGAAAAGAAGAAAAGATATCAAAAGATGGAAGAAGATAGAGAAGGATGTACGCATCACTCCCCCTATACTTAGGGTAAAAGAAGCCCTAAGTATAGGAAACAACAGGAGTAATGAAACGGAACGACGAATGAACACTCGGCTCGTCCACCCCCTATACTTAGGACAAAGTACGTTCTAAGCAAGGTAAACACGAGGATGGGTGGATGAGCAATACGGGAGAGAGACAGAGATGAACAAAAGTGAATATACAACAGAGATGGATATACAAATAGTCAAGAAGTTTGAAAGCGAACCTTCTTGTGGGACCGTTGAGGAATGGATCTGCTATGATGCAGGTCGACATCAGGGTCCATGGTGGACGGAAGCCGATCAGGGTCGACATGGTGAAGGTCCTCGGTGGTCCTAGGGTGAGGAGGCACAGACGGATGAGTGTAAGAAGTGTGGTCAGGTCTGGCCTTAGGTGTCTCGTTGATATCAAAGTGGAATAGGACGAACTCATCCTCATCGGAAGAAGTGTAATCAGAGTCATCCTACGAGGTCTCGTCTAGGTAAAAACCAAAAAGAACGAACTCATCAGTGGAAGTAGTCGAACTCTGTTCGTCCTCTATAATCTCAACCGGATCATCTTTCTCATCAAAAGGACCGAATTACGAATAAAAGCAATCAAATCAAACTCGGCCTTCGTCTCATTAGTATCTACGTGAACAGGAGTGGACTCATCAGTGAAAGTAGTCGAGTCATGTCCGTCCTGTCGAATCTCAGAATCTACCCTCCACTCAATGGTGTCGATTGTGTAAATCCCGCGGATGTCATCAACATAATGCCAATCACAAGAAGCAGAAACTCCAAGGTCTATACTTTCCGAGCCTTCCTCCTTGGAGAGGAATTCTTGGGTCTCATCATCGGTCATAAAGAAAGTCTCTCTGATATCCTCATATAGATCATAGTCCTCGGGGTCAGCCAAGATAGGTGAAGGTGCATCAGGAGCAGGTCTCTGGTCAACAGTCTGTGTGGTGATCAATACTTCGCTCTCGTCAACAGAACGGAAGCGAATCTCTCCTGATCCGTAATCAATAACGACCCTCGCGGAGGCGAAGAATGGTCGTCCCAGGATGATTGGAGAGTGCTCCCCTATGGAGGTCTCCACGGGCAATACGACAAAATCAACATTGTAGCACGTGTCTTGAATCAAAATGACGGCGTTTTCAAGGATACCCTTTGGCCTCTTGATAGATCCATCAGCAAACTGTACGATCATCCTGGTTTTCTTGAGAGGTCCTAAGTGAAGAGACTGTACCAGCGAGAAGGGTAATATGCTAATCGAAGCACCGACATCGAGGAGAGTGTGATCACATGTGAAGACAGAGATGGTGCAGCTAATGAAAGGTGTGGCAGTGTTCCTCTTCCTAGGAATGGGACTATGTGTGATGGCGTGGGCAGTGGCCATGGTCAAGATATGACGCTGAGATCTGCTCCTCCGCTTTCTCTTCTTGGGAAGAGGAGCAGATAAATCAGTCATGGCCTGCTGAAGTGGGGCATGGATAATCTCATGAATAGTGGCCACCACTTCGGCTTCGGATAGCATTTTTTTAAAATTTTGGACCTCCTCCAGACAAGGGAGGAAGTCGGAATCAGCATCTACACGAGGCATCCTAAGAACAGTCTGTACAGCGGCATCCTCGGGGTCAAAGGTGGGATACGGAGTGAAAGGCTGTGCGGTCAAAGGGTCTGGCAAGTGGGCACTCTCCTCACAGTCTAAATCAACCAAAGGTCTCCCGAACTCTTTTTGGATTTTTAAAATTTTCTCATTTTTTTGTATTTTAGGCGATTGCAAGCTCTCATGGAAATCCTGGAGTGAACCCATATCATCAAATGGTGGAATATCATGGTCGCTCTTATTTGTACTAGTTAGGTGGTCAATCCTCTGTCTCATATAATCCATCATCTGGGTCAAGTGCTCAAGGGTGGAATCCATGAAAGGTGACACCAACAGATCAGTCTCGGGTGGATGTGACGGGAAATGTAAAGGTGGAGGTGGGTAGAAGTCCGAGTCCTGATACTGCGGCTGAAACAGATATGTACAAAAGTCAGGAGCGAAGTCCTCCTGGAAAAAAGGAGGTGAACCTGTTGGAGTGAACGAGAGATCCGCAAAGTCCGGATAGAATACGCTCCAGTCGGCCATCTCGAAACAAGAGGAAAATGATAGTCGGGAGAACACGATGGTCAAATCAAGAGAAGCGAGAAAAAGACGCAAATGCGCAGAGATGATCTAGAATGCACACAAGCAATCACAAGCAAACTCACACAAAACAAACCCTCAATTCACCTACTCAACTCGGTAGAGGCCAAAAAGCCGGTCTTTTTATCTTGTCTATTTTAGAGTTAGGTGAGAAGTACAAAAGTTGCACAAACACTTAGGGGGCTAAATGAGATTTGGGCACTATCCTTAGTGTGCGCACGAGCAAGTAAAAGCGAAGACAATGAGGGGATTACTTGCCCCAATACAAGATTTTCTTTTTGGTTGATTTTAGGATCAAGTAATATTAGCAGTCCCAATTTTATTTGTTATCACTTTTTTTTGGATTTTTAGTGAGAAATGCACGATCCTAACGAGGAGTCAATTCCTTTAAGAACCTAGGTGATCAAAATCAGAGGGAGAGTCGGAAAAGCAATGCAAGCGGCAAAACGATGGCGTATGCTAAAGCGTAAATGTTCACCTTGCCTCCATCACTCTACATGCAAGGATGCTCAGTAGAATTGAAACCTATCTATATGCAAATGCAAGCCGATGAAATTGCCCTAAGTTCAGAAATTGCTATTAGCGTGAAAAACCGATGCTAATGACCTAGAATGGAACCGAAGTCCGGTCTTGGAGTTTCCTCGGTGCCCACCAAGGTGGGTCCTGCACGCGTTGTATGGAGAACTCTCACGGCGCGGTGGTTCTGAGTCTAAGTGAGAAGCAATTCAAATTTTAACTAAGTCCAAACGAGTCTATAGGCACAGACAAATATATTAGGTGTTTGGCCATAATCTATCGCAAGCAATCCTAAAGCTAAGTGCTCAATCACACAAAATAAGGAAACAAAACCGAGAAAACAAAAGAAAAAATGCGATGAAAACCGATAAAACCGCGGTGAGCACCCAAGTGAACAAACACTTGGAAATTAGGCCCGAATGTCCAAGTCCTGAGTACCTGTATTATTACAACAATAGAGTCTCTCTCTCACTAAAATTACACAAGTAATTAAATGCACAAAACATTTGCTAAAAAATGCGACTGTCTTCTCAAGTCCTCCCTGCCTCCTTCAATGCTAGGTCAGAAGTCTCACACTGCCTTCACGTGGGTGCACAGGCGCCTAGGGTGGAGCGCCTCCCTCAATCCGTGATTCCTCACACAAAGTCAACAAAAAGAGGGTGATTAGACAAATCAAATAATTATATCAAATAAATGAGCAAATAAATTAGGCAAAAATATAGACAAGTAATCACAATCAAGCAAAAACCCGAACTACGCGTTGTTGCTCTCCGGCAATGGCGCCATTTGTTTAACCCAAAAATCGATGGTCTTAAGTTCCACACAAGGCGGGAACTCAGTCGTTGAGTGGACCACACAGAATCTGGAATTCAAAAAACAATTAACCCACAACAAGTAATTCAAGCAATGAAAGTAAATGTGCGGAGTTAAAATTTATTATAACTCTACAACAAACATGTGTATAGGTGCAAGTATGTGTAGAGGTCGAACACAGGGAGCAGACAGGTAGAACAGGGCACTAATGCACAGAAGTGAATGTGATGATTTGATTATAAATGTTGTTTTTGTGGATTTTAAATTTTATATTTTTTATTTAATTTTGATTTTATATTTTGATATTTTGATTTTTAATTTTCTGGTTTTATATTTTCTTTTTATATTTTGTATTTTTGTATTTTATTTTCTTGTAATAAGGATAAAATATTTATAAGGAATATATATATATACACACACACTAGAGATAAGAGAGAGATAAAAATAGGGGAAAATACTCAAAATACAGGAAATAAAATGTTTTTGTGATTTTTATATTTTTATAATATTTTTGTGATTTTTCTAGATTTTTCATAATTTTTTTGGTATTTTTAAAGGCAAAAATACTAAAAACAGTGAATAAAGGTTGCTGGCCGAAATTAAAATGAGGATGAAAAATATTACACATTGTCCAAAATTCCTCAAATTAATTTTAACTTTAAGATAATAAAATAGAGAAAATTTGGAAACAGAGATTATATTTTTAGGATTTTTATAGAATTTTTAACATTTTTATAATAGTTTTTTTAGTTTTGCAATTTTTTTTTGACGCTCAAAAAAGGGGGAAGTTTTAGTTTTGCAATTTTTAGGAGTTTTCTTTTGTTTTTTTAGTGATTTTTGGTCTGGAGTCAAAATACACGAAAATACCCCAAATATAATTTTTTTGGAATTTTTCAAAAACTTTTTATAATTTTTATGAATTTTCTAATGAAAACAGTACTGAAAATGCATGTTTTTCAATTTTTATAAATGTGAAAATGCAACAAAAATGCAAATAAAAAATATGGCGTGCAAGCACAATGCAACACGAGTGTATGTCTATTTTTTGGTGATTTTTTGGACTTTATAGATGCATGCAATAAATAGAATCAACAAAAAGAAAAATCAATGCTGGCAAGGGTTTTTATGCAAATACCGGAAGGTGCAGGGGCCAAAATGTAAGTTTTCCACAAAATTTATAACTAATTACTGGAATTAGAGGACCAATTATAAATATACAAAGTCGTCGAGGTACTGCTGCAAAAGTCCCAAGTACTCACGTGCTACGCACGTGCCTGGGATGACCTAAAAGCAATAAACAAAAACCCTGGGAGTTGATTTGCAAAATGCCCAAAACGTATTACACTTAAATACAGAGTTTTAAGGCCGAACAGAAATAAGTAAACAAGAGGAGAGGTCCCTACAAAATGCCCACACCTCACGTGTCGATGCCACGTGAGGTGACGTAGACAGGGACTCGATTGCAATAACCAAAAGTGCGAGGGGAGGAATGCAAATAGTACAAAATAATTGAACGGCAGAGGAAAGTTTGTCTTAAATTTTAAATACAAAATTGAGTACGGGTTAATCTGCAAATACCCAAAGCTCTGGATCGGATGGCTGATATATGCCACTTATACACGTGTCAATGCTTGGGCGCCCGATGACGCTTCGCTCCAACGGCCCGGATTAGATGAGGTGATGATGATCCGATGGCATGGGAGCTTCTGATCCGACGATAGCTGGAATATCTAGGGATGGAGCTCGATCGGACGATCGCGGACCCCCCCTGCAAGAACAGGGAAGAATACGACCTCCGGCGAACTTCAACCGATGCTTGGGCGTTGCTCCGGCCACCGTCTTCGCCACAGAAGGCCTCCTTCGACTCCTGGAAGCTTCTCCGACCCACCAACAGAGCCAAAAAGGCTCAAAGAGCACCGGTGCTCTGCGGCGGAGTCGAA
Organism: Ottelia alismoides; assembly: GCA_037367405.1. Taxonomy (NCBI): domain Eukaryota; kingdom Viridiplantae; phylum Streptophyta; class Magnoliopsida; order Alismatales; family Hydrocharitaceae; genus Ottelia; species Ottelia alismoides. The sequence continues at coordinate 138,830 of JAZKJV010008662.1, forward strand.
GACCAAGATGGGGTTCCAGGTACCTCTTTTCCTCCAAAATCGACCCACCCAAGGGGGGTCTGCTGGCTCCTATGACCTGCAAAACGGCTAAGGGAGGGGAGGGTAAAATGCCTCGCCCACCTAGCAGCTGTAGAAGGCTAAGAGCGACAGGGGAGAAGCTCACCGGAGCTAACTCCGGTGAGGTGATGGTGAAGGCGATTGGAATGATCTCAGGCGGAATCAAAGGTGGTAGAAGGATGCAAAGAATACTGGGAATGAAAACTAAGCAAGAAAAATCAATAAAAACGCGAACCTCAAGGGAAAGATGCCCGAGATGGACCTCACGGCCAGGTGGCCGGAGATGGGAGTGGACACGCGCCTCAGGGCCCCGTCGTACCTCAACGAGGAGCTGGGAATGCTCCCCCGTCACCGGAGCTCTCAAGCTACAACTCGGATGTCTAAGATAGGCCCTAATGCGGTTCAAAGAAGGAAGGGAAGAATGGGTGGTTATTTCAGTGGTTGACGACAGGGCTCCAAGAATCGAAGAACAACGGGTGGATCAGTGATCCAATCCCCGAAAAAACGCTTGGGTGTGATTCCTCGATGACTGGGGAACAAAAGTCCTCAAGAGATCATCATGAAATGGTGAAAGATGGATCCTCGAAAAATCCGCAAAGATGTGACAAAAAAATGAGTTCTGACAGAGCTACAGGAGAAGAGTCAGACAGTTGACCCACGGTCAACTGTCAGACTCACCTAGTTGGTCCACGTGGACCAACCAAGAAAAACCTCTAAAAAATATTTTGTAAATTAGAATAAAAATACTAAATGATTTTATTAATTTTAGGTCAATAAATAAAAAATGTTTGTTATTTTATAAAGTTTTTATAGTGTTTTTTAATTATTTTTATGTGGTTTATAATTACAAGTTATCTGTGTAGGCCTATATAGGTATATTTATCTATATGTTTTGATATTTTATTTTTATTTTGTGAATTTAATTTTACTTATTTTGTTTATTATTTTATAAATTTATAAAATATTTTTATACATTTAAGTATATTTTTAATTTATTTTTCTGAAGTATTTTGTACACTTAATAAAATATAAGTATTAATTGTACAGGTATATGCATAGGTATTATACCTATGTATTATATACAAGTATTTTATTTTTGTCTTTTCTTTAGTATTTTATTCTGATTTTAATATACACATATATTATAAATAATATTTACAAATTTATAAAAATATAAAATTATGAAAATAATGAATAAATAATAAAATGAATATTTTAATCTGTACAAGTATACAAGTTGGGTCCAAAACTCAACTTTCAAACCGTAGCTCCGCCAAATGCGACACCACCTTCATTAAATAGCTTATTTAAAATTATATACAATTAAAGGCGAGTTTGTACATTTCGAGTTTTTATTTGAAAGATACAGGTCTGGGAAGTTGGGATTTTGGAAACCTATTCAGATCATAACTTTTTATCTGTACATTATTTTTGTGTGAAAACAATTTTACATTTTTCTTTATTTAATTATCTACAACTTTCATATACAAAGTTTCTTTATTTGAAGTATAACCAAAAATAGGTCCCAAAATGAATAAAGAATGAATTAAACAAAAGGGATTTTTATTGTACTTTGGCCCTTATCTCGCCCTACTTTATTCCTTCTCTACCTAGTCATCGAGGTGCCTAGGTTTCGGGGTTTTGGATCATAAAATATTTACAATATTTTATTCTTTTTATTTTATTTTCTTTATTCTATAATTTTGGCTTATAAAAACCACATTTTATACAATATTTACACAATGATGCATGAATGCTAAAATGCCTAAATTAAACCTATTCACACGCATTTACTAGGGTTTTTAAGGCCAAAATGATAGAATAAAGACGATGAAACGTGGATTCATCACTACTCACTTTTTCAAACTTCAATACAATCATATCATAATAAACCCACTTCTAACCCACCCCCTGTTTAACCCTCTATCCACACACCAAAACCCAAAAATGGGTAAGTTGCTGCCAGTTTAACCCCACCTAAACCCACATACCAAACACACCCTTAGGGTTCCCACACATGAACCCTGTTCACAACAGGCGCCACCTCTTCACTCGGGAACACGGATGTCGCCGCCCCCAAGGGATATTAGGGTGCGCCGCCTTGTACCTGGGGAATGCACAAGATTTCTCGACGCCTTTGGATGGGAGGAAGGGGGCACCGAAGGAGCTTCGAGTATGGTGAGGAGTCGCCAGTGGGGATGGACATGTTGCTCGACGACCGCCTGGGGCTGGAGAAGAGACGCGCGCCTGCAACGGAGGTTGCGCGACCTGGAGAGACGATCAAGAGCACCACCCAGGAGGCTTCGCAGGTTTTGGAAGGCGCGATGTGGCTGGTGGAATGGACGTGCCGCCTGCAGCCTCTGATGGCAAAAAAATGGGACTTGCGCGCGCAGGGGAACAACATGGAGCTTCTTGGGAGATGTGTGCATCGTCGCGATGATCTGGTGTCGCGCGCCTGCACGTAGGACATATCTAGGCTGGGAAATACCGCCTGGACGATGAGGATGGCAAGGAGATCTTGTTTTCTGGAACCCATCGCTGTTGCCTTGAGATGGTGTCACGCGAGGTGGTGTCGTGCGAGGGGATTCATGGCTGGGGATCGAGCTTAGAGGTTCGAGACCTGATGGAGAGGACCTTGGAGATGGGTGCGGTCTCTCTCTGGAAGGATGCCGGGGCTTTGTACGTAGGTCTCCCATGGAAGAGAAATCACCACCAGAGATCGAGATCAGCAGGAGGCTAGACGGCACAACTTTGCGGCCTGGATTCTAGGGTTCAATAAGAAACCCCAAAATTATCTTGAACTTGAGCACGGAGACAAATAATATTGGAATCGAACTGAGAAACTTTGTCGTCGATGACGTCTAAGATTTAAGGCTTCAAAAACCCTTAGAACTGAATCTCTAAACTTGAATGAATCACAAATATGAACTTCATAAAAAACTTCAAGAATCAACTCTTCTTCATAGTCGAATTTCGAACAAACAAATAAAAACATAGAACTCCTCGAGAATTGATCCGCTTTGATATCATGTTAGAAAAAAATAGGAAGCGGAAGCGAAACATGGAAAAAGATAAAGAACAATAAGAACAACGGAATTTAACGTGGAACCCTACTCCCTAAGGAGCAGGATGAAACCACAGGAGAATGCCTCAGAGGGCTGGTGTGTCTATTGCACTTTTTTGTCAATGGACTACAGGGGTGTGGGGCTCTATATATAGCACCCACGGAGTCTCCACTTCCCACAGGTGGTAGATGTGGTACCAAACCCTGGATGGAGTAAATGGATCCTCTCCAAGATCCATTTACCCATCTCCCATACATATAGTACACAACCAAATACTCCAACATCACTAGTGATGAATCATATGGAATTATGAAAATCAAGGAGTATCATTTTCTCACGAAGGATTTAGGTGAACTTTGCTACTTCCTAGGCATTGAAATAGCCAGGAACACTAGCGACTAGATACTTTCATAAAGACAGTATGCCACAGATTTACTACAAGGGACCCGAATGATAAGGAACAAACCACTATCCATTCTAATGGATCCTTACGCGTCTATATACGAAGATTCGTGCGAACTTATTGATGCGGGATAATATAGGTGTCTGGTCAATATGATGTTATATGTCACCATCACTCGCCCCAATACTTCTTTTGTTGTTATAAGAGCGAGCTAATTTATGCTAAACCTCAGCACGCGCACTGAGATGTGGTTGGGATGATCTTGAGATATTCAAAGTGTGAACCAAGAAAAGGTTGCCTCTTTACAAGTCACAAGTCCCTCTATGTTTTGGCCTACTCATATGCTGACTATGTTGGGTGGCGGGTGCCCAATGGGTAGGAAATCCACTACCGGCTTCTGCACCTACATTGGTGGGAATATTTTTACTTAAAGGAGCAAGCAAGAAGTTGTTGTAGCTCACTCTAGTGTTGAATCCGAATATAGAACAATGGCTCAAGCTACTATGGAATTGATGTCGATTAGGTATATGTTGAATGATCTTCACTTACCAGACCCAAGTTCCAAGTCAATCGGATGCGGCAATTTAGTTGCTATGTTTATTGCAAACAACACAACCTTCCATGAGCGCACCATGCATGTAAAAGTGGATTCCATTACCTAGAGAGGACTTTAGATACCTAAGAATCATGTGAAGCACATCTATATAAGTGTGCCATAGTTGCTTCATAAACCAACTGACTTTGCTCACTACAAAAGACATATTCGGCCTAGTAGTGGTCGTGTAGAGGAGCTTCCAAACGAGCTCATACATCTCCTCTTGTCCACCACTTTTGTATCATCAACGTAAAGTTTTCTGCTAGGATCCATGGGAGTAGTGGCAGGTCTACAGTCAGCCATCCCAGTCCTTAACAGATCTGTAACATACTTTCTCTGTGTCATCACAAGACCTCTCTGATTTTTTGTAAACTCCAAGCCAAGGAAGCATTATAACTTGTGATTGATAAATAGTTGTTGTTGAGATATTTATATCTCTTTATATTTATTTCTTATTTCTCTTTTTTTCATGTACCTCTTTTGTAATTTACCCAAGGCTTTTCTCCTATATAAGAGAGCATTAGGGTCCCAATAATGATAAATCATTCTATTTTCTCCGACATGGTATCAGAGCAACGATCCTAGAACGGGGTTTTCGTATCTCACATAAACCCGAACCCTCCCCCCTGTCGTTGGTTGTCACTCCAGCCTCCCGCCAGCCGCCTCCGTGCAGCTCCAACCACCTCCCGGCCAGATCTGACCCACATCATCTCTGTGTTAGCCTGCAACATGACCATGTATTCTAACTCAGTACTCGAGCCAGCAGCCATAGTTTGCTTCTTGCTTTTCCACGAAACCAGTAAGTTCCTTATGAACACAACAAAGCCTAATGTAGAGTTTCTATCCTTTGGACACCCCGCATAATCTGCATCTGCACATACAGTAACTGAAAGAGATGTGCCTCTACTGAAAGGAAGTCATGTACCAAGTGAAGTCTTCAGATATCTCAGAATCATATGTATTGCATCCATATGTGCATGTATGGGTTGCTCCATAAACTGACTCACTTGGCTCACGGCAAAGGATATGTCGGGCTTGGTGATAGTTACATATAGTAGCTTGCCAACAAGCTCCCTGTTCCTCCTCTTGTCGACCTCCTCAGTATCATCATCATAAAACTTCACACTCGGGTCAATAGGAGTAGTGGCAGGTCTGCAATCTGCCACAACCTGTCTCTAAAAGAAGGTCTATAACATACTTCCTCTGGGTCATCACAAGACCACGTTGGTTCCTGGCAAACTCTAGTCCAAGGAAGTAACGTAAATATCCAAGGTCCTTGGTCACAAACTACTGGCCTAAGAAGTCCTTGGCACCTTGAATGCCATGCTCGTCATCTCCTGTAACAATAATGTCATCAACATAAACAAGAATGAAAATAGTACCTCTCTGAGTCCTCTATACAAACAAGGAGTGATCAGCAATCGATCGCACAAACCCATGTTGTTGTATCAAGTTTGAGAGCTTTTGGAACCATGCTCTTAGACTCTGCTTAAGGCCATAGATAGCCTTATGAAGCTTGCACACCTTCTAATACTCCCCCTCAACAACAAACTCAGGTGGCTGGTGCATGTAGACCTCCTCTAGTAGATTGCCAAAGAGGAAGGCATTCTTTACATCTAGTCGGTAAAGGGGTCAATCTTGTGTCAGAGCTAAAGAAATGAGAATACGCAAGTAGAATGTCTTCCAATTGGACAGAAAGTATCCTAATAGTCCACCCCATATGTCCGGGTGAACCTACGAGCCACAAGTCTTACCTTATAGCGATCCACACTGCCATATGCACAGTGTTTCACTGTGAATACCCATTTGGATCCCACAACGAATGCACCACCTGGAGCAGAAACAAGACTCCACGTACCGCGTGACTGTAGCACGGCCATTTCCTCTACCATGTCTAACCTCCACTTATTGTCTTGAAGAGACTCATGATATGATCGTGGTATCTCCATGGCTGATAGTGTCACGGTTAATCTCCTGAAATCCTCTGACATCTTGCTTAAGGACGCCTGTACTGCAAGAGGATAAGTAACACACTTACGTTGCGGCTTACGCAGAGCAATCAGCACATCAAGATCATCAGCCAAGTCTATAACCTGTGAGTTCCCCTCCTGAGAGGTCACCTGCTCATTCTGTTTGGAATCCTGTTGCACAAACAACTCAGTAATGCCATCAGTAGAAACTATATGCTCATTACATACATGAGGCGTAACGATGACGGGCAAGGCTTGTGAGCAGGGGGATATAGCGAGATCTACGAGTAAAAACACGAGGCAAAAACTATGTCACGGTAGGAAGAGCCATGGGAGCAAGTGTAGGTGATGGTGGTGGTGAAGGAGGTGGTAGTGGTGGAAGAGGTGGTGGTGGTATGACAGTGGGTGGAGGAGGCGCATCAAAGTCATACGAAGCAAGTTATCACCTATAGGAGAAAAATACTAGATATGCTCAATGAAAGTAACATCAGCACTGACAAAGTACTTTCGCTTGAGCGGATCAAAGTAGTGGTACACTTTCTGGGTACAAGAGTAGCCGACAAAAACGCACTTGACAGCTCTGGGAGAGAACTTGTCACGACCAGGAGAGACATCATGGACAAAAGCAACATAACCAAACACACAAGGAATAAGGGAGAAAAGATACTTCTCGATAAACGTAATCGAGAAAGAAATCTTCTCTCCTAAGACAGACGAGGGCGTGTAGTTAACCAGATAGCAAGCAGTGAGGACAGCATCACCCCAATAAGCATGAGAAGCACGACTCTGTATCAACAAGGTTCTGGTTACATCAAGTAAGTGATGGTGTTGCGCTCAGCAACACCGTTCTTTTGGGAAGTATAGGCACACAAGGTCTGATGAACAATTCCTAGAGATTTAAGGAACTCAGAAAGCTGTAAAGTGCAGAACTCTAAAGCATTGTCAGGATGAAGGTATTTGACTCTGGCAGAAAAAATATTCATTATCTCATTAATAAAATACTTGATCATGGACCCATCCTCAGACCTATTCTTCTGTAAAAATACCCAGTACAATGTAGAAAAATTATCGACAACAACAAGATAAAAACAGTGTTCCAGGTGATCAGGAATACGACTTGGACCCCAAATGTCTAAATGTAGGAGCTCAAACAAATGAGAATTGCTCCGACCTTGACGGGATGGAAAGGAGGAATGGTGATGCTTTCCAAGTTGGCATGCCTCACGCTGAAAAGATGAACTCATTGGAATCTGAGTTAAAACATGACAGTTTTTGCAGGGGAAGGTAGCCAAATCGAAGGTACCACAGATAAGGAGAGACTGGTCCAGTAGGTACAGTAGAAGCACCAATATGAGGTTGGACCCAATGTTTAGGAAGGTGCTATGTAGTATTCAATCGGAGGGGTCACCGCATATAGAGTATACGGTATGCGGGAGAGTATGCGGGGAGTATGTGGTTTTATGCAGTTTGGTATTTTTATTATTAAAAATATAAATTAATATTTAATATTATGTTAATATCCTCAGTCGTGAGAGTATGCAATTTTATGCGGAAGAATACACAGTTTTATGAGTATGTGGTTTTATCGGGAGAGTATGGGGTTTTATGTTATTATACGGGTGGGGCTATTTGATTTTAAATTAAATAAAAAAAGTTAAATCAGAAAAGCGACCGAGTATTCGGCTGCATAGGGGGTGTACTCGGCCGAGTATACGGGTCAACCCGTATACATGGTCGTTTCATCGTACTCGGAGCGGCAAGGCCCCCGAGTACGAGCATGCGGCCGAGTATGCAGCTTACTCAGTCGCTTTTCTGAACACTAGTTGGACCAGTCTTTATAGCCCATGCTGCTCACGGCCACATCCAGTTACCCTGCCCGTGAGTATGTCTAGAACACAAGAGACGAGGTGTCAAAAATGGCACGACAATGTAGATCCTTACTAATCTGACTAATGGAAAGTAAATTTATCCGGTAAGTCCGGAGCATATAAAACATTCTAAAGACACATATACGGCATCAAATGCACCTCCCCCTGTCTTGTAACAGTAAGTGGTCGCCATTAGCAATGGCAACCCATCTGCGAGGTGATATAGTCCTGTAGGACCCCAGCTACGCTCTATATCCACACAAGAGGTGTGAAGCACCAGAGTCCATAATCCACTCTGTCATGTCTACACCAATACTACCAGAAAAAGCATAGGCGGTACCTGAGGAGCTAGAAGTGGCTCTAGTTGCAGTGCCACCAGTAGGAGTCATGATCTCTCGAATACGAGACACTATCATCCATGCGAGGATCGGCCTGGGAAGTAGAAGTCTCTGAAGGGTCAACATGTTCTGTTACGTGACCTGAAACAAGATATCCATGCTTCTTGTAGCATGTATCCTCAGCATGTACCCTCGTCGGGTCTCCCCTAGCCGGGTTGAGTTTGCATTCACCTCGTCGGAGCATCTTCTTCCATTTCTAGCACTTGATTGCGATACCCTTTAGCCTTGATTTCAACGCCTGCCTGCGCTCCTTGGATCCATAATCTTCGCAGATCCCTAAGCGCAGTCGGATCTACCTAGGGTATCGCTCCACCGATCGATCTTTCCAGACCCCTAAGCTCGCATATAAATTCTTCCTTCCGCTTCTCCAGCTCCGAAGCTCGTTCCTCACCATCCTTTCGACCCTTAGCCACCTCCAGCTGAGTAACAGCTGCCTAGAGCGTTCAGAGCTCGGATTGGAGTTGAATCGACACACCTCAAGCTACAAGTGGCCAGACCTCTGTTGCGTTTAGCCTCCTCGGCCCGTCGCAGCCCAGTTAAGGCCACAACCTCTGTCTCTGTTTCGCCTGGCATTGTTGATTCCTTCAAGATCATCATGTATCCATTATATCACCAATGTTGCCTTCATTTCCCATTCCATTCCAATCTTTTCCTTTTTCCTGTCGCCCGTTCCTCTGCTCCGATCATCTGGTTCGGAGCCCCACCATTCACACCTCGCCGCACAGATCGATACCCCAACTCATCGTCCATTATCCCACGTATCCTAACCCACCATTAACCTCTCTCATCGGAGCGAGATTAAGATTGGACTTCCTTCCTCCACGACGTAAGAAGTCGACACCCATCCCCCCATCGATTCTTTTCTATATTCAAGCAATAATCTGTCTGGAGCCACGTCCCCGAGTCCTGCTTTCATTTGCACGTGCCCGCTCGTACGAGGAGACCCATTTGGACCTCTAACTGCTATGATAGAGCAGCTCCAGGAGGAACATTGTGCCAATCCAACCGTCCTCCCTTTCATCGAAGCAGCCCACTCGACACGGAGTGCTTCCCTACCGTATTGGACTTCTTAGCATCTTCATCCGTTCATCGGAGCGTCGGATCATTCTCCACGCTCAGGCGAAGCTCTCCAGACGCCCGCCCACTTTGCAGAACCGCCATATCACTTTCCAGAGTATATCAGAGCCATCAGAGCCCGCCTCCTCGTGCATGCGTCACGTGTCTGTAAGGGTAACTGACGCTTTTTACCCTGTCCTTTATGCTATTTGCATACAGTCTAGTAAATGTAACAAATAGTTAAGGATATTTGCAGTCAGAACCTTATGCTTTTTTATTTGTATTTCTGTCCAATTGAGTCGAGTCCACGAGCGTCCCTACGTGATTATCTGGAATATTTGCAGTTTATGTCCTAAACTTTCATGTTCTTATAGAATGAATGAAATGTTCTAAGATTAGCACGTATATCCCTGTGAGTTTGTATCACGTGCTACATAAGCTTTGTTTGGATAAATTGTATATTTGGCCCCGAGCTCTATTTAGTTTTTATTCTTTGGTCCTAGAAAGTAAAGTATATACATTCGGGTCCATGTAAACTGTTTTTAACTCCTTGAGTTTTACTGGATGCAATAAATATTAAATCGGCTACAAAAATTACCTAAAAATTATATTTAGAAGATACTAGTGTGTAATATTTATGGTGATTTTTTGTGTCGATTTGCATGCATTTTCTGTTATTAAAAATGTAAAAACCACTAGAAAGAGTCCTATTTGTCTTTGAAAATTTAAAAAAGTTTGAGAAAGCTTTAAAAATCCATTAAATTTTCTGTAGTTGTATTTTGTAGTGTTTTAACTCCAACATCAATTTTGTTTGAAAACCCCCTATAAAAGTCCTAAAAATTACAAAATCCCCGAAAACTTATAAAAATTGTATAAAATTAAAGAAAAATCTAAAAATTGTGTTTTCAGACTCTGTTTGTAGGTTCTTACTTATATTTTATCATAAAAATACCTCCAGGAATTTTGGGCATTTTAGTTATTTTTAATTTGAAAATCATTCTTGGTTGTGCACTTTTGAGTATTTATATCACCGTTTGATTTTTGGAAAATTATAAAAACATTTGAAAATAGCAAAAAAAATACCAAAACCATTTTAAAACCTATAAAACCCAAAACTATTTTTACCATAATTTTCTGAGCAATTTTGGTAGTTTTGAAAAATACAAAAAAGTGTTGTGTGTCTTTTACCCTTTGTGCTTGTTTGCCTTTATTTGAAAATTAAAATTAGGAAAATTAAAAACCACTAAAAGTACTTTGTTTTCAGTAATCCGATGATGAATCCACGATTCATCGCCTTTATTCTTTTATTTTCGCTCTATTTCCTTAATCAAGTACCTGTAAATACCCACTAATTTCATAAAATTATCATTTTGCATGCATTTGCTAAATATGCATTTTTAACATTTTTTATATTCAAAATAAAAGAATAAAGAAGAAAAGAAAAAGGCAAGAAAAGATTAGAAAGGATGTATTTATAATATAAATGCATACTGATCCGAACCCCGAGAGAAGGTCAAGACTTGACATGATCGGTCAGGAATAAAGAAGGGGGAGATAGGGTCTTTAATCCAAAAATCCAAAAATAATTTGTAAATATTTTTCCATATATATTTGTACAAAACTTACACAATTTTATTTGTATATAAATTGACCTCAAATTAAATATTTCTCTGAACAGAAATTATACTGTTTTATAAATAATAAAAATAATTGCAAAATAAAATAATGTACAGATTAAAAGTAATCACATTCAGAAAAAGGTATAAAGCAATAATTGAAAGACCAATCCCGGCTCCATATGAACTCAAATTGAATCAAACTCACTTTTATTGTTCTAAATTTAATTATCTTTAAAATGGATGCGATTTCATAATTTTTGAAGTTACGGTTGAAAAGTCGTTTTCTGGGTGGTTTTTGCAATTTCATCATTTATTTATTGTATATATTTGTTCATATTCATTTTTATACATAATGTACAAAGATGTAAATATTTTCTTCATTATTAAAAATAAAAATAAAAATGAAATTTTCTAAACATTATTTAAAAATAATTTCCTTATTTGTATATGTGTATATCTCTATGTATATACTACTTGTATATAACTAATTTCCTTATATAAAAGATCACCAAAAAATTAATATCTAGCATTAATTAATTAAATTAATATAATTATAAAAATTAGATTTATTTAATTAATTATTTTATTTTTTTGATTTGAAAATCTACCATGTATATAAAATTTGATTTTCTACTTTAAATAACCACTATTAAGGTGGCTATCTAATTTTTGTAAATTAATTATTTAATTAGATTATTTGATTACGAATTTCTTTTTTAATTAATTAAATAAATAAATTTAATTTATTTAATTGACCACAAAACACCTTCCTTCTTTGTACATATTTTTTTTGACTTTTTTCTCCTTTCTATTGGGCTCCTCCTCCTTCATTTTTCCTTTGATCAATCTTTGGTGGAGAAGGAACCTCATTCCCGAAATCCCGTCGGTCGATAGAGGAGCCCAGCCACCGAGCTGTCCGGTGACAGCGGATCAATTGTCGTCGAGGCCATCACGGCGCCCACCTCCCCTAGGTTAGGTCCAATTTTTGTCTCGTTTCTCTAGAATAATCGTAGCATAAATTTTATTTTCAAGCTCGTTGTACATCTTGATCCATAGTTTTCATCACCAATTTTTATCCGATCACGATCCGAATCCGATTTCATCTCATCTCTCGAACCTCTCCATTTCATATTCTATCTCTCACAACCTCTCACATCCGATCACACACAGTGGTCGGATCCTCGAATTTATATTCCATTTCTCTGGATCCGTATCCACTTATGTTTTTCCGTAATTGAATCGAGTCATCGTGCTCGTATCCTCATTTATTTATAAAAAATAATATTGCAAATGCTTTTACATCTAACATTTGTGTTGCAGGATAAAAAAATAATTTCTCTTTCTAGTTTGCAGAAAAATGTAAAAAATAAAAAAAAATAAAAAGTTGTTTACATTTTTTGTTTAAAAATAAAAATAATAAATTTTTTTATTTCTATTTAAAGAAAAATAATATAAAAAAATAAAAAAGATTTGGTAGCACGCGCCGCCACCCCCATGGCGACGCCCGCCGCCCACCACCTTCTGCTGCCCCGACACCAATGCTCGCTAGTCGCAGGCGCCTCCTACCCACCGCCAGCCACCGCTTGGGGCATGCGTCGCCCCCCATAAATGACACCGTCGTCGCACCCTCGACGCATCACCCTCGACTCATAAGACCCTGGCCTGCGGGGCTCGCCTCCTTCGCGCCGACCATTGTAACGTGCTACGACGGAGAACCGCCTCCATCGCCACCGTCCTCCGCCTCGCATCTCACAACGGCGCTGCCCGCTCACCCTCCGCCGCGGCCATCTCAGCGTCGCGATCGTCCCCGCGCATACACCCCCGTGAGCGATTGCGACATCCGCCAGCTCTGCTGCTCCGCCACCAAACACTGCCACCGATGAAGAATGTCGATCGCGCCACCGCTTGGAGTCCGCCACCCACCGCCGCCTGCGACTTGGAGAAGAATAGGGAGGGGCAGCGGCTTTGATACCCTCTTTTTTACAGGACTGGGAGAAGAGTCATTTCATGATGACTTTGAGTACTTCAACGCTGCATCGATGACAACCTTATTCTATCTTGGGAGTAGAGTCATTTCATGATGACTCAAGGGAGAATCCTCTCCAACAGGGGCATGGAGGTCGATCCGACCAAGGTGAATATCATCAAGAAACTCAATCCACCGTCTAATTTGTGACAGTCGCGGTTTTTTCGAGGGCATGTCGATTTCTACCGATGGTTCGTACAGGACTTCAGTCGGATTGCCTGACCGCTCACTGATCTGCTGACAAAAGACACCGAGTTCATTGTGGATGATAAGTGTCTTGTGTCATTTGAGACTCTGTGTCTAGGCTTGTATCCTTCGGCCACCCGATTGGTCTCCTCCATTTGAGATCATGACGGACACTTTTGATTTTGCTATAGGGGTTGTGCTTGGACAGAGGAGGGATGGATTGTTGTTTACCATTCACTACGCTAGCCGGATTTTGGATGCCGCTCAGAAGACTACATCGTGACTAAGAAGGATAGCTAGTTGTAGTCTTTACTTTGGATAAGTTTCGATCTTACATTTTAGGATCTAGAGTGACTATCTATACACATCACACAGCCATCTGATACCTCATGGCAAAGAAGGATGCCAAAGATAGATTGACCAGATGAATCCTTCTACTCCAGGAGTTTGATATAGAGATTAAGGATAAACCTGAAGTCAATAATGTGGTAGCGGATCACCTCTCCTGAGTAGAGCATCTTGAGGATTCAGAGCAGACCATACCTATCACAGAGACTTTCCCAAACAAGGCGATTTTTGCTATCACCTTACTTCCATGGTTTACTGACATTGTGAACTATCTTGTCGCCAAGAAAGTTCCACAAAGTTGTCCTAGACAGCGACTTGAGGCCTTCCTTGTGAAGGCCAGGTCGTAACATTGGGAGGATCCCACCCTTTACCATGAAGGGGGAATTGTGTCTGGCATTGTTGTATTCCTCAGGAGGAGCACCGCAATGTCCTCACCAGTTGCCACAAGCTTGAGAAGGAGGACATCACTCTGGGAGACAGAAAACACATAAAGTTCTCCAATCCGGCCTTTGGCGGCCGACCTTCTTCGAGGATTCATATAAATTCGTGAAGAGGTGTATTTGTGAAGAGGTGTACTGACTGTCAAAGGATGGGCACTTGTGGACAACGTGATATGGTGCCGATGCAACCCATTCACTTTTGTGAGGTTTTTAGCGCACAGGGCATCGATTTCATGGGTCCATTCCCTAAGAGTCAGGGGTTTGAGTACATTCTGCTTGTTGTGGATTATGTTAGTCGTTAGGTTGAGGCCATCCCCACTCGAGCCACATATGCTAAGAATTGCAAATTCTTGAGGAAAATATCATTTCATGGTTCATGGTACTGAGAGTCTTGATTTCAGACAGGGGAACTCATTTTATCAATGACATCGTAAGGGCCCTTGCTAACGAGTTCTGCATTGACCATAGAGTTGTCAATCACCCTCAGACGAATGGTCTTGCTGAAGTATCGAATAGGAAGATTAAGACTATATTGCAAAAGGTTGTCCGCCTAGATCGAAAAGATTGGTCGCAGCTTTTGGACTTGATTTTGTGGGCCTATAGGACTTCCTTCAAGACACTTTTGGGCACATCTCCCTTTCGGATCATTTATGGCAAACCATGCCACTTATTAGTGGAAATTAATCATAAGTCACTTTGGGCAGTTAAAGAGCTATTATTGGATCCCCAGAGTTCAGGAGATCAAAGGAAAGCAGAATTGACAGCTCTGGAGGAGTTGAGAGACACAACCTTCTCAAATAGCCTACAGTATAAGGATAGAGTGAAGATATGTCATGATTCTCATATCAGCCATAAACAGTTTGAGCCGAACAAGAAAGTATGGTTATTTGATGCTAGGTTGAAATTATTTCTAGGGAAATTGCAAAGCAAATGAAAGGGACCATACTTGGAGATGAGCGACCAGACAACTAGGGTTAAGTATCAGGAAATATCAAGGTCGTTGCGACCCCAATCAACTAGTTGGGCTCAACAATAAAAATATAACCACTCAATAAAATCAAACAATCAAGCGCAATGTAAGCGGTTTTGCTATTTATTTTTACCTGGTATAGCAACCAGGGTCAAACACAAGGAGCACAGAAATGTACATAGTAGTCAAATCTAAGAAAGGAAATAAAGCAATATTTTTAGTGATTTTTAATTTTGCAATTTTTGTATTTTTAATAAAGAAGCAAAATCAATAAGTAAGAAAACAAGGCAAGACACAAGTCTTTTAAGATTTTTCTTTATTGCTAAAAATGCTCAGAAAATTAATGTAAAAATATTTTTGAGTTTTTAAGGTTTTAAAAAATTTTTGAAAATTTTCTGGAGTTTTGCAGATGTTTTTATAATTTTATAAAAATCAAACAGTGACTAAAACTACAAGCAGTGCACAACCATGACTAAATTGCAAGGTAAAATTACTTAAAATGCCCTAAAGTCCTGGGGAGCAATTTTATGATAAAATAGATATAAAATGATATAAACATGAACTGGAATGAGAAATTATTTATTTTTCTTAAATTTTATATGATTTTTTATAATTTTTTAGGTCTTTTACAATTTTTAAGGTTTTTATAAGGGATTTTGAAACAAAATTTCTTGAAGATCAAACAGATTAAAACACACTAACAATAATTTTTATAGATTTTTTAAGACACCTTTTGAATTTTTATGGATTTTCAAAAATATGCAAGACATTTTATAGATTTTTTATTTTTCAAAAATAATGAATGCTAAAAAATGAACCCACAAAAATCATCCTAACTACTACACTGGAGTCGAGGGTAATTTTTAGGAAATTTTTGGGATTAATTTGATATTTATTAAGTCAAAAATACAAGTTGTAGTTAGAAGCAGTTTACAGGGACCTTTCTGAAATTAAAATAAACTTCTGGGCCAAGCAGTAACGTAGTTAACAAATACACGGCCTAAGTTGCAAAATATCCAGCCCAACACGCGCGCTACTCGTGAACCAGACTCATAGTAACACAAATGCAAATACTAAAAACCTTTCATTCATTATGTAACAAAGCTAAAACACAGGCAAAGAGTGCAAATAATCCCAAAAGTCACGTGTACATCCGCGTGCTACACACATAGAGGGACTAGAATGCAAATATCAAAACTACGAGGTTCAAACTGCAAAAGTTCATAATTACAACTTTTATCTACTGAACTGAAACTAAATATGGAAATAAACAAGGGCAGAAGGGAAATATACCCTTTGCAGGCTCGTGCGGGGCACGTACGGACACGTGGTGGGCTCAGGTGCAGGCGCTGACGTACGTGCATGATCTCTTGATGTGTAGATTTGACGTCTAGAGAATGTCGGGGACGTGCGGTTGGATGGTGTCAGATCTAACGGTCAGAAAGTTGTGACAGTCGACGACTGAGATGGAATTTGGCAGAGGGAGCTAATGTCGGGGACGTGGGAGGAGGTCTGCAAGAACTCCTCCTGGGCCAACTTCAATCGAGCCAGGGGGCAATCCACTGATCTGATGGAAGGTCTGAAGGGTCCAACAGTGTCGTGAGAGGTTCCCTCGTCCGGTGGGAGGCTCTGATGGTGACGACGACGGTCAGATGAGCGTGGCGAAGGAGGGGGGACTAGAGCCGCTCCGTTTGAGCGGTTGGAGGGCCAAATGGGACCTTCTACACGAGCCAAATCCTGCAAAGGATACACTGCTCGGAGGCGAAGCTCCGACGACATTTTTTAACCGCAAAAGAAGGGAAGCGGGGGTGAACAGAGATTTGGGATTTTAGCAAGGATGGGAGGAGGAAACCTGAGCCTAATCTCACCCGGATGGCTGAGCATTAGGATAATCAGATTGTGAGGGCAGATGGGGTGTTCGTCGAGGGTTCGATCTATGCGATTAGGAATGGTTGTCGGAGCTCCCGCTGGATGGTCGGAGCTAATGTGTGCGGCGGAGTCAAATGATAAGATCGGATCAAAGGGTGAAACGGGAAGGATAGATGCTTTACCTGAAGCTACTGAGGTGTTCAGCAAGATCAGGTGAAGGTGGTTGTCGGGGTTGTGGCCCCGACCTCGCTGCAGTGAGCAGAGAGGCTTAACGTGACGGAGCTCTCCGGCCATGTGGTTGAGCTGCGGCTTCAAGCCACCAAACTCCAATCCAAAGAGCCTCCAAGTTGTTGTCACTCAACTAAAGGTGTCTAGGGGTGAAGGAAGAGGCGAGCCACGAGCTGCAGTGCTAGAAGGCAGACAAGAGCTTTTATAGCCAACTCCAGGAGCCTGGAAAGATTGAGCGAGAGCACGCAGCCCTAGGAAGATTCGTGCCTTCCTAGGGATCCGTGAGGATCACAGATCCTAGGGGGAAGCTCGGGCGAGAAATCAGGACAAGAGGTGGCTGGAGTCGGGCAGGGAAATGGGGAGAAGGAGGTCTGACGAGAGGGATCCAGGTCTGACCTGACTAGGAGTCATTGACCAGAGGTCAACGAAACTCCTAGACCAATCAGAAAATTGGAATGTATAAAATAATTGAAAATTCAATAAAAAATAGTAAATGAATTCAGAATAAAAAGTGTATAAAATAAGAATGTTTATTATTTTTAAAACTATTTTTCTGTGATTTTTAATTATTTTTATGAAAAATAGATTAATGTATATATAATATAAGGTATTATATACAGGTATAATATACCTATGTATTATGTAGAAGTATTTTTATTATTTTATTTATATAAAATGCCTTATTTTATATTTTATTTATTTACAACATAATTTTAGAGTTATAAATTAATTTTTATTTTATTTTATAAATTAATAAGGGTGTACAATAAATAGAGGATGAAATAGATACACATGTCTTTTGTACAATGAATTGAGATTTTTATTTTTATTTAATTTTTCTGATTTTTATTCTGTTTTATATTATTTCTATAAATATATAAAAGGGCCAAAGAATAATAATTTAATTTTTATTAGCAAGTCATCTCTAGCGAACTTTAAATGATAGAATCTCGATCGTCCTCCGCCTAAATCGGCTTCGCGATGATGTTGCGACTCCCTGAGCTCCTCCTGTGTCGATTGGCTAGAACAATGGAGCTCAAAGAACACCAAGTATGGATCTGGGGGTCAAAGTTGATTCAGCTTCAAGAGAACCTCCAAGTCTCTCTCCTTTCTTCTAATACGCGTCTTTATTCCTGCAATTTGAAGCTTATGCCCGAAGAGAGCCTCCTATCGAAGTGTTAGGTCAAAAACACAGAAGAAGGTGAATGTATGGGGGTCTCCGATGAAGTGTGTTCAAAGGGGAGACCGGTCTTAGATTTGGAAGGTGGACATAGGGTGGAAGAGATGGAGAAATATATGGCGAACGTAATGGATAGGTCGGGGAGTAGTTTGGATAATCGAAACCCCTCCGATCGTGTAGATTGGAGGTTGAAGACAAAGATCCGATCTAAGTAATTCAATGGAAATGAAAGGGAAATTTAAATGCAAAATTGAAGATAAATGACCTAAATTACCTACGGTGAATAAAGGGAAGGAAAATCGCCTTGATTTACGGTGGTTTGTAGAGTGGCGGAACATGTGGCGACGACTTCTTGGGTGTGGCTAGATTCGTGTTTGGGTCACTCTGTCTTTATTCTAAATACATCATTCTTTTTCTTTTCCTTTATTCTTTTATTTTTGCCAAAAATGCATGCTAAATATGCAATATTAATGCAGGCATGCAAAGTGCTAAATTATTGTATTTACAGGAATATTCATGATGCTTTGCCAATAAAAAGAGCTAAAATAAAAGAATAAAGAGTGAGAATCAAGGATTCATCACCTGGTCAGAAAGGTGTACGACAATGGAAGCATTAATATATCTGAGTTGCCATTTGATTCTATCTTTCGCGTTAACGGTCAGCGTCTGAAGCCATATCTTGATCATGATCCACTGATCGTTGATGTTGCCCCTATTCATTTTGTGTGAGATGTGATCTTTGACTCACATCATTTACATCTCATACCTGATTATTACCTCTTCTCCGCAGCTGTATAGATCCAGATTGTCCATGTCATACATTCTTTTTTTCTGATACCATGTCTTCATCTTATGATTAGGTTGTACTTAAGGTACGCTTTGCCCTAAGTATATAGGTGTATCAGACCTGTGATCATTCATTTGATTCTGTTTACCTCTGTTTTGCTGCCTATACTTAGGGTTAGTTTACCTAAGTATAGCGGAGGTAATACCTGTACATCCTATTCTTTGTTTTTCCCCTTTTGTACAGTCTTCTATACTTAGAATTACTTGATCCTAAGTATAGGGGGATCACCGATTTCCATTCATCATGTTCTTTAATTCGTTGTTGTAGTATAGCATTCTTTTCACTTTCCCATACTCAGCATGAGTTATGTCTTCTTTCATCGCTCTTTGATCACTCTAAGGACATCATTCTAGCTAAGTATGGGGGTACAATATATATTGTAGGTATACTTTAGACATAAGTCGTACTTTGTGTGCGTGTTAATAATATGGCTAAAAATCGCAATAATTTTAAAATTTTCTATGGTATTTATTTGCAAAAACTTTTGAAATTATTTTGTAAAAATTATCTTTGTACAAACCTTTGTAAAAATGATTTTGATTGTAAATTTTTTGTAAATATTTTTTATATCAAAATTATGTATGTAGTACAAAATTTCTGAAAAATGTTTGAGAATAAATGTTTGCAAAAATTTGTTTGTAAATGTTTGTAAAAATATTTTGCAGAGTTTTTCCTTCTTTCTTGCATTCAAATTTTTCCATAAAAATTTGCATGTTTGAAAATCTTCACAAAAAAAGGAGTTTTGTATATACTTGCTTATGCATTCTTCTAAATCATGGTTGACATTTAAACTAGTCTGGAACTAAATTGAAAAATGGAGCTTGGCTAAGACCTTAATCTACTTAACTTTAGAGGAACCTTATACGATTTGGGGTTAGGACTTTTCAGGTCCTTAGTGACTTAATTCTTTGAGTCCACTAGGCTATGTTCACATGTCATCTCGATGAGTCTAAGTAGAACACTTAACAGCACACACATGACTCTCGGAGACAATGGCTTGACTTGGATACACACCTTACACGTAGCTCAATACGGATGGGGTGGTAAGGAGGCAGAATCCTTTAGCCTGGGGTAGCATACGAGGGTAGCACTGCTAGCCGGAACCTCTCATCTTCCTCTAGGGAGGGATGTGTGCCTCAACCCGGTCTAGTGGCATTGAGGTCTAAATACGAGAGTCTTTGGGTTGCAATAATGCTTCAAAGGAGGGATAGTTTACTGGCTCAAGAAGAAAAACTCCTTATGTATATGCTGCACTATGTAGATATTTTGTACATATGCACATCAAAAAATGTGCAAAGTCAAGAAAAACTCCAAAAAGGGGGACATGACTAATTTAAAAAAAGGCCTATCATAGTGTATATAGTGAATAAGCAAAGCTTATGTATTCCACTACCATGTCATCTCATGGAAGCTTGCAGCTGGGGACTTAGCTACACTGGTTAAGCTCCAAGGGATACGTGGCTACATTGGTCACGGTCCATTCTCTTCTTTCCCCTCTTCTTGAGTTGGTTGTACTTGAACTTATAAGGGTATACCCCGCTCTTCGAGGAAAGAGTTGCTAGACTAGGGGGTTAGAGTTACCTTGTTGAGGGAGGTTGTTTCTTTGCCATTTCTGAGGTGGGGAGCTACATACCACTTACACCGTACAAGGAAAGATTCATAGTCATTAGAGTTTGCGTATGTAGACTTGTTTTGACATGGTTATTAAGGAGTCCTGACCATAGAACTGTGGAACTTGGAGACTGTTGAGTCTTAAATCTATTTCCCAATAAGGTTCCACCAAACTAATAATTCAAAGGTCTGAGTGAGCTCCATATTCCAATTTAATGAAGATAAGTTCACTAATCAACTTTGGTTCTTTTCCTTTTCTTCTCTTCTTTTTCACTTCTTTTCAAATAAGTATTTGCTAAGGGATTAGCAAAGGTAAAGTGCATGCGGATGATGAATCTACGATTCTCATTCTTTTTCCTTTATTTTATCTTTGTCTTTTAGCAAAACCATCTATAAATACATGTAATTACAATAAATTAACTTTGTGCATGTCTTTGTTAATATCTCATAATTAGAACCTATTCTGCAAAAATAAAAGAACAAAAAGAAACAAAAAAGAAGGATGTATTTACTGAGTGGCCCAAACCTCAAGAGAAGGTCAAGTCTTGACCTGATCGCAAAAGCATAAGTAGGGAGAGATAAGGGTGCACTATGTATTGTACATATCACCTATACTTGTAAATATAATTATTTAAATTTATTCTACTTTTTGTGAAAACCATATTATTTTTTAACACTTGTATAAAGCCCTATTAATAACATAAAAATAAAATAAAAATACGAAAACAAAATAAAAATAGAATCCAACAATTCATTGTACAAAGGTCACATGCGTGTATGTGTGTAATTTACCTATTTATTTATTACCTTTGTATAAATTATAAAAATCAAATAAAAATCATTTGATATTCCTTAAATTCTTTGGTAAATAAATAAAATATAAAATAATTTTTTTGTAAAAATAACAAATTAAATATACTAATACGTAATACATAGGTATAATATACTTGTATATAACACTTAATACTATATATACCCTATTTATATTTTTCATAAAAAAGATTAAAAATCACATAAAAATATTTTAGAAAATAATAAATATTTTTTTATTTTATATACTTTTTATTTTAAATTCATTTACTATTTTATATTTAATTCTCTTTCATTTTTATAAATCCTAATCTTGATTGGTCCACGTAGGACTGTTGACCGCCAGTCAATCGTCTCCTCTAGTCGGGTTGGGTCTGCATTCACCTCGCCGGAGCGTCTTCTTCCATTTCTAGCCCGACTCTGATGCCCTTTCGCCTTGATTTCAAAGCTCGAATGCGCTCCTAGGATCCGTGATCTTCACGGATCCCTTGGTGCAGTCGGATCTACCTAGGGTTTCGCTCCACCGATCGATCTTTCCAGACCCCTGAGCTCACATATAAATTCTTCTTTCCGTTTCTCCATCTCCACAGCTCATTCCTCGCCATCCTTTCGACCCTTAGCCACCTCCAACTGAGGGACAGCTGCCTGGAGCGACCTTCGGAGCTCGGATTGGGGTTGAATCGACGCAACTCAAGCTACGTGGCTGGACCTCTGTTGCATTTAGCCTCCTTGGCATGTCGCAGCTCGATTGAGGCCACAACATCCGCCTCCGTTTCGCCTTGTGTTGCTGATTCCTTCAGGAGCATCAGCTATCCATTATATCACCAATATCGCCTTCGTTTCCCATTTCATTTCAATATTTCTCTTTTCGTCGCCGCCCATTCCTCTGCTCCGACCACTGGGTTTGGAGCCCCACCATTGACACTTCGCTGCACAGATCGATACCCGACTCATCGTCCATCATCCCATGCAGCCTACCCCCTAACCTCGCTCATTAGAGCGAGATTACGGTTGAACTTCCTTCCTCCACGACGTCGGAAGTCGACACCCATCCCCCCATGGCTTATTTTCTATATTCCAAGCAATAATCGGATCAGAGACATGTCCCCGAGTGTTGCTTTCATTTGCACGTGCTCATTCGTGCAAGGAAATCCATTTGGATCCCCAACTGCTCTGGCGGAGATGCTCTAGGAGGAATGTCACTGCGATGCCAATTCGATCGTCCTCCCTTTTATCAGAGCAACCCACTTGACGCGGAGTGCTTCCCCTACTATGCTGGACTTCTTAGCATCTTCATCGAAGCACCGTATTATTCTCCACGCTTAGGCGAAGCTCGCTAGACGCTTGTTCATACAATCACCTCTTCCACTGTTTGATCAGGAGCTACCCTCCAGATTTGATCAAGGTCGTACACCCACGCTTGATTTCTAATGGTCTGATCAGATCCTTGGGAGGATCTGACACCCAGGTCCACCCGCTTTCCAGAACCGTCAGATCGTTTTCCAGAGTATATCAGAGCCGTTAGAGCCCGCCTGCTTGTGCGTGCGCCACATGTCTGCAAGGGTAACTTTCGCTTTTTACTCTATCCTTTATGTTATTTGCGTTCAATCCAGTAAATGTAATAAATAGTTAAGGATATTTGCAATCAAACCCTTATGCTTTTCATATTTGCATTTCAGTCCAGATGAGTCAAGTCCACATGCGTCCCCACGTGATTATTTGGATATTTGCAGTTTATGTCCTGAACTTTCATGTTGTTATGGAATGAATGAAATGTTTTAAGATTTTCACTTATACCCCTGTGAGTCTGGATCACATGTTGCACAAGCTTTGTCTAGATAAATTACAAATTTGACCCCCGAGCTCTATTTAGTTATTATTCTTTGACCCTAGAAAGTAAAATATTTACATTTGGATCCCACTGTTTTTAATTCCTTATGTAGAGATAGTTTCTAATATTATTATATATTTCTGTACCTTGTTTCTATTTCTCTTTTCTATTTAGACATCCATGTAATTTACCCTGAAGGCCTCTCCCTATATAAGAGAGCCTAGGGTTTTTCCTATAAAATATAACGAAGACTCCTCTCTTCTAACATGGTATCAGAGCCGCCCTAGGGCTCTTCTCCCTTTCCCACCCGCCGCCCCTTCTCTTCTCTTTACCTCTCATCTCGCCAGCGGCTCCCTCCAGCGCCCGGCGCTCCTCCGACAGCCCCGCGGCCACAACCGCTCCCTCCAGCGGCCACCTGCCGCACATCGGCCCCCAGCCGCTGCCTCCTGCGGGCCAGCCGCACCTTCCAACGGCGCCCACAGACTCAGCGGCACCCCCTCTTGCCGCCTACAGCCGCCGGAGCCCCAGCGGCAACCCTCCTTGCCGCCTACAGCCGCCTTAGCGGCACCTATAACCCCAGCGACACCTCTCATCTGCCGCTGTAGGGTTCCAGTGGCCTCCAGCAGTCCATAGGCGTTGTTCTCGGGACATTTCAAGGGCTGTACTCTTCATTGGAGGCGTGCCCTAGACCTCTCTTCCTCCGATTTATGGATTTGAGTGCGTAAAAGTCTACACACGTACTCAAATCCGATGCAGTTGGTGTAGACAGTCATCACATTGTCTATTCTCCCTTCGTCTTCTTCAGGCAACATTATGTCAGAATCGAAAGTCGATTTGCCCTCCACCGGCGCATTCAAAGGTCCGGCGCCGATAGTGAAGATGGATGGGTCTAACTATGAGTTATGGGCCATGCAGTTCATGAGCCTCATGAAATCAAACGGTAAGAAACACATTCTTACCGAAGATGAGCCTGCGGAGAAGACAGGGATCTATACCTCATGGGAGGCCGACGATGCTTACGCAAAAGTATGGTTGTCTGGTACGCTGACGATGGAGATAGCAAATGATGTTCTCCATCAGCCCACTGCTAAGGCAATGTGGGACATTCTTGCTACTACGTATTCGCAGGTGCGAAATGAGACAAAGATGTTGCATCTTCAGCATGACATCTTTACGACGAAGCAGGCCGGCAGACCTCTCCATTCTTTATACACATCCCTAAGAGGGATGTTCGAGAAGCTATACAGTACCATTCCTCTGACTGCTACTCCAGAGCAACAGAAGACGTTCCGGAACGCCACCATGGTGGGTGTTCTACTTGCTGCCCTCGATCCTGAGTATGATGCTGCACGGTCACAGATCTTAGCAGATGCAGTTATTCCTCCGGTGGAGGATGTCTACAGGAGGCTCAGTCGTATCCCAGTTCCCTCCAGCTCATCTACTCCACCCCCATCTGCGATGGCAGCTTCGCGTGGGAGAGGTGGACCACCTTCTTGGCGTGGTCGTGGACGTGGCTGTGGCTCTCAAGGAAGAGGCGGTCGAGTCAGTCAGATGTGCTCATATTGTCACAGATCTGGACACTCGGAGGAGACATGTTACTCAAAGCATGGGTTCCCAGCATCGGCACGGGTTGCAGAGCATTCACAGTCTCCATTACCGTCTACTGCAGATCATAGATTTGACGAACTCGTGGCCCGTCTTCGTGATATTATGCCACAGTCTTCTGGTGATTCATCTGGTGGCTCGTCAGATATTGCTGCCACAGCCTCAGCCAGTTCATCCGCTGCAGCCAGTTCCTCAGGTAGATCATCAGCCTTCATACCTTCACATGATATATCTGACTGGGTTATAGATTCCGGAGCTACACATCATCTGTGTCGAGATAGAGGTAGACTACAGGCCTACAGGGATATTCCTCCAGGTCGCTCAGTACAGATAGCAGATGGTTCCCACTCACCCCTTGTTGGCCAGGGGGAGGTTTTCTTATCCTCCACTATGCAGCTACAGAATGTTTTATATGCCCCTGAGTTCTCACTGAATTTATTATCTATTAGTCAGATTACAAAGGATTTGAATTGTCGCGCTATATTTGACCCGTCTTCTCTCATTTTTCAGGACATACTCACGGGCAAGGTGATTGGCTGTGGCTCTGAGCAGAACGGTCTATATCGGCTGGTCCGGGAATCCTATGCTGGCATCTCCACTCACTCTGCTGGACCAGTTTCACCCTACATTTGGCATCTTCGTTTTGGTCACCTTCCGCTCCAGAAGATGCGCCATCTTCTGCCCCAGATCTCTCCAAGTTCGTCGTTTCGTTATGAAACATGTCAGTTAGGAAAGCATCACAGGTCGAGCTTTCCAGGTCGTCAGAGTCGGAGCAGTAGCTCCCCTTTTGAGTTGTTACATATAGATATATGGGGTCCGAGTCGTGTGCCCGATCACCAGGGGCACAGGTTCTATCTTGTGGTAGTAGATGACTTTTCTCGTGTCTCTTAGGTTTTTCTTCTGAAGAATAAGTCTGAAGCAGGAGATGTTATTAAAAATTTGATTAATGAAATGCAGAATGTTTTTTCTTCTTCAGTAAAATATGTTCGGACTGATAATGCCCTGGAATTTTGTACACGTTCTCTTTCTCAATTTCTGTCATCGAAGGGTATTATTCATCAAACCACCTGCGCATATACATCCCAACAAAATGGTGTGGCGGAAAGAAAGCATCGCCATCTCTTGGATATCACTCGTACCTTATTGATTCAAAGTTGTGCTCCTATTTCTTTCTGGGGGGATGCTGTCCTTACTGCATGCTATCTGGTCAATAGAATGCCAACCTCTGTCCTTGGAGAGAAGATACCCATTTCTCTTATTTTTCTAGACAAGGCGCTATTCTCACTACCACCTCGTGTCTTTGGTGCTGTGGCGTTTGTCAATCGTCTATCTCGTGGACTTGACAAGCTCTCTCCAAGAGCAGTCAAGTGCGTCTTTGTTGGGTATTCCAGAACACAGAAGGGATACCGGTGTTATGATCCTACTACCAACAGGTACTTTGTTAGTGCGGATGTCACTTTCTTCGAGTCGGTCATGTACTTCTCGCCAGCTGGGGACAGAATGGTACCATCCACCACCGCTGATGATATTTTGGTTCCACCACCACCTACTTGTCTTTCACCTGACTCATCTCCTGTGTCCGTTCCTATGCCAGCACCGACACCACCACCTCCACAACCACCACCACCTCCACCTCCACCTGTTCCACGGCGAATCATTTCACCATTTCCTAACCACTATACGCGTCGGTCAGGTCCTGCTCAGACGACAGCTCAGCCAATCACTACGCCTCAGGTATGTTCAGATGATGTTACTAATGACGGGTCAGGCTCGGTCCATATGCAGGATGACTCCTTACAGGTGGACACAGATGATGATCTGGATGTTCCGATTGCTATTCGGAAACAGAGACGACAGTGTGCATCCTATCCACTTGCTTCACAGGTTTCCTTTCACCGACTCACAGGTGATTTCCAGACCTTTGCCACAACTTTGTCTTCCGTGGACATACCACGGACATACCAGGAAGCCTTGAAGAGTGAATGCTGGAGACTAGCTATGGAAGAAGAAATGGGGGCCCTGCAGTCCCGTGGCACATAGTCTTTGGTCCCTGCACCACCTGATGCATCAGTTGTAAGCTGCAAATGGGTCTTCACAGTCAAATATCATGCGGATGGCACATTGGATAGGTACAAAGCACGCTTGGTCGCCCGAGGATTTACACAGACATATGGCGTTGATTACATGGATACATTCTCTCCAGTTGCGAGACACTCGACTCTCCGTATCCTCCTGTCTGTTGCAGTGGTTCGTGACTGGAGCATTTATCAGCTAGACGTCAAGAATGCATTTCTGTACGGGGACTTACAGGAGGAAGTCTACATGCAGCAGCCACCCGGGTTTACTGCTGAGGGGGAGAAGCATATGGTATGTAGACTTCACAAGGCCATATATGGACTTAAACAGAGTCCACGAGCGTGGTTCCAGAAACTGTCCAACCTAATTGAGCACCAGGGATTTAAGAGGTCCAATGCTGACCATTCGTTGTTTGTCCAGAAGTCCTCGGCAGGTACGGTTGTCATAATGGTCTATGTGGATGATATTCTTGTTACAGGAGATGATATTCAGGGCATAGCAAGGGCGAAGGCATTCCTAGGTCGTCAGTTTGTTACAAAGGATCTTGGAACCCTAAGATATTTTCTGGGGTTGGAATTTGCAAGGAATGCACATGGTCTGGTGATGACACAACGGAAGTACATTACTGACTTCCTGGTTGAGACTGGTATGGATGGGTGCAAACCATCTAGCATCCCCATGGATCCCAGCATGAAGTTATATGATGATGATACTGATGAAGTGGATAAGAGGAGATATAGAGAGATGGTGGGAAAACTCCTCTACATCACCATAACTCGCCCAGACATTCAATTTGCAGTTAGCAGGGTGAGTCAATTTATGGAGCAGCCAAGACAGGTTCACATAGATCCTATACACATGATACTGAGGTATCTAAAGTCTTCTCCAGGTTCAGGGCTGCTGTTTAGAAAGGGCACGGACTTATCTGTCTCAGCATGTGCAGATGCAGATTATGCAGGATGTCCTAAGGACCGAAAATCAACCTCAGGGTTTGCAATGTTTGTTGGAGGCTCCTTGGTTTCTTGGAAAAGCAAGAAACAAACTGTTGTGGCAAGGTCCAGTGCCGAATCCGAGTATAGGGCCATGGCTCAAGCTAGTACGGAAATGATGTGGGTTCGCTCAGTACTAGAAGATCTACATGTAGCTGTATCTCTACCTATGAAGCTTCAGTGTGACAATCAGGCAGCGTTGTTCATTGCCAACAATCCAGCCTTCCATGAGAGGACCAAGCATATTGAAGTTGACTGCCATTACACCAGGGACCTAATCCAGAGAGGATTGATATCCACGGCCCATGTTAGCTCAGGGGATCAGACTGCTGATGTATTCACCAAGCCATTGCTCAGAGGACCTTTCCAGAGATGTTCATCCAAGCTGAGCATGATCGACATCTATGCTCCACCTTGAGGGGGAGTGTAGAGATAGTTTCTAATATTATTATATATTTCTGTACCTTGTTTCTATTTCTCTTTTCTATTTAGACATCCATGTAATTTACCCTGAAGGCCTCTCCCTATATAAGAGAGCCTAGGGTTTTTCCTATGAAATATAACGAAGACTCCTCTCTTCTAACACCTTAACTTTTATTGGATGCAATAAATATTAAATCAATTGCAAAAATTACCTAAAATTACCTTTAGATCATGCTAATGTGAAATATTAATGGTGATTTTCGTGTGTTGATTGCATTTTCTATTATTAAAAATTCAAAAATCACTAAAAAGAGTCCTGTTTATCTTTGAAAATTTATAAAAATTCGTAAAATCCTTGAAAAATTCCACAAAAAAATTTGTATTTATATTTTGTAGTGTTTTAACTCCAGTATTATTCATTTGAAAAACTTTTATAAAAAACCCTAAAAATTACAAAACACCCAAAAACTTATAAAAAATTGTATAAAATTAAAGAAAAATCCAAAAATTGTGTTCTCAGTCTCTATCTATAGGTTCTTTTGTAAAAATACCATCTAGGAGTTTTGGACATTTTAAGTATTTTTCATTTGCAAGTCATTCCTGGATATGCTCTGTTGCGTATTTATATCACTGATTGATTTTTAGAAAATTATAAAATATTTAAAAATTCCACAAAAAATGTAAAAAAAAATAAAACTTGTAAAACCCAAAAATATTTTTACCAGAATTTTCTAAGCATTTTTTATAGTTTTGAAAAATACAAAAAGAGTGGTGTGTGTGTCTTTTACCCTGTGTGCTTGTTTGCCTTTATTTGAAAATTAAAAATTTTAAAAATTAAAAACCACTAAAAGTACCTTGTTTTCAGAAATTTGACTACTTAGTTTTTAAAACGTGCTCCTTGTGTTCGACCCAGGTCGCTATACCAGGTAAATAAAATAGCAAAGCCGGTTGCATTTGAGTGATTTTATCTTTGAGTGTTTTAATTTTCTCGTTGATCAGTTTGATTGATTGAGGACAACAAAACTTTGTTTATTTATTCCACCTTAGTCGATCACAGAACGTTGGTCAACATACCATGGTCATGGAGATAGCCAATGATATCTGACATTAGCCCACTGCTAAGACGATGCGAGACATCCTCACTGCCACCCACTCCCATGTGAGAAATGAGACAAATATATCATAGCTCTAGCATGACATCTTCACGGTCAAGCGGATTGACCATCCTCTTCACTCAAGGGCATGTTATAGAAGCTCCACAGCTTCATGCCTTTGGCAGTATCTTTGGAGCAGTAGAAGGCATACAAGAATGCCATAATGGTGTTAGTTTTCTTGGTGGCTATTGATCGTACATAGGATGCCATTCTATCCTAGTTACTTACGAATGCTACCATAACTTCCATGGAGGAAGCATACCACAGTCTCAGCAGGATCATCGTCCCATCACCGACTTCCTCTCAGACCTCCTCGAATATGGTCACATCTCGCGGTAGAGGACCTTCTCAGTTCACAGGGCACAATGCTCGTGGTAGGAGAGGTGCTCGCACATGTCGTCCACACATTTATTGTCACTGCTCTGGTCACTCCGAGGATACATGCTATTCGAAGCATGGTTTTCTGATCTCTACATGTGTCGTTGAGCAGGTTGAGACCCATGTTGCTCCTATCACTGCTATTGATTAGATATTCGAGGAGTTTGTCTCCGTCTGAGAGAGATCATGCCTCTCGCATCTGAACCCTCTAGTGCTCCTTCAGACTCATGTGACATCGCGACCTCAACATCTGCCAGTACTTTAGGTATTGTTTATGCCTTTATCGGTTGTCACATGGCATATATGATAGAGTCAATAATGGATTATGGTGCATCTCATCATTAATGCAAAGATAGAGCTCAGTTCACATCGTACATATATATACCTTCTGACAGATCATTTGCCATTGCAAATGGGAATTATTTCCCTATTACTGGGAACGGGGAAATCTTCTTAATGTCATCCATGCGTGTGTAGAATGCTTTTCAAGAACCTGATTTTTTGAAGAAATTATTATCTATTAGTCAAATCACCAAGGATTTGCATTGTCATGCCATATTTGACCGCTACATGTGTTTAAAGACATACTCACGGGCATGGTGATTGGATGTGGCCACGAGCAAGGAGGTTTTTATAAATTGATCGAGTCTCTATACAATGATGCTTCTTCCATTCTTATTGGATCAGTCTCTCTGTACATGTGGCATCTTCGATTTGCCCACCATCCTCTACAGAAGTTGTGTCAAGGCATCCTAGAGATATCTTCTCGGTCCACCTTTCAATGCAGCCTGACAAGCATCACCAGTTGACTGTTCCTGGTCATCGGAATCATAGTAGTAGTAGCTTTTTTGAGTTGGCTTACTTCGATATTCGGGGTCCCCAACATATTCTTGCTCATTAGGAGCATTGTTACATCTTGTAGCAGCTGGTGATTTTTCTAGACTGTCATGGGTTTTTCTTTTAAAAAACAAGTTTGAGGTTGTGTCTGTTATTTATTTATTTTATTCATGAAATAAAGAACATTTTTCTGCTACTATCAATTAACTTTGCTTTGACAATGCTTTGGATTTCTGCATTTTATAGCTTGCTCAGTGTTAGGAGAGAGAATTTGTTTCTCAAGAAGGATATTTTCTCTCTTATACCTCATGTCTTTGGCTCTATGGCTTTCATTCATTATTTTAGTTTTGTTCGTGACAAGTTATCTCATAGATCTGTCAAATGTTTGTGGGCTACTCCCGGACCCAGAAAGGGCACATGTGCCTTGATCTTGATCGACGAAAGTACTATGTCGGTGATGGTGTCACCTTCTTTGGGTAAGCCATGTATTTTTCTTCTACATGTGATGGGTTTTGATTCCTTCTGACTCTAGAGGGAAGATCTACATGCATCATCCTATGCCACTACCCCCTCCTGCTGTGATTCCTCCTTCGCCATCACTACCTTCACCACTCTCACCTCCTATTGTGGTTGCTTCGCCACACCCACCTCCTAATACATTAACTTAGTTTTTGCCACATTTTTACATTCGCAGGCCACCCTCTGTACCCTCTGCTCGTGAGCCCACCTCATCATCTAGCATGCCGCATGTATGTTCTGAGCGCTTTCTTTCTACTGATGGCACTGGTGATTTGTCTATATATCATGTTACTTTATATGATGAGGGTGGGTCTTCTTGAGAGGCTACTTTATAGGTCACAAATGACACAGAGGGCCTTAATGTGCACATTGCTTTCCAAAAACAAAGGCGTACATGTTTAATGTATCCCATCATTGCTCATGTTTCTTTGAAGTGACTTTCAATGGATTTCGAGAGATTTTTTATTGGTGTCTAAGCTGTGGATATTCCATGAACATATCAGGAGACTGTGCAAGATAGTCAGTGGTGTCTTGCTATGGAGGAGGAGCTTGGTCACTACACCTAAGGGGCTTTTGTGGTTGGCTGCAAATGGGTGTTTACAGTGAAACATTGTGCATATGGTTGAGTTGATCTCTACATGGCTAGGTTAGTGGCCCATGGGTTCACATAGACTTATAGGGTGGACTATTAAGATATGTTCTCTCATGTAACGCATAATTCTACCATTCGGATCCTTATCTTTGTTGCAGTTGTACGGGATTGGTCCCTATCCTAAATAGATTTAAAGAATAATCTTTTACATGGTGATATGCAAAATCACCTGGGTTCGCTGCTAACGGTTGAGTTCATGCATACGTAGGAAATTTGGCAGTGCATGGGCATGCATATTTTGATGATAACAAAACTTGTGTTGTTAGTTAAATCTTGTGCAGATAGACAAAACCTTGTGTAAAGCTTTTAGCTAGGTTAAGAGCGGGAAAACTACTAGAACAAGAAGAAGCTCAAGCTTAGGAGCTAAAATTTATGGGAAGAGAAGCTAAAAAGCTCAAAGGAGTTTCCAGCTAAGGAACTTCAACTCAAGTTCAAGAAATGATCTAAAGCTCAATAAGAAGATGAAGTCTTTGCTTTTATTGAGTCCTACTTCTGTAATTGTCTTAGAATATAAAAGACCTTAAATCATGTATATTCAATTTCAGCCCTTCAACCTTGACTTTGACTTTCAGGTCAAAGACTCAAACTGATCGATCAGCCACTTTACACTGGCCGATAACACATGATCGATCAACCTTGCTTTCTTGATCGATCAATATTTGAATTATAATGGCTCTATTTCCGATCGATCAATTTTGATTTCTAATCGGTTACCTTTTGATTCTGATCAATAATCCAAATCCTCATGATCGATCATTTGATTCTTATTGATTATCATAGTATCGTAATCAATCATATTCCATTTCAGGTAGACTTTTGAAGCTGATTTTATTCTAGATTCGTTTACGATAACTAATTTTTCAAAGCCAGCATCTATGAGATCCTTAGACCTATAAACATGGTTTCAGATTTCGTGAAATATCGACGAAATTTTGTCGAAATTTCGATTTCGACATGGGACAAAAATTTCGAGCAAAATGCCAATATAAAGGCCTTCCTTCACAAATGTTGCTTGATTTGGGCGAAATGTGATTGAATTGCACCAAAATTTTGATGAAATTTCATTTCAACATCGTATAAATACGATATCCGATATCAAAATTTAAAATCTCACCTATAAATAAGACCATATACCTTACTTGATCAATACATAACAAAGAATAACAAGCTCTCCACTCTCTACTTTCCACTCTATATTCCGAGAAAAAGATAGAAGAGCTATTTTCTGTTGTATTCTTCATAGCCATAACTCTGGTATTGTGTGTTCGATTCTTACGAGCAAGCTTCCCACTCTATAACATTGTTTTAGTTTTGCCTCTTATTATTCATTGCATATTTATCTTTAATATTAAGACTATTAGGTTTGATTTTCTTGTATACAATTGAGTTGGTCATGTAATCAAATCATATTTTAATACGATTGGGTTTCCTGTGTAAGCAACTTGGTTTAGTGGTAAGACCCGTGTGAATAATGTTGAAAGCTCGAGTCAGGAGACATGCTGTAATTTTTACCCAGGATGGTTTCTGCGTTAAATACCAGTGCACTTGTGATTGATTGTCTACCTTGTGATTGAAAGTTCTATATAACGATGAGATTCTTTTAGAATATTGTGATTGTTGCCATCGACATCATTCATTCGATCCACCCGCACCCTTCAACCAGTATCCATGTATGAGATAGGTAAACCAACAATGGAATGTCAGAAGGCTTGCAAACCTCGTAAGGTTTTCTTTGGCCTTAAGCAGAGTCCCAATGTACAGTGACAATCTACCTCGATGTGCTTGATCCTCTCATGAAAGGTACGGTTGTTGGCAATGAAAAGAGTATCTTGGTTGTTGCATCATAGATGCATGGGAAGAGGCACAACAATATCTAGGTCCGTTAGAACAGATCCGACCCACATCATCTCATTGCTCCCATGCATCATGGTTATGTACTCTGACTTAGCACTAGATCTAGTAACCATAATTTCCATGACACCAAAAAGCTCCCTATTGACACTACAAAGCTTGAGGTAGATTTCCTCTCCTTGGGGATCTTGCATAGTCTGCATCTACACATGCAGTTATGACATGGGATGCTCCCTATTAAAGAGCAATCTAATACATGAAGTGGACTACATATATCTCATAATCATGTAAACCACTTTCATGTGTCTGTCTTGGCTACTCTATAAACTGGCTTATTTTGCTCACAACAAAGGAAATGTCTGGCCTAGTAATGATTACATAGAGGAGCTTCTCAATGAGTTCCCTAGATCTCCTTTTGTTCACCTCCGCTCTATCATCAACATATAACTTCATGCTGGGATCCGCGAGAGTTGTGACTAGTCTACAATCTACCATGCATGTCTACAGCATGGGTGCTAGCGTCATGTACGGCGCCCGCGACCACCGACGCATAACTGCGATGCCCCCGCACACCACCATCAGGTGAGAAAGCCTGAACGGCCACAGACTGTCGTGTCGGTCCGTGAGCAAAAACAATCTTGCATGAAGCACAACGGTGACCCAAGCCCCCGCATGAAAAGCACCTCAGAGGGAAAGATTAGGAGGACGCCATGTGTCCACGAAAATCACAGTGGAAGCACCTTTTCCCCGGTTTCTTGTGGGAAACATGCATCCACTCCCCGCCAACACCATCCACTAACACATCGCCACCCGCTGGGTCCGGAACGACCCTCTCCTCGCCGCGCGCGACCCAATGCCACACCATGCTTCAGCTCATAAAAGAGCACTTTCGATAGTTGAATGCAGACAACGTGAACACATTTTCAAGAAGGTAGTACATATATGTTTGTGAAGATAGAAAAAAGAGGTTCGCTCAGTATCTTAGTAGTCTTGCAGACTGAACTCTCAGTTTCAAAGGACATGCTTTTGTTTGGGAGAGACGAGAAGGACATGCTATAAGTTTTATCTATCATTTGCTTATCATGGGGAGTCACGGGTAGATACATTCAAGTATTATGCAGTTCTTCTGAATTTCATGTCGGGTAACAATTGATTGCATACTGTAGAGGTTTACGTTATGTCATGATGTATTGTTACGTATTTCTTATTTATCTCATGTACGTCTATGCAATTTACCCAAGGGTTTTCTCTCTATATAAGAGACCCGAGGGCTCTATGGAATAACACAAAAGAGTATTATTGACTCTGACATGGTATCAGATCCAAAACCCTAATCTAGGGTTTCTCTCCACCCGCCCCCCTCCCTCCTTCGCCCCCCCTTCGGCCGCCGCCTTCATCCCTCCGTCCCCAGCCCGCCGCCTCCAGCCTCCCGCCGAGGCCCCGCGCCTCCCCAGCCCGCCGCCACTAGCCTCCCACCGCCGCCGCCGCCTCCCGCCTTCAGCCGAGGCTCCCGCCTTCTGTCGCTGTTCTTCACAGTCGCCGAGGCTCCCCGCCTCCTCGCGGCGTTTCGTCTCCGGTCGGCGTCGAGTCTACGATGGGTTCAAGTGCATAAAGTCTACATATGCACTTGAATCCAGACGGATCTTTGTAGACGCCAATCCTTTTGTCTATCATCCCTAAGTTGTCTTCTCCGGCGATATATCAGAACAGAAGTTTGATATGCCCGCCATAGGTGCCTTTAAAGGTTCGGCACCAATAGTCAAAATGGACGGGACGAACTACGAACTCTGGGCTATGCAGTTCCTGAGTCTTATGAAGTCATGTGGTAAGAAGCATATTCTTACCGAAGATGAGCCGCCAGAGAAGACATGGATATATGCCTCATGGGAGCCACCCTCTGATGAAGTCATGTGGTAAGAAGCATATTCTTACCGAAGATGATGCCTACGCCAAGGTCTGGCTGTCAGGGATGCTCACGATGGAGATTGCCAACAACGTACTCCATCAACCCACCGCCAAGGCGATGTGGGATATTCTGGATACGACATATTCTCAAGTGAGAAATGAGACGAAGATGCTGCAGTTGCAGCATGATATTTTTACCACGAAGCAAAATGGTCGGCCTCTTCATTCTCTATACACGTCCATGTGTGGGATGTTCGAGAAATTATACAGCACCATTCTGCTCACAGCCACCCCCGAGCAGCAGAAGACGTTTCGCAATGCTACTATGGTAGGGGTTCTACTTGCTGCCCTGGATCCAGAGTACGAGGCAGCCCGTTCTCAGATCCTCGTTGATGCTACTATTCCTCCAATGGAGGAAGTCTACAAGAGGCTTAGTCGGATCTCTGTTCCTTCTAGTGCAGCAACTCCATCTCCGTCAGCAATGGCGGTCTTTAGAGGACGAGGTAGTTCGTCCTCCTTTCGTGGCCGAGGAGGTCATGTGAGTTCAACATGCTCATTTTGTCGTCGCACTGGTCATTCCGAAGATACATGCTATTCCAAGCATGGTTTTCCTCCTTCTGCACGTGTAGCTGATCATGTTCAGGCTCCGCCAGCCTCTACTCCCGATCACAGGTTTGAGGAGCTAGTGGCAAGGCTTCGAGACATAATGCCACAGACATCATCAGAGGGTGCTGATACATCAGACGTTGCGGCTTCTGTGTCGGCTAGTACATCTGCTACTGCCAGTACCTCAGGTAGTACTTCTGCCTCCTATCATAACCATGATCTCTCAGGTTGGATTGTTGACTCTGGAGCCACCCATCATCTCTGCCGTGATAGAGATAATCTGCAGTCCCACAGAGCTATTCAGTCTGGTCGCTCCGTACTCATTGCTGATGGCACTCATTCCCCTATTGTCGGTGAGGGGGAGACTGTTTTGTTGCCCTCCATGCACTTACAGAATGTTCTACATGCACCAGAGTTCTCCATGAATTTATTATCAATTAGTCATATTACAAAAGATTTGCACTGTCGTGCTATATTTGACTCATCTTCTGTCATTTTTCAGGACATACTAACGGGCAGGATGATTGGCTGAGGTTCTGAGCACAATGGCCTCTATCGTCTAGTACGGAACTCCTACGCTGGCGTATCACTACACTCTCAGGGATCCGTTTCTCCATATACATGGCATCTTCGCTTTGGTCACCTGCCACTCCAGAAAATGCGTCACCTCCTGCCTCAGATCTCTCCGAATTCGTCATTTCGTTGTGAAGCGTGTTAGTTAGGGAAGCACCATCGTTCTAGCTTCCCTAGTTGTTAGGGTCGGAGCAGTCGCT
The DNA here is from genome assembly GCA_037367405.1 of Ottelia alismoides. Classification (NCBI taxonomy): domain Eukaryota; kingdom Viridiplantae; phylum Streptophyta; class Magnoliopsida; order Alismatales; family Hydrocharitaceae; genus Ottelia; species Ottelia alismoides. The sequence goes on from JAZKJV010008662.1 coordinate 175,975, forward strand.
CCCCATTTGAGTTATTTCATATAGATATTTGGGATCCGAGTCGTGTCCCAGATCATCAGGGGCACATGTTTTATCTTGTTGTGGTTGATGATTTCTCTCGAGTGTCTTGGACTTTTCTTCTTAAAAATAAATCTGAAGCATGACGTATTATCCAAAATCTTATCAATGAAGTGCAAAATGTTTTTTCGTCTACTGTTAAGTACGTGCGTACTGATAATGCATTGGAGTTCTGCACTCGTTCTCTTGCTCAATTTCTTTCCTCTAAGGGCATTATCCACCAAACCACATGTGCGTATACATCTCAGCAAAATGGTGTCGCAGAATGAAAACATCAACACTTTCTTGATATTGCTCGTACATTACTTATTCGGAGTTGTGCACCATTAGCCTTTTGGGGGGATGCTATACTTACAGCACGCTATCTGGTCAATCGTATGCCTTCTACCGTTCTTGGGGAAAGGCCCCTATCTCTATTCTCTTTCCTGACAAAGACCTGTTTTCACTTACCCCTCGTGTCTTTGGGACTGTCGCTTTTGTTCACCGCTTGCCTCCAGGAGTTGACAAGCTCTCTCCTAGAGCTGTTAAGTATGTGTTTGTGGGCTACTCGAGGACACAAAAAGGATATCGTTGCTATGACCCCATCCATGAAAAGTACTATGTGAGTATTGATGTTACATTCTTTGAACCAGTTATGTACTTCTCCCCTGCAGGTGACAGATTAGTTTCCTCTACATCCATAGATACTAATATCTATGTGCCCCTACCTCCAAGTCTGGGTCAATCTGAGTCCACTACACCACCACCTCCACCACCACCACCTCCCATTCTACCATTCCCTAGGTTTTACACAAGGCGGTTAGGGCCTGCTCAAGCTACACGTCAACCATCCAGCACGCCTCAGGTATATTCTGATGTTATCACTAATGATGAGTCAGATAATGCACCAGTGCAGGACCCTTTGCTACAGGAGGTGGATCCACCAGTCAGCACAGTGATAGACGATCTTGATCGTCCTATTGCTTTTAGGAAGCAGAAAAGACAATGTGCATCATATCCTCTTGCGTCGCAAGTGTCATTTCATCGTCTCACTGGTGATTTCCAGAGATTTGCAGCAGTTGGCTCGTCGGTTGAGATCCTACGGACTTATCAAGAAGCCATGAAGATTGATTGCTGGCGTCTAGCTATGGAGAAGGAGATGCGTGCCTTACAGTCTCGAGGGACTTGGTCTCTAGTTCCCATTCCTCCAGGTGCCTCTGTGGTGAGTAGCAAGTGGGTGTTTACGGTCAAATATCATGCAGATGGGTGGCTGGACAGATACAAGGCCAGACTTGTCGCACGTGGATTTACCCAAACCTATGGGGTAGATTATTTGGATACATTTTCACCAGTGGCTCGACACTCCACTCTTCGCATTCTCCTATCTGTTGTTGTGGTACGTGACTGGACCATTTTTCAACTTGATGTCAAGAATGCATTCTTGTATGGTGATCTACAGGAGGAAGTCTACATGCAGCAGCCACCGGGGTTCGCTGATGAGGGGGAGACTCAGATGGTGTGCAGACTTCATAAGGCTATCTATGGCCTTAAACAAAGTCCACGGGCATGGTTCCAGAAGCTCTCCCAGCTGATTGAACGCCAGGGGTTCAAGAGATCAAATGTGGACCATTCATTGTTTATCCAGAAGACTCCTAGAGGTACGGTTGTCGTCATGGTATATGTTGATGATATTCTGGTTACAAGAGATGATACTCAGGGAATTGAGATGACCAAATCTCTTTTGGGGGGTCAGTTTATTACGAAGGATCTAGGCACGATACGATATTTTCTGGGGATAGAGTTTGCAAGAAATGCACAAGGAATGGTAATGACTCAAAGAAAATACGTCACAAACTTGCTAGTTGAAACATGAATGGTTGGATGTAGACCGTCGAGCACGCTATGGACCCAAGCATGAAGATGTACGACAATGATACCGAAGAGAAGACAAAAGAAGATACAGAGAGATGGTGGGTAAGCTTCTATACATCACCATAACTCGATCGGATATTGCCTTTGCAGTAAACCGGGTGAGTCAATTTATGGAGCAGCCTAGGCAAGTTCATATGGAAGCCTTGTATATGATATTGAGATATCTGAAGTTTTCCCCAGGCACAGGTTTGCTATTTAGAAAAGATACAGATCTGTCTATTTCAGCTTGTGCAGATGCAGACTATGCAGAATGTCCAAAGGATCGTAAATCTACTTCAGGATTTGCTGTCTTCATAGGAAGCTCTTTGGTTTCTTGGAAAAGCAAGAAATAGACTGTTGTGGCGAGATCCAGTGTTGAATCCGAATACAGAGCCATGGCACAAGCAAGCGCAGAGGTTCGAGCGGTCTTAGAAGATTTGAATGTAAATGTCTCCTTACCCATGAATCTTTAATGTGACAACCAGGCAGCATTGTTCATTGCCAATAATCCAGCTTTTCATGAAAGAACAAAACACATCAAGGTAGATTGTCACTATACTAGAGACATGATCCAGAAGGGATTGATTTCCACTTCAGACATCACTTCAGAGGACCAGACTGCTGATATATTACCAAGCCATTGCTCAGAGGACCTTTCCAGAGATGTTCTTCCAAGCTGAGCATGATTGATATCTATGCTCCATCTTGAGGGGGAGTGTAGAGGTTTACGTTATGTCATGATGTATTGTTATGTATTTCTTATTTATCTCATGTACGTCTATGTAATTTACCCAAGGGTTTTCTCTCTATATAAGAGACCCGAGGGCTCTATGGAATAACACAGAAGAGTATTATTGACTCAAACACATATCGTGTCACATGTCTTGTTTTCTAGTTAATGTCAATGCTTCACCATCGTGATTCCCTCATTTACTAGATTTAATGATCCATGGTAATCTCTCTGCTTTAGTGTATTTTGTTCAAGTCCATGGCAGCTCAATGATTTTTTGCAACAAAATCGTCACTGTAATGGCTTGTTTCAAATTTTACTTTACAATATTAAAATGACAGCTTTTTCCTTTTTTATATGGTTTCAACTATATTATTGTTTTCTGAAGAACAACCTATCCTACTTAATTGGGGGAAGACTTGGTTTTTTCTGGTATTGTAATATGATTTTCTGCTGACCTAACACCTATACTTTCCCTTTTTATTGAATCTTGGGAGTGCTTGACTTAGGTATAATTGACTCTAACATGTAATAGAGGAAGAGCTTTGTAAAAATGTTAACAAGCTGATCTTCGTCAGAGTCGTTAGCACGTCAAGGTTTCATGTCTATTTTGATAGGGTGATGATGAACCCATGAGATATAAGTCCATGATGATTTTGATTTCTCTAATATCTGTTGCTATGATAGTACAATACTTCCCGATTCTATGGGGACAACAAGGCTCTTTTAGGATTACTGAAATCTGAAGCGATACAAGTGGTAAATGCAGTAATTCAGTGTATCATGTGATGGTATAATCTAATTAGTTTGCATCCAATTGCCTTACAAATTGGTCAGTTAATCAAGCTAATCATACTCAGACCTGTAGATCATCATCTATACTTTATTGATCATTTGACAATTCCATAGAATCACCTTAAATTATAAACAGGATCTTAGCATAACAAAGATGAGCATAGAACAAGTAAATAATAGAGTTTGACAAAAACCGGAAATGGGAAATCCTTCTTAACAATGATAAACGAAAAATGCGGGGTAACTTTTAATCTACATTACACGGAAAAATCTTAGAGGTAATGAACAAGGTTATGGATTAAATTATCTCGCCTCTACAGTCAAAGTTTATACATGGTAGACAAATAAGTGATATCCTGATGATGGCCATGAAGATCATAGCTGATTGGAAAATACGTCGTGTGAAAGGCAATCTATGGAAAGTAGATTTTTCCAAAGCATGTGATATAGTTGACTGGTGGTTTCTTTGGGCAGCATTAGCGAAACAGAGGTCCCAACTATCAGGATATTCTGAATAAAGTGCTGCATGACCACAGCATCTTACTCGATAATGGTAACCGGTCATCTTGAGGGCGTGTTCTTTCAACCGCAATGGGGAGTAAGACAAGGCTGCCCCCCCCCCCCCGTTCCTATGCTTTTTGTTATAACCGCTGATGTTATGGTCTTATGGTCAAGCGGGTACTGCATCATGGTGTCACTGCAGGTTTTTCACTTGATGATATCAGTATCCCCCTTCTACAGTACGCAGGCAGATGACACAATCTTTTTCATTGAAGGCAGTAGAGAGGAAGCTAGAAGGATAACTACAACGCTTGAGATTTTTGGAGAGCTTTAGGGCTTGTTCTCAATCACAATAGCTATCATGTTTAGTATGACAGAAATGGAGGCTCGTGCATGTAGTGTAGAGTTGGGCACATAAAGAGGATCTTCGTGAATATGTTACCTAAGTCTACTTTTGATCAGTGGTAGGTTCAGAATGTCTGATTGGTTGCCTATAGTAGAGAAATTGGAAAGAAAGTTGGCAGGCTGGAGGGCAACCTATCATGGAGAGGATGATTAGTGCTGATAAAGCTCGTTCTCATGGCAATTCATGTGTTCTTCATGTTTGCATGCCTCCTCTCACTGGGACTCATCATCACCTGGAGATGATCATGCTAAGATTTCTATGGAGCGGGGCAGGCAAAGATGGGTCAATTGTTCATCTAGCAGATTGGGGAACAGTTTCGTTCCCAATTCTACAGGCAGCCTCAACATCTCCCATCTAGAAATTATGAATGAGACTCTTCTTATAAAATGGGTTAGCAGGATTTGGGGTAAAGATAAAGATCTGTGTTATAGACTTATTCGTCGTACATATTGCATATAGGTACAGGGCAGCATTTCCGACCATCCATCATTCTTTCCATCGACCTTTTGGAAAGGAATCAGATCACTAATGTTGAGGATTTATGATCTTTTCCGCTCGATTCTTAGCAACGGTTTCTCCTATTTTTGGTTAGATAATTTGACCGGTAATGGTACATAGGCTTCACGTTTCCTACATCTCTTTGCTCTGGCAGCGGAACATGAAGCAAAGGTCAAATATTGTTAGATCAACTGGAGTTGGATGCCCTCATTTCAGACAGATTTTCTAGATCAATGCTTAGAGGACTTCTTATGTCTTCTAGACTCCTCGAGTGACTTAATGGATCAACCGAAGGTAGAGACCATTGGGTATGGAAAGACAACATGTTCTTGATGAAATGAACTTACAGAGCAATGAACAGATCATCTCCTCCGGTAGTACACTTTGATCCAAGATACAAATTTGATTTAGGGCCTAAACCTTCCAAGTAGAATTAGCATCTTTTGTGGATGTTAAGACGAAGCGCATCATGACAAGAGACCATTGTGCAAGACTCTTTATAGGTATATCAAATTCGTGTCCCCTCTGTAGTTTTGAGATCGAGACGATGGACCATCTCTTTTTCCATTGTGGGATTTCTTCCCCTATTTAGCATGAGGTTGGTTTAGAGTGGCTTAATCTGCATAACTCTGATACATCTAGAATCTTTACATTTAGCAAAACATAGGCCCAGAGATGAGCTCCTTTTACCACTAGTGGTTTTTTTAAGCTCAAAAAAAAGGGGGAGACACTCAACGGTGTTCGCCCCAATATATTAAAAAGTTTACCACTAATGGTTATTTGGGCGTTGTGGCTTGCTAGAGATAGCATGATGTTTTACACTCAACGTTTTATGTGGATAATATAATTTTGCATCAAGTCATGGCTTCTGTAAATTTTTGATAAACTTCCTTTTTAATATATTTGGGCGGACACCATAGCGTGTTTCTCCCTTTATTGGATCAAAAAAATAAACATACCTATTTCCATGAAGTTATAGTGTGGCAACCATGCAACCTCTTCATTGCAAATAATCAAGTCTTTCATGAGCGAACAAAACATGTAGAAGTGGATTGTTATTACACAAGAGACATGATTCAGAAGGGGTTCATATCCACATCTCATGTCAGCTCTACTAATCAGATAGCATGCATTTTCACAAAATCTTTGTCAAGAGACCCCTTTCAGAAATGAATATCCAAGTTGAGCATGGCGGACATCTATGCTCCAGTTTGAGGAGGCATGTAGAAGGAATATTCTAATATTTTATTTCTTTATTTGTCTTCTTTCTATATGTATCTCTCTTTCTATGTGTGTCCTATGGCCTCCCTTTGTAGCCTTAGGGTTTCCTCCCTATATAACGGACTTTTAGGGACTTAGAATAAACAATTCACTCAATTCCTTTCACTATATACATAACAATCATATATATACATATACATAACAATATACATATATTTAAATATCAGCATGCGTGTGCATGCATGTGTGTTTATGAGTGATTAAGTCTCATGTTTTTTGTTGATATACCTTGAATCCTAACCATCTGTCCGGTTGAACCCAATTGAAGAACCATCTTCTGCACACCCATTGCACCATATCCTATCAGCATGAGATCTCGTTGCCCGATCAACAAGTCTATGGGGGTGTTATGGGGACATAACCCGGTTAAGGAGGAACCTCGTAAATCTGTATGCACATGGTTTGCTTGTTGTGGTTGTTCGTGTTTGCTTCCGTTACTCGCAACATTTTTCTAGGAGAACGAGATTGTCTTCTCTGTTTGGTTGCTAGGGTACCCCAAGGTATCCTGGCATACCCCCAACTCCATCCTTGCATTCCTAAGTTGGGATTACTTGTATATGGACCCTACAATTTCTTTGGTATAATATTTTTAACCATGTTTAAATAAAAAAGTTAACATAAAAAACATATAGTGATCATTAAAAAAGTTAATATAACACAATCAATGTGACATCACATCACATTTATCATTCCAACCCCTCTAATCATCCAAACAAATACTATTCACAGGAGGTCACCTCAACCCAATCCGACCCAGTTTCCAACATGCCTTAGGGTTTTTGAGAGTGTTGTACTTTTACCTTCTACATGGTGGATTTGTGTGTACGTGTTAGGGTAAAGCATGGCATTAAGTCGTACGTTGCTCCAAGAGAATGCTTTCTCTAGGGTCTAAGTGTGTTGTACTTTATTAGAGTAAGGCACAGGATTAAGCCGCATGTTTTCTGGATAATGCCTTCTCTAGGGTGCTGAGTGCTTCATACTTATTTCTTTTGCATAGTAGACTCCTTTTTGTCATGGTTTTCTCCTTCTACTCTGAAAGTGCTTTTCCACGTATACTCTTTGTGCAGTCTGGTGATCCTTAATAGCTTTGTTATTAAATAGTAACATTCAGAACTCGTATTTGGTTAGTATCTTTAAAAAAGGACCTTATCGATATAATGTCATTAACCATCATTAAATTACTCCATTAAAAAGAGAGAGATCGTTAATCTTTTGTATCATATAGAAATGGAAAGTTCCGCTACCATAGTCTAGTGTTTCAAAAAGGAAGAAGGAAAGAAATGTGAATATGAAGATGAAAACTGAGCTTCACATGATTATTTCCTTTCGATTTCCTCACCCCTTTTAATTATCTTAAAATGCAAGGTCAAGGAATCAGGGTATTCATTGAATGATGATATTCCACAAAATAATAATTTACAAAATGTTGTTTGTGATACAATTATCTTTGTTTGAGGATCCCAATCTCTACGTAAATTGTTGAAGGCTTTATACAGTACCAATATAATCGACAATGAGGCCTAACATGTGTATATCAAGCTAACTTACAATTTTGTTATATGGCAATGTTTACCATCATCAAATTCACAGTTGCAGGACAAATATATGGATTACGATCAGAACTTTCAAAACTTTGACCAATATGCATCGGCAAATCATGGCAAATGTCGTCGCTCTGGTTCCACTTTACTCTGGAACTTGAGGCTGATATATTCCATTTCCTGAAGATCGCATTGAGTGCCTGAACTGCGCATATTTTTCAGTAGGTTGTGTTGTTATTATCAAACACAGGTACGCATTGAACAAGAGATACTGATCAAAGCAAATTTAATCTAATAGATGCAAGAATTACGAAAACGTAATCTTGAAGAACAACTCAACACGTTTACTTTAACAATGTGAATTCGAAAGATGCACTCAAACAAATGGTTGACCATGGGATTTGAACCATGGTTGCTGACTTTTGCACTTATAAGGAACCTGTAACACTAATGCAGATAATATTGTTTACATTCTGAAAAATCAAACAAGAGCCATCTTTGACAATATTAGACCACAAATGAAACGTGGCATTACTGGAGAAAATGGATAAATGTGATCCTACTATGTGTCAGCTATGAAAAATATATTCGTTCCCATCTATCCTTCAGTCCAAACTTTCTTCATATGCTTCGCGTAGAATAGCGACAGATTCTCAAGATTATACATGAATCACCTATTCTTACATTTCAAGGGGACAGTAAACTTTGGACTGAAATGGCTAGGTAGATTAAAACATCACATGCAAAAGAATACGAGGCAGTTCACCTTATGTATTATACAGAGGACGCCAACAGCTCACCACTGTTTAACCTGAAGACCTAATATGGGATTAGGGTTTAGTTTTTAGGAAAGCTGGACACAAAGTTGAAAAGGGAAAGTTACCCTCATTTTTCTATTACAAGGAGAATTGCACAAGGGGAAAATACGCAGGGACAGCTATCATTTATCTTTTGGGCTTTAGCTTCACGACCCCTATATCTTGTTCAGGAACACCACAGGTCCCCAACCCATATAATCTTTATAAGATTATATCTCAACACAATTACTACAATTTCTCTATTTTTCTAATTATTTTAGTCAAATTGTTATGTTTGACCGTAAGGACTTAAAAGTAAGAAAATTATTTAAAAAATCCCTCCATAAAATGTATTTTTGGGGGGTCTGTCCAATGAAGATTGATTGGTGATATGCATGCCTCCATCAACCTCAGCAAATTCACCATGTACAAGGGGTGCATTGGTAACTCAAATATGCACCTCCCATGTAACCTTAACTGTAATATATAAATCCTCATATTATACTCCAATTACATTCAAATATAGAAAGATGAGAGTCTAGTACAAGGAAGCACTAATCGAATTCAATCTCAACATTTTTATACCCCCTCTCCCTCTTCTTCCAACAGCCCCTCCCTACAACAATTGTTTATTTCAGAGCAGATCGTCTGATGTAACGATAGTTACAGCAGGTCTGATGTAGTTCTTTTTATTTTTATTTCGATTCTAAAATCTAACCTTATAGATTGAATATTAGATTAAATGCTCTGCATGTCCTACAAATTTCGCTCAAATCCAAGCTTATTTGCTGTTGTATCTTAATGGTCAATCAGTCGGTCAAAATATAAGCAACTTAAATTTAATTTAAAAAAACAGAATCTTAAACCATTAAAATAAAATAGCAAATAAGCTCGGATTTGAGCAAAATTTAGAGGATATGTAGAGCATTAATCTAGTATTCAATCCATAAGCTTGGATTTTAGAATCGAAATAGCAAAAAAAAACAGGTCTGCTGTAAAACAATCTGCTCTGTTTATTTTCCTCTGTTGTCGCTTTGCCCTAGTGAAACTCCCCCCTCATCCTCCGATCATGTCTTCTATTGTGCTTTGTTATAGTGTAAAAATCCCTTTTCCTTTTAATTTTGATTTTTTTACAGTTTCTTGACTTTGGATGTATTTAATATACACAAATACGTATGCATATGTGTATGTATTCTTATGTACGAACTAAATTGTACCGAAACTAAACAAGTTTATCTTCACCGGGGTCAGATCGCATATTAACCCAGTTCGGAGAATGTCTGTGTAATATAAAATATCTGCAGGCGTATACACACAAAATCTCCAGATATAGCTTTTTCCAAAGTAACGATGGGATAATGAACATGCATGTCCCTTGCAGAAGAGAATTGAGAGTGACCTAAAGAACAAAAACCTAAAAATCTTTGATCCAATATGATCAGCAAATTTCCTTTCTTTTTTTTCCCTTCAGTCGCACCCTTCCTCCCCGCAGGAGATCGAAGTTAAATTTGAATCGAGATTCTCCTGCTACTGAACAAAGAGCGACCTAAATTCCGACCAGAAATCTGAACAGGCTGCATCAAGAAACAGAGACCAGGATCTCCATACCTTCCACCGGGTCGGTCGTCGGCGAGGAACCAGCTGCAGATTCCACAGCGAAGGAAGCAACAAGAGCAAACGCCACCGCCACCACCTTGAAGAGAAGCATAGGCATATGAGCAGCAGCAGCAGACATCTTTCTTCTCGTCATGCTTTCTCCTATCTGGGGAAGATACGGGAGTGCGAGAGAGGCTTTTAGAAATTGACCACCATCCAAGAGTGTGGAATCAAAAACTGTAACATGGATTTTGTTTATTCGGTAAATATAATTGTCAATGACTTCGTCAGTATATTTATTATTCTTAGAATATTGACATGCTTTCCTTTCGCATTAAACAAAGACGGCCCGCCATCGGTAGTTGTTTTGAGGGTGTGTGTGAAATGGCCCGCAGTACGACGGAGATAAAGATTATTTGAATGTTTTCTTCCGCCGCAATCAATGACAGAAAAAGAACGTTTGTTTGGTTATGAGTCGGATAGATATTTTCTCATTCGGCCTGACGTGGGAATTAGGGATGTAAACAACTCGAATCTAAGTGAATAATTCAGGCTCGGTTTTTTTATCATACTTTCAAGTTGGGGTATGTTCGGTTCTCGATAAAATAAAAACTATAACCGGGTTCGGTTCTGCTCGGATAAGGTTCATAAAAGTTCGGTCCGACTCGTTAAAATTTCATTTAAGAATAAATATTATGCAAATGTTTATGTTCAAAGAGACAAACCGCATATGCAGAGAAGGGTTTTGTGGGTTTCGGAGATAGAGAATAGGGACTTAGGGAGAGGATGACTGGACGGGTTTGAGAAAATAAGTGAATACCCTTATGTTAATATAGAATATATTTTTTCCTTATATATACAATACGTATGTATATATACTTTTATGTATGTATGTGTGTATATAATCGAATTTTTAACGAATCGAACCTGAGCGAACCAATATTTTTGAGGTTGGGTTCATTTATTTAATCGATCCCAAACTAGTATTCAGGTTCGGTTCGTTTATTTTTTAATCGAATCTGAATTGAACTTTTAGCGAGCTGAATCTGACCGAATGTCGAACCTGAGAATTTTCTGACAGTCCTACTTGGGATTATCGTTGTGCCCTCGATCTCGCGTGCGGTTGGAAATCGATCAACCATGGAAAAAACGACTCGATATGATAACTGGGAGCAAAGTTCATGTATGCCTTAATCTTCAAACTTTATTAGTTATTTCTGATGGTAAAAATTTTATTTTGGTGTATACCATATATAATGATTTAGTTATAATGCCTCTACAAGAGGCAGTTTCCTACGAATTTATTCACGGAAACAACAATAAGTGCCTATTTAAGAGACACTTTTGGTTTTAGCTAGGAGATGGCTCTCAATAGTATCACAGATATAAAAAATCTATAGGTAAATTCTCCTCTTCAAGAACCAGCTTACCTATGATACGTAGCATAATAAATTTTCTACCATTAGATATGGCTATGGAGCTATTCCTCGCAAAACTAAATTTTCTAGGTTATCCCCTTTGATTATTTTATCATAGTATGAATATATCTGCATGTTCTTCGGGACATCTCTCCAGCTTTTAATTCAATTTTGCAAAATTAAACATGAGAGATTAAGACTGCAATTCATGTTTTATTGAGGAAAGTCTGCACATAAGCTCTAGTAAGAAATTATCGTTACAATGTAATCGCTGTATACTTTGTATTTACGCCCGGATATTCAATAAAATGGATAAATAATATCGGATAATTTAGTGATTCATTGGTATATCTTCTGGTTTTAGATTTATGCCAACTAATTTTATTTATTGTGAAATTATATTCATTGTTATCGAAATTGGCAACATGTGTTGCATTTGTTGCTATTTCAATGGTAAGGAGTCATATAACAACGTTTATACATTGACTTTCATGAAAAAATCATCTAGTTGTTAAATTAGAGATGATTAATACTAGGGATGCAAACGGATACGGATATATCCGTATCCGATCCGTCACCGTATCCATTTTATACATATTTCGACATCCGTATCCGTATCCGTTTTAAAATGGATACGGATATGGATATCGTTTTGATATCCGCAAACATCTGCATCTGTATCTGTATATCCGTTTTCGTATATAAATATAGTCATAGATTTATTTTTACCTCTATATTTCATAATTCCCTACCACCTTTTACCATATTTATATAATTTTTATGATACAAATACATTTAGTAAATTAATATCATGTATTTTCCATCCAATTCTTATATATTTAAGTCGATTCTATAGAGTATTTCTAAAATTACTCCTGTACGATCAGTATCCGTTTTACATCCGTATCCGTTTTTAAGGATATGGTAAGATAATTTTAATATCCGTCAATATCTGTATCCGCATCCGTATTCGTATTAAAAAATGGATAAGGATACGGTAATACCTATATCCGTATCCGTATCCGACCGTTTGCATCCCTAATTAATACACATTTTGATGAAAAGTCAATGAACAGTCATCACTATAAATAGTTATCAATGAATGTGTCATCCATTGTGAATATAAGGATAAATAATAGCTTGACAATGAAAAATACTTGTCGTGATAAAGTTAGCATCAAACGATAATGACAAGCATTATTAAATTAATCATCACCATAGACAATTTTGTTCACGTAGTCTCATGTGTGTGTGAGCATGAAAATTATACACAGATGAGATGCTCTCCCTCATCTAAATACTTAATAAAACTATCACATGTTAATTCCCACCAAGTTTATAATAAATGACAATGGATCATAAAAACTATTAGTATGAAAGCAACCATACTTGCAAAAATCGGTCGACGAGGCCGATTAATCGGTCCGATTAAAAGAGTCGAAGGCCTGGTCAACTCGACTAAGGCCAAATCGGCCATTAGTCGGGTCAAGCGACCAGTCATCTTAGTCAGCCGACTAAGCGATCAACTTTTTCAAGAGGGTCCGGGCACCTGTTTAATGAGAAATTTGATGCTCGATGCTTCAAATCAGATCCCCATTTCTCTTCCATTCGCGAAACGACGAAACCTCATTTCTCCCTTCGAAACCCTATCTAGGTCCAGGCGGCAGCTATCGCCACTCGTCCTCCCACCGCTCCTCCATTCGTTGCGCCTCCTCTTGCTCCAGCAGCATCACGACCCTCTTCTCTCGCTCCAACCTCAAACTTCGATTTCCCCTAGCCTTCCCGTAGAAACTCTCCACTGTAATGAGAAGCTGCTTTTTTGATAGTCGCGAATGCGGTTGAGAGTTGATTTCTCTTTCATAGGTTGTTTCATGACAATTGACTGTGAAAGCTGTAGAAGGAGTTCTTTCCTAAGTGTGAGTTGAGAATTCTACTACTTCACGCGGGAAAACTGCTCTACTACCGCTGGCTAGTTATAGGTCATTGAGACCAGCATCGAAAGAGCCCAACTAGATATAAGCTTCCTAGCCTCTCTTCATTCAGCTGCTCTTAGCCTCTGACCTCTCCTAACGCAGTGGATATAACGAGGTTAGGGTTTCCCTTTTTTATCTTTTCGGATTTTTTTAAAATAACCTTAGTTACTTGTGCTGCGAAATGAGATATTGGGGTTTTCATTGGGTTTATTTGTGCTACAAGTTTTTAGCTTTCCAAATCTTAGATTTTATACAAAATGGATAAGGAGAAAGATAGTATCCAGACTTAGTTTTTATACAAATAATTTGGGTTTATTTGTGTTGTGAATTGAGTTATATCTTGTTCATATACTATCGTATTATACGTCTTATTGTAAGGGGTTATGTAAAAAAAATAAGGACCAATTGTTGGGTTTACCGCACGGAACGAGGTTAACTTTCTAGGTTGAATGTTCCTATTTAAATGTTGGATGTTACTATTTAAACGTTGCAAGTTTAAATGGTGCAAGTTTTTATCTTTCTAAATTTAAATTTATTATTGCAAAAATCATCTTTGATACAACATCTCATATTTTCCAGATGTTTTTAGTTATATTTAAATGCTACAAATGTAGCTTTCTAGGTTTAAATTTATTATTGCAAAAATCATCTTTGATACAAAAGTTATGAAATTAATTCTAGTTCTTAATTTTTGTTCCTATTTAAATGAAATTGTTTAATCTTCTGTAAAGTTGTAGCTTGATTTTTGTAACTGTCATATTTTTAGTATAAATTTCATTACTTACTAGCAGAAAAGTAATTAGTAGCTTTATTAATTTATTTATGTCAAGATTTATTAACTTATGAGATTTTTGACAAGGTACATGACCACACCCCCATGATTGTTGCTTCTGATAGTGCCTCGTCTTTTTATGTGCCAGCGGGATCTAAGGCACCATACGGCTCCTAGGTCACCTTGAGCAGCCCAACACCGTAGCATGTGACACTTCCTTGAAGTTAGAAGTGATCTAAGGCACTCCAACTATTTGATTTTGAAGCTTTTGGGGTGATTTCAGACCTAGAAATCACCCCCTCAGTGTTCGGGTACCACCAAAGTTGATGGGAACGGTTGTGGCACGAGTTTGCATACACAACGCTTCCCTATATGTTCGTGTAGACATGTTTGCTTCAGTCTATTGCCCCAGTTTTCATCTCTTTTCGGCATTATGTTAGACTCATTAGAGAACAAGGTTATCATCCCATCTTCGGGCATCTTCAAAGATCCGAGACCCATTGTCAAGATGGATGGGGTCAACTATGAGTTGTGGGAAATGCAATTCATGAGCCTTATGCGATGTAGTAGGAAGAAGCACATGAGAGAGAGAGAGAGAAAAGGGTAGGATCCTGAGATGAGACCCATCTATATTAATGATAGAATTTAGGTTACATAATCCATGCCACATATAAAACCTTCACAGTGCTCCAAAACATTCTCAGAGTAAAATTTTTGTCTACGAAAAATGCACTATTCTGGCCACACCAAATCACCCATAGTAACGCAAAGTGGAGAGAGCTATCTTCATGCCCGTTGACGCATACCATCCGAAATGGAGCTCCAAAAGTTTGTTGCATTTCCCGCATTCAACAACTATATCCTTACATTCCTCCTGACCTCAATCAAGTGGGAACAAGCAAAAAGAAGGTGATACTGGTCTTGCATTTCAATGCCACATCTGTCACAATCAATATCCTCGTCTTGTATTAATCTTCCTCGATGTGCCTTGGATAACAACCTCCCATGTCTAACAAGCCAAAGGAAAATCTTGATTCTGTTAGAAATCCTACTTCACTAGATTATTTTACTGAACCTCTTTTTGAATAAAAGAGATTGGTCCTCCACAAAGAATCTATTAGCTTTATTCATCGTGAACTTGCTCATGTTCCATATGAAGTAGTCCCTCCCAAGAGTACACTCATCAAATCCCACCATCTCTTTGTGCAACCTCGAAAGCTCGTCTAACCTTTGATTAGACAGCTCTGTCACGAACGAAGTCATCAAAGTCCCATCCTAGCAAACTACGTGTACTGACGCATTTCGGTCCCTAGACAACACGAAAAGCATGGGAAGTCACTCTCCAATGGCTCCACCACCAGTCCAATCGTCAAACCAAAACCTAAAATCCTTCCCATCCCCAAACACCAATTGCAGCTTACCTGCCATTTAGGGAAGAATCTTACGAATACCCTGCTAAAGCGAGGAAGGATGGTAAATGTCACTCGAGATAAGTGAACAACGGATCCCATAAATCCTTCGCAAAAGCATACAAACCAAATTCTCGGAACTCCCCCACAATCTCACCACCCACTTCTCCAATAGGGCTTTATTCATTCCTTCCAATCTAAGGGGAATCTTCCCTTCTTCATAAGCACGATTTTATCCTAAGAGACCAAGCGGAAGTCTGCCCTTTCCTACTTGCCATCCGCCCAAAAAAAACTTCTCATCATATTTTCCATCCTTTTACGGACCTCCACAGGAAGCAATCTCATGGAGCAGAAAAATGTGGGGATAGCCGACAAAACATGTTTCAGCATTATTAATTTCCCCACCTCTCGATAATGTCACCGCCTTCCACCCCACCATCCTCCCCTCCAATCTATCAAGCACCGTCTTCCATTCACTAGCTTTGAGCCCTCCAGCCACAGGAGGCAGCCTCGGATAAGTAATCGGCATGCTGCCCACCAGACAATATAATGCTCCAGCGACCTGTTGCACATCTACATGAAGAAGCACATTCTAATACAGGAGGAGCTGACTGACACGATTGTGGATAATGCCCCTTGCGAGGCAGATGATGTGTACATGCATGTTTGGATCTCTGATACTCTGGTTGTAGAGCTAACCAATGATATCCTACATCAACCCACAACTAAGGCAATATGAGACATCCTCGTTGCCATGTATTCTCAAGCGAGGAATGAGATGAAGATATTGTAGCTCGAACATGACATCTTCAACGTTAAGCAGAATAATCGTCCTTGTCGTGAGTCCGAGAAGGGAAAATAATATATATATATATATATATATTATTTTCCCTTCTCAGACTCACGACAAGTCGGAAGACTGTCGCTATCTGAGAACTTAATGCGATCGGAATTGAAATACTGCGAATGCGTGTATCAGGGTTCCACTACTCTGATACCAAAAAGTGTTGTCCCTCGATGATCCGGGTACCTGTTTACGACACTTTCGCGGCATTTCATTCGCATGAGATCGCACAAGCTTCAGAAAATCAGGGAAATTTTCTTTCCGCGTTGTTATATTTGCATATGACATTCACATTCTTTGCATAAACCACATAGACAAGAAACAAGTGTCACCACCACTTCATTTCATAAATTTTCATATAATTACATCATGTACAAGAAATCTGCCAATACATACAGTATTCTCAAAATCTTGTATAGAAGAGAAAACATTTACATCATAAAGTGAATCAAAAACTGAGACAAAAACAACATACCGTCTGATATATACTCTATCGCATGGAATCATGAATAGCTACTGAATAGCAGGTTGTTTGCCTGCCAAAACATGTTAGGAAGAGGAGGCGTCAACGGGCATGGGTGCCTCCCAAAAACTTATAAATATAAACATGCATTTAATACGTTCAAAAGTAACAAGTAAAAAGGCAGGAACAATACAATTTATTTCTACTTGCGAATATAAACAGGTTTTCAAGTTACTTGTAAACACCTCCCAAGATCACCCATTATCCCAACATTTCCCATATATAACATATTTATATTGTAGTTGAATCTTCATGAATGTATGAGTATAAGTATATATTATCAATTTCTTTAGAGATCATGTTTGTGAATGTTGATGATGGAAAATTTTGAGATTGGAAATGTTTCTTGATTTATATTAGATTCTTAAGTCTAGTGGATAGCTTGTGGTCTTGGTTAATGTGCAACCTCACACTATGACTTTAAGACTTGGGGAATGCCTTAGGTTTGGGGTGCCTCTGTAGGCATGCGGTGTTGTATAATGCATCCTAACTAAGTTCCCAACACGTCCACTAGCTTATAGGGATTTTGAATCAGATTATAGTCACTTCCATCTACTCAACTTTAATTGTAATCCCTCCAAACCTCAGGTGCAACTGTCTCAGATGTGGCTCTAGATGATGTAGATATAGATATGGATGATCTGAATATAGAATCGTCAAGTCTGTTGGCAAAAGTAAAAACTTAAGAGGTGAAGTAGCCTACAAATGGCTCTTTCATCTCGTCCTCTAATTGGAAGTGTGGTCCAATAGAGGGATAGGTCTACTCCAAAACTACGCCACTGAGACGGGTGAAAGAGACTCTCCGAAAAAGTCGCTCTAGAAAATGGCCCGACTAGTACGGGAAACGAGCTCGTATGAAAAATTAAAACCAAGGATCCCCCGCATGGGTATCCTAAAACAAACGGGTCAGCGGAACTGGTCAAAAGTCGAGATCCCAACGAGGGCGTAAAAACACTACGAGCTCGCGTAAAAACCTTAAAAGGGACTGGGATCCTAGACCCACGCACTTGGTGGCCGTTTCCCGAACTGGGCTTCCTATTCTTCCGCCCAGTTGAGGGTCACCGCACCCTCGCACGGTCAGGTGTAAGGGTCACCATGACCGGCACTCTTAATTGTTTATCTATCACTTCCTTGATTCCTCAACTTCTTACATTCTTAAATATGGTTGTCTTTATAGGCCTTAGGCCTTGTTTTTAACTATCTGAAAAAAAATATATCAAAATGATTGATCATACCTCTATATATTGTAGCGATATATTTACGACTTTATGTACTGTTTCTTAATTATCTTTCCACTTATGTATGACCCATGTAATTTACTCATAGGCTCATCTCCTAAATAAGAGAACCTAGGGTTATGGAATAAACTAAGAAAAGGTTTTTTTCCCTAACATGGTATCAAAGCGGCGGTCCTAGACCGAGGCTCCGAAACCCTAACCCTCACCCCTCCTCCCTACCTCTCCTCTCGGCTCCTCCCAGCGCCGCCTCTGGCTGCACCGGTGCCCCTGTGGCACACAGCCGCCTGCAGTGGCGTCAACACCTTGCCTCCCTGCGGCCCCCAGTGGGCCTCTCGAGACCCCAACGCGTCTCCTGAGACCCCATCGCCCCATCCGAGACCCCAGCGTTCCTCCTCCTGCGATCGCGCAGCCCCTACGGCTCCTCCCCTGTGGTCGGCGCCGCCCATGCAGCTTCCCAATGCCATTCAGTGCGGCCCTCGGCAACCCCACTTGCTGTTGGCCGCTAGAAAAGAAGTCGTCTCCGTGTTCTATATGAGATCGGTTGCATAAATTTGCATATGTAATCGAATCTCAATATGTCAGGATAGACAACCCGGTGTTTCATCTTCTTAATTAGTCTTCTCGAGTTATCATGTCTGAAAACAAGGTTGACATTCCCTCTATGGGCGCCTTTCGAGGTCCTGCACCCATAGTCAAGATGGATGGGACCAACTATGAACTGTAGGTTATGCAGTTCATGAGTATGATGAAGTCTACTGGTAAGAAACACATTCTTACCGAGGAAGAACCGATCGAGAAGACTGGAGTCAATGCCTCATGGGAGACAGATGATGCTTACACAAAGGTGTGGCTGTCATGTACCTTGACACTGAAGATTGCCAATGACATACTTCATCAACCCACTGCTAAGGCAATGCGGGACATTCTTGCTGCTACCTATTCACAAGCCAAGAACGAGACGAAGATACTGCAGCTCCAACATGATATCTTCACCACAAAGCAGAATGGACGTCTACTCTATTCCTTATATACATCATTGTGTGGGATGTTTGAGAAGCTATATATCATCATGCCACTCAACTCTACTCCTGAGCAGCAGAAGACTTATCGGAATGCCACCATGGTTGGTGTTTTTTGGCAGCCCTTGATCCTGAGTATGAGGTTGCTCGTTCGCAGATTCTAGCAGATTCGACCATTCCTCCAATGGAGGAAGCTTTCCGTCGGCTAAGTCGGAATACTGTTCCATCTTCTCTCACTAGCCAGTCATCTTCTGCAATGGCTGCCTCTAGAGATCGAGGGGGCTCGTATCATTCTCGTGGACGCAGACCTCACGACAGAGGTGGTCGTATACATCAGCCCTGCACCTTTTGTCATCGCTCTGGGCATACCGAAGATACATGCTATTCCAAGCATGGATTTCCAGCTTCTGCGCGGGTGGCTGAGCAGA
This sequence comes from Ottelia alismoides, assembly GCA_037367405.1. Taxonomy (NCBI): domain Eukaryota; kingdom Viridiplantae; phylum Streptophyta; class Magnoliopsida; order Alismatales; family Hydrocharitaceae; genus Ottelia; species Ottelia alismoides. The sequence continues at coordinate 195,691 of JAZKJV010008662.1, forward strand.
TTGAGCCTCCTACAGCTTCTACTATGGATCAACGATTCGATCTTGTGGCCAGATTGAGAGGTATCATACCTCCAACCCTTCATGCAATGTCTTCCTCATCTCCTGGCAGTCACTCCGATGTGACAACATACATGCCTATTCCTCCAGGACGTACAGTGGTTATTGCAGACGGGACTCATTCCCCCATTACAGGACAGGGGGAGATCAGCTTGACTCGCTCTGTGCATTTACAGAATGTTTTACATGCACCTGATTTTTCTATGAACGTGTTGTCTATTATCCAGATTGCAAAAGATCTACATTGTAGAGCCATTTTTTACCTTCCTCTCTCGTGTTTCAGGACATCCTTACGGGCAAGGTGATTGGGTGTGGCTGTGAGCAGGGCGGTCTTTATCACCTAATTCGAGCACCCTATGCTGGTTACTCCTCCTCTTCTGCCGGATCAACCTCACCGTACTTGTGGCATCTACGTTTAGTCATCTCCCACTTCAGAAACTGTGCCGTGTCCTGCCGCAGGTCTTGCCTCACACGTCCTTCCAGTGTGAGGCATGTCATTTGGGAAAGCATTACCACTCGACCTTTCCCAGTCGTCAGAGTCGGAACAATAGCTCCATTTTTGAGTTGTTTCATGTCGAGATTTGAGGTCCCAGTCGTGTTCCAGATCACCAGGGACGCAGATTTTATCTAGTTGGTGTTTATGATTTTTCATGTTTTTCATGGGTCTTCTTATTAAAGAATAAATCTGATGTTGGAAGTGTTATCATGAATTTCTTGTCTAAGATTAAAAATGTTTTTATGCTTCTGTGAAAATTGTGAGAACTGATAATGCCTTGGAATTTTGTACACATGCTCTATCCAAATACTTGTTAACCCGAGGTATCATTCACCAAACTTCATGTGCATACACGTCTCAACAAAATGGCACTGCAGAACGGAAACACCGGCATTTGCTTGATGTCATGCGAACACTCCTCATTCAATGTCGTGTTCCATACTCATTTTGGGGTGATGCCGTGCTTACGGCATGTTACATTATTAATAGTATGCCATCATCAGTCCTGGGTGAGAAAATTCCTTTCTCTCTTGCATTTCCTAACAAAGACTTATTCTCACTCACCCCTCCTGTGTTTGGCTCCATTGCATTTGTCCATCAGGTGTCACCAGGTGTTGACAAGCTCTCTCCTAGAGCTGTCAAGTGTGTATTTATTGGGTACTCCAAGACACAAAAAGGGTACCTGTGTTATGATCCGTTGCGCAGGAAGTACTACATTAGTGCCGATGTCACCTTTTTTGAGTCCGTGATGTACTTTTCTCCTACGGGTGATCGATTGACCCATTCAGACACTGATGACAACATATACATCTCACTGCCACCTCTGCCACCTACCATACCACTACCACCACCATCGCCACCACCATCTCCACCTCTGCCATCACCACCACCTATATCAGTCCCAGTTCCACCATTACCACATCATTATACCCATCAGCTTGCTCCTGCTCATGGTCAACGCTCATCATCAAGCACGCATGACGTATGTTCTGATAACACATTTTCTACTGACGGATCTAATGGTATACCTGAGCAGGATTCTACATATGGGACAGATGTGAAGCATACAGATTTGGACTTAGCCATTGCTCTTCGGAAACAGAGGCATAAATGTGCATCATATCCCATGGCATCGGTGGTGTCTTTTGATCGCTTGACTGGTGACTTCAGGTCTTTTGCAGTTGCATTATGAGAGGTGGTGATTCCAAGAAACTATCAGGAGGCTATGATGGATAACCGGTGGTGGTTGGCTATGGAAGAAGAGATGGCTGCTCTCCGCTCGAGATGTACGTGGAGTCTTGTACCAGCTCCTCCAGATGCCTCTATAGTTAGTTGTAAGTGGGTATTTACAGTTAAGAAAAATACGGATGGTAGTATAGAAAGATACAAGGCACGATTGGTTGCACGAGGGTTTACTCAGACATATGGCATGGATTATCTTGACACATTCTATCCCGTCACACGTCACTATACCTTACGGATTCTTATCTCTGTGGCTGTGATTCGTGATTGGCCACTGTTTCAATTAGATGTCAAGAATGCATTTCTTTATGGCGGTCTCCAAGAAGAAGTCTATATGCAACAGCCACCTGGGTTTGCTGTTAAGGGTGAGTGTTCACAGGTGTGTAGACTCCATAAAGCGATCTATGGCCTGAAGTAGAATCCTAGAGATTGGTTCCAGAAACTCTCAGATCTGTTTGAGAAGCATAGATACAAGCGTTCAAATGCAGATCATTCTCTTTTTGTACAGAGAACATCCGAAGGTACGGTTGCTATTACGGTGTATGTTGATGATATTCTCATTACAGGAGATAACATACAAGGAATAAAAAGGGCGAAAGAATTCTTGGATCGTGAATTTGTTACCAAGGATCTTAGAAATCTGAGATACTTTCTGGGACTGGAGTTTGCCAGATTTCAGCGGGGACTTGTGATGACCCAAAGGAAATATGTCACTGATTTGCTAAGTGAGACAAGAATGCTTGGATGTCGACCGGCCACTACACCTATGGATCCAAGAGTGATGGTGACACTGATGAGGTTGATAAGAGGAGGTACAAAGAGTTGGTAGGAAAGCTCCTTTATGTTACCACTACCAGACCCGATATCTCATTTGTTGTTAGTCGGGTGAGCCAATTCATGGAGCAACCACGTCAGGTACATATGGATGCTATACAAATGATACTCAGGTATCTTAAAACATCTCCTGGTGCAAGACTATTGTTTAAAAAGGGGAAAGAAGTTACCATCTCAACATGCATGGATGCAGAATATACATGGTGCCCAAAGGACAGGAAAGTCCACAACTTGATTTGTCGTATACATTGGATATTCTCTTGTCTCATGGAGAAGCAAGAAGCAAACCGTTGTAGCCAGATTTAGTGCTGAGTCAGAATATAGGGCAATGGCCCAGGCTACTACAGAAATGATGAGGGCTCGAGTTGTGCTTACAGATTTACATGTAGAGGTTCCTCTTCCTACGGCACTGGAATGTGACAATCAGGTTGCTATATTCATTGTAAATAATCCAGCATTTAATGAACGCACCAAGCACATCGAAGTTGATTGTCATTACATACGACATACGATTCAGAAAGGTTTTATCTCTACATCTCATGTCAGCTCAGGAGATCTGACCGCAGATATATTCACCAAGGCCCTATTCAGAGGGACCTTCCAGAAATGTTCGTCCAAGCTGAGCATGATCGACATCTATGCTCCATCTTGAGGGGTAGCGATATATTTATGCTTTTATGCATTGTTTCTTAATTATCTTTCCACTTATGTATGACCCATGTAATTTACCCATAGGCTCATCTCCTATATAAGAGAGCCTAGGGTTATGGAATAAACTAAGAAAAGGTTTTTTTTCCCAATATATATATATATATATATATATATATGGTTATCTAAATATTTGTATTGGATGTGTCTATCAAAATGTACATTTAAGCATACTCGCTGACTATCTCTCCTCAGCCCATATTTAATCGAGCAATTGTATATTGTTATGCCATCTCTCTTTTAATTCCTGTAGTATTTGCCTTAATATTTTAATTGTAATAATATCTATATCTATTTATATAACATATATTAATTAGCTTAGTTATATCTAGTGTAATATCATTCCTTGATATATTATTACAGGAGTAGCAGCCATTCTCATGAATACCCTATAATCTTATTTTTTTTATTAATAGTTGGTTTGAATATGTTTCATGTAATATACTGAATTTGTCATGAGATATTATATCTCTTGTATATTCTTGCATATGAATTTAATAATTTTGAAATGACATTTCTAAAATATACCAAGAAATAATAATATCTCAAATACTGCTCATTTCAAGAAGGATGTGTATTATTGAGTGATCCGGGATATGGTATCACTAATTCCAAACATATCCCAATATTTGTATCTTGGCAGCTTTCTTCCCAACCAATTCAACATTATTAAATATTAGAAATTTTGGTTACAGGAATCGATTTATGTTCAAATTATGTTAAGCATTCTAGGCTATATAATCAGCCTTAAATTCCAGTAATTATAGATTCAGACAAAAGGGTAAATATTCTAATAGAATATTATAATAACTCAATATGAGTGCTAATCTAATACCTATTTCAAGTAACCAGCTAATAATGAGAAATTAAACAGTGAGTCATCATGGTAAAATTTCAAGAAATCACAGCAATCCACAAGAATTTACTAATGGTAGTCTTGTATAAAGATGCTCATATTGGTGTACGTTTATAGTGGAGTGAGTATCTTTACTGATAAGAACTGATCTTACCCTAAATAAACATATAATCTAAACCCATATATATCAGTCTTAGATTTTTCATGATCTTCAACCTATCTGGCTAAGATTTTAACCTTATTCCGAATTACCTTATGGAGGACTTTTGTATTGCCCGTATATGTAAATATTTTAGGTCATAGTTATTTTTTTAGGCGGTACCTAAATATATTAGTTCAATGTTATACACATAACACCGAGATTTAAGGACTCTGCATGGCTGTGATATTTTTCAGCATAACATACAACCAGCAGAAACCCAACAGATTGCTAGAAAATCACAGACCTTAAACAGGCAAAAGATCTTCTCACTTTTAGAGTAATAAGCTGTTACCAATATTGGTCACAAAATAACCATCACATATGTATCATCATCAATTACTCCTTCTAAAAAAATATGCCAATTTCCTGTTCCCTAAGCCATATTCTCCCCCCTTCAATCTTTCCAAGCAGAATCACCAGAAAAGAAGAAGATGAAAAATCGTGATTGGTAGCGTGGAGGATTGGCAAAAGGATTGTACCTATTTTTTTCTCGGATGGTCTGATTAAGCATGCATCAGCTATTGAATGGAGGAAGGCTGCATCCGCTTCTAGTTGGATCACCTTCCTTGACTGGAGTTCCAACAGAAGCTCCAATAGAAGGAAAGAGTAGCAGCTTCCAGGGAGACACGAGGGCAGTGGGTCTCACTCATCGGAGGAGAAATAGAAAGTTGGAGAGAGACATTAGGTTGCTGGATTTTTATAAATAAGAGAAGGGCTCTATGGTATGGCAAGTGGAGAATACAAGGGGACCAAGTGTTTAAAGTTTACATTAGGTGGCTGAAATAATATATACTAGTATATGGGCCCGCGCTTCGCGGCGGGTTGGAAAAAATAAGTCTATCCAGTATTTTAAAAAATGAAAAAAATCAATAAGACAAACTATCTTTATTTTATTGCAATTTAGGAATAGAGTTATACATCTTATTTTGTGGACCATTGGTATATCAATATTAACACTTAATGAAATAAATCTAAAGTATTATTCTTTTGGCAAAAGAATTAATTATTGAGAAAAACATAAAATTAAATTATCAAACAAAGAATATAAAACAGATATTCTTTTTGAGAAAATCTATACCATTATTTTTCCTATGTATTAAATTAGAAAAATATTAAAATAGAAAATTAAGACTTATAAACAAAAGGAAGTGAATAAAACATCATTATAACAATGCAATTAAAATTCAGAAATAGCAATTTGCATAGAACGACTATTAATTATCGATTATAATCATAAGAAATTTACATATGTCCTAACATGCAACCATCAATAGTTTTAAAAAGCGATATGTATATTTAAGAATTAATAAATAAAGAATTTGATGGAGAATAAAAAATATTTGCATGCATCATATTCGATCAATCAATGACACTTGTACATATCAAATGAACAAATGATATTACATTATACATCGCACATCAGAGATTCATATAATTTTTTTCAAAAAAAAAGCAATTGAAAACAAAAGTTGAGTTACAAACAACAACAATGCTACCATGAAACTACATAAAAGTATCCAAAGTAACATTTTCTAGATAAGATTCTAATTAACATACTAAAAAAAGATAAAGAAAGAGTTATGCAATAAAAAAATAAATAAAATAAGAGTGAGTAAGAATAATGTTGATTTTTCCCCAAATATGAAGTTGGTGACCTGCAACAATTAAAATAACATAAATTTTAACTCATATATATGTAATAATTTTTAAGATTAGCAACTAAATAAAAGTAAATTACATTGATTAATTTTCTATTTTGGACATTTGTTAAGTCATTTCATCTTTACTCGTTATTTATATTTTAGACATTTTAGAGATTTGCTAAGTCTATTTGAATGTTGGTGGTTTTGATATATGTTTTAATATTTGATAAAAATCTATCTAACATATTTTTTATGAAATTTTATGAATTTATTTGAGTTATTATGGAATTTAAAGTTAATATGTATTTTTTTTATTTTTGATTTATAAAAAATAGAAAATGATGTTAATTTTCACAACGATTTATTAAAGTATGAGATATAGTAATATGTATTTGTATTTTTTTACAAATCTTATTTAATATAGACTTTAGGTATTTATTTGCTATATAGCGAATAGGATAAATTTGCAATAAGTATAAACTATAAGCGTACATGTGTAATATTGATGAATGGTAGAGGTATTGACACAAAAACATCACAATCTACACTTAGTTAGTCACATATGTAAGCCTCAGTATGTACGTTATTGTAAAAGGCATATAATAATTGTAAAAGTTAGGTATTTTTATCGATTATATGTTATATGTTTGTTATTTTCCTTGATATGTAGCCTTTTTTCTTTAAAATTATCATATCCTTCGTATTAAAGTATCTATATGGGCTTTAAAACACCAATTAACTTATTGGTTCCAAAATAAAATGAATCAAATTTAAGTTCTTAAAACTCAAAATGAATCAATTTGAATTTGAGTTAGTAAATTCATTTTAAATTCCATTCGAGTTTGGATTCGATACATTTAAAATGAATTGAATTCAAATTATGGTATATTCAAATGCATTCGATTCGATTGGCATCCCTATCCCGAGCCTCTACAAATTCCATTTTACCTATCTTTTCTACGCACAAAACTATAATTATGACTAAACGGATATGTATAATCAATTTCATTTTTAAGTGCACAGATATCTGGATAAGTTCTTAGGGAGCTAATAGATTTGAAAATATTATCTTCTGTTAACCACCACAAAATAACGACAACAGCCCCGTGTATGCATGTATGAGAAAGATCACTACATATCTTATGGAGCAGGATTGCCATTTGCTTGCATATATACTTCATTTGCTTCTCATAGTTACCCGTCTCAATTCCTATTTAGTTCTGTAGGAGCTAGTCTGGAAAAGCCTGAACATTATCAAAACTGCTTGGTCGATAATTCGTACATAGGTTGCAAGTTTGATTGCACAAATGTTTGCAAAAGTGTCTGCAAATAGGAATTTACTGAGCGTTAGATTTAGTTCGAATCAAATGGCTCGTCTTCCATAGAATCTATGGGTAATTATACAAAATTTCTGAAAAGATTTCCTTCCACTTTCTGGTCACGTAACCTCTGAAACGGTTTGGCAATATGCGACTGCTATGAAGCAGCTCGATTTGATCGAGGGTTGTAAAAAATGGGAGTATCTGTTGTGTTCTTCCCAAAATAAGCATGTTCTTCGGGCAGAGGAATGTCATGGGTGACGGATTGCTTTATTTTCATCTCCAGGTGCAGGAGATTAATGCTCAAGTATAGGTTTCTCTACTGATTGTTGCTCGGATGAACTCTTCATATACATGAGAGATCGGATTTCAGGGTGATGTGGGCCATGTGGCCGCTCTAGAGGTTTCTAGAGATGGAGTCAGCTCGGATTAATTGGATGTGAAAGTGCTGCTCTCTGGATCAAAACACTATGCTTTCTAGAGATTAGATGGGTTCTTCCTCTAGTTGTATTGGGTTCAAGTGGTGGTGAACCTCACAACAGATCGGTGATGCCATCGATGTCCGGGCTTCAGGTACTTGATTAGGCTGCTTCGATGAAGACTTCGGGTTGTCTTGATGTTTTGCTACAATCACGGAAAACCTTCAATGATGGACCCTTCACCCAACTGAGATCCATTTATCCTCACCTTCACCCATCAGTCCTTCACAAAATCTCCGTCAATACCCGACTGGCAGACTCCAACATCAATAACCACGCATCGACCATTACCCCAATCTCCTTTGCTAAACTAACCCATGTTCATCTCTAAGCTTCTTCAACCACCTTATCATACTATCGGATAACAAACCCATTTAATTTCATCCAATCTGACCGCAATCAAAGTCCTAGAACATATCGATCTCTCTTCACCTATACAACTCCATTATGAAGTCGTATTATACATGATCTGTCATATCCACAGTTCTCTGACCTGTTGAGAGAGAGAGGGAAGGAGGGAGCTAGAGGACTTGTGACAATAGCACCTCCGGTGAGGACTCCTTTATTGTAACTAAGGTACCTTACCTCCTTGGTACCTTGTTACTATTGTTGGTCCCGAAGACACTGAGCTCACGTCATCGTAGGGAGTTTGAAGCAACGATTAGGAGTAGTACATGCGAAGACAACTCGAACCACATCTAAGTATCTTCTCTAACCTTTATACTTCCTTTCCTCCATTTTTTTATCTTCTTCTCTTTTCTTGTGCTATCCATAAGTTCTCTGCTACCCATTTTCTCCTTCAAACTTGGACCACAATCCGATGATTGCCAACCTTCAATTCTCCTCTGCTTCACTATCTAACCCTCATCCCTTTCCACATTTGGTGAAGGCCCTTTCCACATTTGGTGAAGGCCATTAGTTGAGTGATAAGGTTCGATCCCCCGCACAACTGGACACCCTCCGCTCATGCTTCTTATGGATTTCACGATCAGGGCCAAGTTAGAAAACCCGAGCATCCATCTTCAACTTGTAGGTTGTGGGAATGATGGGGGGGTCGAAGTTGTAGAGTTCGTGGAGATGGAAAAGACCCTTGATGGATCTACAGAAGTCACATGACTTTGTCAAGGAGGGTGACCATGTGAGGGTGATGGAGAGGGGAAAGGACATTGGGAGCACGTTGCAACTTCATGAAAGAAATTACGTGGCAAGATGAGGGAAAAAGCTGGTTGGGTTCATGGAGCAGGGTCACCTGTTGAACCTCCCGACGGCATAGATGATGGTAGCGGTGATGTGCAGGCTCATGGCGAGCTCAAGTAACATGTGGAGGTTGTCGCCCTCAGTGGAAGCGCAACGTTCAGAGGACAGAGAGACGCAGATGAAGTAGTCAAGAGCCTTCGTAAGGCCCTCGTCAGACCCAAAAGTGTTATGGGCGAGCTTGAGGAAAAAAGGGGCCGAGCTTTGGGTTATCAAGGGCGGCAGAGTCCTCAAGCGGAGGTTGGGGATCGAGGTTGACGTACTCGTTGGTGCAAGAGGAGGGGGACTTGTGAGATGATTGAGATTTGGTGGGTTCGGCTGGAGGGGGTGGAGAGTCGCGAGCAGTGGGAGGGGAGGAGCGGAGAGGAGGAGGCGAGGAAGTGGAGGGGTGGAGGAGGAGGCGAGAGAGGAGGGAGGTCTTGGATGGAAGGGCGGGATGCAATGCTCGTAGGTCGAGGAGGCAGTTAAGGAGGAGCTGGCAGAGTCGACGGAGAGACCTTGAGGGAGAGAGAACTCGGCGGCGGCAGCTGGGCCGCAGGGGGGGGGACTTGTGAGAAAGAAAGAGCGAGAGAGATCGTGGGCAGAGTGAGGGAGAAGAGGCGATGTGATTTTGAGAAGTCTCACAGTGTTCCACGTGCCATTGAAGGGGAAGAGTTTGCCAGAACCGGACTTTAGTATAACTAGTGTATTTGCCCGCGCTCCGCGGCGTGGTTGGAGGAATTTTTTAAAATTCTTTTTGAAATTATAAAACCTAATAGAGATATTATAATACATCTTTCTTTAATGGAATAAATAAGTTAATATAATATTTTTTGGAACAAATAAGTAATATTAAGATGCATCATTTCATATAAAACAATCATTAATGCTAACCGCTAATAACAAATATCACATGAACAACTGGTATTATATCATACATAGAACATTAGAAAACTTATTTATTTTTCTAAGAAAGGATTACCTATAATAAATCTTCAAGTAAAAAGTTTAAAATTATTACCAAATCTGTGAAAAAGTATTCAAAATAATATAAGTCTAACGACCATTGAAATAATTACATACATCAAAAAATAACTCGGTAGTTATGCATGTGAGAAAAATTAGACAAAGAAAGAATTAATTAGACTGCAATCATTAATGGATATATGCATGCATTACACAAACATTGGATAAGAATGCCAAATAAAAAAGTTGCTTGGTTTATCAACATTAGAGTGCAATCATTAAGGAATATATGCATCCTAGATTAAACCTCAAATTCATCCATAAGGAAAATAAAAAATGAAGCAAAATATAATGAATGAAGAAGCTATATTTTGTACGCAAAGAATTTAAGATGAAGAAAGAAATCACCTGCTAGTACTGGAAGAACTTAATCTAAACAATCAAAAGTAAACGGCTTTTGTAAAATGAATAACAAAATACATATAACTTTTGTGTAATAATCTTAGATGTTAATCAAACTATTGGGTAAAAAGTACACGGAGGAATCAACACTTCTTCTTTATGAAATAATTAGAAAGTAACTATATTTTTTAACCAACATTTTATCATATTTTTATGAACACTCGTATGTACCATACAACATAATTAAATATAAAAAAATTCTACCCACTATTTGTTGCAGTTAGATTATATAAGTACATTGAATTAGTAAATAATAATATGAAAACAGAAGCAAATAATATGTATGTGGTCTTCCAAAAAAAACATAGATAATAAAATTACAAAGGAATAAATCATATATTATAGGAAAACATCAGATGGATTAACACATAAAAATTAACGAATTGTAACTTCAAAATAACTCAGCACTATATCAGAAGAACACAAAATAAATTCCATTAGGTCTTTAAAAGAAAGTTTAAGATATGATTGGTTATTTAATTTTGGAAAAGTGTAAGATATATTGAAAAGAAATAATTTACCTCACTACTCTCCCTACTCTATGTTAAAGAATAAACACTCATTTGTAAAATTTTTATTGAAGGATATCATCATTGCTTATCCTAATTGATAAACCAACATATAAAATACATGTATATATATGTATGTTATTGATGATCAATGATCTCATAAATAATCTGACCAAACTGAAAGAAAGTTCTATTTCTTGTAATTGTTAATGAAATAGAAAAACATCAATATTAATAAAGAGCGTCAAACATCGACTGTATCGTAAAATGAATGGAACATCATTATTAGAAGCAATTTTAAGGAAGAAGTTACATCCAAAAAAACAAATATCCAAAAACAGATAGTACAATAAACCCGTATATATAAACAGAAAAAAGTAGCATACTTCCTAACATGAAGCAACGATGGAATGGGAATATGCATGACCATAGACCCTATATACACATGATCGATTTAATATAATATTAGATGAAATATCTAGAATATTTAATTTATAAATAAACGTACACTTCCAATTTAGCAACAACAAACAATAATCATCTCAATGGTGTGATGATTGTTTCCAACAAAAAAAGACTAATTTAATTATTATTGCCAGAAGAATAGATGTATTCAGCTCAAGTTGTACCACCTTACTACTTGAGAATTGGAGTCCAATTGTATGGCATAATCTGCCTCCATAAGTTATGAAATTAAGCAAGATATCATATTACAACTTTTTACAAAATAGATAAATAAATAAAACATCTTTAATTGGAAAAACAGTTTTATTATCGTGAAATATTAATTTACATAGAACAATTATTAACCTTTGTCGTTGTGAGCGTAACTTTGTAATTCTATCTCTATTGTTATTATTTACCTATTATTTTTTTATTATTCTAAGTATTCTCTGATGTAATTTATCTATATTTATTATAAAAATATGGAAATCAATTATATGTTTTTAAAATATGGGAAAGAATTAAATGTGTTTCATATATCTTTATTTAAAAAATAAGAATATGATTTTCATTATGTATCAATCTTTTATTGTTGTTTGTTGTTTATGTGTATATTAGAAAATATAACATAATTGAATCAATCCACAATGATTAATGAATGGTAAAAAAATTATTTCTGATCGCATGTCATTTTTATTTGACATTTTCTTTGAATTTAAATTTTACATAAGGTTTTATTTACACCATTAGTAATAGATTTGTTGGCTTCCATTTGAAATATATAAAAAATATTTATAGTAGAGAGATGTGAATGGGAAATGGAACATAATTTTAAAATGAAAATGTGTAGCTTATATTGGTTTTTTTATGGTCTAATGTACAAGAAACACAATTTCAATGCATTCGTTACAATATGCATGTGTACAATATATTGCTATTTTATTAGTATGGTAATATTTATTTCTATAAAATTTTATTTTTTACATCAATAAAATTTATATTAATATTGATCTATATTTACTGTATACATATATTTAAATATAAAAAATAAGAAAAAACCAGATAACTTGTATGCTTATAGAATATTCTCTCCACATATTCACCTATTATATATAACTTTTTAAATAGATTTTAAAAATTCTATTTTAGTGGATTGAACTGATATTTGAATTAATAGTTTTATTAGAATCTTTATGATAAAAATATCCATTGATTATCTTTTTATATTTTTATATATTCTACGTTAGTTTTATTTAAATTCCTATTTGTACTGTAATCATTCAATCTATAATGACGGATTGTCAAAATATACTTTAGAAATCTATAAGTATTTAAAATAGATGAAAAATAATTTAAAAAAGATATCAGATCCATTCAATCGATGGATATAAAAAATAAAATATATTACTTATATGTCACCCTCATTTCATAATATGAGGAAAACCAAGTAAAAATATGTATATCATTCTATTATAAGATTTCTATCTATGAAACTAAGTTCTTGCATTATGCAATATGTAAGTACCAATTAAAAAATATTTTTAAAATTTATACTACATCTGTTTACTATAAGATTTCAATATATGAAATTAAGTTTATTTTGAATTTTTTGTTGGTATTACAATAAATATGTTATAAATGTTTAAAAAAAGAACGTTTTATTTCCCAAAGATAGATCATGGATGGAGAGATAGATGGGGGATCGAAAGATGGTAGACAAAATTTAAGGGAGTTGGAGATAGATATAAAAGAGTCCATGTGTCACAAACTACGACCTATTTATTATAAATAGGGGGGGAGAGAAATACGTACAAAAGAGGTTAGTTGTGAGAGGAGAGAGAGAGTGTGTGTTTGGGAGATCTTGGAGCACCGGGAGATGGAGAGAGAACGTGAAGGCTAAGTGAGAGAGATGGGGGGAGAGAGAGATCATGGGGAGAGTTGTGGGGGGAGAACGTTACAGAAAATTAAGGGAGAGAGAGAGAGAGGTCATTGGTGGGAGCGGGGTGAGGGGAAACAGAATACGTGTGTGCGCGCTGGAAAGAGAATGGGGCGGGAGAGGTCTAAGGATGACCCACGTGTCCAACCGTCAGTAAAAGCTGGGTGAATCCCAACTTTAGTATAGTAATAGATGTGTGTGTGTGTCTATATATATATATATATATATATATATATATATATAGGAAAAATGGGGCTGCCCCCTGGGGGCAGCCAACATGGCTGCCTCCGCCTCATTTTTCGGCGTTTTTTTTATTTTTTTTAAAAAATAAAACCATGTATATTCATCCATATATCCCTCCTACATGCCATTCGAATTTCGTCAGAAACAGAGACTCCTACGGCCTCCATCTCGATGGTATCGATTAAAAAAATCCTGTTACCGTTAAAAAATTATTGTCCGGATGGAGGCCGTAGGAGTCTCTGTTTCTGACGAAATTCGAATGGTATATAGGAGGGATATAGGGATGAATGTAAATGGTGTTATTTTTCAAAAAAAATAAAAAATTTTGCCCAAATAAGGCGGGGGCAGCAATGTTGGCTGCCCCTAGGGGGCAGCCACATATGACCCATATATATATGGGATAAATGGGGCTGCCCCTGGGGGGAGCTAACTTGGCTCCCCCCGCCCTATTTCGCCCGGTTTTTTTATTTTTTTTGAAATTTTCTTCCGTGGAATTTCATCACTATATCCCTATATTATGTCATTAAAATTTCGTGCGAAATAGAGACTCCTACAGCCTCCATCCAGACAGTCATTTTTTAACGGTAACAGGATTTTTTAAATCGACCCCGTTTGGATGGAGGTCGTAGGAGTCTCTGTTTCTCACGAAATTTTAATAGCATAATATAGGGATTTAATAATGAATTTACACGGTTTTAGATTTCAAAAAAAATAAAAAAATTATGTCAAAAAGGGGCGGGGGAAGCTAAGTTAGCTCCCCCTAGGGGGCATACACATTTTACCCTATATATATATATATGGTAAAATGTGTATGCCCCCTAGGGGGAGCTAACTTAGCTCCCCCCGCCCTTTTTTCACAAAATTTTTTTATTTTTTTTTGAAATCTAAAACCGTGTAAATTCATTATTAAATCCCTATATTATGTCATTCAAATTTCATGCGAAACAGAGACTCCTACGACCTCCATCCAAAAGGGGTCGATTTAAAAAATCCTGTTACCGTTAAAAAAATGACTGTCTGGATGGAGGCCGTAAGAGTCTCTGTTTCACACAAATTTTTTATGACATAATATAGGGATATAGTGATGAATATTCACGGAAAAAATTTTCAAAAAAAATAAAAAAATTGAAGAAAATAGGACGGGGGAGCTAAGTTAGCTCCCCTAGGGGGCAGCCCCATTTTCCTTATATATATATATATATATATATATATATATAGGGAAAACTTGAATTGAGGTGGCACCTTTCTACAAAGATGGTGCGACACCTCTGTTTAGCCGTCCGATAATGATCAACGTCTCTCATCAAAACCACTAATTCTCTCCCAAAACCACTTATCTAATCGGAGTCTATATGCTAAATTTAGTAACATGTCTCTCTCTTTCAATTTGAATCCCGGATTTCATGCTATATAATAGCGTATTCAATTAATTACTAAAACGACCATACTAAAAATAGTGGCGCTCACGATCGAGAGCCCCACGCGCAGGCTATGGTGCAGCCGAAGGAGACGAGGTGGAGGTCGGTGCGGCCAAGCTGCTGGTGGCTGCGACTTGGTGGTGCGCGACTGAAGGCAAGGAGGTGGCGTGGCGACGGCGAGAGGTAGGCCGACACACGACCAAGTCGTCGAGGCAGAGGAGGCGGCGCGGCTACGGCGAGAGGTGGTCGGGTGCTAAGGTGGAGAAAGAAGAAGAGAGAGGGAGAGAGAGACGTGGGGGAGGGCAGAACAGGGGATTTCACAAAATCCCCTGTTTTGCATGCATTTGTTTAGGGTGCGCGAATAAGTGATTAATCGGTTGATGAAAGTTCACCAAAAAATTCAAGAAAAATCACCGTTGCGTTCGCAACGTGTGATTTATCCGTGAAAGTGTGATTTGTTTGGTGATTCTGTGATCGGAAGAAGATGAATCGAGGAGAGAGAGAGTGGGTGTAGAAGAGGAAAAAGAAGAGAGGAAGAATCGTCTCGCTACTGGAAATCTTTATTTTTTTCATTACAATCTTTATATATTTTGATACTTTTTAATGTCAAGTTTTAAATGATGAGGTCGGTGCGGCCAAGCTGCTGGTGGCTGCGACTTGGTGGTGCGCGACTGAAGGCAAGGAGGTGGCGTGGCGACGGCGAGAGGTAGGCCGACACACGACCAAGTCGTCGAGGCAGAGGAGGCGGCGCGGCTACGACGAGAGGTGGTCGGGTGCTGAGGTGGAGAAAGAAGAAGAGAGAGGGAGAGAGAGATGTGGGGGAGGGCAGAACAGGGGATTTCACAAAATCCCCTGTTTTGCATGCATTTGTTTAGGGTGCGCGAATAAGTGATTAATCGGTTGATGAAAGTTCGCCAAAAAATTCAAGAAAAATCACCGTTGCGTTCGCAACGTGTGATTTATCCGTGAAAGTGTGATTTGTTTGGTGATTCTGTGATCGGAAGAAGATGAATCGAGGAGAGAGAGAATGGGTGTAGAAGAGGAAAAAGAAGAGAGGAAGAATCGTCTCGCTACTGGAAATCTTTATTTTTTCCATTACAATCTTTATATATTTTGTAGATCAACATAAAAATTTTACAATGTGAGTGTGGATTTTACAAAATATGCACAAAGTTTACAATGGCTGACGAATTTTGATGGACCCACGACGTTGGGAAACATATTGGATGGACATATAAAATAATTTATACATTAATAATAAGCAATCTATTTTACGAACATCACATGAATTTTACAAAACAGAAACAGATTTTACAAAAAAGTATCACAGTTTACAAACATTGCTCTAACAGAATGTTCTCAAATAAGACTACAAAAAGTTTCAAAATAAATAATGCGGTTTAGAAAAAAGATTACGAAATTTAAAAAAAATATAATTACAAAAGCATATAATAAAAGCACCTTATATTTTAGGAAACACATCTACACAAAAAATACAAATCTTCGTCAGATTTGGACATTTTTGCGAATATTAGTGGTTACGCGTTTGTAATTTATAACACAGAATTGTAAAATATCTTAAGCATTTGTAAATTGTTAACGGTTATTTCAAAATATGAACATTTATTTCATCCGATATTTCTGGAAAATTCTGTACGTCACTCGATATATACTTAAATATAGAATGATCAATGACGTGTAATTTACCAAATTAGCAATAATATAATCCAGCACCATAATAGGAATGTTAGTTGGCACGAAAACCACCTAGTGGTTTCAATCTCATTCGCACACGCATCATCCGACGACTTAAGATGGCACCTTTCCATAGTCAAGGAAAGGTGCCACCTCAATTCAAGTGCACCATATATATATATATATATATATATATATATATATATATATAGGGTTCAATGTGGCTGCCCCCACCTTATTTTCGCATTTTTTATTTTTTTGAAAAATATCACCATGTTTATTCATCCCTATATCCCTCATATATACCATTCGAATTTCGTCAGAAACAGAGACTCCTACGGCCTCCATCCAGACAGTCATTTTTTAACGGTAACAAGATTTTTTAAATCGACACCATCTCGATGGAGGCCGTAGGAGTCTCCGTTTCTAACGAAATTCGAATGGCATGTAGGAGGGATATAGAGATGAATATACATGGTGATATTTTTCAAAAAAAATAAAAAAATTTGACGAAAATAGGGCGGGGGCAGCCATGTTTGGCTGCCCGCAAGGGGCAGCCCCATTTTTTCCATATATATATATATATATATATATATGAGAAAAATGGGGTTGCCCCCTCGGGGCAGCCAACAATGGCTGCCTCTGCGCCGTTTTCGGTTTTTTTTTTATTTTTTTTGAAAAATATTGCCATGTATATTCATCCTTATATCCCTCATATATGTCATTCGAATTTCGTCAGGAACAGAGACTCCTACGGCCTCCATCTAGATGGTGTCGATTTAAAAAATCCTGTTACCGTTAAAAAATGTCTGTCTGGATGGAGGTCATAGGAGTTTCTGTTTCTGACGAAATTCGAATGACATATAGGAGGGATATAGGCATGAATATACATGACGATATTTTTCAAAATAAAAAATAAAAAAAGCGCTGAAAATAGTGCGGGGCAGCCATGTTGACTGCCCCGAGGGGGCAGCCCCATTAATCTCTCTCTCTCTCTATATATATAGCCTGTAACAAAACAAAATTATTATTATTATTTAAAAAAACAAAATCGAACAGACTGTATAATAATTAATTTAATATATATATATATATTCACTTAACAAATATAAAGTTAGATCGTATTCGTGCCTCGAGTGTCGGATTTCGACACGCCATATCTTGATTTGATCGTATCTGAATGACGATCAATAAGAGTATGATATTGATATACTGTCAATCGGGTTTTGAATCCCCGAAATTTTCGTGATACGATTTCAGTTTGGGGTTAAATTTTATGGTTTTAAAATATCAAACAACCTCTGATTGACGAACGGTCGATTCCGTTGGCCTTGTTTCATCGAATCGGATCTAATGGCGGTCTCAGTTTGTTTCGCAGCTTCTGAATTTGTGTCGCGGCTTTTCCACAGCACGCACTACGATGTGACCGATTTTTGGTAAATTTCGCCCGAACGACTTTTGATTCACGATCAATTGATCATTTTAGGTTGTTTGGTATTGACCAACAACTTTATTGGGTTAATCGGACCCTAATCAGGTCGAGT
Organism: Ottelia alismoides; assembly: GCA_037367405.1. Classification (NCBI taxonomy): domain Eukaryota; kingdom Viridiplantae; phylum Streptophyta; class Magnoliopsida; order Alismatales; family Hydrocharitaceae; genus Ottelia; species Ottelia alismoides. Next base: position 213,977 of record JAZKJV010008662.1, read on the forward strand.
TCAGATTTAATTGAAAACCTGATGTTATAGTCCTCTCCACACCTTATATACATCTCTCAGGGGCATGTTTAAGAAGCTTCACAACTTCGTGCCCCTTACTGCTACACCAAAGCAGTAGAAGGCATATAGGAACAACACCATGGTTGGTATGTTTTTGGCGGCTCTTGATCCTGAGTATGATGTTGTACAATCCCAGTTACTTGTGGATGCTACTATACCTCCCATGCGAGGTAGGAAATAGCGATATCAATAATATTGGTCTGTCCGGAAATGGATATATCAGGATATATCAACGATATCGGTGAAAATGTCAGAAATGAATTTTTACCATTTTTCTGAAATTAAGGTAATCCAAGATATTAAAACAATATATAACCAACAAATACACACTTATATCGCATATATCAGTCATTTATACCCCATATATCACACATATCAGTCATATCAAACATATCGATGTTAAAGTTTATTCTTGACTTAAAGATATTGGAAATGGATTTCATTCGAGTTCTTATAACTATTAAGGAATAGAAAGCGGAAGCAAAATCAGAGAAAATAATATAAACATGAAGAACACATGAGATTTTAACGTAGAACCCTACTCCGTGAGGAGCGGGATGAAACCACAGGAGAAGCCCTCAATAGGGCGTGTTTGTCTATTGACTTTCTCAATGGATACAGGAGGTCTGGAGCTCCTTATATAGCCTCTACAGAGCCTCCAAGTCCCACCAGTAGACGATGTGGGACTAAACACATGGATGGGGTAAATAGATATTCTCCAGGATCCATTTACCCAGCTACAACTCATGACGCATATAACGAATACTCCAACACTCCCCCTCAAGCTGGAGCATGCAATGTTCAGCTTGGACAAACAGAAATAAACTCAACTCAACGCTACAGGACACTTAATATCAACCCAATGCATACATTGCTGCAGTCAAGGGCATTGCTTCTCATGTCGTGCAGGTGAGGAGGACGAACGGGCTGGAGTGTGAGTTTGCTGAATCTCCTCATCGGAGAGCATGTGCTCTGAACTGCTCCTGTCAGAGTCACTGTAACAGAAAATGAGTCTCCTTGTCAGAGTACTCTGGCCTGCCACAATAATGTGGACAACTGCTCCATCTCTGAAAAGGGCCTAACTGAAAAGGATCCGTGGCTGTGCAATCCTCGTCGGAGTCCACGTCACTGGAGAATGGAGTCTGAATAAGTCTCCTCGTCGGAGAACTGGGTCTCTCCCATCTGGCACAGAGAATGGTGCACTACTATGGTCCTATGATACCACATGAAAACCCTTGCCAACATGGCATAGGGAATGGTCCTCTACTCTAGAATCCCTATGGCTCACATGAAAACTCCGGCCGAAACAATAAGAAAGATGGGGACCACGACAAAAGATGGCAACATGTGCTCATCTGAAAATGACCGCAACAATGCGTGTGTCTGAAAATGAGTTTCTCTCTTGAGAACTCGAAAATGGGCCTCTCATCATGGAGTGCCTCGAACTTGGATTCTGACCAATCTGTCGAGTCTGAACAACTGCGCATCACACTTGTGAACTCGGAATCTGAACATCGAGTTTGAATCTTGCGTATGGAAAAATCTTCATCTGAAAAATTATAGAGTCTGAACAACTGATTGGCCTGGAATCTGACATCAGAATCTGGATCATGGAACAGACCTGTAACTCTACATATACACTCCCCCTTTCTCCCATACTTGTCAGAAAACATGACATCGACCAAGTTGGGAGAAGACAAAGAGATTGGAGGTATAGATGAATAATTCTCGAAAAAAATTCCTTGTGGCTTTTCATCATTTTTTTAAGCTGTCACAATTTTTTTTGAAACATTTTTTAAGCTGTTGATATTTTTTCCGGTTTTCGTCATTTTTTTACAATTTGCTTACGGCTTTTGAGATGTACGTGCCTTTTCTTTCCTTTAAAAAATATACGGCCACATGGGCCCAACAATATTGCAGCCCCCTTTTTTATGGCTGAGCCTCCCTCCTTTTTTATATTTTTTCCTTTTGATATCACGGTCCATCTTGGCCGTAATTTGCAGTACGACATTTTTTTAACAACACCCTTCAAACACTCACCGCCGCCCCAATGAGGGGGCTCTGATCTTCGCCGCGACTGGATGTGCGGCTCTCCGTCGGAGGGAATACAAAGGGGAAGTGGCTCCACTTACGCGCCGAGGGGAGCGGAGAGCCACGCGTGGAGTTGCCTCGCACCGCCTGCATGATGCCAGGGAGGAGGTGTGCTCTGGAGCCTACCGCCGCTTGTTGCGCGGATTTAAGGAGCGTCGCCTGGAGGTCGGAATGGCGGCGCGTAGCTGTTGGGGATGCTCTTCCTGGCATTTGCGATGAGGAAGAAAGCTCGCGCCCTCGATGGAGGTGCTTCTGCCTCCTGCTGGGGAGGAACGCCGTCGAGTAGATCAGGAAGAGGAAGGCTTACGCGACCTTGTTGCCGCCACCTGCGGTTGTGCCTGGAACCGCCGCCACCTACGACTGTGCTTGGGGAGGAACCGCCACCATCGGGAGCCAGGAGGCGCCAGCATCTGCGCCTGCGTCTGATATCACCTGGTGCCCATACGCAGCAAGGAGGCGCTGCCTGGATGGGGCTCGCAGATGGCCTGAAGGTGACTCCCGACCAGATCTAAATCTGGTGCAAGGCCAGGAATCACAAGATCCTTCGTAAATGACTAGGGTTCCAGAAAACCCTAGGAAAGAAACTTTGACCGGATGATGGCGATTGTCGCAGGAACTTCTGGAGGTTGCAACTCTGAGCATAGATGTTGATTGAATCTGAGCAATATTAGGGTTTCAAAATAAATCCGGAGAGTATCTGGAATAGAATCTTGAACAAATAATCTTCATGAAAAATCTTCAAGATCAACGATGGATCGAATCTCAAACTGATCATACAAATCTTCAAACAATAGATAAATATGAATAATCTTCAAAAAAGCGAATCTCGAACGAATTATAAAACTATACCTTCAACATAAATTCCCTGAGAATCGACCCACTCTGATACCATGTTAAGGAATAGAAAGCGGAAGTGGAATCAGAGAAAATAATATAAATATGAAGAACGCATGGGATTTTAACGTGGAACCCAACTCCGTGAGGAGCGGGATGAAACCACGGGAGAAGCCCTCAATGGGGTGTGTTTGTCTATTGACTTTCTCAATGGATACAAGAGGTCCGGGGCTCCTTATATAGCCTCTCCAGAGCCTCCAAGTCCCACCACTAGACAATGTGGGACTAAACACATGGATGGGGTAAATCAATCTTCTCCAGGATCCATTTACCCTGCTACAACTCATGACGCATATAACGAATACTCCAACAATAACATTAAATAACTTACAAATATGCACTTAGATAACACATACATATTCTCTATGATCCTTATATCGCACATATTGGTCATATCGAGTACATAGTGAATGGCATTAGGACAGAGTCATTTGATTAAAAAGTGTACATAATGATTAACAAGACAATGATTCTTTGGTATAAAGATTTATCTATTCAAAAAAATAAATGAAAAAAATACAAATTAATGAAATATTGTAAAAGAGATTGCCTAAAACCAAGAGTTCCGCAGAGGATATGAAACGAACCCCTACCCTATTGTCTCTCATAGTGGATTGATGACTCAATGAACTCAGTAGTTTTCCCATGCCATTTACAAGTACATGGCCTTGTAATCCATGACATACCGCCTGTATCGATGGTCATTGATTCGTATGAGTATATCGAGACGAGGATAAGCAACAATAGATCTGGTATTACGAGGGGCACGACAAGGTTGTGAAGTACTGGCTTCAGATTATCTGGATGATGACAATGGAGTAGGAGAAGATCTCTACGAAGGAGGAGGATCTGGAGGAGGAGGCGCGTACGAGTATTCAGGGAAGAAACCAAAACTTACACCACCAAAGAAGCTGCTCTGGTTATGCTTGGGTTGGCCCCCTGTGTAGATCTCACCGATGTAGTTGTTATATCCTCCATACACATTGTAATCATATCCATATTATGGAGGTGTGTACGCCTGAGGAGGATCATGAAAATATTCAGAAAAGACACCAAATGATCTCTCATCTTGTGATGATCCATATCCGACCAGAGGACTTGGTGTTCCTCCACGGTATGGGATGCTAATGCCCATGCAGCTCAACGAACCTACAGATGATATCAAATCATCTATGTAGCTGTCTGTAGGACGATGACCACCTCCATAAGCATCATAATCCATTGGTCCTAGACTCAGACTTAGGACAAATTGTCCATGTGTGTTTCCATTCCGCTCTATGTATTCTCGCCCTGCTTCGAAGCTTGTATCATAATGTGGTCCACGAATACCCCCTGCTGACCCTATCACCCCTGAATATGTCTCCCCATCACCAGATCCACCATGACCGCCAGCAACAACATCATCATCATCACTTCTACTATCATCATTTGATTTGGATTCCGAACAAGTGGAGAGAATGTCATCTACAATTGCATCATGCTCCAACCCTCTAAGAGGATCCATGATTCAAACGGATCTAGCCATGTAGTCACCGAAATTTGCTCCCATTTGTTGGCTTATATTTCGATTCGAACTACCTACTGATTGATCAAGAACTGTAGCACCATTGGAATCCATCCACCTCTGCAGAACATCTTCACTAGCATCATCATTGTGCATCTCAAAAATGTATGCAAGATCGATAGGGTCTGTGTAGTCGTCTTTGTCCTACCCCTCCCTTGCATGTTTCATATTTAGCCTCAAGTTGTAGTGCAAGAAGACAAGGCCATGTAGTCTATATTCTCCCAACGTGTTCCGTCTCTTGAATGGATCAAGTTCAATGTGCTCCAGTTCTTATCACATCCACTAGCCGATGCGGTTTGGGACAATACTTTCACTACCACTTTTCGTAGGTTGGGAACTTCGATCCCATACAGTAACCATAATTCGGCTGTGAAAATCCTAAAGGAGATAAATCAATGATAGTAATGCATCAAATCACAATCAATAGACTTATTCATCTTTGTCCTTACCTGGAAGAGTATTGCCTCATCTATTAACCACAGTAATTCTACCGAAGGAACTCAAAGCATCCCTGAAGTACTTGACCTGCATATTATTTGAAGTCATAAATTGTTGCATAATGCTCTAGATGAATATTGTGTTACTTTCGCTCTAGAATCTAGGTTACAGAATTAAAATTACCTCATTCATGCACGAGGTCTATGTCTTCTCATCCTTGATGAGTTTCTCCACCACAATTTATACCTCTGATAGAAGATCAACATTTGTACCAAGACTATTCTTGTATTGGTACTTGGGATTGAAGTAATAAGCTGGAAACAAACATGGACGATTCTCAAATTTTAATCCATTTAAAGTGTTATCTAAAATGAAAAAATATATTTATTACATAATACATACTAGCCTTGTGAAGAGGATGTGAAAGCACTTGGATCAATGTTCGTATGCAATGTATTTTAAATCCTTTCCCACCTACTTCTTTGACCTTCTCTCTCATACAATGCATTGCCTTGTAGATCACTCCCATGGTGGGCTTCTTGTTGCCATCTACGATCCGTATTGCAGAAATAACCAGATCCATTATCTTCATGACCTTAGTCACGTCATCCAAAAGTGGAGATCATCGATCAATGTCTCTACTTTTCGTTCTCCATCAGTCCGAGCTTCAGGTATCTCTAACTATTCACCTTGGCAACACATGGTCTTCAACCATGTCTTGTGTTGTTTGAGGCGTTGCAATGTTATAAAATTGGTTGTAAAGTGTGTGATGCTAGGCCTCACCAGCTCACCATTGCACATCCATCTCATCAAAGCCAACACTTTGGAATAGTTGTAAATGAATGTGGTGATCGTCCGTGTTTGCTCCACCACCTCTGAGACAAGCTTTCTCTTGTTGAGGTCCTTTAGAATTAAATCAATACAATATGCAACACTTGTCCAAAAAATACCGTAACTGCTAGACTTCATTATTGTTTCACATGCTTTCTTGAAGTTGTTGCCATTATCCGTGACAATATGGACAATGTTCTCTTTCCTAACATCCTTGATTACGTCATTCATCAACTTCAATAGGTACTTGTAGTCCTTCACATGTCCATATGCATCAACTGATTGCAAAAAATGGTATTTCCATCGCAGTAAACGGGGAAGTTGATGATCGGCTTCCTCGTATAGCTAGTTCATCCATTGCACATCAGTGTCACCCTGCACTCTGGTCATCTCCTCCTCAAATCAAAGATGTACTCATTCATATCCTCTTTCTTCATCCTGAGATACATGTTCATTATCTCATTGAATGCGGGAGCCTTCACTCTCGTTCTCGTTGTGGCGATCTCATCAATGGCATGCTGCAAAAAAGATCCACTAGCAATGTTGACTGGGATGCTCTCCCGAAGAAGAGCTTGTTGATGGTCTTTTCCACTCTTTTCCGTGCATTGCTGAACACTCCCTTCACCGTATTCTACCTTGGATCCTTGCTTATCATATGCATGGACCTGCTCCTCGTCAAGAAGGGTTTCAGTCACTTAGCCTTGTGTTTTTTGGTGGCTGGTGGTACTGGTGCACCTCTAGAATCAATTCTACTACCACCGGCACCATAGAAGCCGCTACATGCATCGTCGAATTCTCTCCTCTCGAATCTGCTCCTCATAGATTCTTTTGTTGCCTTCTTGTATGCCCTCATCACTGTCGTGGTCTGAATATCTGCAGGATAGACAAAGTCATTGTCATCTGAATTGGAGAGGACATTGAACTTCTTCTCGAACATGAATTCTTTCAATCTTTCGTCCCTTCTGGACCTCTCTACATCTTTATCCTTCTTCCCCTCGAAGTTAGCCTTCACCAAGTCCCTCAAATCTATGGAAGAACACATGTACCCGGTAACATTCTTGTTATTGCCAACAAGATTGTGCCTTAGTCTTGTAATCCCCCCTCCTAAAATTTCCCCACATAAGTTACACTGTGGTTTCGATTTGTTGCCATATGGAGTGGTGGCATACCTCTAACCAATCTCTCCACTATCCAACAGATCACAAAAATCAGATCCTGGACATGAGTGTAACCCATAATGTTGATCAATGATAACTGAAGACTAACATCCGCTAAGAAATTACACAACAAACATTCGTGAGGCATATGAGTATGTCAATCAATTATTTGCTAACTATTTTTAGTTTTGATTTTCTGATTTATTATATTTATTATTTATACCATGCTTAATATGCGTAAAGTGTTAGATATTTAATGTTTATTAACATATTATCTACATTTTGATATTCCGATTTCTAAGAAGAAATATCATAAATCTAGAGTAGAGATGTCAAATTTTGATGACAAACCATGTATGGGACACAAAATACGAAAATAAATTATAGATCTAATGTTTAATTTACGGAATTAATTACAAATTTTTAGTTAACATAAAGCACCTTAAAATCTTGTTTTCTATATCTAGAACATGATATCCGAGTTTATTCATTCAAAACTTAACTTAATTTCACAACATAACTCAAAAATGTCAAATTAGTTCCCCTGATATCTCACTAAGTACTTAAAATCTATCAAAAAATCAAGAATATGCATTACCTAACAAATAAGAGCAAAACCTTAAGAAATTTGACTTTTTCAACATCAAATTTGGAGTAGATCTAGAGCTTACCTCAAAGAAGGAAGGAGCTTTGGAGAAGAGTTTTCAGCTGGCTACTGGTTAAATGTGGTGATATTGGGCTAAATGGGGATGATTTTGGTGGAAATCTGACTTAGAAGATTCTCTGTATCAGCAATATATCCTCGACACACGATATATCGATGATATATCATCAATATGCCACAATATTTCCTACCATGCTCCCATAGAGGAAGCATACCACATAGTCAGTAGGATTACTCTCTCTTCACCTGCCTTCTCTCAGATCTCCTTGACTATGGCCGCATCTCGTGGTAGACGCGGAGCTCTCAATTCGGAGGTCGTAGTGCTCGTGGCTGGGGAGTTGCTTGTTTATGTCAACCATATACATATTGCCACCGTTATGATTACTCCAAGAATACATGCTATTCGAAGCATGGTTTTCCAGCCTCTACTCATGCTAATGAGCAAGTTGAGATTCCTACAACTCTTGTTACCAATTAAATATTTGAGGAGTTTGTTTCCCATTCGAGGGAGATCATGCCTCCTACCTTTGGACCCTCTAGTGCTCCATCATGATCTTATGACATTGATGCCTCAATATCCGTCAGTACTTTAGGTATTGCCTATGCCATTACTAGTTGTCACGAGACAGACTTGCTGGAGTGGATCATAAATTTTGGTGCATCTCATCATTTATACGAAGACAAGGCTTAGTTTTCATCATACAAACCTATACCTCAAGGCAAATTAGTCGTCATAGCAGATGGAACTCATTCCCTCATTATAGGACATAGGGAGATCAATTTGTCATCATTTATACATCATAGCATATGGAACTCATTCCCTCGTTATAGGACATGTGGAGACCAGTTTGTTATCATTTATGCGCTCGATTTCTTGGTGAATTTATTTTCTATCAGTCATATCACTTAGGTTTTGCATTACCGTTCCATATTTAACCCATCTTCTCTTGTGTTTCAAGACATACTCACAAGTAGTGTGATTGGATGTGGTCGTGAGTAAGGAGCTCTCTACAGACTGGTCCAGTCTCTATATGTTGTGCCTCTTCCATTCTTACTAGGTTAGTCTCTCCGTATTTGTGGCATCTTTGGTTTGGTCAACTTCCTCTGCCGAAGTTGTGTCATGTTCTTTCACAAATATCCTCTCGCTTCACATTTCAGTGAGAGGTTTGCCAGCTTGGGAAGCATCACTGATCTTCCTTTCCTGATCATCAAAGTCGTAGTAGAAATAGCTTATTTGAGTTAGTTTACTTTTATATTTGGGTCCCAATCGTTTCTTTGACCATCAGGGGCAGATGTTCTATCTTGTAGCTGTTGAGGATTTTTCTAGGCTATTATGAGTAATCTGTTGAAAAACAAGTTTGAGGCTACGTCCATGATTCAATCTTTGATTCAATCTTTTATTAATGAAATAAAAAAAATTCTGCTACTATCAAATATGTTCCCTTTGACAATACCTTAGAGTTTTATATCTTACAACATTCTCAGTTCTTCAGGCCCCTTAGCATCTCACACCAGACTTCTTGTGCATAAACTTTCCAACAGAATGGTGTTGCTAAACGTAAACGTCGTCATTTACTTGATGTGATCAGAAGTCTCCCGATTCAGAGTTTTACTCCCCACTCTTTCTAGGGTGATGTGATTCTTACCGCTTGTTACTTGGTGAATCGTTGTCATCCTTTGTGTTAGAGAAAAGATTCCTTTCTCTATTGCATTTCCCAGAAGGATCTTTTCTCTCATACACCTTGTGTCTTTAGCTCTGTACCTTTTGTTCATTACTTGACTCGTGGTCATGACAAGCTCTCCCCCAAAGCTGTCAAGTGTATTTTTGTACGTTAAGATTTAGAGATTCCACAGACATATCAAGATGTTATGCGAGACAGTCAATTACATCTTGCTATGGAGGAGGAGATACGCGCTACAATTGTGTGACACTTGGTGCTTTGTCACTGCCCCTTTAGGGGCTTCTATGGTTGGTTATGAATGTGTATTTACATTGAAGTACTATGCAGATGGCAATGTTGACTGCCACTGTTAGTAATATATATTTATATTCTTACTGCACTTACTGTTTATATTAAATAAATCCATGCATGGATATTTTTGTATTTTCCCCTTATAAAGATCTCTAGGGTTTCCTCCTATATAAGGACCTCTAGACCTCCTGAATAAAGCATGCAATTCATTCTTTCATTTTTTCCACGTCGTATCAGATCAGTGGTCCTAGAGCAGTGTTCTGACCTAAATTCCTCCGCCACCACCAGCCCTAAGTCCTCCCAACCAGCGTTGCCTGAACTGCACCGACTCCTAGTGCCTAAGGCGTCACCCGCACCGCCTCTCGGTGCTCTAGGCGCCCCCTATGCCTCCTGCGCCTCCACCCAATGCTACTGGACCTTACCGCGCCACTAGAGACACCGTCCGTTATGCCGCCCAACGCCTCCTGCGCCCCAACACGCCGCTCCTGCGCCTCCGCACAAGGCTCCAGCACCCCACCAAGAGTTTGTCGTGCCTCCATCCAGTGCCTTGCCGTGCTGCCTTTAGGCCTCCAGTGGAGCCCTAGTGCCGCCTCTCTCTTCTTTGTCGAATTCCTAAGGCATCATCACTTGTTGCTGACTCCCTCTTTGACGTACTACTAGGTCTTCGTGATGCTTGAATAAGACTGCAAGGACTATTTAGGTCACTTTTTATTGACCCATATGGGCCACCTTGGCATCTACAAAACCTATGCCCCTGTACCCAACTTCTTCTGTGATGGTACATGCACTTCTTCGAAGCTAATGGACTCCGATAACTATGCACTCTGGTCAAGGTCATTCAAGGTGTTTATTGGTGGACAACGATAGAATTATGTTCTTACAAAAGATCCTCCCAAGGAGACGGACAAAGACTATGATACCCGGTACATGGAAAACTACTTGGTGATTACTTGGATGACCAATAACATCGATCCAAACATAGCATCAAATCTTATCTACAAAGAGAAGACAAAGGCAATGTAGTAGAGCCTTGAGAATATCTACTCCCAAAAGACAACTAAGTCCAGGCTCTCAAATATCTACACATGGATTTGATCTGCAAATCAGGGAGATACATCCTTGGTCGAGTACTGTATACTCCTCACTAGCTATTTGAGGAACTTACATATCTTTCAGCCTGCTTGTTGTGACAAACATATAGGAGAACGTACAGAATGGCTAGTATATCATATTTTGTGTAACGAACCCGTTTCCCGGGCCGTCGGATCCTCCCATATCCGGTTCTGGTTACTCAGCAATAATTTATTCAACAATTACAACTAACATTCAGAAATAGACTGCAAATAAAAATACTTAGAAGAAAGTATTTCAACACTTTTCCATTCATAAAATAAAGTTCAGATGATACACTGTTCCACTATAACCATTTACATGTACATCAGCTTGAAAGGGAAATATACAAAAGAATACTAACTACCTTAAAGAAAGTAAAGCTACTGTGGCTGGCTGGATGTCTAGTATGTAAGCTGGATGATTTTATTTTAGAGTCTTTGCGATGGCCCACCGATGCCTGTTGGGTTTTCCATAAATCATAGGATAAAAATTAATGAATGCTAAGTAACGAAGAAGAGAAAAGCAAACAAATTGTGTAATTTTTCAAAATTCATTGATATCACAAAAAATTCATTCCTTTTCATTAATTTAAGTCCTATTCCTTTCTATTCCACATCAGGGATTAGTTCAGGGGAACCCCACCATTCTTGGACTCCGAAGCTGTGGATGCTTCAGGATTGGAGATTGTGTTGATCTTGGTAAGCTTATGCTGCCGCACGTCACCTCAACCAATCCTCCAATACTACCCTGACAATTTCCTTTTCATTTATTAAACAGGGTCTCAACCCTTAGCCTGGAAAAACAAAAGAGCACACCGTCCTCGAGGACTCGGTTGCTTAAAACCTCAGGCTAACATTTAATCATATAACCTAGCGGCTTTAAATACATGTTATCGTGACCCAGCCGCTATTGAACCACCCGTGCCTCCACATGGCACAACCACATCTTCCGTCGTTCCAACCCGAATATATTGGCTCCCAGTACCACGTGTTGCAAAATATTCATTTCGTGCGCACTTATCATAACAGGGCAACCGTGTACCACCTAGGTAGGGAAACGCCAATACAGGTTCCTTCCGACAAACCTATAGGTTGCATGCCGACCTGTAGTTCTACTCCCAATCATCCTTAACGTGACACATGATCCTTTTCAGGATCCATCTCAAATCACACCAATTCACATGATGTAATTCTTTCGTTAAGTCTTTGATTTGCATAAACCGCAATACTTAGTATCGACTCACATATATATTATTCATAACCATATGTATACTCCTATTTATGCCTATTTTAACTCCCAAACCCTAACTTTCAGAGCCAACGCATCAATTTGATGCGTAAAATCTTATTTTAGTGGGAATCATAAAGCAATTCTTCAGACTTTTTCAAAAATAATCAAAATTAGGGTTCTTCGTAGCAAAGAACACAAAATAAAGAATTTCAATAATTTTTTATGAAAACCCAACAGCAAAAGGAAGGATTTCGTTACCTAATCGAGCTCTCTCTCGTGTATGCAAGGCTTTATCGAGTTTCGTTTTTAGAAAGGCTATTTTAAGGCTCCTGAAAAGATCGAATTTCATTTTTCGTATCAAAATGCTAAGAACATGCGAAGAACGAACGAAGAACGCGAAGAACGTGAGGAACATGAAGAACGTCAAGAACATATTTTCTCTTAAAATTTCGGCAGAGTTTCCCCTTATATCGGGACATATTTCTCGGAAAATTTCGGCAAAGTTTCCCTTTATATCGGGACATATTTGTCGGAAAATTTCATAAGAGTTTCCCCTTATATCGGGACATATTTCAACATAAAAACAAAAAGAGTTTCCTCTATAAAATCAAAACAGAGGAAAATAACAATGAAACTGAAAGAATATACTCAACAACAAGAGATGAAGAACCGGTAGACACCACACATCTTAGGTGAGTGAACGTGTGACGAATCACATGGTCACTGACGTGCATAGCCGCCCGCACCTAAGTAGGGTATTACACAGATTTCTCCATCAAAATAACTATAAAAGCATAATACGAAGAATAAAAACGTAAACGATGTGACGAATCACAGGGTCACTGACGTGCATAGCCGCCCGCACCTAAGTAGGGTGTTACACAGATTTCTCCTCGAACCACAACAGGAAAACGAATCGGAAAGAAATATGAATCAAAAACAAAACTTGGAAGAACAGGAATATGAATTGAAAGCCTAGCTTACGAAGCAACTAAGAGAGGATCATAACTTTCTCCTCCTCGTTCTCCCGACAGCGCTTCGTTAGCGCTCCTCCATCGCCTCCCACTCCTCCTCCCAACCTCTCGACCCTAGCCCTTGGGGGGGTGGTGGTAGTGGAAGTTGTAGAGAATGAATGGGTGGGGGGTCTATTTATAGGCCCCAGAAAACCACTAACCATGGTTAGAAAACCATGGTTTAGACCTTAACCATGGTTTAGCGGCCCATGGTTTTGGCCAAAACTTATCCCAAACTTGGAGCCTAAGTTAGAACATTCTAGAGGATTCTAGATTCGCTAATGGCGCTTAATTAACACTAATCGTGATTAACTTTCACTAATCGCGATTTAACTTTCGCGGCTTACGCTTATCTTTTGTTAACTATTGATTAATGTTTACTAATGATCATTAGCGGCTTTCAATCGTCATTAATTTCTTTAATCAAGTTTAATTAGTCTTAATGACAGTCATTATGGGTTAATACCTTAGCTTCCTTACTTCTCTTTCTTCCGAAAATCATAACAATTCGAAACGAAGTCCGATTAACACGAAACAAATTTCGTTGGCTTTCTCTTGACGAGCCGGATCTTATTATATAGGATCCGAGATATGCCAAGTTTAAGGCTTTACAATTATAACAACCTTAAAGGAAGTCTCGTCCTCGAGACTAGAAATGCAGGCATAACATCCTTAAAGAGGATTGAAACCATAACAACCTTAAAGAGAATGAACGTCATGTCATTTAAAATGAATATATACATAATACATAATGTTATCATTCAAACAAGTACGGGTATTTCTCTCTCATTTCTGCCTCAGGTTCCCATGTGGCTTCTTCAAACTCTTGGTTTCGCCATAATACTTTAACTAGAGGCACCTCTTTGTTTCTCAACTTCTTGATATCCCTTTCAAGTATTTGCACAGGTATCTCTTGGTATGTCAAGTCTGGCTCAACATGTAAATCATCATAACTTATCTTATGCTCTGGATCCCTAATGTACTTTTTCAGATTTGATACATGAAATACATCATGTATTGCTGAAAGATGTGGAGGAAGTGCAAGTCTATAGGCAACTTTTCCAATCCGTTGAATAATTTCAAAGGGACCCACGAACCTGGGTGCTAACTTCCCACGCAAGTCAAACCTCTGAACACCCTTCATAAGTGATACTTTGAGAAATACAAAGTCACCTACCTCAAATTCAAGGTCTCTTCGCCTGGTATCACTATAACTTTTCTGGCGACTCTGGGCAGTTAATAGTCTTTTTCTAGCAAGTTCTACAGATTCCCGTGTCTCCTGAAGTCTATCTGAATCATAGAGGTTCTTTATTCCGACCTCTTGCCAACACAAAGGAGTAGTACATTTTCGTCCATATAGTGCTTCAAATGGTGCCATGCCAATACTTGTATGTTAACTATTATTGTAGGTGAATTCCACAAGAGGCAAATGTTTAATCCACGATCCCTTCCATTCTAAGGCACATGCTCGTAGCATATCCTCTAGTGTTTGAATCGTACGTTCTGACTGACCATCTGTTTGTGGATGATATGCTAACCTCAAGCATAGTTGTGTACCTAAGGCTTTCATGAAGTTCTCCCAATAGTGTGAGGTGAATCATGAATCTTGATCAGAAACTACTTCCTTCGGGATACCATGGAGGCGAATCACATGTGTAATATATAACTCAGCCAGCTGGTCTGGAGTGAAAGATAAGCTTATCGGAATGAAGTGTGCTACCTTTGTCAGACGATCTATTATAACCTAGATACTATCTTTACTACCAGTCGTCTGAGGTAAGCCAATAACGAAATCCAGGGAAATTCTTTCCCATTTCCATTCAGGTATAGGGAGGGGTTGCAATAATCTCGGTGGCTTTTGATGTGAAGCCTTTACCTGCTGGCAAGTGAAACATGAATTCACAAACTCAGCAACATCTTTCTTCATTCCCGACCACCAAAAGTATGAATGAAGATCCTTATACATCTTCGTAATTCCCGGATGAATAGATAATCTAGAACAATGAGCTTCTCGTAAGATGTCTTTCCTTAGTTCAGGTGTGTTTGGTACACAAACTCTGTGATGATTATACAGTAAACCATCTTGTATCTGGAATCCCTCTATCTCATTCTTCTCAAGTTGTTGTTTCAAGTCTTTAAGGACTGGATCATCCTCCTGTCCCTTCTTTATTTTATCCCATATTTCTGGTTTGTATCGATGAGGAATAGTTATAGTATCAGCACTACTATCAAATGGTTTCCATTCACTTAACGTTGATAGTAAACCCAGAAGTGGATAGCACTCACTAAACCGGGTGAATAAGTTCTTCTGCTAAGTGCATCTGCTACGGCGTTCCCCTTACCATGGTGGTAGGAGATAGTGCAATCATAATCTTTCAACAACTCTAGCCACCGTCTCTATCTCATATCGAGCTCCTTTTGATCAAACAGATATTTCAAGCTTTTATGATCGGTGAAGATTTCAAAAGTAATACCATACAGGTAGTGTCTCCATATCTTTAAAGCGAAAACTACGGCAACTAATTCAAGGTCATGTGTTGGGTAGTTCTTCTCATGTGTCCTGAGCTGTCGTGATGCATACGCAACTACCTTACCATGTTGCATAAGAACCGCTCCAAGTCATTCTTTATATGCGTCAGTGTACACTGTAAACCCTTCACTCCCGGAGGGTAGAGTAAGGATGGGTGCAGATGTTAGGCATTCTTTCAGTGTCTGAAAACTAGCTTTACATGTATCAGACCATAAGAATGGGACCTCCTTTTGAGTTAGTCTAGTCATTGGCAATGCTATTAGTGAAAAGTCTTTCACGAATCTTCTATAATATCCAGCTAAACCTAGAAAAGATCGTATTTCTGTGACAGTCTTCGGACGTTCCCAACTCATCACTGTGCTAACCTTTGTAGGATCAACTGATATACCTTCTCCAGAAACAACATGGCCTAAGAAAGATACTTCAGGTAGCCAGAAGTCGCATTTGCTATATTTAGCATACCGTTTGTTCTTCCTTAGAGTTTCAATTGCCTGCCTGAGATGGTGTTCATGCAGATACTTATCCTTGGAGTAAATAAGCACATCATCAATAAAGACTACTACAAAGTGATCTAAGAACTCCTTGAATACTCTATTCATGAGATCCATGAAGGCTGCTGGGGCATTTGTTAGTCCAAAAGGCATAACTAAGAATTCATAATGTCCGTATCTAATTCGAAAAGCTGTCTTGGGAATATCTGTATCTTTAACTTTCAACTGATGGTATCCAGATCTTAAATCAATCTTGGAATACACAGTTGAACCTTGTAACTAATCAAAGAGATCATCTATTCTTGGCAGAGGATACTTGTTCTTTATTGTCCTCTCGTTTAGTTGTCTATAGTCAATGCACAACCGCATCGACCCATCCTTTTTCCTAACAAATAAGACAGGTGCACCCCATGGTGAAGTACTAGGACGAATGAATCCTTTATCTAACAGTTCTTGCAATTGTACCTTTAACTCTCGTAACTCAGCTGGTGCCATCCTATACGGAGGGATAGAGATAGGCTGAGTATCAGGTATGAGAGAGATTTCAAATTCAATCTCTCGCTCAGGTGGTAATCCAGGTGGTTCCTCTGAAAATATATCAGTAAACTCGCATACTATAGGCACATCTTCTATCATTCTTTCTGACCATGTAGTGGATACATAAGCTAAATAACCTTGGCATCCTTTCTCTAACAACTGTTGTGCCTTCAATGTAGAGATATATTTGATATTATCATTGGATGTCTTTCCAATGAACTGGAACTCTATCGAGATAGGAAGGTGAAATGTTACTGTCTTCTGGAAACAGTCAAGACATGCATGATGCCTTTCTAACCAATCCATTCCTAGTATAAGATCAAAATAATTCATTTCGATAAGTAGCAGATAAGCAGGTGAGTGATGTCCTGCAATCTGTCCCACACCATTGTCTAAGATCTTCTTGAATTATGATTGACCGCCTAGTTCCAACTAAGATAATGGTTTTCTGCTTATATCGGAATCTTATCCTTACAATAGGAATAAAATATTCTTCTTCTTCTTCTTTGTTTTGGTGTTCCTACGAAGTGCCTCCTCCACTACTCCTCTAAATGGAGTAGGAGCAACCAAATTCTAAACTGATGGTATCTAGACTTATTCTTATAAGGGTGAATAGAACCCTCAACTCTAGCATCTACGAGTCTGGAAGACTTTGATCTCTCATTGTGGCATTGAGTCTTTCCTCTAATGCCTACTACCTTTGACCCATGTCTTGAAGCATTGCCATCATAGCCGCTAATTGCCTAGGCATAGCTTGGTCTGCCATGATCCTAGGATGAGTCAAGGTCAAAGGTCAGATCCTATAGGTCTTAGCATGATGTACATAAGGGACAATGACTTGTGAATGGTACTGCAGTCATTTATTAAGATCAAAGGATTTTAATACAACCTTAGTTTCTGAATACCGCTCATAGTTGTCAATTACTAAGTAAATTACTGGAGTAACCAAGCTCTGATACCAATCTGTAACGAACCCGTTTCCCGGGCCGTCGGATCCTCCCATATCCGAATCTGGTTACTCAGCAATAATTTATTCAACAATCACAACTAACATTCAGAAATAGACGGCAAATAAAAATACTTAGAAGAAAGTATTTCAACACTTTTCCATTCACAAAATAAAGTTCAGATGATACATTGTTCCACTATAACCATTTACATGTACATCAGCTTGAAAGGGAAATATACAAAAGATTACTAACTACCTTAAAGAAAGTAAAGCTACTGTGGCTGGCTGGATGTCTAGTATGTAAGCTGGATGATTTTATTTTAGAGTCTTTGCGATGGCTCACCGATACCTGTTGGGTTTTCCATAAATCATAGGATAAAAATTAGCGAATGCTAAGTAACGAAGAAGAGAAAAGCAAACAAATTGTGTAATTTTTCAAAATTCATTGATATCACAAAAAATTCATTCCTTTTCATTAATTTAAGTCCTATTCCTTTCTATTCCACATCAGGGATTAGTCCACGGGAACCCCACCATTCTTGGACTCCGAAGCTGTGGATGCTTCAGGATTGGAGATTGTGTTGATCTTGGTAAGCTTATGCTGCCGCACGTCGCCTCAACCAATCCTCCAATACTACCTTGACAATTTCCTTTTCATTTCTTAAACATGGTCTCAACCCTTAGCCTGGAAAAACAAAAGAGCACACCGTCCTCGAGGACTCGGTTGCTTAAAGCCTCAGGCTAACATTTAATCATATAACCTAGCGGCTTTAAATACATGTTATCGTGACCCAGCCGCTATTGAACCACCCGTGCCTCCACATGGCACGACCACATCTTCCGTCGTTCCAACCGGAATATATTGGCTCCCGGTACCACGCGTTGCAAAATATTCATTTCGTGCGCACTTATCATAACAGGGCAACCGTGTACCACCTAGGTAGGGAAACGCCAATACGGGTTCCTTCCGACAAACCTACAGGTTGAATGCCCGACCTGTAGTTCTACTCCCAGTCATCCTTAACGTGACACATGATCCTTTTCAGGATCCATCTCAAATCACACCAATTCACATGATGTAATTCTTTTATTAAGTCTTTGACTTGCATAAACCGCAATACTTAGTATCAACTCACATATATATTATTCATAACCATATGTATACTCCTATTTATGCCTATTTTAACTCCCAAACCCTAACTTTCAGAACCAACGCATCAATTTGATGCGTAAAATCTTATTTTAGTGGGAATCACAAAGCAATTCTTCAGACTCTTTCAAAAATAATCAAAATTAGGGTTCTTCGTAGCAAAGAACACAAAATCAAGAATTTCAATAATTTCTTATGAAAACCCAACAGCAAAAGGAAGGATTTCGTTACCTAATCGAGCTCTCTCTCTTGTATGCAAGGCTTTATCGAGTTTCGTTTTTAGAATGGCTATTTTAAGGCTCCTGAAAAGATCGAATTTCATTTTTCGTATCAAAACGCTAAGAACATGCGAAGAACGAACGAAGAACGCGAAGAACACGAAGAACGTCAAGAACATATTTTCTCTTAAAATTTCGGCAGAGTTTCCCCTTATATCGGGACATATTTCTCGGAAAAATTCGGCAAAGTTTCCCTTTATATCGGGACATATTTGTCGGAAAATTTCAGCAGAATTTCCCCTTATGTCGGGACATATTTCAACATAAAAACAAAAAGAGTTTCCTCTATAAAATCAAAACAGAGGAAAATAATAACGAAATTGAAAGAATATATTCAACAACAAGAGATGAAGAACCGGTAGACACCACACATCTTAGGTGAGTGAACGTGTGACGAATCACAGGGTCACTGACGTGCATAGCCGCCCGCACCTAAGCAGGGTATTACACAGATTTCTCCATCAAAATAACTATAAAAGCATAATACAAAGAATAGAAACATAAACGATGGAGAATCGGTAGACACCACGCGTCTTAGATGAGTGAACGTGTGACGAATCACAGGGTCACTGACGTGCATAGCCGCCCGCACCTAAGTAGGGTGTTACACAGTTTCTCCTCGAACCACAACAGGAAAACGAATCGGAAAGAAATATGAATCAAAAACAAAACTTGGAAGAACATGAATATGAATTGAAAGCCTAGCTTACGAAGCAACTAAGAGAGGATCATAACTTTCTCCTCCTCGTTCTCCCGGCAGCGCTTCGTTAGCGCTCCTCCATCGCCTCCCACTCCTCCCAACCTCTCGACCCTAGCCCTTGGGGGGTGGTGGTAGTGGAAGTTGTAGAGAATGAATGGGTGGGGGGTCTATTTATAGGCCCCAGAAAACCACTAACCATGGTTAGAAAACCATGGTTTAGACCTAACCATGGTTTAGCGGCCCATGGTTTTGGCCCATGGTTTTAGCCAAAACTTATCCCAAACTTGGAGCCTAAGTTAGAACATTCTAGAGGATTCTAGATTCGCTAATGACGCTTAATTAACACTAATCGTGATTAACTTTCACTAATCGCGATTTAACTTTCGCGGCTTACGCTTATCTTTTGTTAACTATTGATTAATATTTACTAATGATCATTAGCGGCTTTCAATCGTCACTAATTTATTTACTCATGTTTAATTAGTCTTAATGACAGTCATTATGGGTTAATGACCTTAGCTTCCTTACTTCTCCTTCTTCCGAAAATCATAACAATTCGAAACGAAGTCCGATTCACACGAAACAAATTTCGTTGGTTTTCTCTTGACGAGCCGGATCTTATTATATAGGATCCGAGATATGCCAAGTTTATGGCTTTACATTTTGTCAGGATTATATCCGTGATACAAGCCTGTTAAGGATCAATTTCTGACTGCTGCTGCACTGCCCACACTTAAGACCATCTATGGTCGGCTACAGGAACTTGAATCTCCCTAACCTCCTATATCCGTAGAGACTACAATACATTTTTGCTAGAGGACGCCCCACATACTGGGAAGGACGCGGTCGTGACTTTGGCTGTGATCGTGTGGCTGGACGTGGACGTGATTCAGGACGCGGACGTCGATGTGATCCCATCAATGCCCGCTATCCATCATGCACTCACTATGGACGTTGGAATTATCCGTCAGAACGTTGCTAGACAATGTTTGGCATTCTTCCTAATGCCAACAATGCCTATGAGACAACCTCATATGAAGACTCATATGATACTGTAGACACCTCACATGATCAACCTTCTGGTGATAGTCAAACATCTTTCACCGCATATGAGTATGCTCGTCTTCGTCAGCGATTGTAAAAATCTGCTAGTAACACTAGTGATTCTGCTCATGCTGCTAATCTGGCCACTACCTCAGATATTGTTGTCAACTCTGCCTCTGCGTCTAGCCTTGCATGGATCATTGATTTGAGTGCCTCAACTCATCTGATGAGAGAAGGTAGTCTTCTCACCTCTTCGTAGCCGTCTTCCATTGTGAAGACGGTTCATGTTGCTAATGGAGCGCAATCACCTATTACTATTGTTGGAGTATTTGTTATATGTGTCATATGTATGGGAGATTGGTAAATGGATCTCTTCAGGATCCATTTATGGCATCCAGAGTTTAGTCCCACATCTACCAGTTTGAAGATGTGGAGACTCGGTGGGGTCTATGTATAGACCCCCACACCTCTGTAGTCGATGAGAAAGTTCAACAGAATATCAACCCTCTGAGGCATTATCCCGTGGTTTCATCCCGCTCCTTAGGGAGTAGGGTTCCACGTAAAAATATCTGTTCCATATTTATATTTCTAGATTATGCTCTGTTTATCATGCCGCTTCCGTATTCTCTATTTTCTAACATCGTATCATAGCAATTCGATTCTCGAGGATTTTTTTATTTTATTCATTTGTTCGAGATTCAAAATTATCAAAGTTCATGGTTCAAATTTCTGGAACCCTAGTTTGCTTCCAGATTTCTATCATCATTCGGATCTTCTCCTGACAAAGATCCTCGTGGGCACGCATTTCCAGGCTTAAATCTAGGGTATTCTGGACCCTAGTTTCTCGTGAGCACAATTCCAAGCAGAGATCGAAAGCTCTCTGGCGCATCCTTCCCTTTCACACAGCAGTTCCTCGCGTGTGCTATCTCCAGCCTCCTGGCGCGATGTGACGCCCTCAGATCCGGGTTACGACGCATTCGTACTATTACAGTCACAACGATCTCACCAAACATCGAAAATCAGGGAAAAAATTTTCCACGTTACCTTTGCATATGACATTCATATTCAATAAATATTGTATCAATCACAGAATAAAATACCAAACAACTGCCACCAACAAATCTTTTCATTAATTCTCATAAGTATTTACAACATGTACATGAGGGTTGACATTACATTCATACATGTGTCCCAAAATATATATACAGAAGAGAAAGAAACACTTATATCATAACTGACAGAAAATTGCAACAAAAGAAACATACCGTCTGGTATAAACCCGATCACTATAGGTCATCAACAACTACTACAGTGTTGTAGACTCCTTGTCTGCCAAAACATGTAGGGAAGAAGGGGCGTCAACAAGCGCTGGTAATTCCTACAATCATATTAAAATAAGCAGGTATTTAATCTGGATACACAAGAAACAAGTAGAAAGGCATAAAAATCAAAAGTTACAACTACTTGTTTGAAAAAGAAGTTTTCATGCTACAGTGATGGATGCTCCGAGTTTTTCCCATTACCTCCTGCATGTCACATTATTATGCAGTAGTTAATGACATATGCATAATTTCCGCAATTGCCTTATAGCATTATATATATTCATGTAATAGTTGATGACTTATATGTATATATACACATATAACTATTAATGTCTTATTATTTAGAATTCTTAAATATGGATTTTATAACGAGGAAAATTTTGGTTTTGAATGACTCTTGATTTTATTGAAATTCTCAAGTAGATAGTCTGTGGTCTTGGTTGGAATGTGACCTCAGACTATGACTCTAAGGCATGAAAAAGTGCCTTACGGTTGGGGTGCCTCCGTATGTATACGATGTTGTATAATGTATCCTAATTAAGTTCCTAACATGTCCACTTAACTTAATTATAGTCAACTCTAGTCAAACCAACTTACACCCAACTTTCTCTCTTAGATAAGATCTATAATATTTTTCTCTTAGTTCAACTGAAACTCCCCCAAATGTAACCCTAGATGATTCAGATGTAGTATCGTCAAGTCTGTTGGTGGAAAAGTAACTAAAAGTGAAGCGGTGAGGTAGCCTCCAAAAGGGCTCTTCCTTCTCGCCCTCTAATTGGAAGTGTGGCCTAATAGAGGGAAAGGTCTACTCCAAAACTACGCCCCAGAGACGGGTGAAGAGACTCTTCGGAAAAGTCACTCTAGACGGGCCCGACGGGTAACGAACAAACGAGCTCGTACGAAAAACTGAAAACCGAGGATCCCTTGCATGGGTTTCCTAAAACAGAGGGTCAGCAGATTGATCAAAAGTTGGGATCTCAACGAGGTGTAAAAACACTGCGAGCTCGCGTAAAAACTGTGAAAAAGACTGGGATCCTAGACCTACGCATTATGCAACTGTTGTCCTAACTGGGCTTCATATTCTCTCGCCCAGTTGAGGGTCACTACAGCCTCGCACAGTCAATAGTGAAGTTCAACATGACCGGCACCACTAATATTTGTCAATCATCCCTGATTCTTAACATTCTCACTTACTTGATACTCACTTCTTTTTCCATCCTTCCTATGGTTGGCTATACTGATCTTAGTATTTTATCACAACTTATCATTACATAAATAAATAAATAGCAGGTTCTACTCAAGGATCAAGTGATTTTCGTTTGTGATGATCTTAGTCTCCTTTGCTAGTAGTTAATTCACCTTGGTCCTCCAATTAACTTTCCCATTAAGCTTATACCTATATAAATGAGATTTATGGATGTTTATGATTCTCAAGTAATCTCCTCGTTACAATGGCCTCTATGATTTGAGGCCAAAAATCGACTCTATGCTAGGAAATGGTTTGTATAGACTCCATTCCATGTTATAAAGGGTCAGGAATTCGAAAATTTATTATTAATCATAATGAGCTTAATCTTCTTAGGCATTATTATCAACATAGCATAGGTTCCTCACATTTATGTTAGTCCATGTATTTATAGCATTTCCTCACTAATGTACATAATGGCGTAGTATGTAAGCAAGTTATATGTTTTGGGAATGGAAGAAACTACATATCTTTGCAGCTGATTTTGAGTTTTCCCTCAAGTCCCTTATATATATACATATTTCAATAGCAGGTAAATGCCAAAGATGAACCCTTTCAAAATGTGATGAAATGAGCAACATTAAAAACAATTCAAATAGAAGAACCTTGACAGAGTTATAATGAAAACAAAGATAATGTAAATGAGATGGGTATGTATAATCTTTAAGATACAATGGAACTACGGAGAAAATATACTCACATGTCAACGCCTACTGAAAAGCATATCCCAATCTTTATATATATTAAATGCTATTGTGAATCATTGGTATAGTATTGACATGTTACTTGTGTATTTACACCACATCAACCAGGAACATACAAATAGAAACTAAATGGAAGTGCAATCCATCTTCTGCTACATGCAACGCATAAGTATTTTGAAGTCCATTTTTCCATTGCTTTAGATTATCACATGATCCTAGTTCCCGACATGTTCAAACATATGTCAACACGGTTATAGCATATCTAAAATATACAACACTCAAGCAACCTATTAGTATCAAAATGTGTAGAACAACATACATGGAAGGAACAAAAGAGGGGGAAGATTGTACCTAGATCTCCAAGAATTGGAGACCAAATGCATGCATGTAGCTTCAATTGGGGAAAAGAGAGTAGCAAGAGCCAAGAGGCCAATTGCAGCAAGGGGCTGCAGTTGGGAGCAGCTTCCAGGGGCTGCAGGAGCTCAAAATGGTTGCAAGGAGCTTCAACCACAACCCTTCAGGGCATGCATGTGACGCCCTCGAATCCGAGCACCGGTTTACACTGCATTCGCAATATAACATTAACTAAACATCGCATTAAGTTAATGAAAATCAGGGGAAAATTTTTCACGTTTGCTGTTCGCATATGACATTCAAATCAATATAGCAACCAAAGATCCAACAAAGACAAGTGTCTCCAACATTTCATTCTATTAATTTCCATATTTTTATACATGTACAAAAGAGATGACAATGTATACATATATCTTAAAATATATACATAAGAGAAAGAAAGCATTTACAATATGAGTTGAACAAAAACAACAACAAAAGAAATTATACCGTCTGATATATGTACGGATGCCAGGAATCATCAACAACTACTGCAATGCAGGCTCCTTGACTATCAAAACATGCAAGGAACAAGAGGCGTCAATGAGTGTTGGTACTTCCCAAAAACTTGCTAAAATAAGCAGGCATTTAATGTGGTTACAAAAGAAGCAAGTAGAAAGGCATAAACATGTAAAATTTACATCTACTCACAATGTAAAAATGTTTTCAAGTTTCTTGTATGTACCTCCCTTGTTCACCCATTATCCCATAATTATTTATTTATTTATTTAAGTGTTGACCCATAAGTTGAAGTTACTATCTTATTATTGAGTTCATGTTATGGATTTTGATGTTGAGATGCTGATCTAAGTGTTGATTCTATCTATCTTTCCAAGTCTAGTGGATAGTCTGTGGTCTTGGTCGGTGTGACCTCACACTATGACTCTAAGGCGTAAATAATGAATTAGGATTGGGATGCCTCCGTAGGCATGCAATGTTGTGTAACGCATCCTAACTAAGTTTCCAAAACATCCACTAACTTAATTTTAATCAACTCTAGCCAACACAACTTATAATTGCTTTAATCTCTTAGCCAAGATCCATTATACTTCATTCCGAGTTTAACTGTAAATCCTCTAAATATGACCTTATGATTCAGATGTAGACATAGCTGACTCAGATGCAGCCTCGCCAAGCCTGTTGGTGGAAAGTAACAAAAACTCAAGTGGTGAGGAAAACTCGTAAGAGATTCTTCCCTCTCGTCCTCTTATTGGAAGTGCGGTCCAATAGAGGGAAATGTCTTCTCCAAAACTACGCCCCAGAGACGGGTGAGAGAGACTCTCCGGAAAAGTCACTCTAGAAAAACAACCTGACTAGTACGGGAAAATGAGCTCGTACGAAAAACTGAAACCTAGGATTCCCCACATGGGTATCCTAAAACAGAGTGTCAGCGGAGCTGGTCAAAAGTCGGGATCCCAATGAGGCGTAAAAACACTGCGAGCTCGCATAAAACCATAGCAAGAACTGGAATCCTAAACCCACGCATTTAGCGGTCGCTGCCCTAACTAGGCTCCCTATCTCTCGCCTAATTGAGGGTCACTGCACCCACGCACAGTCAGGTGTAAGGGTCACCGTGACTGGCACTATTAATATCGTCCTTGCTTCTCAATAAACCATATATTCATGTTAAAATCCATTAACATGTTAAAGGTGTATGCTAACTAGATGTTCAATCTTGAATCATCAACCAATCTTCTGATAAGAGGTGAGAATTCCTTCTAAACTGGTTCAGAACTTTTTAATTGAGTCTTAAGATAAACAATATCTAAGATATGATCAACAAAACATGACTTCTCATGCTGTTTTTTTAAAAAATACTAGGATAGTTGTTTATAATTGTTGAAAGGGAAATGAAGAGTTGTTTATTATCAAACCCTAGAGCTCTCTGATATAGGAGAAAAGCTCTATGGGTAAATTACAAATATGGGACAATAGAAAAAGAAACACGATAGAAAGCACACGATAGCACAAATATCTTAACACTCCCCCTCAAGTTGGAGCATATATATATCTATCATACTCAGCTTGGAACAACGATGATGAAAAGGACCTCTAGCCAGAGAATATTTGTAATCTGATCTCCTGATGCGGCATAAGATGTTGAGATAAGCCCCTTTTGGATCAAATCACGAGTGTAGTGACAGCCCACCTCGATGTGCTTTGTCCTTTCATGAAATGCTGGATTGTTAATTATAAATAACGTTGCCTGATTATCACATTTGAGCTGCAAAAGAAGAGGTGATGAATCCATGATCATCACTCTTTATTCTTTTATTTTAGCTATGTATCTTGGCAAAGCATCATGTAAATAGATGTAAATACAATAAGTTAGCAATATGCATGCATGTGTTAATATTACATAATTAGCATGTATTTGTGCATAAATAAAAGAATAAAAGAAAAGAAAAGGGAAGGAGGTATTTAAAATAAATACAGAGTGACCCGAACTCCAAGAGAGGGCCAAGCATAGGCCTGATCGCTCCAAGAAAAGGGAAGGAGGTATTTATAATAAATTCATTTATTATTTTTTTTTTCAAAATAAAAATAAAAATATGTTTTTACCTCCTTGAATATATTTCTAAAAATTAAAAAAAATAAAATAAAAAGAAAATAAAATTCTCTCTCCTTTGTACATAATACATGCATATATGATACCTTCTTTATTTATTAAAGACATGTAAATAAATAAAAAAATAAAACAAAAATTATTTTGTACTCAAAAAATTATGTTGTAAATAAATAAAATATAAAATTAGGGTATATTTGTAAAAATAACAAAATAAAAATAATTGTACAAAATACATAAGTATAATATACCTGTATATAATACTCTATATTATAGATAAACTAATCTATTTTTCAAAAAAAATAAATAAAAATCATAGAAAAAATACTTTGAAAAATAATAAATATTTTTCATTTTATTCATTTTTAAATTTAAATTCATTTACTATTTTTAATTTATTTATCTTTTATTTTCCTTGCTATTTTGTCATGTAGCGGTTTTTGTCTTCTTCCCCCGTCGCTCCTGATTGGGCCACGTTGGAATATTAACCCGGGTCAACCCCCTCTTCTAGGGCTTGACCCGTCCTGACTGTGTGGCCGGACCTCTTGCCCCGATTTTTCGCCCGCATCTTCCCCATGGATCCAAGGCCCTCACGGATCCTTAGGGAAGCGCGGATCTTTCTCGGTTCATGCGCCCTCACCCGTTCTTTCCAACCTCTTGGGAATGCTATTTAACATCTCGTCCTCTTTCCCAAGAAGGTAGCTCACACTGCACTCCCATTTGATACCCTAGCCACCTCCAGCTGAGTGACAGCTGCCTAGAGCGTCGCTTGGCGATCGTTTTGGTGCAACAATGCCATAGCTCGACCATCGTGACTGGAGTTTCACCGCGACTAGCCTCCCTTGCCTTCCGCAGCTCGGCCGAGGCCGCTACCCCGATGACCCCCTTCGCCTGGAGCCTTTCCAGACTTTCAGGTGACCCTTCTATCTTTCGGTTTTCCCATCTGATCAAATCTCTCATTTTGCTTACCGCGACACCTCCGCCTGCTCCGATTAGCTGGTCGGAGCTCCCTCACTCACCTTCAGCCGCTCCGATAGCACCGCACGCTCACCCTCCATCTCGCTTCGCATCCTGATCACCCTGATCTTCGTCCATCTAGTCGAGATTAGATTCGAGATCTCCTTCCTCGCCTTCGTCGGAGATCGAAGTCCACCCCCCGTTGTTGCTTTGGTTTTTAATCCCAATAACCTAGACCGGAGCATTGCTCCAAGTCAAAGCTACCCTTTGTAGGACGTTGCGTGCGTTGGGAGCCCTCATTCCATCCATCCCAAGATTCGCCGGAGTAGCTCTAGGTCCTCGTCATCGTCACAGCTATCCAGCCGTAGAGACTCCATCCGAGCCGTTCAGTCGACGCGGAAGCCATCCACGATTCATCCGGCGCTTCCCGATCGATCATCGAGGTTGAGGATCTCTTCCTTGGCTCCGGTGAAATCCACCCAGGAGCTGTTCATCCAGGTTGATCCATCGCCTTTGGATCAACCCTACACTTCCAGATTCCATCCGGACCGCAGCCACAACAGAGAAGTCAGGCCGTTTGATGTCAGATCCAACGTCCACGCGCGTTCCACGTTCCCGACATCCCCTGAGCATCACACTGACACCTGATATCAACCAGAGTCGCACGTTCACGCCTTCGTCAGCGGCCGACACGTGCCCCCTCCACACGCGCTTCACGTGCTGCAAGGGTATATATCCCTTTTTACCCTGCATTTATTTTAGTTTATGTTTTAGTATGTAAAATAAAGTTGTAGTTGAACTTATTTGCATTCAAGTCCCTATAGTTTTTGGTATTTGCTATTCAGTCCCCCTGTCTTGAGATACGTGCTTCGTCAATTGAACTGTGGTGTATTTGCACATTTAGTCCTGGACTTGTTCGATGTTAATGTTTGACTGAAATATTTTTCACAAATTACATTTATAACCCTGTGAATGTGAATTGACGTATGTGCTGGAATTAATTGGATAAACTGCAGATTTGACCTTGGACTGTTTATGCGTGTTAATGCTCAACCCAGAAACTTAAAATAATTGCACTTAAGTCCCTACAAACTGTGTGTTTAGTTTTCAATTAAATAAATATCAAAACTACTTTAAATATTCCCAAAAAATACCAGTAGCTCCTGCAATTGTGTAATATTTTTTGTAATTTCTGTGACACTTTTTGAGTTTATTTGTTATTTTCTAAAAATCAAAAACCCTAAAAATTGCTTCTGTCTATTTTAGAAAACCCATAAAAATAGAAAAATACCCTTAAAAATTCCACAAAAATGTGTGTGTGCTTTTTTTGTTGTGTTTAATTTATGTATTGTGTTCATTCCATTATCTTTTATAAAAAACTAAAAATATCAAAATCCCTAAAACCTTATAAAAATCAGTAAAAATTCCTTAAAAATAAAAAAATGTGTTTTCAAGTTCTGTAGTTAGATTTGTTTTTCTAGTTTCAAATAAAATTGCAGCCAGGAATTTAGGGGTACTATAAATATTTTAAAGTTGCCTTTTTCTCCAAGTTGTACACTGTTTGCTTGTTTTGCCCTTCTCTTATTTTTAGAAAATAATATAAAAATAAAAAATTCATAAAATCATAAAAAAAACATTTGCATATTTTTAAAGCACAAAAATATTTTTATTTTGAATTTTTGAGCATCTTATACCTTAATAAAAATTGTTGTAGTACGCTTGCTTTTACTTTTTCATTCTTTTCCTTATTAAAGAAAATACAAAAAATTGTAAATTAAAAACCACCAAAAATATTTTTACTTCTTTGATTTCTTGACTACATCGTAGGATTTTCCCGTGCTCCTTGTGTTCGACCCTGGTGGCTATACTAGATTAAATAAATAGCAAGACCGCTTGCCTTGATTTTCATGCTTGATTGATGTTATTGGTGGTCTGATTTTTCTTGTTAACTGTGCCTAGCGATTCGGGTCGCAATGACCTTAGATATTCGTTAACCCGAGTTGCGTTGTCGTTTCATCTGAATGGCGTCGTTGCGGGGGAGCACAACTTAGTAGTCGGTTTTCAGCTTTGTTTCCTTCTTATCTTTCCTTACTTGTTCTAGGTCTATTTGATATAACTGTTCTTTTGACCCATTTTCTGTTTCGTTTTCTATGCGAGGGGCCGCTTGAGGGGCTTTGCGGCTTTTCGTTGGAGGACCCGTGCCCGAGGAGTAGAAAGATTGGAAGATCGAAATATCGGAGGACCACCACTCGTAGTGATTCTTTGGGTGATATTGCTTCATATACATTTGAGATGACTTTGTCACACTTAGGAGCGGTAGGATGCCAGTCGGCGGTGCCTCGTCTGAGCGACGACACCACAAGGAGGTAGGAGCGCCAGACGAGGAGGAGAGCGATGCTGATGCCGCTCATGATGATGATGACGAATGTGGTGCTGACGCCACCAAGGATGTTGATCCAGGCGGTGGTATTGCCCGTCCCCAGATGTAGAGGGTGGTGTTGATGCCACCAGGTATACAGACGCTGAGCTAGAGTGCGGTGCCGATGTCGCAGTTCGTGATGTCGTGGGTGGTACTGAGGCCACCCCTACTATTCCAGTTATATTTCCTTCAGTTTCTATACCCCGGGCCTCTATGGAAAATACCAAAAAATTAATAAAGGAAAGGATTCTTCATCTTCGAGTCCATATGTGATACATGATGATATTTATATGGATTCCATTTCTTCTCCGCAGTAGGGACCCTTTCCTAGACCTCCATCTGAGGAGGGCCCAGCCATCCCCTTCCCTCAAGCACTCCGCTTGGCTAAGGGGAGTAAAAAGAAAATAAAAAAAAGAACCAGCAATTGGAGTTCAGCTAGTAGATGATAGATCGATTCCAGGAGGCACTTGAGCACATTCCTCTCTTCATAAGATCCTAAGAGAGAAGACCATCATTCGTAGGAACAAGATGAACCATCATGCAGAGATCCATGTGCTCACTCGTACCACTTGCTTCGCCTTCCAGAACCGTCTGCCAGCAAAGATGCCAGATGCAGGAGCTCCATATGTTAGATGTCATATCCATGAGAAGAGGTTCGATCGGACTCTATTAGACAGCGTCTCTTCCATCAACCTCCTTCCGGCAGCCTTATTCGACCAATTCGAGTTTGGCCCTCTACGACAGAGCAGAACAGTCCTTCAGTTTGCTGATCAATCTGTCAAGAGGCTGAAGGGGTTGTTGAAGGATGTGGTCGTCACAATTTAGGGCTTGAAATTCTCTGGGGACTTTGTTGTGTTGGACATGGAGATCCCTAAGTGTGTGATAGATACCCCCATCATTTTAGGACGTCCATTCTTAGCCACAGCCAAGGCGGTATCCGACCATGATAGGGGGAAGGTATACTTTCGCGTCGAGGGCGAGAGTATACAAATAGAGATGATCGATGAGACCAAAGCACGAGATTCAGCCTGCTCAGAGCAGCTCAGCGAGTCAGAGCAGATGATAGAGGCAGAGCGAGACATCCACCAGGAGTGTAATTTTATGATTACTGATGATGAATCCGCTTGGACTGATCCCGTTTCACAAGCAATCCTCTCATATTTAGACTCTAAAGATTTCCGAATCCCAACAGAGGAGTGCTCGGGGAGCGCATTCTTGGTAGAGGACACATTCAAAGCTGCAAACAGTGTCCAGGATAACATGGCAATATATTTTTCTTGTGATGCAGATTCATATCCCTTGGAGTCAGACATAGATTAGACCGAGTTTGATGAGTTGATACCATGTCTGATTCCTACAGATCCAACAGCTAGGGTGGAGACTGATTCAATCCAGAGTACAGATACACCAGCAGAGCAGTCTACACCAGATATTCATGATCAGCGAGAGTTCTCCCACGTAGATTTGGTTGCCTTCACTCAGACTTTTCAGAGGCCAGATTTGCCAACTCCCAGTTTCCTAGAGTTGAAGCCCTTGCCGCAATCGCTGAAGTATAGATTCCTTGCAGCTGAGCATGAGATGTACCCAGTGATTATCTCTGCAGACTTGACTGGAGAGCAAGAATCTTGATTGATGGAGGCTCTTGAAGAGAACCACAAGGTGATAGGATGGAGCGTAGCTGATCTCCAGGGGATAAATCCGGCCCTGTGCTCCCACCACATCTATCTGGAAGAGAACGCTAGGCCATCGCGTGAGTTCCAGCGACAACTGAACCTGAATCTTCGAGAGGTAGTCATGAAGGAGATCTCGAAATGGTGGAACGTCGATTTTATCTACCCCACCTCCGACTCTAAGTGGGTTAGTCCATTACATGTGGTACCCACGAAGATGGGCATCACTACAGTTGTGAGTGAGTCTAGAGAGGAGATAGCTACCCGGGTACCCACTTCTTGGAGGGTCTGTCTGGACTACTGGTGATTGAATCAGGCCACCAAGACGGATCATTTCTCGCTGCCTTTTATTGATCAGATTATAGAGAGGCTAGCTGGAAAGAGTCATTACTGCTTCCTTGACGGGTACTCCGGTTACAATCAGGTGGTCATTGTGCCAGAGGACCATGACAAGACAACATTCACCTGTCCTTTTGGGACATATGCTTTCAGACGAATGCCCTTTGGTCTATGTAACGCCCCGGCGACATTCCAAAGGTGCATGTTGTCCATCTTTTAGGACATGGCGGGTGATTATTTAGAGGTCTAATGGATGATTTTTCGGTCTATGACGATTGGTTTGATGCTTGTCTTGGCTGCCTAGACCGTATCCTTCAGCACTGCATTGAGGTCCATCTTGTTCTATATTGGGAGAAGAGTCACTTCATGGTGACTTAGGTGACGATGCTTGGTCATATCATCTCCAACAGGGGCATGGAGGTTGATCCGACCAAGGTGGATATCATCAGAAAAATCAATCCACGGTCCAACCTGCGACAGTTACGGTCTTTTTTTAGGCACGTCGGTTTCTACCGACGACTCATTCATGATTTCAGCAGGATTGTCCGACCGTTGACTGATTTACTGACCAAAGACACCGAGTACTTTGTATATGATAAGTGTCTTGCGTCATTTAAGATTCTAACGAGTCTAGTTGTTGAGGCTCCTGTCCTTCAGCCGCTTGATTGGTCTCTCCCATTCGAGATCATGACGGATGCCTCTGATTTTGCCGTAGGGGCTGTGGTATGACAAATGAGGAATGGAGTACCTTTTTCCATTCACTACGTTAGCCGTGAATTGGATGCCGCGCAACGGAACTACACTGTCACTGAGAAGGAGATGCTAGCAGTAGTTTTCGCCTTGGACAAGTTCAAATCATACATCATTGGATCAAAAATGACTATCTTTACTGATCATACCGCCATCAGGTACCTCACGACAAAGAAGGATGCCAAAGCACGATTGACTAGATGGATCCTTCTACTCCAGGAGTTGGATATTGAGATTAAGGATAAACTTGGAGTCAAGAATGTGGTGGTGGATCATCTCTCTCGATTAGAGCATCTCGAGGAATTTGAGTATTTTGACACCATTTCTGAGACCTTCCCAGATGAGGCGATCCTTGCAATCGTCTCGCTCCCATGGTACGTCGACATTGTGAACTATCTTGTCGTCAAGAAAGTTCCACAAGGTTGGCCCGACAGCGACTTGAGATCTTCCTTGCGAAGCCCAAGTTCTACCACTGGGAGGATCCCATCCTTTATCATGAAGGAGGGGATAGCATCTGGCGTCGGTGCATTCCTCAGGAGGAGCGCCATAGCGTACTCACATACTACCACAAGCTTGAGGCAGGAGGACATCATTCTAGGAGGAGAACAACACAGAAAGTGCTCCAATCCGGCTTATGGGCACTTGTGGACAACGTGATATGATGCCATTGCAGCACATTCACTTCTGTGAGGTTTTTGACGCATGGGGCATCGATTTCATGGGTCCATTCCTTAAGAGCCAGAAATTCGAGTACATTCTGTTGGCCGTTGATTATGTTAGTCGTTGGTGTATAGACCTTGGTTAGGTCATCAACCTATTGGTCTGCCAAATGTACATACTCAGACATATGGTAACACATATGTCTCCGGTCAGAGGATGCGTGCCTGTATCGTGACAGCATACGATATAGGACTTTGGTTATCTCGATCTCGTTAAGTCAACTCTTTGACCTAACTAATCAGACACCTCCGAATCTCTATTCCTATGCAGAGGACCTGCATCAAGAGGTCAGTCAGATATCAACCTTTAGAGATTAGGATGGTCATCTCCTACTCAGGTTGGAGATCACATCTTAACAATCATTTGACGGTGCTTGATGAGTCCTCAATCTAACTCTTTAGATATTCATCCAAGCACCAGCCTCTATGATTCAATTATTGAATCAACAACTGTATGATCATTAAGATATCCATGGTACATAACCCTAATTGTACTAAGGGACCTATTATGCAAATTAGTTATTCTTCATTTCAGATTAAGGAGTGAATTGCAATAGCATTTATTGCATAATGGCTCGTCGTGGGCTCGCATGTCCAACAATCTCCCACTAGCTCAGAGAACCATTAATGGGTTAATCATTTAAACCCACACTTATATGACAATCATAGGCTATTTAATATAGCTAGGTAAGCTGATTAGTCACTCTGTTCCCAAGAGACTATGCCAAGTCCTTTTACGACACTTGCATATCCCTTAGTGACAGTGCTCGCATCCCATGCGAATGTTGTATATGGATATCACTTATGTGATCCTCCATATCAAATTCAAATTCTAATTAATCATTATGAATCATATTCATTACAATTAATTCTTCCAAGGGAAATAACATCTTTATTCATAATAGAGTGTTTTAGTTTTAATTGGATTCCAATTAATCTAATCATATTAAATTAATGATCCAATTAATATCCAATAAACATTCTCAATTGTTACTTGAATAACAATATTATCTCAAATACGTATTATTCGAATTTTAATAATTAGAAAATACATTACGATCTCTCAAGCATCATTCGGTCCATACCCGTTGTCATGACCAGTACCGATGGGAGTGGAACATACCACACACTGTGCAACCTGCTACCCCAACACTCCCCGACTAGGCACCATATCTGCCTCGGAAAAAAAGAATGCCGAGTCAATCACTTTGTACTTGAGATGTTCATCGGATTTTCACCGAAGTTATACCATATAATATTCATCAAAACCATTTTGATAATATTATAAGGATATTTACTAAACAAATCCCCAATCCTATTCAAGCAACAAGGTTTTGCATGTAAAAGTTGTCTTGCAACTATTGTAGGATAAACTAGAGTTTTCATGAAAACAATGTTTGTTGGAAATTTCATATTAACCAATTGTGATCAAGATCAACTATCTTATCATTTTGGTTAACACAATGTCATTCAAGGAAATGATTAACATCTTTAAACATTTCACAAATATTTATCAGTAGTCATTTCAGAAAAATAACAATAAATTTCCCTTAATTTATTTGAATGACAATCACAAGGTTCATGATCAAGTTTGTTAATTTCCAGCAGTAACCCCTACTCACTAAAATCAACATAACTCGATCAATTTAAATCCAATTAATGCAAACTAAATTTATTTTGTTCGACAATTTGATTTAAAATAGAATCCAAGTGATAATTATGCATTTACAGGCGTTTAGGACCCGTAATTAACTCTTTATACGTCACTAACCACCATCCTCGAAACAGTGGATATATGTTCAATAAAACGATCATAGCTTGAGGAAACGAAATCCAAATTATGCAAACTCAAATCCTACTGTTTCCTTAATTAGAGAGGAACATTATTCAATTTAAAGTTTCATGTTTAAACATTTAAACAGGGCCGAAATTTTATCACAATACAGGGATGCGAAAATTTAAATGCTAAAATCTTTACGAACCCAAACGAGCCCAAATCATCATAGGTTCATGGATCTAATCCAAAACCTTCGATAACCTGGCTCTGATACCACTTGAAGGATATGGTAAGAATCCTCAAGTGCATCACAGAAGCGTGATGATCGCATCGAATGCGATCCGGAGTGACTAGTCGCACTAGTTGCTCGATGCAGCAGAATTTAAAATTTTTTAATATGATGAAACCACATGATCCAAGAACCTTTCTCGGATCGTTTCCTCTAAACCACAAAAAAGTAATAGGATTATCTCTTGAAGCGTGGTTGCAATCGAATCTCTAAACGAAGAGACCTCCTGTCTCAAGTTCGATCCGTCGGAGGAGATGCTTGCGAGTGTGTTGATGAAACACGTGCTTCTCGCAATTCATGTCGAAGATCCAAGCCACGGATCTCCTAATCTCGACAAACGAGATACGATGTCTTCTTCACGAGCAAGGAACGCTGAAGTAGACGGAGATCCACAAGCAAACAATCAGGCAACATAACGACGATGCTGCGGCGATAGAGAATCTCTCTAAGGCATCCATGATGGACGACCACATGAGAGAGATAGAGAGAGTGGGTGTGTATAGAGAAAGAGAGAGAGAGCATTCATTAATTGTCTATATCGAAGAGCAAGGGATGCCTCTTTTTATATAGGGTTTCGGGAGTCCCTGAATCCCGATCCATGGACAACACACAATCAATGGTTGAGATTGTTTTGTGTTTCTGTCAATAGCTATGATCTTATTGTAAAAACACAACCACAATTAATTTAATTTAATTTAATATATACCGATAAACCAATATATTTAAATTTAAATCAAATCAATTAATTATCCTTGGAGATAATGAGGAGATAAATCATATCCTCTAAAAAGTGGGGACGGCTACCAACATCTCATGAGATATCATTATCTCATGAGATCTCATTATCTCTTGAGATACAATTATCTCATGATATCTCCAGGATTTACAACAACAATTGTTGTAAATTATTTCACAAAAATAATTCATAATTATCTTGTAAGATATTGCAATCATGTCATTGGACAAATGTGAATCAAATTCACATCCCAAAATAAAATGTAAATTATATTTTAATTAATCATTCAATGTGAATCCAATTCACATCAACAATTAATTAACAAATATAAATCACAATATGCTCTCTCTAATATATTATAAATGACATCATGCGCTAAAATAATATGAATCACATTCACATTATTCACATCATTGATAATTAAATCACATTTAATTATCTCAGATAACTCTCCTTATAATATGAATCAAATTCATATTATCCATGATAATTAAATCACATTTAGTTATCAATTTTCTCGATGCTGGGATACATGTATCAACAATGAAATTATCCATGAATTCTTTCAAGGATAATGCGCTTTCTCCGCGGATACTTAGAGATAAGGACATGGCGATTGTATTGTTCCACGTATAGTGACTTGGATATTGAGATCACATCTCAAATCCAGATCTTATGGACCCCTCATAGATGCCTGATTAAATCAAGACCGCAAATCTAATCTTCTCATCATATCAAGATCACATTCAGATCAATGTCCAATATTTGGACTAAGATTAAATCACTTCTCTACGAGAGGAGTCACTAAAATCCAAACCCGTTTCATCACTCCCTAGGAATGGAAGTGTCATGGTTAAACAATATTTTATGATCACATCACCCTCAGGTATTCCCAATCCATGTACATCCTACATACTGGAAGACCCAGAATAAACCCGAAGTATAGGATCTATTTTACACTGTCTACTTCGGGGATTTATCAGTAAGTTTTCTCATTCGATCATTGGAAGTTGGTATTGATCATATAATTTCCAAAAGCATATATCGTACCCAGGTGTTGATCATATACTTTCCAAAAGTATATATCAAACCTACAAATTCAGTCAAGCTTCTAAAGCGAGATGACCGTGCACAAAATTTGATTCTTCTCAATATCTCATGAGTGAGCTCATGTCTTCCAATTCAGTAATGAACCTGTATGATCCCTTTGAGAGATTTTATTACTTATATGCCCTTACATGCACACCATCGTGTCGGTGTATAGACCTTGGTTAGGTCATCAACCTATTGGTCTGTCAAATATACATACTCAGACTTATAGTAACACATCTGTCTCCGATCAGAGGATGCGTGCCAGTATAGTGATAGCGTACGATATAGGACTTTGGTTATCTCGATCTCGTTAAGTCGACTCTTTGACCTAACTAATCTGACACCTCCGAATCTCTATTCCAATGCAGAGGACCTGCATCAAGAGGTCAGTCAGATATAAGCCTTTAGAGATAAGGATTGACATCTCCTACTCAGGTTGGAGATCACATCTTAACAATCATTTGACGGTGCTCTTGATGAGTCCTCAATCTAAGTCTTTAGATATTCATCCAAGCACCGGCCTTTATGATTCAATTATTGAATCAACAGCTGTATGATCATTAAGATGGCCATGGTACATAACCCTAATTGTACTAAGGGACCTATTATGCAAATTAGTTATTCTTCATTTCAGATTAAGGAGTGAATTGCAATAACATTTACTGCATAATGGCTCGTCGTGGGCTCGCATGTCCAATAATATCTATGCAGTGGTCCTTCCAGGAGACTAGTCCACACATTGTTGATGCTACTGATGACCTGGATGTGCCCATCGAGTTACAGAAGCAAAAACATACTTGTCCATCTTATCCCCTTGTGTCCCAGGTGTCCTTTCATCATATGACAGTGGACTTTCAGAGATCTGCAGTTGCTCTATATGTCATGGCTATTCCACGGAATTACCAAGAGGCCCTGAAGGATAGTTGTTGGTGTCTATCTATGGAGGAAGAGAGGGCTTCCCTGCAATCATGTGGTACCTGGAGTTTGGTGTTTGCTCCTCTTGGAGCCTCTGTTGTCAGTTGCAAGTGGGTGTTTACTGTTAAATACCATGCATATGGGAGCATTGGTCGCTACAAGGTAAGATTAGTAGCTCGTGGATTTACTCATACTTACGATGTGGGTTATATGGACACATTCTCTCCCGTTGCGTGCCACTCTACTTTACAGATCCTTCTTTTAGTTGCTGTGGTACATGATTGGCCCTTGTTTCAGTTATATGTTAACAATGCATTCTTGTATGGAGATCTGCAGGATGAAGTCTACATCCAACAACCTCCAGGGTTTGTTGCTGGGGGGGTGCCAGCATGTTTGTAGACTCCATAAGGCAATATATGGCCTTAAGCAAAGTACAAGGTCTTGGTTTCAAAAGCTCTCGGAGTTGTTAGAAAAGCAGGGGTTCAAGAGATCAAATGCAGATCCCTCACTATTTGTGCAGAAGACATCTAGAGGTACAATGGTTTTTTTTGAAGTCAAACAAGGGGGAAACACTCATAGGTGTGTCCACCCCAGAATTTTATTAAAAAGTTAGTAAACTAATACAAAGTGAGCGGCTAAGGGAACCGCAAGTCTAACAACCCCGTCACCTGGATACTGACATTCTCCTTATAAAA
Organism: Ottelia alismoides; assembly: GCA_037367405.1. NCBI lineage: Eukaryota > Viridiplantae > Streptophyta > Magnoliopsida > Alismatales > Hydrocharitaceae > Ottelia > Ottelia alismoides. The sequence goes on from JAZKJV010008662.1 coordinate 253,273, forward strand.
CCTTTGCCCAGAGAACAAGGCATTCCTAGCCAACCAGATGGCCCAGATAGTGGCTATAAGATTAAGCAGGACTCTCCTCGGATGATGTTTTCCCGCCACTAAGGTATCACAAAAAGAGGAGAGGTTGCGCGTACTGACCTAGTCCAGACCCAGGTCCTCCTAAATTGGCGCTGACACCTGGCACGAGAAGAAAAGATGTTCTATTGTCTCTAATTCGATCCCACACAGGAGGCATCTGTCTGAAACTGTCCCAAGCAGTCTAGCACAACGATCATGCATCATCAACCTGTTTCTTCTGAGAAGCCACAGGAAAAAGCCAATTCTCTCGAGGATGCCAAGTCCCTAGAAGAAATTGCAGTCCCTCACCAGCTCGGTTGATTACGAAGGAGGAGGCATGCAAATAGTTATAAGCCTTTCTAATTGAGAAAGCACTCTCATGCCACACCCAGTGGTCCGGTTCTCCTGAAGGGTTGTCGAAAACTCTCAAGGAGTAAAGAAGGATGAATTCCTTTACACGCTAGTCTGGAAAAATAGATCTGAACAACGACATCCAGTTGCCATAAGCTCAACAGGAAGCAAGGTGCACTTCCGGATCCGCAGCCAAAGCAAACAATCGAGGGAAACAATCACCGAGTGCACCACTGTCCTTCCAGTCATCCTTCCAGAAGGCAAAGGACTCCCCGTTCCCCGGAATCGGTCTGAACAAAGTCCGACAATAGAGAATGACTGACAATATGCCCTTCCAAAAAGGCGAAGGCTGCAACCCTTTGCAACTGATCTTCGACACTGCTCCAGCCACGTTGTAGATCTGATAGAGGTACAATTGTTATCATGGTTTATGTGGATGATATTCTTGTTATAGGGGATGATGCGTATGGGATAAAAATGACAAAAGAATTTCTTGGTCGTCAGATTGTAACTAAGAATTTGGATACCCTAAGGTGTTTCATAGGGTTAGAATTTTCTAGGAATGCGCAGGGTCTTGTGATGACACAAAGGAAGTATGTTAAAGGCATGCTTGCTGAGACAAGCATGATTAGATGTCGACCATCTACTACTTCTACGGTCCTAGCATTTTTTGATCGTAAAAACAGGTGAACCTCCCCTTGCGGGAGTTACCGCCGAAGTATTTTGTTAAAAATGTTTAAGAGTACATTACCATGAGCTCTAGAAATCGTAGAGCGCGTTACAGTGAGAAACTACATTTTCAAAATAAAACCTTTGATTGTTAAAAAACAAGTCATTTCTTATCGTCCAAATTGCACATAGAGCCGCAAAAGTCTTCGAGCAGTCATCCGTTAAGTTAATTCTGACCGTCCGTATAGATCTCCAGAATTCTGCCGCCCCCTCGCTCCCGACCCAGTGAACGCCAACCTCCCTCCAGACCCGTTTGGACTCCGAGCACTTGAAGAATAAGTGCTTCGATTCCTCTTCCATCCCATTGCACTTGTCACACATCTTGTCATCGAGGCCTAACAACCGCCCCCTCCTTGCCTTATCCCATAGACTTCCCTTTCTCAAGCACTACATGAAAATTTTGACTCTACTCGGTATCTTTGATGCCCAAATGATTTTGACGTCCTTGCAACGGTCAGAATCATGTTCCTCTGCCCTTCTCCTCAGCTTGTTGTATGTTTTCTTGATGGAGAAGCCTGCATCCATCTAGGAAAAGTGATCGATGTCCGACGAGAATTCCCTCAGTTCTGACCATTCGGTCTGCAGCCTGAGATAGTCTTCCATGTGTTGGTCTGAAATATCTGCCAGAAACTGCGGTGCCCATGTTCCATCTACGACCATCTGGAACAACGTACCCTCCTTCACTGTAGCCGAAGATAAAAGGCGTGGAACTCTTCCCTCTAGCGTACCGTCCCCAGTCCAATCATCACGCCAGAATCTGAAAAGTTGTCCATCACCCACCATAAGCTGGAGCTTATGTGTCAACAGCGGTAAAACCTGACGAATCCCAGCCCAAAGAGGCAACTAAAATCAACATCTTCTAGCCACAAGCTTTCCATTAACACCATATATATACCTTACTAGCCTGACCACGAATGAGTTTGAGGGACCTCATACTCAAGTCACCCATTTTGCAATGAATGCCTTCTTCATGCATTCCACATTACGCACTCCAAGGCCACCATCGTTGTTCCCTTTAGTAATATCTTCCCACTTGCCAAGGTGCATCCCAACCCCCTGCTACTTCCCATCAGACCAGAATAATCTCCTCATTATAGTCTCTATCCTCCTTCGAACTCCGACCGGCATCAGATGCGTGGAGTAGAAGATCGGAATAGCTGAGAGTACGTGCCTTAACAGAACCAACTTTCCTCCCCTGGAGTGAGTGACTGCCTTCCACCCTGCCAGTCTCTGCTCTATCTTCTGCACCAGCCCGTCTCAACCTACCTTCCTTAGTTTCCCAGCCACCAACGACAACCACAGATATGTGATAGGGAGGTCCCCTAAAGTACTCTCGGTCAGTTCTGCAAGGTCGGTACGTTCCGCTTCCCTCATACCGAAAGTAATAACCATCGACTTGTGCTTGTTGATCTTGAGGCCAGAGAGAGTGCCAAAGATCTCGACCAGCTACACCGTATCTGTATTCTGGACCTCTATACCCCCCAACAACAGGGTCGTGTCATCAACATACTACAAAAGAGGGACCGAGATGTCCTCCTTCGTGAACCCCTCGCACCATCCAACCTCTATCACATGCCTGAAAAGCATGCCCGACGCATCTGCCACAAGGACAAACAACATCGGTGCCAATGGGCACCCTGATCGCACCCCCCTCTATGGTTGGAAAAAAACCCCTTCGAACTTGCCATTCACAAAGATCGAGTAGGAAGAGGTGGTTACACATCTCTTCATCCAGCTCACCCATGCCTCCGGGAAACCTCTCATTCTCATAGATACGCAAAGGAACCTCCAGTCCACACAGTCATAGGCCTTAGCATAATCTATCTTCCACATCGCCCCTCTCATCATTGTCCGCTTCTAGTCCAGGCAAATCTTCGAGGCCATGACTAAACCGTCCACCATCTGTCTCCTCAGAACGAATGCTGACTGACCATGTAGAGCCACTGAGTCCAGAACCCTCCTTAGTCAGTTCGCCAGTATCTTAGCCACAATGAGATATATGGCAGTGGAGAGCGCGATGGGCCTAAAATCCTCGAACCTCATGGAAGTTTCTCTTTTTGGGAGAAGGAACAACAATGCCTTATTGATCTTCTCGAAACCACTATTTTCTTCCCTGAATCCGTTCAACACCTCCAGAATTCCCCCTTGAAAAGCTCCCAGAAGTCGTGGTAGAACAACACTGGAAAAGCGTCCAGGCTCGTGGCACCGTCTGAATTCAAGTCCCAAACCGCTCTCTTCGCCTCTTCCTCCGAGAAAGGAGTTAGCAAACCTTCAACCTATTCTGATGACAAGGATGACACACCTTTCCCCATCCATCCCCAACCTCCTCCTCTCTTCCTCCGCGTCGCCTAAACGAAGTGACCCCTTAGTGCACCTCCAGTCACCGCCTCTCCAGACACCCGGACACCATTGACCTCTATTTCATGAATGTAGTTCTTTCTCCGCTAACCGAAGGCCATAGAATGGAAAAATCTTGTGTTGGCATCCCCTTCTTTTAGCCACTTCTTCCTGGATCTTTGCCGCCACTCTACTTCCTCCTTTCTGTCCTCCAGCAGCAACTCCTCTAGCAGGCCATGCCTCTTCCTGATTTCCTCCTGATCCAACCCTCTATTATCATACAACCTGTCCAACCTGGTGACCCCATCCTGTACCTCTGCCCTTTTAGTCCTCTGCCTTGCCTTCAGATCCCTTCCAAAAGCCGTAAGGAAAGCCTTCAACGATAGTAACTTTGTCGACAATCTCACCACCACCGTGTCTTCTGGCGTGTAACCTCTCTACTCTGCCTGGACCGCCTCTCTGAAATCCTCTTCCAAAAGCCAGCTCCACTCAAAGCGAAAGAAGAATATGGTCCTTCCCTCCTCTTCCGACGACCACAGAATCGACATGTGGTCCGAGTGCAACCTCAGAAGCACCCATGCCCTCGAAAGAGAAAACATCTCTTCCCCTTCCATAGAAAGAAGGAACCGGTCTAGTCTAGAATGTGATCTCATGTTGCACCACGTGTAAGCGCAGCCAGCAGCATCGACAATAGACAGACCCATGGTATGTCAAACTCGCCGTAAGTCCTGCGAGCCTGTGTCCCTCCCACCCCCACCCACCATTTCCCCGCGGACGATCGTTAGGGAGCAGCGTAACATTGAGGTCACCCCCCACAATCCAAATCCCCGCCGCGTTGGCATTTCCCAGCAATTCCAGCTCCATCGACAGAGAACCCCTCTCACATCCATTCAAATCGTAGACATTTATAACGAGCAAGTTGAGGCCATCCGACCGTCGTCTCAGTAAAACCGACAGTCAGAATAGCGATTTCCTCTCTTCCACCAGGTCAAAGGCGTTTTTATTCCATCCAAACATCAGGCCACCTGACGCCTCTTGTGCTTCCAATTCTGCCATTGCAAATCTACTGCCTCCATCAAGCACACTTCTTGCTTCCACCACCCCATGAGAGAGTTTTTTCTCCTGGAGGAGGAATATATCTAATCTAGACTCCACAATAAAATTAGTTACTCTCAGCCGCTTCTCCAACCTGCCTAATCCCCTCACGTTTCAAGAAAGTATCTTCATTGACATAAAGCACAAGCCGACTTCTTAGGTGGGATGAGGCTGAGGCATTCAGCCACCGATCTATCCAGTGTCTTGAAGCGGTTCTAGAAAAACTGCAAAGTGATCAACGACCCATGAGAGACCCCCTCCCGTTCCAGCGATTTGAGCATAGACACTCCTTGTTGTTTCCTCAGCTCCTTTCCGGTTGACTTTTACGCATAGCATGTTCCAAATCTGCACAACCCTTCCTCCAAAATCAGGGGCTGTGACTCCCATCCCTATAACTCCTTTTTCCGACAAACTTCCTCTCCGCTCCCCTTTTGAGGCGTGACCTCCTCGGGTGCTTCCTACCAAGCTTCCGAATATCCAACTCCCCCTGACCATCCCTACATTCCCCACCCTACTTCCCCATCCCCCGCATCCCCAGGCCCCCCATGATCTACTGACTTCACCGACGTAACCCCCTCTGTAGATTCGCTTGGCCGCATTTCCCACCCTACTCCCCGATGGGGGCCCAAGAAGCTGCTCCACGTGATCCTATTCATGGCTCATCCACGTTCTCTAAACATTGCTCGAGTTGAAAGAAACCCCCTCTCAAATTTCTTTTGTCGCGTAACAATTCAGGGCAGGCAATCGGGTCATGGGACTGGGTCGTGGTAGGGTCCGCTTCTGCCTGTGCATGCAGACCCGATACCGCTACTGCTACCACCTCTCCTGGTTGCGGACTGTGTAGACCCGATAGCGCTAACGCCTTCCGTGCCTCTCCTTCTCGGGGTTGTGGACCTACAACCTCGATTACCGCATGAAAGGGTGGGAGCCGAACTACCCTCGAGTTGCGGTTATCAAAGATATGATTTACGATAACGTTCTCGATCCGGATTTCACGCGAGAGATGAAGAGTCATCTCCACCTAAAGCAGCGTTCCATCTTCCGCGCCCTTCGTGGCTTTCCCGAAGGATCGTCAGCTTCCTCTGCCACTGTGTCCTTAGAAGTCAGCCCCTCACTCTGCTCGTCGTGCGACCATTTTTTTTCCGAACTGGACATATCTGCTCCGTCGAGACGATCTCGACATGGATTGTCCTTCCGGCTAACAAGAGCTTCTTCCCTCCCAAACCCGATGTAGAGAAGTTTTGTACCCTGAGAATATGGTCAAGCGGCTCCCCAGACGACTCCCTGAGATTTGAACCTCAACGACCTCCACCACGTTATCCAGCAACTTACGAATTCTTCGCAAATCATGCGCTATGAGAACTTAGGGATGAAGGATATGGGGAGAAGTCCTCAAACGCATCACGGAAGCGTGATGATCGCATCGAATGCGATCGGGAGCAACTAGTCGTACTAGTCGCTCGACGCAGTGAAAATTAAAATTTTGATGTGATCCAAGAACACTTCTCGGATCATTTCATCTAAAGCACAAACAAGTAATAGGATTACCTCTTGAAGCATGGTTGCGATCGAGTCTCTAAACGAAGAGACCTCCTTTCTCAAGTCCGATCCGTCGGAGGAGACGCTTGCGAGCATGTTAATGAAATACGTGCTTCTCGCAATTCATGTTGAAGATCCAAGCCACAGATCTCCTAATCTTGACAAACGAGATACGACGTCTTCTTCACGAGCAAGGCACACCGAAGTAGACGGAGATCCACGAGCAATCGATCGGGCAGCATAACAACCGTGCTGCGGCTATGGAGAATCTCTTTAGGGCATCCATGGTGGACGGTCACATGAGAGATAAAGAGAATGGGCATGTAGAGAGAGAGAGAGAGCATTCATTTTTCATATATTACATGAAGAGCAATGGGTGCTTCTTTTTATATAAGGTTTTAGGAGTTCATGTGTAACGTCCCGGGCTTAGGTCCCCGGTCCGTTATCAAGGAAAACTGGCCCTGACAACTTGTAGAGTTCGAGCCCAATTGGACCCATTAGCAACCACTTAAAATGCTTAAGCCCAAGTTGTCAAGTAATAATCTCCTCCACTTATATACCACACCCACACTTTGTGAGTTTTAGGTATGGCACTATGTTTGGGGTTGGGGTGTTACAACCTCCCCCACTTATATTCGCAACGTCCTCGTTGCGACATGGCACGTCACTTATTCCCAGTGATAGTGGCGACTGCACGCTCCGGGTAGCCATTTCCTCCAACCTCTTTGTAGGGGAGGCTCCACCTCTCGGGTAGCCCTTTCCACTATCAGAGAGAATTTGGCTCTGATACCATTTGTAGCATACCGAGCCTAGGTCCCCGATCCGTTACCGAGGAAAACTGGCCATGACAACTTGTTGGATTCAGGCCCAAATGGACCCGTTGACAACCACCCAAAATGCTTAAGCCCAAGTTGTCAAGTAGTAATCCCCACCACTTATAAACCACACCCACACTTTGTGAGTTTTCCATGTGGTACTATTTTTGGGTTGGGGTGTTACACCATGGATCTCAATCCATAGACAACACACAATCAATGGTTAAGATTGATTTGTTTTTCTTTCAATGGCTATGATCTTGTTGTAAAAACACAACACCAATTAATTTAATTTAATTTAATATATATCAATAAATAAATATATTTATTCAAATTAAATCAATTAATTGTCCTTGGAGATAATGAGGAGATAAACCATATCCCTTATAAAAGGGGGGACGGCTACAACATCTCATGAGATCTCATTATCTCATGATACCTCCAGAATTTACAACAATAATTGTTGTAAATTATTTCAAAAAAATAATTCATAATTATCTTGTGAAATATTGCAATCATGCCATTGGAAAAATGTGAATCGTATTCACATCCCAAAACACAATGTAATTATATTTTAATTAATCATATAATGTGAATCCAATTCACATCAATAATTAATTAACAAATATAAAGCACAATATAGATCTCTCTTATATATTATAAATCACATTTATAATATATGTAATTAATATGGATAGTATTATATATATTATTCATGTCCATGATAATTAAGCCGTATTTAATTATCTTGGATCTCTATTCTCATGTGCCAAAATAATATGAATTACATTCACATTATTCATATCTTTGACAGATAAATCACATTTAATTATCTCACATAGCTCTCCTTATAATATGAATCAAATTCATATTATCCATGATAATTAAATCACATTTAATTATCAATTTTCTCGATGCTCGGATACATATATCAACAATGAAATTATCCATGAACTCTTTCAAGGATAATGCACTTTCTCCGCGGATACTTGGAGATAAGGACATGGCGATTGTATTGTTCCACGTGTAGTGACTTGGATATTGAGATCACATCTAAAATTCAGATCTCAGGCCTCCTATAGATGCTTGATAAAATCAAGACCGCAAATATAATCTTCTCATTGCATCTGAATCACATTCAGATCAATGTCCAACATTTGGACCAAGATCAAATTACTTCTCTATTGAGAGGAGTCACTAAAATCCAGACCCGTTTCATTACTCCCTAGGAATGGAAGCATCATTGTTATACAATCGTTTATGATCACATCACCCTCAGGTATTCCCAATACCTGTAAATCCTGCATACTGGAAGACTCAGAATAAACCGAAGTATTAGATCAACTTTATACTATCTACTTCAGGGTTTTATCAGTAAGTTTCTCATTTGATCATTGGGAGTTGGTATCGATCATATACTTTCCAAAAGCATATATCATACCTAGGTCATGATCATATACTTTCTTAAGTATATATCAAACCTACAAATTCAGTCAAGCTTCCAAAGCGAGATGATCGTGCACGGAATTTGACTCTTCCCAATATCTCATGAGTGAGCTCATGTCTTTCGGTTCAGTAATGAACCTGTATGATCCCTTTGAGAGATCGTATTACTCATATGCCCTTGCATGCACACCAACGTGTCGGTGTATAGACCTTTTTTAGGTCATCAACCTATTGGTCTGCCAAATGTACATAATCAGACATATAGTAACACATATGTCTCCGGTCAGAGGATGTGTGCCTATATCGTGATAATATACGACATAGGACTTTGGTTATCTCGATCTCGTTAAGTCAACTCTTTGACCTAACTAATCTGACACCTCCGAATCTCTATTCCTATGTAGAGGACCTGCATCAAGAGGTCGGTCAGATATCGACCTAAATGAGAAAGGATTGCCACCTCCTACTCAGGCTGGAGATCGTCTCTTAATAATCATTTGACGGTGCTTGATGAGTCCTCAATCTAACCCTTTAGATATTCATCCAAGCACCAGCCTCTATGATTCAATAGTTGAATCAACAGTTATATGATTATTAAGATGGCCATGGTACATAACCCTAATTGTACTAAGGGACCTATTATGCAAATTATTTATTCTTCATTTCAGATCAGGGAATGATATTCGTAATAACATTTATTGCATAATGGCTCGCTGTGGGCTCGTATGTCCAACAATCTCCCACTAGCCCAAAGAGCCATTGATGGGCTAATCATTTAAACCCACACTCATGTGACAATCATAGGTTATTTAGAAAATAGCTAGGCAAGCTGATCAGTCACTCTGTTCCCAAGAGACTATACCAAGTCCTTTTACGACACTTGCTTATCCCTCAGTAGTAGTGTCCGCATCCAATGCGAATGTTGCATCTTATGCAACCAATACTCAATCATGTTAGTCATAGCGTCCCTGACACTACAGGTTAATAATTATCATAAGCAGTATTTCCATAATCCTTATCAAAATACCCTTATGGACAGATGGCAGCACGGTGGAGAGTGCGAAGCTTGGGAGCGTAGGCGGGACTGTCAAAGTCAGATGCTCCTCCTCTGGGGGGTTCCCATCATTTCGGGGAGGAGAAGGCTGCATTCTTTTGAGGCACGAGGGTGTGGCTTCTCTTGGAGAGGAGGGGCTTGGGGATGTCGCTGAAGGACGGGTCTCGACGGGAGCTGGCATTGGTCTCTTCGTTGATGGGGAAGTCGGAATGGGGAAGAGGGTGGGTTGCAGTGAGGAGGAAGGGCGGTGAGAAGATGTTGGAAGTGTGGTGCATGGCGTTGGGGTTGACGGGGAGTGGGTGCATGTCTCCCACAAAAAATCGGAAAAAAGGTGCTTCCGTTGTGGGACTCAGGGCCATGTTGTGTCTTTCTGTAGTGCTCCTCTGAGATGTTTCGCCTGCGGGAGGTTGGGCCACTGTAGGGCCACCTGCATGTTGGGTTCCGTTCGTCATGCCGATGATGGTGTTGTGCATGGTGTTGTTGGCCAAGCCGGGCGAAGGATATCCTCTATGATTGATACACGCCGGGAACATCGTAGCTTCGCGGTTGTGGTTGTGGGTGTTCAAAAGGGTGTGGATGACTCGAAAGTGGAGGGTGTTTCAAAGGTTGCGAGTGACTTGATAATGGCGGATGGTGTGGTTGGAGGGGGTGTTGCAATAGCTGCGGCAGGTGGGAAGGATGGCATGCGGGGTGAAGACACCAATGCCGTGATCGGATACGCGTTGCGGGGATGCATCTTTGTGGAGGCCATTAAGGGACACTTATATGGTTTCCTTGGTTCGTGGTTTTCGGGGGACGTCGTGGCTCTTGATACTCGGCGATGTTGTGCTTGTGGACTCTCCAGGTTGCAGAAAGAGCGCTTAATACAAAGCGGAGGGATGGACGATATTATTTGGCGGCCTCTTAGCTTTGCTGATGGGGCGGCTACGGATGTCGAGGTTTACATAGCGGAGGTTCGTGGGGTTCCTTTCCTATCCACACCGGTTCACTGCTTGGGGTGAATGCTCCGGCGATGGGGTTTGGTCCTCGCGGTGATCGATGATGGGCTGAAGCCCGGCTCGGCTCCAGATGCCACACGTGTGCTACTGGATTGCAACAAGGGTTTCATTGATACTGCAGGTGTCCAGGTTTTCTTCGAGTCCTTGGCGGTTGGCCATTTCAAGTTCAGGGTGGAGATGGTGATCGTCGAGCCCCCCTGCCGCCGGAGGTTCCGATGATACCCGATGTCGCCTCGCCTTCTTCGTTGGCGGTGGGGTTCCTGAGGGAGGCGTTGCATGGTTCATCCTGCGAGATTGAGATGGTACGTCCTTTGGGGTTCTCTCCTCGGGTCGTGTGTCTAGTATCCCAAAGGGTCTCTATGTCTGCTGAGGTGGCAAGGATGGCTCCCCCTCTCTCTGCGCCGCCCCGGTCTTGGCCTCAGACCTCGGATCCTGGCCTTCGGATTGCGCTCTCGGATCCTTTCGCGGGCCGGGCCCAAGGAGAATCGAACTCTTTTGCTGCTTTCTTAGCGGGTGGAAAGGGCTTCTCGGACTCCCTTCCTATTCAATACGCCTCGACCGCGATAGGCCCCTTGGATCCGTCATCTTACTTGGCCCATTCGTCTGGGAGTAGTTGGACCCTCCCATAGTTTGTCCCTTTCAACTCGGTTGCTGTTGCCACTGCTGTGGTGCCGTGCGTCTCCAGCGCCTCAATGGAGGTGAGGGGTTTTCTTCGAGCATCTCCGCCTCTGGTGTTCTCTCCGCCTCAATGGAAGGTGCGACCTTGACATCTGGTGTTCTCTCTTCTGCTGTGCCACCTCTGACCCTTTTTGGGATGGAGGGCGCTCATTCTGCCGAAGGAATTCCTGATAAAAGATCCGGTAAGACGTAAAGGCGGAGGAAAAGAACTCGGTCGTTGGTCTCCGAATCACAGTTCTGCTCGACACTAAAGATCTCTGTTGCGGAGGCCTCAAGTGTGGTCTGAATACATGGGCAACACGTTGTTTCTCCATGAAGATTCTCTCCTAGAACGTGCGGGAGCTTGGGGAGATGGGTAAGAGGAGGATCATGGGGTCGCGCTTCATTGAGTGGGGTTGTGATGCCGTGATGCTGCAGGAAACTAAGCTTCAAACCATCAACAATGATCTCTGGAAGTCGTTCGGTGCGGGAGGTATTGATGAGGTCAGGGCTCTGGATGCGGTTGGCACGTCTGGTGGGTTGCTGATTGCGTGGAGGTCGTAAACTATGGGGTGTGGCTCAGTGCTGCGAGGGAGGCACGTTATCTCGGTTCTCTTGATATGTGCTGACTCTTCTATGCCAATTGCGATTTCGTGTGTGTACGGGCCTTGCTGTCATATTCGAAGGAGAGAATTGTGGAAGGATCTGCATGAGGCGAGTAGGGCCTTTGCGGGTATCCCTTGGCTCATAGGGGGGACTTCAATGTAACTCTTCGAACCTCGGACAGACCCGGTTCAGGGGTGGTCAAGACCCGGGTTTTGCGGATTTTGCTGACGTTGTGGGCTCGTTGGCCCTGGAGGTCTTGGATGTGGGGGATATCGCCTACACCTGGAGGAATTCCAATTATCGCTCTCGTATTGATATATTTTTGGCCTCTGAGCTTCTGGATTGTTTCGTGCTATCCTCTGTGGTTGCTCGATCGCGGACTCTATCCGACCACACACCGATATTATGGGATTCCGGTGATGCACCCGCGGTGAGGGGTCTCTTCAGATATGAGAGGAGCTGGTTACTGGAGGAGAATTTCAGGCAGACGGTGGCTTCTCATTGGTCCAACGTGCATGTTGTTGGTTCGGCGACATCTAAGTTTGTCCAGAAACTCGGATCTTTACGCATGAGGCTGAGCTCTTTCAAGAGGGACTCCAGGGCTGCCAGGTATGCTACTAGGCTGGAGGCTGAGGAGGTGGTTATGAGACTTGATGCTTTGGAGGAAACTAGGGAACTATCGGGGGATGAGTTGGTCACACGCTCGCTCACTCAAAAGCGGATCGCGGCTGAGGATCTTAAGCGCGTCACTGAATGGCGTCAAAGGTCCAGGAATACGTGGCTGAGGGAGGGGAACGCTAATACGGCTTTTTTCCATCGTGTTGCCAGCGGAAGGCGTCGATCAAATGCTCTGCGATCGATCATGATTAATGGGCTTTGTGTGGATGGTGACATGGATATGGGGAAAGCGATCGTCGCGCACTTTAAGGATTTCTCGGCGAGAACGATTCCAAGGGTATGGAGGTGGACGGGGATCGGGGCTACATCTCTGTCGCCCTCTTTGTGTGTTGGTCTAATGCAGGGGGTGTCCATGGAGGAGGTTAAGGCTGCGGTGTGGGGCTTGAATGCGGATGGGGCTCCGGGCCCGGATGGCTTCCCGGTGGCCTTCTACAGGGATTTTTGGGATCTGGTGGGTAATGAGGTGTTAGAGGTCATCTCCGAGTTTTGTGTGGGCAATGCTGGCTTCGAATAGATTAATAAGTCCCTGATTGTTCTCCTTCCTAAATCCGCGTCAGCCGAGCGGATCGAGGATTACCGCCCCATTGCTATTTCTAATGCCCTTTATCTGATTGTGGCGAAGGTGCTTGCCTTGCGGCTCAGCCAGTTTCTTAACACCCTTATTTCCCCGTTCCAATCTGCTTTTGTTCCGGGAAGGCAAATCTTGGACTGCCTTACTCTTGCATCGGAAATTGTTGCGGACTGGAGGAGGAAAGAAAGACATGGTGTTCTATGGAAAGTTGATTTTGCAAAAGCCTATGATAGTCTAGCTTGGAAGTTCCTATGGTCGGTTATGCAAAGAAGAGGTTTCCCGGAGATATGGATATCTTGGATGAGACGTTGTGTAACGACGGCTTCTTTCTCGGTCATGGTCATCAATGGCCGTTGATGAATCTGTGATTCATCACTCTAAAAGTTAAAAATAGAGCCTTGTTCCTGAGTAAATAGAGGCATATTTCCCTTTATAATGCATAAATAGCATTCAGACATACATACATAAAACATGCATTTTAGCATTCCATCTGCATTTAAATAAGAAGACAAAATCACTTGTAAAATATTCACTCATTAAATAAGCTCTCCCTTATACTATGTACACCTTAGTTAATAATATAAGGAAGAAAGCCAGAAATGTCCTTTGTAAAATAACCAATAAAGCCCTAAAGCCCTTGGACCATAAAATGCCCATAGAGCCCTCATACCACCTCCAAAATAGGTCAACTCACTTTTAGAATAATACACATTAAAAGACCTTTAAAATGAGACTAATTTCATCCAATTTGGAGCTCGTATGAAAAAGTTGGGTTTTTGTGCCTCTTTGTATACTATATATGTGTATATATGTATATTTGTTTTTTTGTATCATATTTGGCCTCATCTCCATCTTTGGTCAACATGAAACTTGTAGATCTCATAGAGATCTACAACTTTCATGTTTTGAGTTTTTCCAAATTCGGCCTCCTTCTCCCTCTACACTCATTTCTTTTCGCAGCCAATCATAGCTGGCCACGTGGCGCCCTCTGGTTGCGCCATGCGGCCCGCTCCCCTTGCCTTAGCCGCCCGCACCCACAGCCGTTGGATCTTCATCCCGATCCAACGATTGTGCCATCTCCACGTGCACCTTTACCCTCCGCCATCAGATCACCTCCCATCTCAGATCTGATCCGCCCGTTCGCGCCATTGCCACAGTGCGCCACGTGGCGCGTCTTGCGCCTTCCGATCTCGCCCTCATCTCTTGATCCCTGTCGTTCTTTAGCGCCAGATCCTTAGCCATCCGATCGAACCCCTGGGCTCATCTCCATCGTTCGCCAGCACTGCTCCCATAACACGACGCGTGGCGCATTCAGCGCCCTTGATCACCTCGCCTCGGATTTAATCCACTACGTCCACTCGCGCCTCGCCTTCGATGCGCCACGTGTCGCCATCACGTCCCTTGATCAATACGCCCTTGATCAAATCCAAGCCGCTCCATGGCGATTCGATCTGAGCCGTTGGATCACAAGATCAAAGGGACAGGACTTCGTCTTCCACCTTCGGATGCCCTCTCTCCCACGATCTCGACCTTGCGCCACACTCTTGCCCTTTCTATTTTCGCCTCCACTCCTGCCACCCTCGCCGTCCTCCAACACCGTCATGATCATCCCCACTCTTCCCTCATCCTCCCCAACTCCCTCTCTTCCAACGACTTCCACCAGAGACGCCCCACGATGACCACAAACCTTACCTCGCCTCCAGCCCTGCTGTCACCTTCACTCTATAAAACCTCCACCTTCGGCCACATTTAGATCCATCCGCCACCCCTGAGAGATACCCCGAGCTCGGAGCACCCGTTTGGTGATAGCAAGCGACCGATTCCTCGAGCAAAGACCGGTCATCTTCTCCGGCGAGATCCTCGGCACACCGCCGTATCGTAGCCACTCCTCCGAGTCGCTGCTTGAGCTCAGGGACCTACCGCCCCTTCGAGCGATGATCTGGACCTCGACCTCGAGCTCCAAACCCCAGGTAATCCCCTCCATCCTCCTCTGATCTCCTTTTGTTTCTGTTTTCGATTTCTCCGATTTTATTCGACGCCTACATCCATCTTCACGCCCCGCTTCCACTTCACTGAGCTCCGCGATGGAGCTCTCATCCTCGCGCTACACTTTGAACCCTCCGACGACGCACTTCGCTCTCCACCAGCTCCAGCTCCGCCACTTGGCCGGAGCACCATCGCCGGAGCATCTTCCCTCCGCTCTAGGCCTCGCCACTCCACCTTCACCTCTCCACTTGCACGCACGAGCTTCGGCTATCCTTCTAACACCTGTAGGTACCCATTTTGGCATTGGCCGGAACTTCACCGGAGTCACCCCCGAGCTTCATCGACAGCAGCCTCCGACGCTCCTCTCGCCTTCCTGAGACTAGCCGGACCCTCGCCGGACCGCCGCACGTCTTCTGAGAGAGCTCCGAGTCCTCAGAGAGCTTCACCGACACCTGGAGAGATGGGCAGAGCCAAGGCCTTGACATCGGAGCCCCGCCATCTCCTCCGCAGGCGGCGGAGGATCAGGGAGGGAGAAGCCCCAGCTACCGTTTGATCATCTCGATCGAACGGTAGACCTCATGCCACATGTCCATCCTCTGGCGCCGCACATCACCGTTGGATCCATCCAGATCCAGTGGTCAACATTCAGCCACGTCGCCTCCTCCTTCGGTTCTCAAGCGACGTTGGATCTATCCAGATCGGACGGCCTCTGATCTTGCCACGTGTCATCACCACCATCCTTTGGATTGATCTTGATTCAAAGGCCCGCAGCCAGCCACGTTGACTAGGGCCGAGCCTCTTCTCCGAACCTAGGCTCGGACCACCCGAAGCTAGCCGAGCCTCACTCTAGACCTCCAGGAGCTCCCGAGCCAAGCCCCGAGCCTACTACGCCTCCCGAGCCTAGGCCGACCCACGTGAGGAGCACGTGCAGCCTGGGTATTTTGCACAGAGGCCCTGGGGGCTTTTCATAATTGCAAAAAGGTCCCTACGAAGCAGCCCCCACGTGAGGAGCACGTGTCCGTGGAGAAATTGCATTGATGCCCCCAACATTATAGGTAATTGCATTTAAGTCCCTGTCAGCATGTTTCGTTTTATGTAATTTTATTTTCTGTATTGCAAATACACCCCCGTCTTTGCACGCATCCCTAGGTGTCATTTTGCATCATTTTTTAAATTCTAAAAATTGCATATTGTCCACTTGTCACATTTTTGTAATTGCAGTAGAATTTTAAATGAATTAATTGGTTTATTTGTGTGATATTTTTCCCAGTTGAATCTTTTAACTAATAATTAATTCTCTGTAGCTCCAAAAATTCTCAAAAATTCACAGTAGCTTTGGGATAGTGAACTCAACTTTGCATAAAAATTTCATGTCATTTGCACACATATAGAGGCCTAAATAAATTGTTTATTGATTTCCTTAGTTTAATTTTAATAGTTCATTTCGCATTAAAATTTAGGTCTGTCAATTTTCCTAGATTCCTTATCATTAGATCTATCTAGGATAATTTTTGTTCCTGAAAAAATGTGATTTGATATTTATTAAAAATAAATTAATGAAAATCACCCTGCCTGCATGTTTAATTCACAGTAAATTCATTTAGTGTCTAAAAATTCCAAAACAATTAGGGTAGTTCATTTTCACCATAGTTCATCATCTGGCCAATTTTCATAATTTTTGGACTTAATTCGATATCTCAAACTGATTTAACTTTGGAGTGGCTAGATTGTTGCTTGTGTATGCACAGAAAATAGAAAAAGATAAAAAAATAATTCCTTGAAAAATCTAACACTTGGAAATTTGCTAAGAATTCACCTAAGGAGACCGTTGCCTCCCTGAGTTCGACCTTGGACTTCACCAAGTAAAAAAAATTGCCGCTTGAACTTAACTCTAATCTGTTTAAAAGTGGTTTTTGATATACGCTCTCGTTATCCGACTGCAACGAATATTCTTAATTAATTTGGACATTAATCCGACCGGATTAACCAAGGGTGCGGGAGCGGCCTATCAAAATGGCGTTGTTACCGGGGAGGCACGGCTAGGTTATTTTGAAGTGAAATTCTGATTGTTTGATTTTCAATCCCCGGGTAGTCTGACCCCCGGTTTTTCTTGTGAATATTTTCCATCCTTTAATTTTTGCATTTTTATGTCGTTCTCTATCTGACCTCAACTTGCTTTTGTGCGAGGGACGCCGGAGTCGAAGACGCTTCGAGGAACCTGCATTTTAATTTGTTTGAGAGATTTGAGAGAACTTGTACATTTATTTATTTCCACATTTTTTCGCATCATTTCCCGCGGTTCCCGTTTGGGTTCTCGCGTGTGTAAAAATAGGGGAATTGTGTCCCCGTGTGCTGTGTGGTTGAATTGTAACTTAGGCTTGCACTAGCGGCTCCTCGAGCCACTTTAGGAATTGCTTGTGCTCGTAATTTTTAGGACCACACATACACTTAAAAGACGCACCTAGACCGCAGATCCAGTCAAATAAACCTGTTCTTCACTCGCTAATAGAACTGCCTGTCTAGGAGCGGATTTTGTCGTCTGCATTTGCATGTAGTGTAAAATTTCAATACTGCTTTGCATCTTGCATACAAGCGAAGGGATCACTGTAAGTCTTCTCAACTCAGCATACACATCATCGTTTTTCGTGCATTGGCTTTTCTCGATTTCCCCCTCAGTTTTTCAAACTTAAATTAAACGGAAATTGGGACTGGACGTTAGGCGTGCTGTGTGGTTGGACTAACAAGTGAGAACTTAACTTAAAACCGGGACTGCTAAACACTATTGACCAAAAAATCAATAAAATTGGAAAATTGTTTGTGGGAGATTAATCCCCGACCTTGTTTTCAAGCTGAGTGAGGGTACCTGAGTGTGTGTGAACACCTTAAGGCAGAGCTCAAATCCCCGCCTTCCATATCATGGGCCAACTGATCCTAGCAAATATCACGAGTTGGACATTTTCAGATTCATTGACCAGTACCAAGTAGCCTCCGCCTGTTCGCGGGTAGATAGGGCGAACCAGCGGTACTTCGCGACAAGGCCTAGCTTTGTCAGCCTCCGCCTGCTTGCAGATAGATAGGGGCACGATCTTTGAGTCCCCAACTCCGGATAGGAGCGAAGAAAGGGAGGACCGACGGTATCTTAGGCGACAGACAGGTTTAACAGGGAAGGCGCATCCGACTCTGAGCCGACTTCCCTATAGGCCGCGTAATCCTTGCTATCTTGCTTGAAAATCACACTTAAAATATACAAGATTAATTGGACTCGGTTTCAAGTCCTTCACCGTGTTGTGTGTGAATTCAGGGTTTGCTCTTGCATTTGTCTTTGTGTCTGCCCGTGTGTGTTATCCTGCGTAACTGCGTATTTTCTACCTCATTCTACTTACATATCCTCTTCAAGATGTCGGGATATTGGTCCCCATACCCTGTGACCTCTGATCATTCCTCCTTGACCATATACCATTCATCTTCACCTTCTCCTTCTTCCATGTATCATCCGCCACCCCTGAGAGATACCCCGAGCTCGGAGCACCCGTTTGGTGACAGCAAGCGACCGATTCCTCGAGCGAAGACCGGTCATCTTCTCCGGCGAGATCCTCGGCACACCGCCGTGTCGCAGCCACTCCTCCGAGTCGCTGCTTGAGCTCAGGGACATACCGCCCCTTCGAGCGACGATCTAGACCTCGACCTCGAGCTCCAAACCCCAAGTAATCCCCTCCATCCTCCTCCGATCTCCTTTTGTTTCTGTTTTCGATTTCTCCAATTTTATTCGACGCCTACATCCATCTTCATGCCCCGCTTCCACTTCACCGAGCTCCGCGAGGGAGATCTCATCCTCGCTCTACACTTTGAACCCTCCGACGACGCACTTCGCTCTCCACCAGCTCCAGCTCCGCCACTTGGTCAGAGCACCATCGCCGGAGCATCTTCCCTCCGCTCTAGGCCTCGCCACTCCACCTTCACCTCTCCACTTGCACGCACGAGCTTCGACTATCCTTCTAACACCTGCAGGTACCCATTTTGGCATTGGCCGGAATTTCACCGGAGTCACCCCCGAGATTCATCGACAGCAGCCTCCGACGCTCCTCTCACCTTATTGAGACCAGCTGGACCCTCGTCGGACCGCCGCACGTCTTCTGAGAGAGTTCCGAGTACTCGGAGAGCTTCACCGACACCTGGATAGACGGGCGGAGCCAAGGCCTTGACACCGGAGCCCCGCCATCTCCTCCGCAGGCGGCGGAGGATCAGGGAGGGAGAAGCCCTAGCTACCGTTTGATCATCTCGATCGAACGGTCGACCTCACGCCATGTGTCCATCCTCTGGCGCCGCCCATCACCGTTGGATCCATCCAGATCCAGTGGTCAACATTCAGCCATGTCGCCTCCTCCTTCGGTTCTCAGGCGCCGTTGGATCTATCCAGATCTGACGGCCTCTGATCTTGCCACGTGTCATCACCACCATCCTTTGGATTGATCTTGATCCAAAGGCCCGCAGCCAGCCACGTCGACTAGGGTCGAGCCTCTTCTCCAAACCTAGGCTCGGACCACCTGAAGCTAGCCGAGCCTCACTCCAGACCTCCAGGATCTCCCGAGCCAAGCCCCGAGCCTACTACGCCTCCCGAGCCTAGGCCGACCCACGTGAGGAGCACGTGCGGCCTGGGTATTTTGAACAAAGGCCCTGGGGACTTTTCATAATTGCAAAAAGGTCCCTGCGAAGCAGCCCCCACGTGAGGAGCACATGCCCGTGGAGAAATTGCATTGATACCCCAGCATTATAGGTAATTGCATTTAAGTTCCTGTCAGCATGTTTCATTTTATGTAAATTTAATTTTCTGTATTGCAAATACACCCCTGTCTTTGCACGCATCCCTAGGTGTCATTTTGCATCATTTTTAAATTCTAAAAATTGCATATTGTTGAGTAACTTGTCCTCTGTCTATTGTGCCACTTGTCACAGTTATGTAATTGCAGTAGAATTTTAAATGAATTAATTGGTTTACTTGTGTGATATTTTGCCTAGTTGAACCTTTTAATTAATAATTAATTCTCTGTAGCTCCAAAAATTCTCAAAAATTCACAGTAGCTTCGGGATAGTGAACTCAACTTTGCATAAAAATTTCATGTCATTTGCTTACATATCGAGGCCTAAATAAACTGTTTAGTGATTTCATTAGTTTAATTTTAATAGGTTCATTTCGCATTAAAATTTAAGTCTGTCAATTTTCCTAGACTCCTTATCATTAGATCTATCTAGGATAATTTTTGTTCCTGAAAAAAATTGATTTGATATTTATTAAAAATGAATTGGTGAAAAGCACTCTGTCTGCATTCTTAATTCACAGTTAATCTATTTAGTGTCGAAAAATTCCAAAAAAATTAGGATAGCTTAATTTCATCATTATTCATCATCTGGCCAATTTTCGTAATTTCTGGACTTCATTTGATATCTTAAACTGATTTAACTTTGGATTGGCTAGATTGTTGCTTGTGTCTGCACAGAAAATAGAAAAAGATAAAAAAATAATTCCTTGAAAAATCTAACACTTGAAAATTTGCTAAGAATTCACCTAAGGAGACAGTTGCCTCCCTGAGTTCGACGTTGGACTTCACCAAGTAAAAAAAATGCCGCTTGAACTTAACTCTAATCTGTTTAAAAGTGGTTTTTGATATACGCTCTCGTTATCCGACTGCAACGAATATTCTTAATTAATTTGGACATTAATCTGACCGGATTAACCAAGGGTGCGGGAGCGGCTATCAGCCGCCCAGAGGGGGGGTTCTTCCAGCCGCATAGGGGTGTGCGCCAGGGCTGCCCCATTGCTCCCCTTCTATTTATCATGGCTGCGGATGTCCTGGCCCACATTGCTTATCGTGTTGTTGATTGTGGATTATCGGTCGGTTCCTCTAGGGATGGTTTGGGGATCCCGCTTTTGCAATATGCTGATGATACTATCTTTTTCATCGAAGGGGGCGCTGCGGAAGCATCGGGTATGTCTATGGCCTTGGATCTTTTCAGTGAGATGTCAGGTCTATTTAAGAATGTTGGTAAGTCAAAGGTCATCCTTTTCGGCCTTCTGCAGAGGAGGCTGACGCTTGTGGGCGGGCTTTGGGATCTGATTGCGGCTCTCTTCCGATTGACTATCTTGGGATGCCCTTGGCAGTGGGCAGGATGAGATTGAGGGACTGGCTCAGGGTCGTGGAGAAGGTGGAGGCGAGGTTGGCGGGATGGAAATCGACCATTCTATCTAAGGGGGGATAACTGGTCCTCTTAAAGGCGGTTCTCTCCTCCATCCATGTTTACTTCATATCCAGTCGTCGGATGCCGAAGGGGATCTGTAGCCGCCTTGAGAAACTTATGCGAAGATTCTTATGTGGCAAGCATGGGGAGGAGTTGGGGGGTATCCACCTGGTTGAATGGGGGGAGAAATTATGGTACACAAAAAGAGGGGGGGGGGGGGTTGGGGTTGGGGGTGCGGAGTCTTGAGCAGATGAATGACGCTTTGCTTCTTAAGTGGGCTAGCAGAATTTGGAGCTCGGAGGAGGATCTTTGCTGCAAAGTTTTGCGCAGAATATACGGGGTCGATGGGTCACCTCCGGTAGCTGCTACTCAAGTGAGATCTCCTACCCCGTTCTGGAAGGGGGGGGGTGGAGATCTTCTCCAGATATTTGTCTCTATATGCCGATGCTTGGAAATGGCAAATATTTCAACTTCTGGACTGATGATTGAACGGGGGGGGCTCTGTGCTTGTGGTCCCCTCGCTTGTTCGCTCTAGCGGCTGAAAAGGAGGCACGGGTTGCATCTTGCTGGTCGGACGGTAACTGGTTCCCAGCCTTCTCATCTAACTTTTCAGACCAAAGACTCGAGGATATTCTTTCCTTACTGGACTCTATCAAGGATGCGGGGCGTCCCACTATGGGAAGGAATCATTGGGCTTGGCGTTTGGGCCCTTTCTCGACGAGGAAGGCGTTTGGGGCGATTTGCATTCCCCCACCTTCGCGGTCGGAGACTCTGATTCGTGATTGCGGGTTCTTATGGAGTCTCCGGTTACCTGAGCGGATTGTCTTCTTCCTTTGGTTATTCTGTAGGAAGAGATTGATGACGAGAGATCGGTGTGCTAGGCTTCTGGGTTCCGTCTCTGACAGATGCATATTATGCGACACGACGGTGGAGTCCCTTGAGCACCTTTTCCTTAGGTGACCTAAGGTGACTGCGATCTGGGATGAGGCAAGACTGATTTGTTTGTGCACGTCCAATGTGGCTTCCTTCTGCGGATCGATGGTGGCCAATAGGAGCAGACCTAAGCGGGAGCTCCTCGGGCTCATGGCAATTTTGTGGGCGATATGGCTGGGAGGAATGCTGCTTTATTCTCTAGGCAACGCTTCTACAAGGAAAATGTAGAGTTACAATACGCGAGATTGGTTGATGAGTAGGCTTTGTAGGTGCTTTGCTTGTTTTGTTTCCCCATTTCCCCGTGTAATTTCATTGTGTGTTGTTTCCTTAATAAATTGTGGGGAAAACACCACTGAGTGTCTCCCCCTATTTTTGGCTTCAAAAAAATCAAAATACCCTTATTCCTGGAGATCTCTATCTCCTAAGGTATCCACAGTTAAGACCTTTTAGATCTCTATTTATAAAGTCTTAAGTTTTTGAAGATAAGACTTTAGGATCATTATCTCTAAGTCTTGTCATCTATGAAGATTTTTGTTATTACTGCAATCAAGTGTCTTATCTCCATAGTAGGATTAGCAATACTTTACTACTCCCACTGCATGGCAGATATCTTCTTTTGTACACATCTAGCATACACTCAACTTCTCGTTACTGATGCACAAGTGCAAGCAGTTCTAGCATTCACTTCCTCAACTCTTTGAGGTGCTATCCCTTTAGATAGGTCAGTACCATACCTTAAGGGATGGAATCCTTTCTTGGAATTTCTAAGAATGGAATATGTCCAAGGTGTACTATAAATGTGACAGTCCCAACACCTTCTTCTCTTTGCTTCTGAACAACTTCAGAACTAAGATCTAAGAGGTATCCTTGAAATCATTTTTCAAGATATGGAATAACCAGTCTATAAAACACTTATTATCATCCTTATATCATTCTAAATGATTAGGATATTAACTACATTTATCATGATGAACACAATGGCACTCCCACTAAGCTTCACATGGTTCATCAAGATTCTATCTGAAATCCTAACATTTACGATTTCATCAAATCTTATGTTCCAACTTCAAGAAGCTTATTTGAGTCCACAGATGGATTTCTTTAACTTGCACATCTTGCTTTCTTTAACCATGAAGCTCTGGGGCTACTTCATGTGAATATCCTCAGAGGGGTATTCATAGAGGAATGCAATATTGACTTTCATCTTGTAGATGTCGAAGTCAAGTTGTGTAGCTATAGTCAGCAATATTCTGATGGGTTTAACCATGATCACTGAAGAGCAAGTATCATTGCAAGCAATGTCTTCTCTTCCGGTGTGTAGCTTATGGCTACGAACCGAGCTTTGAAGGTCTCTACCTTCTCATCATGTTCCCTCTTTCACTTGAAGATCCATTTACATCTTAATGGATCTAACCCTTATAGGTGGATCCTTGAGGGTCTATATACAACACTTGTATATGAAGTTTACCTTAGACTTTTATTACTAACATCCATCTTTCCATGTCATGATCCTCAGGAGCTTCATCACATGAAGTCCGATCATTGTCAGACTTAACTGACAAATGGAATACATCCTTAAACTTATTTGAAGAAGTATTAGTGTTTCATCTTTAATTATTCTTTTAGTTTACGATTTAAGGACTCTCATTATCATCTCAAGATTAAATGAGTTCCTGTACGTCATTTTCATCTTGATTCTCAAGATAGTTATCCTCTAAAAATCACATTATCAGAGATGAGATCTTTTAAGAATCTCAAGGTCATAAAGTAAGTATCAAGTACCCTCCTTTATTTTCCTAATGACATAGCACTCTCTAGTGCTCGATTCCAGCTTACTTGCATGGAATCTTATTAAGGATATTTAATGTAGTCTCTACTACATACATACCTGGAAACTAAGAGATAACTATGCTAAAATTAATCATTTATCAAATCTTGTCACACATGATCTAATCGTATCTCCCGACAACTCTATTGAGTTTAGGTGTGTTAGGAGGATTGAGATAGAAATGCTATTCATATCTCCATAAGGTATTCTTTGAATTTATCTAACAGGTACAAGCTACCTAGGTTAGATCACATTCATTTCATCATTCTTCAAAATTTAGTTCTAAATCAAAATTGTGAAAGCTTTGAACATTTCAAAGGTTTCTATGGTGAAGGGAAGAAATCTCATATCACAAATAATCATCAATAGATATCAAATATACATAATGTTTATTTTGATATAGATCATCCACATACATCAATATGTATGAGATCTTGAATACCTCGGCATCTAACACCATTCCCGAAGAGTGTATTGGACATTTTTACTTTGAATACAATATTCATAAGTATGTAGGCTTTGAAATTTTAGACATTCTAAAGTTTCATCTCTTACTAGTCTATTGATCATATAAATAAACATATGTCCAAGACTCGATGCCAGATCATTGTCAAATGATCTTCATCCTCCTATTGATCTATCAAGGTTTAATTTTCAGTATTAGAAATCTTAATGAACAATACATTAATTTTCTAATTAAGTAGAGTCCACTAGATGCCAGATTACTATCTGAAATATATCCATCACAACTCTTTATGATAGGTTTATTCCAGAATTCATGTTTATTTCCAACATTTAGAAATAAACTATGAGTGTAATCTTATATCTAGGTCATAGAGACATTCTCTAAGACAAAGGGCTCTCCCACTGAAAATATGAAGTCCATCTATCCAATAGAGATTGTTGCAACAATTGCATCAAAATCCATATAGATGACTATTAAACCTTAAGATTAAATTTCTAATCTTCTAATATATAGCAACCAATTGTAAGTGTCATTAGAAGATTGGGATACAATTATCAGACATTATCTTATGAAATAAGTAAGTCAAAGTCAATTATTATATGTAGATTATTTTGATGCTCTATCTGAGTCCTTCACTAAGGATTTTAGACAGACATGATAGTCATACTATCAACACCTCAACTTATTGCAGTATTGGCATTCATCCAACTCTTTGGATGTCATATGGAAGTCACATAAGTACAATCAACTCTTTGACTTTCCTTCTCACACGGGTCCGACCCATGCTTCCACTGTGCTCTCTTCATCTTAAACAACCATTGTTCAAGACAAAGAATCTCTTATGTTGAATTCAAAAACTTTCAATATAAGAGCTTTTCAACATTTATACATGCTTCATTAAATTCATACAATATGAATATTATGAAGCTTCATGAATGAATAGAGTATAGATAGAAGAATGATGACATTCATCGTATATATATCCATCTAAACTCTTAAAACATTGGTTCAAATATGTATTCAAACATTTTGAATACATCAACTCTTAGTAGAGCTACCATTTTTCATGATGCAGAGAACCATGTCATTCATGATAAAATGTTAAGAGCACATATGCATGCCTTAAACATCTGCTTAGATTTTATAAGGATTAGTTTGACAATTACGATCATCATCGACATGTCACTTACAAAGTACATTTGACAACATTAGGACTATAGAGACATACAAACCCTAGGGTTGTAGATCTATTGTCTATTTAATTATCATTCCTCATTATTATGAGGAAACTTGCACATTGCAACCACATACATTATGTGTCCAACTGTAAGTACAATATCTGGATCATGAGTCCAATCCATGATATTTTAAGAGTTTTTATATCAAAGTTGTCTTGCCTTGTCAACACTGAACGTTCATTCCCTTAATCACTTTCAATGTAAGAGATATACTTACCATTATATCAAGCAAGATCTGGGATCTCCTTCCTTATCTTTGTCATGTCCCAATAATATGAGAACTTGTGACTCCGATAAAAAGAAGCGTGAACACATTCCGCCTTGCAAGTCCAACTTGCATCTCCCAATTCGGTCTTTAACACCCGGGCCCACAACCCCTAAGGTGATGTTGACCCGTCATTAATTGAACCAACCGTCAACATGCTTAATACTCGCTATACGTAATGCAATATCGCCCCAATAATATGAGGACTCGATATTGGGGTCACTACGTATACGGCCTTACTCTTTCGAGAAGCAAAAAGCCCGATCCAAATGGATTGTATGCAGGAGCTGTCATTTCAGACATGTGTCTCCTTCATACAATATCTGGCGACGGAACCCTTCGCCTTGACGGGAGATCACTTTGTACTTGAGATGATCATCGATTTTTCAACCGAAATTATACCACATAATAATAATCAAAACCATTTGATTAGTATTATAATGAGATTTTCTAAAGAAATCCCAAATCCTATTCAAACAACATATTTGTTGGAATGTAGATCATGTAACCAATTTGTAATATAGATCAAATCTAATCAATAATTGGTTAGGGCAATGTCATTTATGGAAATAATTATCTTTCGCAAATATTTATGCACAATTATTCCAGGAAATTAAACAATTTAATCTTACTAATTTCTGAAATGACAATCACTAGGTTCTTGATTAGGAAAGTAATTTCAGCAGTGACCTTCACTTACTAAAATTACCATATCTCAATCAAATAAAATCGAAATTAAGCAAAATAAGTTCCTAAAGTTTGCTAATTTGATTTACAACAGAACCTAAGTGATTTGCATGCATTTCAATACGTTTCAAATCGCAATTAACATCTTATTTACATCATGATCCGCAGTCCACGAAATAGTGGATATATGGTTATTAAAAAGATCATATCTTGAGTTATCAGATTCCAAATCACACAAACTCAAATCCTACTGTTTTCCTAATTAACAAGGAATATTATTCAATTTAAAATTCGTGATTAAATATTTTAAACATGGACGAAATTGTATCACAAGACAGGCTGCGAAAATTGAAATGTTAAAATCTTTACGAACCCAAACGAGCCCAAATCTTCGTAGGTTCATGGATCTAATCCAAAACTTTAGACAACATGGCTCTGATACCACTTGAAGGATATGGGGATAAATCCTCAAGTGCATCACGAAAGCGTGATAATCGCATCGAATGCGATTGGGAGCGACTTGTCGTACTAGTTGCTCGATGTAGCGGAAATTAAAATTTTTTATGTGATGAAACCACATGATCCAAGAACACTTCTCGGATCATTTCATATAAACAACAAACAAGTAATATGATTAACTCTTAAAGCGTGGTTGCGATCGAGTCTCTAAACGAAGAGACCTCCTGTCTCAAGTCCGATCCGTCGGAGGAGATGCTTGCGAGCATGTTGATGAAACACGTGCTTCTTGCAATTCATGTTGAAGATCCAAGACACAGATCTCCTGATCTCGACAAATGAAATATGATGTCTTCTTCACGCGCAAGGCACGCCGAAGTATACGGAGATCCACAAGTAAACGATCGGGCAGCATGATGACGGCGTAGCGACGGTGGAGAATCTCTTTAGGGCATCCATGGTGGACAGTCACATGAGAGATAGGGTGAATGGGCGTGTAGAGAGAGAGAGAGAATTCATTTTTCATATATTACATGAAGGGCAATGAGTGCTTCTTCTTATATAGGGTTTTGGGAGTCCATGGATCTCAATCCATGGACAACACACAATCAATGGTTGAGATTGATTTGTGTTTCTCTCAATGGCTATGATCTTGTTGTAAAAAACACAACAATAATTAATATAATATAATATAATATAATATAATATAATATAATATAATATAATATAATATAATATAATATATATCGATAAATCAATATATTTAAATTCAAATTAAAGTAATTAATTATCCTTGGAGATAATGAGGAGATAAACCATATTCTTTAAAAAAGGGGGGACGGCTACAACATCTCATGAAATCTCATTATCTCATGATACCTCCAGGATTTACAACAATAATTGATGTAAATTATTTCACAAAAATAATTCATAATTATCTTGTGAAATATTGCAATTATGCCATTGGAAAAATGTGAGTCATATTCACATCCCAAAATAAAATGTAATTATATTTTAATTAATCATCTAATGTGAATCCAATTCACATCAATAATTAATTAACAAATATAAAACACAATATGGCTCTCTCTTATATATTATAAATCACATTTATAATATATATGATTAATATGGATAGTGTTATCTATATTATTCATATCCATGATAATTAAGTTGTATTTAATTATCTTGGATCTCTATTCTCATGTGCCAAAATATCATGAATCACATTCACATTATTCATATCTTTGACAATTAAATCACATTTAATTATCTCACATAACTCTCCTTATAATATGAATCAAATTCATATTATCCATGATAATTAAATCACATTTAATTATCAATTTTCTCGATGCTCGGATACATATATCAACAATGAAATTATCCATGAACTCTATCAAGGATAATGCGCTTTCTCCGCGGATACTTGGAGATGAGGACATGGTGATTGTATTGCTCCACGTATAGTGACTTGGATATTGAGATCACATCTAAAATCCAGATCTCGGGCCTCCCATAGATGCTTCATTAAATCAAGACTGCAAATCTAATCTTCTCATTGCATCTGAATCACATTCTGATCAATGTCCAACATTTGGACAAGATCAGATTACTTCTCTACTGAGAGGAGTCACTAAAATCCAGACCCGTTTCGTCACTCCTTAGGAATGGAAGCATCATGGTTATACGATCGTTTATGATCACATCATCCTCATGTATTCCTTTGAGATATCGTATTACTCATATGCCCTTGCATGCACACCAGCGTACCGGTTTATAGACCATGGTTACGTCATCAACCTATTGGTCTGTCAAATGTAATTAATCATACATATAGTAACACATATGTCTCCGGTCAGAGGATGCATGCCTATATCGTGACAGTATACGATATAGGACTTTGGTTATCTCAATCTCGTTAAGTCAAATCTCTATTCCTATCAGCCTAAATGAGAAAGGATTGCCATCTCCTACTCAGGCTGGAGATCATCTCTTAACAATCATTTGACGGTGCTTGATGAGTCCTAAATCTAACCCTTTAGATATTCATCCAAGCACTAGCCTCTATGATTCAATAGTTGAATCAACAGCTATATGATTATTAAGATGTCCATGGTACATGACCCTAATTGTACTAAGGGACCTATTATGCATATTATTTATTCTTCATTTCAGATCAGGGAATGATATTCGCAATAACATTTATTACATAATGGTTCGTCGTGGGCTCGCATGTCCAATAAGGGAGGCGGCCCTTCCCCTCCATTGGGATTTGGAAATCCTTCATAGGGGATGCGGGTGGGCAGATGGTGTGCTTATCTGAGGAGTTGGAGGCTTCCTTGCCTAGATTTACGGAGGCGGCGCAACATGTAACGGGGGATGTTCTGGTGCGGCCTCAAGTGACACGATCCTGCGATATGGTGGCATCTAATGTGGCGGTGTCTGCACAGCTTACGGGTTGCTCTCCACATTTTATATCGCTCGACTTTCAGGCTCGTCAAAGCGAGGGCTCTTTTGGCTCGGGTGGGCAAAGCATGTTTACACAACGTTGCAGTCGTGGAAACATGAAGATTGTGGGCAGTTGGAGGATCAAGGGTCGTCGAGTGTGCTGGGCGAAAGAGGGATCGAGGAGGCTCATCATGCTGAAAGGCGTTCCTCTTTGGTGCCATGCGGTAATGCCGAGGGAGGGACATGCTTGTTGATCAATGAGGTGGGTGTTTGGCAGTCTCAGAATGTTTGGTCCAGAAAAATATGGCCCGGGAAGATACCTCTGAGGGGGGGGGGGGGGTGGACGAGCTTGGTTCGTGGGTGGGGAGCTGCGGGAGGGACTGCGATGGTCGGGTCATTTTGGTTGGAGTTACTCTTGACGGGGGCTGAGAGATCGAAGAAGGCGGCGACGGCTGGAGATTTACAGGAGTTTGAGGATGCTGGGAGAAGGCGATGACAATGAAGCGAGGAGTGCGAGCTTAGATGCTAATGAGGCGCCAATGGGGGTGTCGGAAGTGATGTTGCTGACTTGTCTCGGCCTTGTGGCACCTTCTGGGGCTTCAAAGGTTGTTAAATGAATATCTTATCTTGGAATGTTAGGGGTCTGGGAGGTCTGAAAAAAGGATGATGGTTCGGCGTCTAATGTTGGAACATGGAGTAGACATTGTGCTCCTGCAGGAGACGAAGATGTTTCAAGAGGTTAATGAAGTATGGAGAGAGATAGGGGGCTGTAGAATGAGGGAGTGTAGGGCGGTGGAACCGGAGGGGGGTTCTGGGGGTTGGTGGTGGGATGGGATGATGATCAGTTTTCTTTGGAGGAGGTCTTGCGGGGTCGATTCTCTATCACGGATTTGTTCGGGCAGAAGGCTGTCGAGAAGAAGGTTCTGGTGATGAACGTTTATGGGAATGGCGTGGGGATAGCTCAGCTTACGGAGGAACTGCATGGTGATAGGGTGGTGACTCCCGACGTGGCTTGGGTTGTTGGGGGATATTTCAACATCATTATACTCTCTAAGGATCGGCCTGGGAGGCATAGAGGTAGAGATGTTGGCTCGACTGAGATGTTGGGGGCAATAATGGAGCTTGGCCTTCTGATATTCAATGTGACAGGATGTCGTTACACTTGGCACAACGTGCCGTCGCGGTCTCGCTTGGATAGGTTCTTGATGTCTGTAGTGGCACTAGAGGTGTTCTCGTTGGCGAAAGTTCGTGCTTTACCCAGGGCGTTTTCAGATCATACTCCGCTTTTCTGGTCGTCTGGGGATGTAGTGCGACCCGTTCTTTCTTCCGCTTCGAGCAGGCCTTGCTTTTGGAGGATGATTTTTTTGATTCAGTGGCAGGCTTCTAGGAGAACTGCAACCCTTTAGGATCCTCCTCAGTCAGATTGGCAGCCAAGCTGGCGGCATTCAGAAGTCACTTGATGGGGTTCAATAGGGCAAATTGCTAGTTGAGTAGGAGCCAACGGATGGCGGACCATGTTGAGATATGCAGATCAAACCGATGAGAGGATAAGAGGGCACTGTCGGCTGAGGAGTTGTTGCTGAGGGGTGTTTGCTTGGAGGAGATTCTTTTAGAAGACAAAAAGAAGGTTAGTTGGAGGCAGAGATCTAGGCAGAGATGGGTGGGGGAGGGGTCGCAAACATGAGGGGTCGCAAACACGAAGTTTTTCCATGCCATGGCTAGTGGGAGAAGACACAGAAACATGATTCATTCGATGGTCGTTGGGGGGTTTGTGGTGGAGGGGACCAAGAAGTTGCTTTTGTAAGGAGGAGATATCCATCCTGTTGTTACAATATGCTCATGATACAGTGCTTTTTATAGAGGACAATCCGAAAAAGATTCGGAGAGCATCATTTATTATGGAAACCTTTGGGGATGTTCTGAGCTCGTGGTGAACCGGGAGAAATCAATGGTGGTTTCCTTTGGCCTTTCAGATGGGGAGCAACATCAGGTCGAGTGGATTCTGAGATGCCCGGCTGCCTCATTGCCCATTACGTACTTGGGGCTCCCATTGGTGGCGAGTACTCCGAAGTCCAAGGACTAGAAGATTTTTTTGGAGCGACTGGAGGAAAGGCTGATAGGATGGAAAGCGATGGTGCTCTCTAGGGGTGGGAAGCTGGTGTTGTTGAAGCATGTTCTCTCATCGATTCCAGTGTTCTTCTGCTCTACGCGTGCTTTGCCCATGGGGGTGCGGAAAAAGATAGAAGTCTTGATGAGGCAGTTCTTTTGGGTTGATGCTCGCCATGGGAAGAAGGGCGTTCACTTGGTGGGACGAGATAAGGTGATTGCGTCCAAGGGAAAGGGCGGGCTTGGGGTGTTGTGCATGAGAGAGATGAACAAGGCTTTTATGGTGAAGTGGGTGGCTCGTATTGGGGGCAATTTAGACGATTTGGTCTGCCATATGGGGAGGAAGATATATGGGGTTGATAAGTCATCGGGGGTTGCACATGGTCGCCTGACGTCGTTATTGTGAAAGGAGGTCACTACGATGATTTCTCTTATTGCAAGATCTCTACGACCGGTGCTTGGGGTTGTTCGGGATTCCGCCTCAAAAATATGTTTCTTATCATCAATCTTCCTCCTTGATAAGAATATCTACACAGACATGAACTGTTTCTCACGAGGCATTAATCCCAATCTTCATAACAGAATATCTCACATATTCATACGCATCATCCGCCTCCCATGAATCATTAACCCCAATCTTCTCAACCAGCTCTTCCTCAGTAAGAATATTTTTATTACCTGTAGACTTCATAGGGCTCATGAACTACATAGCCCATAGATCATAGTTTGTCCCGTCCATCTTAACAATAGGTGTTAGACCTCTGAAAGCACTTGTGGCGAGTAGATCGACTTTGTTTTCTAACATATTGCCAGATGAGGATAACTAGGGTTATATAGACCAATGAATGAATGTCTGCACAAACATGTGTGGTTTTAAATGCATATGTAGACTTATGCACTCAAGTCCATTAGCCCATCCAAAGGCTAACGACGAAGCGATGGGCAGTCGGCGGCTACAGGGGCCGACGGTCGAGGAAGTGCAGTGGTGACAGGGGCTAGTGGCCGTTGGTAGGGGCTAGCGGTGGCTGGCCAGGAGGCTGCGCGGTTCGACGGTGGGTCCGGCTTGTGGTAGCTTGGCAGAGAAGCGGCGACCGAGTGGCGAGGGGCAACGAGGAAGTGTTATGTTTAGGGTTAGGGTAGGGAGCTCCGATCTAGGACCATGGCTCTGATATCATGTTGGGAGAAATAGAAAATTTGTTTATTCTAAAGAAGCCTAGGCTCTCTTATACAAAGGAGAGGCCTATAGGTAAATTACATAAGATGGATACAAGACAAAAAAGGCACCCATAATATAGAAATATCTCTACAATATGGATAATGTAATTCACACGCCATGGCTTTATTTTCAGCATGGTCTATGTAAGTATGGCTTTATGCTTATGATATAATTTTGGGAGTAACTCATGTTGAGTTTGCACCCTTTTCCTCTTAAAAAATCAAACACATTGAAGTAGATTGCAATTACACACAAGATTTGATACCTAAGGGCCTTATCTCTACTTCCAATATCAGCTCAGGGGAACAAACAATAGATGTGTTCACCTAGGCCCTAGCTAGATAATTGTTCCAAAGGTTTTGTTCCAAGCCGATCATGATTGACATCTATGCTCCATCTTGAGGAGGATTATCGAGAGTTATTTTGTATTTTCCTATTTATTTCATCTCTATTATGTACTTACCCTCTAAGGTTTCTCCGATCTATACAAGAGAGCTGTATGATCCTCATAATAAATAGGTCATATTTCTCTCCACAGCAATTGGTTTCACAATCTTGACTGGCTTGTACAACTTTCATATCCTTCATTAAAATACATGTTAGTGAAATTTTTTTATTTTGGACTGGGATGGAATACAACTTAGAAGCGACTATGACCTTACCATTTTAGAGAGATATATCAGCGTCGAAATCAAAATGATTTCAGTATGATTCTTGTATAATGATTGTTTATGCAGGAGGTTACAAGGGAACAAATTCCAGGGTCCAATTCCTCCAGGTTTTACCAATCTAACCAATCTAACACAGTTGTAAGTGATTTATTTTTATAACTGCGATTGATCTTAATAATCCATAGAACTAATAGAAATCCGTTAAAATGTCAGATGAACACCATAATTTTTTAATATATTATTATGCAGACGAATCGGTGAGGTGAATGGTAGCTCACGTTTGCTGGATATTAAGAATATGAAATCCTTGGAGATTCTGTAAGACTATTGATTTCTTATTATTTAAGTCTTCTGTGCACGTGTATCTATGTTATATATACTTCTTTTGACAGGATTTTAAGGAATAACAACATATCTGACACCATTCCTGTTGATTTTGGGCTTTATTCAAATTTGAAACATCTGTAAGTAACACAAGAGACATATGCTTTTCCCTTGATATCTTAACAAAAGTTCTTACCATCTGGTTCAAACTATAGAGATCTGAGTTTCAACGACCTCTCAGGCCCTCTTCCAGAAGTGCTTCTCAATATGCCAAGTCTGGAATATCTGTAAGAAATCGTCCAATGCTACTAGATAAAACCTTATATCAGTCCAATGTATTTGATTCAGGTGTTTTCTTGTGCTTGCAGTTCTCTAGGAAACAACAGCCTGGTTGGAACTTTGCCATTTAACAAGAATGCATCTTACTTTATGTAACTTACGAACTGTGCATTGATTAAATTTACAAGGACTCGTTTTCTCCTATTCTGCCTTATTTTTCCAATAATAGCGAAAAACTACAGTTAATCCGAGGTGTCCCTTTTTGTTAATTTTATTGCAGGGATCTTTCCTACAATAATTTATCAGGGAGTTTCCCAAGTTGGCTCAATAACAGTTACAATCTGTATGTTTAAAGAAAATCCTCTCTTTTAGATTTCAGCATCATCGGTGTTACTGAATTCTATATGGTCATACTTCTTGTTTCCTACTATAATGTATTTTTTTGACATTTTTGGAAGAATAAAATCCTTGAAAATAAAAGTAGATAACAGACCACATATATATCACATAGAAATCATGGATTTATGCTGTGTTGCGAATCACAGAAGCATGTACAAACACGATCAATCACGCAAGCACGAAGAGACAGATTTACAAGATTCAACTGTAACTGGGCTACGTCTTTGATTGGCGGCGATCGATTGTTACTATGTGGAGAAAGAAGAATACAAGGGATAGACTATAGAGAGACCCCTAACCCTAGTGAGTTTATATACCACTTCCGTACAAAACAGATCCCAAACTCAGAAAGATCTGATTACCTGTATAAGAAAACAAATTGGGACGGGAGCATTGTCCCTTCAGGAGGAGGGGGTACACTTGCTTCCCCTTGTCCTCCCACATGCTTGCTGACCGGGCAGCGAGACCTCTGTACTTGTAGGGTATGCCACAGGGAGGAGTAGTTGGGGTGGGGGGGTGATCAGATGGTTAGGACTCGAGGTATATCAACATGTTGCTTTTAATGGCATGCTTACCGTCTTGACTAATGGAGAATCGCCCCAATAGGTTCAAAATTTTTATTAGTTTTTCTTCTGAAACAAGTTGTAGACGATAAAGGTTCCACTTGCTTACGCCATTATCTCAACTGGTGATGTAGATTAAACGCATGGTGACATATCATGTACATTAATTGGATCTGCAAATGTTTTATCTACACATTTAAGTCAACCCTTCTTACTCTCAATTTATATGCATGAGAGAACCTCATTTTATCGAAGCTTAATACCAATAGAGATAGGTTCCATTTCTGTAAGAAGTTCTCCAATAAAGATGGAGTTTAGGACTGATGCCAAAAGTTATCTACGTAAAATGGTTGTGTCGAAAACATCACATAATCTAGTTTAGTACCAACTTATTTTTTTGATACAGAAACCTGGTGGGAAATAACTTCAAGGATGACTCAGAGTCCAAGTAAGTTGTTTATTTCTGAAGTTCCACGGCAGTTGCTGTTCTTTTTTCCCTGCAAATTTGTAAAATCATTCCCCTGTGGTACAGTCCAAGCAGCCTGGGATGCCTACAGAGCAGTTTTCCCTGTTACCGAGATTCACTGATCTGTAAGTTGAAATTTTTTATGTCCTTGACAAATTAAACAAAGTTATGTGGAAATGTATCTGTGGCAGACTTTATGTGGCAGAATTCCATGTCTTTCTTTGTTAACTAGAGATTTTTTATGTGGAGGCCTAACTGTTGCAAAGCTGTTTTCAGTTTGTCATGTTGCTTTTCCTCCATCTAGAACCAACCCATCAAAAGTTATAGATCATGGATATTTAGATTGATAAATTGTTATATCGGTATCTTGCACTATTGCAGATTCTAAAAATGGATTCGGAATAAATAGTGGTGGTTCTACGCCAGTCAATGCATCTGAAGGACTTCAATATGAAGAAGATGGCGAGCCACTTGAAGATGTTCCTTTTCACGTTAGCAATGGGACTACTAAATGGGCTGTCATTAATTCGGGACGATTCTTGGATGTGGCAGGGCCTACTTATATCCAGAGTATTCAATCCGTATTTGAAAAAACACAGAATCCTGATCTATTTTTAGATATGAGGCTCTCGGCATCTTCGCTAAGATATTATATGTTTGGCCTTATGAATGGAAACTACAAAGTTAACTTATACTTCGGTGAGACATTGGATTATTGGGACCCTCGCAAGGGAGTACGTCTGTTTGATATTTATGTTCAGGTAGATCCATTCTATTGTTGTTTACGTTCTAACACTTGTATCTTGATCCATATCAGTTCTTTTTACATCTACGCCTTTGACAAAACATGCATAAAAGATTGCTTTTATATATGCCCTTTTCCAGAAATTACACTATAATATCCATATAATTCGGCATTATAATGGAACCAGTTCTAAATTACTCTTAAACTTTTTACCCGTCCATTAAAATTACATTACTTTGTCACTTAGTTGACTATCTGTATTATAGCATAATATATAAAAGTAAAAACTTCTCAAATTTTATATTTTAAAATTTCTACTCTCTTTTCATTCCCCTTATTCCTATTCATTTGCATCTCATCACCTTCCTCATCTTGTTTTACATTCCTCTACCTAGTTGTCTTCTGGAAAGAAGACAACATCTTGTTTATTCACGAGGCCTTGGGGTCCACTCAGATAGAGAGGAGAATTCATGGTAGGCAAATTACAATTAAAGATAAAATAAGTAGAAAATAAATAAAACGTGGTGTTACGAATCGCAGAAGCACACACAAACACGATCAATCACACAAGCACGAAGGCACACAGATTTACAAGTTTCACCCGTAACTTGGCTATTTTCTTGGGCGGCGGCGATCGATTTTCACTATGTGAAGAAGAAGAAAATACAGAGGATATTGAGAGCCATAACCCTAGAGGGGTTTATATACTACTCCCGTACAGACGTATACCTGAAGCAAATGGATCTATATACCC
This sequence comes from Ottelia alismoides, assembly GCA_037367405.1. Classification (NCBI taxonomy): domain Eukaryota; kingdom Viridiplantae; phylum Streptophyta; class Magnoliopsida; order Alismatales; family Hydrocharitaceae; genus Ottelia; species Ottelia alismoides. The sequence goes on from JAZKJV010008662.1 coordinate 290,273, forward strand.
GAATACGAATATAACCGCTCATATTGTATGGTCGGAGGAGGTGCATACGAAGGTTCTTCAACCTAGGTTAGTGCGTTACGATTTAAGGCATATCAACAATCTCCACCAAGCTTCGTCGTGTTGCTGTCATCTCCTTCTTGGGGCTACCACCAATTGTTGACATTAAGTAATCCTAACAGTGTTTCAACTTACTCCCAAGAACTGTCTTTGTGAATATATCGACTTGATTATTTGTTATGTCAACCTTCTTCACTTTGATTCTCTTCTCATAATGAATGAAGTGATATCTGACATCTATGTGTGTTGTCCTCTCATGATGCACATGATCCTTCACTAAACCCATTACACTAAGATTGTCACAATATAGCATGATCCTCTTGTAGATCGAGATCTCCAACTAAGCCTTTTAGCCAGATGGCATACTTTGCAACTTCTGTCAAAGCTATGTACTCTGCCTCATTGGTAGACTGAGTAACTGATGGTTGTAAGGTAGCCTTCCAACTGATGATTGAATTTCCCAAAGTGAATATGTTAACGTATACAATAATAGTAGTGTCTGTACTTTTCTCTATTTTGTTTTTCTTCATAGTATGCTTTATGTAGTTTACCCATAGGCTACTCTCCTATATAAGAGAGCCTAGGGTTCATGAAATAAACAAGTTATTCATTTTCCCAACATGGTATCAGAGCGACGGTCCTAGACCGGAGTTCTCGAAACCCTAACCCTACCCACCACACCCGCCGGCCTCCTTCTCTCTTCTCTCAGCCGATCGGCGCCGCCCTCTCTCCCGGGTGCTCGTCTTCTCCGATCGGCGCGGTGCGCCTCTCCTCGCTGGCGCATCTCTTCCTGGTGGCGCACCTCATCCTGGTGGCGCCTCTCTGCCGCACATCTCCTCTCGGGTGAACGTGCATCTCCAGCACGTCTCCTGCGCGTGATCGCACACCCCTTGTGCGTGATCACGGCCCTCTGTGCATGCTCAGTGCTCCTGCGCGCATAAACTCCTGTGCTCCCACGCGCGTATCCAGTGCATGTCTGTGCGGGTGTCCTCTTGTGTGCGCATAACGTGATCTGTGCAAGGCTGTGCGCCTGCGCGCGCATATCCAGTGCGCATCTAGCGCGCATCCAGTAACTCCAAGGGTGCAAGGCTCTGAGCCCTAAAACCCATAACATCATCATGGGTTTAGTTGCGTGAGGTCTACACGTGCAACTAAACCCGGTTATGTCATTGTAGACAAATCCAAAGTTTGTCAATTGTTCCCGTCTTCAGTATCCAGTATGTCAGAAAGCAAGGCAGATATCCCATCGATTGGCGCATTCTGTGGTCCAGCGCCTATTGTAAAGATGGATGGTACTAACTATGAACTGTGGGCAATGCAGTTCATGAGCATGATGAAGTCTACGGGTAAGAAGCACATTCTTACCGAACCGGAGCCTGCTGAGAAGACTGTAACCAATGCCTCCTGGGAGGCTGATGATGCATACGCCAAGGTTTGGCTATCTGGCACGTTGGCAATTGAGATTGCCAACGACATCCTCCATCAACCCACAGCGAAGGATATGTGGGACATTCTGGCGGCTACATATTCTCAGGCAGAGAACGAGACAAAGATTCTGCAACTCTAGCATGATATTTTCACCATCAAGCAGAATGGTCGCCCCCTACGTTCCCTCTATACATCACTAAGAGGGATGTTCGAGAAGCTCTATAGCTTCATGCCTCTTACTGCTACGCCAGAACAACAGAAGACATACAGGAATGCGACCATGGTGGGTGTGTTCCTGGCTGCACTTGATCCAGAGTATGAGGCGGCACAATCTCAGATTTTGGCAGACTCGACTATTCCTCCCATGGAGGAAGCTTTTCATAGATTGAGTCGGATCACAGTTCCCTCAACAGCTGTGAGTCAGAATTCCTCAGCCATGGCAGCAAACAGAGGTCGCGGATTTCATCACCAAGGCCGTGGACGTGGACCTGGTGGAAGGGGTGGCCGCACTAGGCCAACATGCACATATTGTCACCGAGTTGGACACAATGAAGATACCTGCTACTCGAAGCACGGATTTCCTGCATCTGCACGAGCTGCTGAGCAGATAGAGCCCCCGTCTGTTGCTACTCTGGATCAACGATTCGAGGATCTAGTTGCCCGCCTGAGGGGCATTATTCAACCATCTACTCCAGCACCGACTACAGAGAGTCATTCTGATGCTGCCGCTTCTGCCTCTGCATCTACCAGTGCTTCAGGTAGTATACTTGCATTCCACAGTAGTAGATCAGATACTTTGCCATGGATTATGGACTCTGGCACTACACATCATCTATGTGGCGACCAGAGTCTGCTTTCAGGATACACTCAGATCCCTCCAGGTCGAACAGTCGTGATTGCCAATGGCACTCATTCCCCATCACTGGTCAGGGGGAGGCTAGATTGACATCTTCTATGCAGCTCAAGAATGTGCTACATGCACCTGATTTCTCCATGAATTTATTGTCAATTAGTCAAATTACAAAGGATCTACATTGTCGGGCGATTTTTGATCCATCTTCTCTGATTTTTCGATTTTTCAGGACATCCATACGGGCAATGTGATTGGTCGTGGCTATGAGCAAGGAGGCCTATATCGCCTGAATCAGACTCCTTTTGCTGGATCCTCATCCTCTTCTGGACAAGTATCAACCTTATTATGGCATCTACGTTTTGGTCATTTACCGCTTCAGAAGTTGCGTCAAGTTTTACCTTATGGTCTCCCTCACACACCCATTCAGTGTAAGGCATGTCAGTTGGGAAAGCATCACAGGTCGTCCTTTCCCAGTCGTCCAGGTCGGAGTAGTACCTCCAAGTTTGAGTTGTTTCATATTGATGTCTGGGGTCCGAGTCGTGTTCCCGGATCATCAGGGACACAGATTTTATATAGTTTTTGTGGATGATTTTTCTAGAGTGTCATGGGTATTTCTGATGAAAAATAAATCTGAAGCAAGAAATATCATTATCCATTTTCTGAATGAAATACAAAATGTTTTTTCTACATCTGTGAAAATTGTGAGTGACAATGCTTTAGAGTTGTGCACTAATTTTCTTGCCAATTACTACTCATCAAAAGGAATTATTCACCAAACATCTTGTGCGCATACATCTCAACAGAATGGGATTGCTGAAAGAAAACACCGTCACCTTCTTGATGTCACTAGATCACTACTTATACAAAGTCATGTTCCATATTCCTACTGGGGTGATGCAGTTCTTACTGCATGTTACCTAATCAACCGTATGCCTTCGTTTGTCTTGAATGAACAGATTCCGTTCTCACTTATTTATCCTGACAAGGATCTGTTCACTCTCACTCCTCGTGTGTTTGGGTCGGTTGCGTTTGTCCATCAGTTGTCGCCGGGTACTGACAAGCTCTCTCCTAGGGCTGTCAAGTGTGTCTTTGTTGGGTACTCCAGAACTCAAAAGGGGTACAAGTGCTTTGATCCTCTGCGTCGGCGGTATATGATCAGTGCAGATGTTACATTTTTTGAATCTGTTATGTATTTTTCAGCATCTGGAGACAAGCAGATTCCACCTATACCACATGATGCCATATACATGACACCACTACCACCTCAGATGCCATCATCAACACCACCACCACCACCACCACCACAACAGCCTATCTCACCGTTCCCGTTCCATTATACCCGCAGGCTTCCTCCACTAGCTCATGGTCATGACTCATCCACTAGCTCGCCTATGGTATGTAATGAGAATATTAATGTTGATGGATCTGACGACATTTCTGAGCAGGATGTGTTGCAGGAGCCAGATGAGCCTACAACTGATTTGGATTCCCATTGCTTTACGGAAGTCGACGAGGAGTTGTGCCAAATATCCATTATCAGCCTCTGTATCTTTTGAGCGGCTATCTGGAGATTTCAGGTCGTTTGCTATGGCACTCTCAGCTATAGATATTCCACGGAATCATCATGAGGCTCTGCATGATAGTAGATGACGGCTAGCAATGGAAGAAGAAATGGCCGCACTTCAGTCCAGAGGAACTTGGACTTTGGTTTCTATACCTCCATATGTGAACCCAGTGAGCTGCAAGTGGGTGTTCACAGTGAAGCAAAATGCAGATGGCTCTATTGACAGGTACAAGGTGCGTCTGGTGGCACGTGGCTTCACACAAACATACGGGGTAGATTATCTTGACACATTCTCGCCTGTGGCACGTCATTCCACTCTAAGGATCTTGTTGTCAGTTGCAGTTGCTCGAGACTGGCCGCTCCATCAGTTGGACGTGAAGAATGCATTTCTATATGGAGATTTGCAGGAAGAGGTGTATATGCAACAACCACCTGGTTTTGCTGTTGAGGGGGAGTGCTCCAAGGTTTGCAGGTTGCATAAGGCTATCTATGGCCTTAAGCAGAGCCCCAGAGCATGGTTTCAGAAGCTCTCGGATCTCTTCGAGAAACAAGGATACAAACGCTCCAATGCTGATCATTCCTTGTTTGTACAGAAAACCGCGAGAGGTATCATTGTCATTATGGTTTATGTTGATGACATCTTGATTATAGGAGATGATGAGCAGGGCATAAGGCAGGCGAAAGAAATGCTGGGTAGTGAGTTTATCACTAAGGATCTTGGGGTCCTTAGATACTTTCTGGGGCTTGAATTTGCTAGAAACTCCTATGGGCTAGTCATGTCACAAAGGAAATATGTTACAGATCTGTTGAGTGAAACAAGTATGCTTGAGTGTCGACCTGCTACGACACCAATGGACCCCAGCATGAAGCTTTATGAAGATAACACAGAGGTGGTGACAGGAGAAGATATAGAGAACTGGTAGGCAAACTGTTGTATGTCACAATCACTAGACCAGATATATTATTTGCAGTGAGCCGTGTGAGCCAGTTCATGGAGCAACCACGCCAGGTGCATATGGATGCAATACATATGATTCTTAGATATCTCAAATCTTCTCCACGTGCAGGTCTGCTATTCAAGAAAGGAAAGGGGATCTCTATCTCAGCATGTGCAGATGCAGACTATGCAGGATGTCCCAAGGATAGGAAGTCCACCTCAGGGTATGCTGTCTATGTTGGAGATGCCCTAGTCTCATGGAGGAGTAAGAAACAAACTGTGGTAGCTAGATCTAGTGCTGAATCCGAATATAGGGCTATGGCCCAGGCTACTACAGAGATGATGTGGGTGAAAGCTGTGCTTACAGACCTATGTTTAGATGTACCACTTCCTATGAACTTGGAATGTGATAATCAGGCTGCCTTGTTTATTGCAAACAACCCTGCATTCCATGAGCGGACCAAGCATATTGAGGTGGATTGTCACTTCATACGTGATATGATTCAGAAAGGATTCATTGCTACATCTCATGTTACCTCAGAAAATCAGACTGCAGACATATTCACCAAGGCATTGTTACGAGGTCCATTTCAGAAGTGTGCTTCCAAGCTGAGCATGATTGATATCTATGCTCCATCTTGAGGGGGAGTGGTAACGTATACAATAATAGTAGTAGCTGTACTTTTCTCTATTTTGTTTTTCTTCATAGTATACTTTATGTAATTTACCCATAGGCTACTCTCCTATATAAGAGAGCCTAGGGTTCATGAAATAAACAAGTTATTCATTTTTCCCAACAGAATACATAGATTGTCATTGATGTCCTCCCATTGACATCTTCAGTATAATCTGAATCTTCATATCCAAGAACCAAATACTCTAAATCACTTTTAGAGACGAGGACAATGTATGATGTTCCTCTCAGATAGCGGAAATCTACTTGACTATCTGCCTATCTGCCTCTTGTGCACCTTCTCGCACCTCCGTGTGCCTCGTGCACCTCCAAGTACCTATGCAGTCCGAACTACAGTTTGAAGCGGTTTGATTTTGACCGGAAAACATGATTTAAAAGATATAAATCACATTTTTCGGCCCTAACAAGCACCAATGATTGACGAGGATGGTTGTATGAGTCTACACGTACAATTAATTAGTTTTAATTTCAAACCAGCAATTAGCTACATATTTCATGCATTAAGAATGAAAGAATTAGGGGTATTTTGACATGCAATTGATCTTGATTTAGACCAATAGGCTATAGAATCATGCTTTAAAAGAAGAAAAGTTGGGGGAATTTTGCATTAATCTGAACTTAAATTCATATCCAATGAACAACTTCTAATCTCATGATTTTTAAAATGAAAACATTAGGGATTGTGCATGAAATTGACTCTAAGTTCTAGACCAAATCACTAGAATCTAGGAATCTCAGTGCTTTAATGAATCTAGGAATTTAAATGATCTACATTTCTATAAAATCTTTGAGATATTTGGTTATTATGAATCAATGATGACTGATTTTTGTGTCAGTCATGGTGACCCTTGCACCTGACTGTGCGAGGGTGTGGTGACCCTCAATTTGGCGGGAGATAGGAATCCCAGTTAGGGTAACAATCGTCTAGTGCACGGCTCTAGGATCCCAATCTCTTGTATGGTTTTTCACGAGCTCACAGTTTTTACGCTTCGTTGGGATCCAGATGCTTTAGTTTGACTAGTTCTACTGACCCTGTTTTCAGTATGGTGCAGAGGACCCATGGTTTTTTTTTACGAGCTCGGTTTTCCCGTACACCAGATGGGCTAGACTGGAGTGACTTGGACCGAAGAGTCTCTCCCACCCGTCTCTGGGGCGAAGTTGGAGTATGCCTAGCCTTATCCTGGACCGTTCTTCCACTAGGAAGGTGAGACAGAAGAGTATCTTAGGAGGCTTCCTCACTGCTTGAGTTTGGTTACTGTTCCGCCAATATGTGCTAGTGAGGAAAGCTAGATCATGTAAATCATCATCAACCATTAATCATTAATATTTAATAAAGATCTATTATCACATCTGACATGTTACAATAATGTAATTGAAATAGTTTAGATCTATAACACTTAATTCCATCATAATTTTTTAATGAAATAAGGGAAGTATTGAGGGTTGAGAGTTGAGGTGTGGTGAGTGGAAACAAAGGGGATTCACATACAGAACATTTAGAAAACCACATTTCCATGCAAGTAGTTGAAATAATGATAATGTCACAACCTATCTACTTGCTCTCTTTTGTAATCACTTAAATAACTGTTTATATTAATAGATATGATTGTAATTAACTTTTGTTGACATCCTCTTCTTTCTAACATGGATGGCATGGAAGGAGAATGCGACACAGTAGTTCGACAGTTGGACTTTAGCTTCTAAGGATTGGATGTTTTCTTTTGACGGTACACATTATAGATACTATACAGATAGTATATCTCTCTCTTGTGTTTTCCTTCTCTTCTATTGTATTTTGTATACATGTATAGAATGAAAATATTTCTTGTTGATACATGTAATATTATATGATTATAAATGCAAATGTTCTCGCAATAACACGTGTTATGATATGGATGGTTAAATAAGTGTGAATGTCATTCAATCGTGAAAAATTTTCTCTCATTTTTATAACTTAGTACGATCAATCAAAAATTTACATGTAAAAGTTATGTAAACGGATAACTCGAATCCCCGGGTCGTCACAAGAATTGCATCAGAGCAGTGGTACCCCACTACACAACATTCATAATTTTGATCGTAGTAAGTTCTCAGATAGCGACAATTCTCTAACTTGTTGCGAGTCTGAGAAGTAATGATTGACATTCAATACACAAGTGCCACATTTGCATTTAATATTCATATAGTGATATTATGAAGAGAAAGTATAATAGTTATGATTATAGACAACCCTTATTATAACTAATGATGTGATTCTTGTACAGAACCATGATGTCGAGGACTGGTCAGGAGGTAGTAGACAGGTTGGCGTGTATCATGACTACACTTACAGATTTTCATCAACAATAGACTTCTATGAGAGATCAACATCTTGAGATGAGAGACCAACAAGATCAGATTTTAGCTCAGCAGACTGAGGTAGCTGACAGGCAAGGGGATATCGAAATGATGTTTGAGGAGCTATTAGATTTCACCTACCATCCTTCACAAAATGAGATACCATAGGGACAACCTTAGTCCACGGAGGTTCAATAACCTTAGATTGATGATTTGCGTGATGAGGTACTAGCACATGGAGTAGATGAAGGAGATTTTTGTAAGGAGCAGGACCCTGTGCTTTTTGCAGATTAGGACGCGCACGAGCACTATGCCATACACATGAATTAGTTGATATTCATTTCATATCAGCGAGCCACTGTGTTCGCGTTTGAGGGCACATGGACATCAGATGAGGCAGAGCAGTGGCTGAAAAGAGTGGTAAAGGTACTCAGTATGATTCGCATACCACGAGATACGTGGTTACCTTTTGCGGAGTACTCTTTGACCATGTTCGTTGAGAGGTGGTGGGAGGCGATTGTTTCAGAGATGGGATGTGAGACCACATTGGATGATTTTGAGACAGGTTTCAGGGCTTACTTCTTCTTTGGATAGTGGAAGGAGTCCCAACGCTAACTTTTTGCAGAGCTCAGGCATGGACAGATGACAAGTAGAGAGTGTTTTGTTTGTTACACCGAGCTATCTCGCCACACACCAGCAACTGATGCATTTATAAATGAGAATATGGAGAAGTTCATCAGAGGGACGAGGGAAGAGGTGCACGAAAAGTTAGCCAGACTCGTCTTCTATCTTTAAGGCTATTGATGCAGCAGAGAAGTTCGAGGATATCAGAGAGAGACATTTTCGGAGTTCTTCTGGTGCTATACTTACATTATATCGATCATTCAGATCGATGCGGCGACCATTTCAGCAGCAGAGGTCAGCCTGATGTTTTCATCCTACGGGAACAACATTTTTTGGCAATGCTCGCTCATTTCCATCGACTACTTAGGAGGGTCACTAGCCAGACGTGGCACCATTACGACAGGACCATCTGGTGACAGAGAGTGGAGAGACCCGTAGCAAGATCTACTCGGAGCATCGACACAACTGCTATGCCTACCCTATCTGTGCGATGCTACTTATGCAATGAGTGGGGATACCACCGGTCTTAGTGCCCCTAGGCCTCTAGTGGGCCTTAATCGCAGCCACAACCTTCTCAGTTGCAGACACAACATACTTGGAGTTTCCGTAGTAGAAACTCCAACTTTAGGAGGCTTTAGAGACAGACCCAGAGTGTGGCCGGTTCGAGTGTTGTACCAACGAGATAGGGACAATTACATGCAATGACACAGGAGAAAGCACAATCAACAACTACAATAGTTAAAGGTATGTTCTCAATTTTGAGCCATCCTTTCCATAATCTATTTGATTTTGGAGGGACCTATTCATTTATTGCTTCGATATTAGTAGCTTCAGTCAAGGCCCGAAATGCCGGTTTCGGTCACCATTTCGGTATCGACCAAAACAGAATTTCGATGGAATTTCGGTGGAATTTCGACCGACATTTCGGTCATTTCGGTCATTTTTTGTACTAGGACCCCAATATTTCGGTCATTTCGGTCATTTCGGTCGAATTTCGACTGGATATTGATATTCGACAGAAATTCGACCGAATTTCGTCGAAATTTGAGGCCATGGCTTCAGTAGGTAGAGTTGTAGAGGCCCTAGATCCTCCATATCATATCCATGGGCCAAGTGGCCTGCTATTCATCATTTCCTTGGTAGTCAGGGGGTCGTAAGTGTTGATTGACGGTATTGAGATAACCACAAATTGTCTCTTACAGCAACTCGATGAGTTTGACCTGATTTTGGGCATAGATTGGTTGTCAACTCATTATGCTTTGGTTGATTGATTTTTGAAGACAGTTGTCTTCAGAATTCCAGACTTACCTGAGTATACTTTTGATGGTACTTTACATGACTCCGAAATGGATTACATATCAGTGATGAAAGCTCAGAGACTTGTTGATCAAGGATGTGATACTTACCTAGCATTTGTCCGAGAGACATCTGATAGGAACCTAATGACCCAGGACACAATAGTGGTATCAGACTACCCAGATGTATTTCCTAATGACTTGTCAGGACTACCGCCTGAGAGAGATTGAGTTTGGGATTACGTTACTACTAGACACATAACCTATCTCAGTGACTCCATACTGTATGGCACCAACCGAGTTGAGAGAGCTGAAAGTGTAGTTGCAGGAGTTACTTGACTTGGGTTTTGTGAGTTCAAGCACTTCACCTTGGGGTGATTCTGTTCTTTTTGTCAGGAAGAAGGATGGATCCATGAGGTTGCGCATTGATTACCAGCAGCTAAATAAGAAAACGTTGAAGAACCGTTATCCTTTGCCATGCATTGATGACTTGTTTGATCATCTCAATGGATCTTCGGTGTTTTCAAAGTTTGATATTCGATTTGGCTATCAACTGCTGAGGATTAAGGAATCTGATATTCCAAAGACAACATCCATGACTCGATATGGGCACTTCGAATTTGTTGTGATGCTGTTTAGACTCACAAATGCCCCTGCAACATTCATGAACATGATGAACTGAATTTTTCGTCCATACTTTGACAAGTTTGTGTTTGTGTTCATCGATGATGTGTTGATATATTCTCGAAAGATGAGATCAGATAAATGATCTGAAGATAATCATGGATACACTTCGAGAGCACAAGTTGTATACCAAGCTGAGCAAGTGTGAGTTCTGGTTATCCCAAGTCTCATTCTTAGGTCATGTTATTTCTAGATCAGGTATCACAATTTATCCTACGAAGATTGAGGCAGTTATCTCTTGGGAACCACCTAAGACAGTCACTCAGATTCATAGTTTCCTTGGACTAGCGGGCTATTACAGATGCTTCGTCAGTGGTCTTTCTTGTGTTGTGCTTCCTCTGACACGGTTGACACGGAAGGGGGATCCTTTTATTTGGGACATTTCATGCGAGCATGTCTTCAAGACATTGAAGGAAAGATTGACGACTGTGCCCATACTTGTACTTCCTTCAGACACTCAGGATTATGCAATTTATACAGATGCTTCAGGAGAAGGGCTAGGAGCGGTACTGATCCACTGAGGTCACATGATTGCTTACGTATCACGTTAGTTAAGGACACATGAGAGGAATTACCCCACCCATGACTTGGAGCTAGTGGCAGTTGTCTTCGCTTTAAAGATCCTGCGCCTCTATCTCTATGGGGTGAACTTTGATATTTTCACAGATCACAAGAGCTTGAAGTACATTTTCGATCAGAAGGAGCTGACCATGAGACAACGCATGTGGCTTAAGGTACTGAAGTATTACGACTGTACGATCTCTTCAAATCCTGGTAAGGGAAACGTAGTGGCAATGCACCCAGCAAGAAAGCACATGCAGAAGGTACAATAAACTGGTTATACACGTTGTATATGCTCATAGATTTGATTGATTAGCACCCTCATGAGAGTGCATCTATATCTAATGTTGTGCCTCCACGATTCAACAGTATATGGGGCCACATAGTAGATGGTCAGAAGACAGATAATTGGATCACAGACAGATACGTCCGTACTATCAAGGACAAATGCCATGATTTTTTGGTGGCAGAGTTCATTTTGTGGATGGTTGGCCGAGTTGTTGTGCCCGATGATGAGCAATTATGTAGAGACATTCTTGACGAAGCATACAATTCATGATTGTCTATTCGTCCTGACACTACGAAGATGTATTGTGATTTATGCCAACATTTCTGACGGGACATGATGAAGCGAGATGTGGCACGTCATATTAGCAAGTGCGTGACCTGTTAAATGGTCAAAGCAAAGCACAAGAGACTGCCAGATTATTGCAGACTCTCCCCATTCTCGAGTGGAAGTGGGAGAGTATTTCTATGGATTTTGTCACCGGATTGCCAAGGATATCAGGTGGTCATGATTCTATTTAGGTTGTTGACCGGTTGACCAAGTCAGCTCATTTCATACCTGTTAGTAAATAGAGAATGCGGAAGCGAATGATAAAACTAGCATAAATTAAGAAATGTAAACATGGAACAAAAGATTTTTATGTGGAACCCTACTCCCTAAGGAGCGGGATGAAACCACGGAAGAATGCCCAAATGGCATATGTGTTCATTGCACTTTCTCAATGGATACATGAGCTATGGGGCTTCTTATATTGCCTCCCTAGAGCCTCGAAGTCCCACCACTGGTAGATGTGGGACTAAACATATGGATGGGATAAATGGATCCTGGAGAGATCCATTTACCCTCCTACAACTCATATGGTGCACAATCAAATACTCCAACACTCCCCCTCAAGCTGGAGCATGCGATGCTCGGCTTGGACAAACATAAAGAAACTCAACTCACGATACATAACACTACAGACAATATCAACTCAACATGCACAACTGTCGGTTGTTGTCGAGGACATTACTTCTCATGCCATGCAGGTGAGGAGGACGAACGGCTGGAGTGTGAGTCAACTGAATCTCCTCATCGGAGAGCATGTCCTTTGTACTGCACCTGTCAGAGTCACTGCAACTGAAATGAGTCTCCTCGTCGGAGTACTCTGGCCTGCCACAACATGTGGACAACTGCTCCATCTCTGAATAAAAGGGCCGACCAGAAAAAGGTCGTGGAAGTGCAATCCTCGTCGGAGTCCACGGTTACTGGAGAATGGAGTTTGAAAGAAGTCTCCTCCGGAGAACTGGGTCTCTCCCATCTGGTACAGAGAATGGTACTCCACTCAGGAGTTCCTATGATACCACATGAAATCCCTTGCCAATATGGTATAGGGAATGATCCTCTGCTCTGGAGTCCCTTTGGCTCACATGAAAACTCTGGTCGACAAAACAAGAATGATGGGGGCCACTACAAGAGATGGCAAACATCTGTTCATCTGAAAAGACCGCATACATATGCGTGTCTGAAACTGGAGACTTAGAAACATCTGACATCGAGTCTGAATAACTGTAGAGTCTGAACATTCCAGCTGGTTTGGAATATCTGTCTCTGGAGAAAATGAATCTGAATAAACCTGTAACTCTACATATTGGAGAAAATTAGAGCGTTGTTTATTTCTTAGAACCCTAGGCTCTCTTATATAGTAGAGAGGCCCATGGGTAAATTACATAAAGTGGAAAATAGAACTAAAAAAATAAGAAAGAGATACATATGGAATATGGAAAACATAAATATCTTCACACTCCCCCTCAAGATGAAGCATAGATATCGATCATGCTCAGCTTGGATGAACACTTCTGGAATGATCCTCTGGGCAGTGGCTTGGTGAAGATGTTCACAGTTTGCTCTCCAGAGCTGACATGGGAAGTAGAAATCTAGCCCTTCTGAATCATATCTCTGGTGTAGTGACAATCTACCTCAATATGTTTTGTTCTCTCATGGAACGCAGGGTTGTTTGCAATGAACAGAGCAGCCTGGTTATCACAGTGTAACTCCATGGGTAAAGGAACCTCTATATGTAGATCACCTAGTACTGCTCGGACCCACATCATTTCTGTACTTGCTTGGGCCATAGCCCTGTATTCGGATTTGGTACTTGATCTTGCTACAACTGTTTGTTTCTTGCTTTTCCAAGAAACGAGAGAACTGCCAACGAATATCGCAAATCCCGAAGTCGATTTCCTATCCTTAGGACAACCTACATAGTCTGCGTCAGCATATACGGATACAGAGAGTGTTTCTCCTTTCTTGAATAGTAATCCTGAGCCTGGAGATGGTTTTAGATATCTCAATATCATATATATATATAGCATCCATATGTACCTGTCGAGGTTGCTCCATGAATTGACTCACTCGACTCACTGCAAATGCAATATCTGGTCTGGTGATTGTAACATAAAGGAGTTTTCCAACCATCTCTCTGTATCTTCTCTTATCGACTTTGTCTGTATCATCATCATATAGCTTCATGCTAGGATCCATAGGAGTAGTGGAAGGTCGACATCCAATCATGCCCGTCTCTGCAAGCATATCTGTAACATACTTTCTTTGGGTTATCACAAGATCCTGTGCATTTCTAGCAAATTCCAACCCAAGAAATACCTTAGGGTGTCCAGATCCTTAGTCACAAATTAACTACCTAGAAATTCTTTCGCCATCTTGATTCATTGCTCATCATCTCCTGTAACAACTATATCATCAACATCTTCTGCACAAATAAAGAATGGTCTGCATTTGACCTCTTGAATCCCTGTCGTTCAATCAGATCTGAAAGCTTTTGGAACCACGCTTTAGGACTCTGTTTAAGGCCATATATTGCCTTATGGAGTCTACAAACCTGTTGACACTCCCCCTCAGCAGTAAATCCCGGCGGCTACTGCATATAGACCTCTTCTTGTAGATCTCCATACAAAAATGCATTTTTCACGTCAAGATGGAATAAAGGTCAATCACGTGCTACAACAACTGAAAGAAGGATACGTAAAGTGGAGTGTCGAGCAACCGGAGAAAACATGTCTAAGTAATCCACTCCATAGGTCTGAGTAAAACCGCGTGCCACGAGCCTTGCTTTGTAATGATCAAGGCTCCCATCTGCATGGTATTTAACAGCAAACACCCACTTGCAGCTAACAACAGATGCTCCGGGAGGAGGAGAAACCAGGGTCCATGTTCCACGGGACTGCAATGTGGTCATTTCTTCTTCCATAGCAAGGTGCCATTTGTTATCTTGCAATGCATCCTGGTAAGTCCTTGGAACTTCTACAGCAGATAGAGCAACTGCAAATCTCTGGAAATCGCCTGTAAGACGATGAAAGGAAACCTGGGAGGCAAATGGGTAGGATGCACAAGTACGCCTCTACTTCCTAATAGCGATAGGCACGTCCAAGTTGTCATGAACGCCATCCTGCTGCGATCCCTGTATCAATAGATCTTCAGACTCATCGTTAGAAATCGTGTTATCAGAACAAACCTGGGGCCTGCTGGATGACGGACAATGACCATGAGCAGAAGAGGACCAACGAGTATAGTATTTTGGTGAAGGGGGAACAACGGTCACTGGAGGTGGTGGAGGTAGTGGAGAAGGTATGACAGGAGGTGGTGGGGGAGGTGGTGTAGAAGGTAACTGACTCATAGGAGGAGGTGGCATGTAGACCTCAATATGAGAATGGGAAGTAGTCATTCTGTCACCTGTAGGAGAGAAAAAAATCACAGATTCAAAGAATGTGACATCACCGTTAATAAAGTATTTTCGGCGCAGCGGATCAAAGCAACGATATCCCTTCTGTGTCCTGGAGTATCCCACAAACACACATTTGACAGCCCTGGGAGAGAGCTTATCAAGACCCGGCACCAACTGATGGACAAACACAACACAACCAAAGACACGAGGTGTAAGAGAGAACAATTCCTTCTCAGGGAAGGCTATAGAGAAAGGTGTTTTCTCACCCAAGACAGACGAGGGCATACGATTTACTAGGTAGCAAGTAGTGAGAACCGCATCACCCCAAAATGAGTATGGAGCATGACTCTGAATAAGTAGGGTTCTAGTGATATCCAATAGATGACGATGTTTCCGCTCTACAACACCATTTTTTTGTGAAGTGTAAGCGCAAGAAGTTTGATGAACTATACCACGAGATGAAAAGAACAAGGAAAGAGTTTTAGTACAGAACTCCAATGCATTGTCAGAACGCACAATTTTCACAGAAGAAGAGAAAATATTTTGAACTTCATTGATAAACATTTGAATCACATCTCCTGCTTCAGATTTATTCTTCAATAAAAACACCCAAGACAAGCGAGAAAAATCATCTACGGCAACAAGATAGAACCTGTGTCCCTGGTGGTCAGGAACACGACTGGGACCCCATATATCAATATGGACTAACTCAAACAAGGAGATACTGCTCCGACTCGGGAAAGTAGAGCGATGATGCTTTCCCAACTGACACGCTTCACATTGGAAGGATGACTTCGGAGAAATCTGGGGCAAAACACGACACATCTTCTGAAGAGGTAGATAACCAAAACGGAAATGCCAGGTATATGAAGAGACTGATCCTGTAGAGTGGAGAGATGCGTCGACATAGGGAGTACAAACCAGACGATAGAGACCATTCTGCTCACGGCCACAGCCAATCACCTTGTCCGAGGGTATGTCCTAAAAACAAGAGACGATGAGTCAAAAATAGCTCGACAGTTCAAATCCTTTGTAATCTGGCTAATGGATAGTAAATTCATAGAGAAATCGGGAGCATATAACACATTCTGCAGTCGCATGGAAGGCGTCAAATTAATCTCCCCCTGTCATGTAATCGGGGAATGTGTCCCATTGGCTATCACCACAGTCCGTCCTGAAGCGACCTGTCTATATGCAGTAAGCTGCTCTTTGTCCCCACAAAAATGATGTGTTGCTCCAGAATCCATAATCCAGTCTGTAATCATAGATCCATCACAAGAGGTGAGAGCACAAGAACTACCTGAGATACTGGCTATAACAGGTGAACTGGCAGAAGCAGAGATGGTCACATTTGATTGACTTTCAGGAGCTGTATCAGGAGGCATGATATTCCTCAGTCTGGCAACAAGATCATCGAATCGTTGGTCCAACGAGGAAGGTGTAGGGGACTCAACTTGTTCTGCTACCCGAGCCGATGATGGAAAGCCATGCTTAGAATATCATGTATCCTCGGAGTGGCCAGGGCGACGATAATAATTGCATGGTTGACGAATCCGACCCCCACGACCCCAGGGGCCACGACCGCAAAAAGTAGAGGAGTCACCTCTTCCTCTGGAGGCGGCCATCGCTGAAGGTGTCTGGCTAGTAGTCGAGCTTGGGACAGTGATTCGACTCAGTTGGCGAAAAGCTTCCTTCATAAGAGGAATAGTGGCGTCAGCAAGAATCTGAGACCGAGCAACATCATACTCTGGATCAAGGGCAGCCGGGAATACACCTACCATGGTAGCATTCCTGTATGTCTTCTGCTGCTCAGGAGTGGTCGTCAACTGCATGAAGCTATGGAGCTTCTCAAACATTCCTCGTAGGGATGTGTACATTGAGTGAAGGGGACGCCCATTCTGTTTGACTGTAAAAATATCATGATGAAATTGAAGTATCTTGGTCTCATTCTGCGCCTGCGAATATGTCGCCGCTAGAATATCCCATATAGCCTTAGTCGTGGGCTGATACAATACATCGTTGGCGATTTCTATTGTCAACGTCCCAGATAGCCAGACTTTGGCATACGCATCGTCCGTCTCCCACGAGGCATTCACCCTAGTCTTCTCCGCCGGCTCCTCTTCGGTAAGAATATGCTTCTTACCATTCGACTTTATCAAGCTCATGAACTGCATAACCCAGAGCTCATAATTTGTCCCGTCCATTTTCACAATAGGTGTTGGACCTCTGAATGCGCCAGTGGCGGGTACATCGACCTTGTTTTCAGACATATTGCTGGAAGAAGACTGCTACGGGTGCAGGAAACCAAAGTTTAAATGTCTACACCGACATATATGGGTTTCGGTGCACGTGTAGACTCATATACACCAACTCATCAACCAACAGACAAAGATGCTAAGCACGGAGCGTGAGAGGTGTGTTAACCCAGTTGCACGCTTACCCTCACGCCCTAGAAGGTTCAACAATAGCTTGTTGGGGTGTCGCGTACGAAAAACAGGGCGCGCGCGACCCGCTGTGCGCGCAAGACAACGTGCGAGGTGGCGCTGTACGCGCGAGACCTGTTATGCGCACGAGGCTTGCGCGCGAGGCCACGACGCACTGGGCGGTGGCGCGTACGCAGCGGATGTGCGCGTGCGAGGCGGCGGCGGCGACGCACGAGGAGGGGGTACTGGAGGTAGGGTTAGGGTTTTTCGGGAATCGAGAGCTCCGGTCTAGGACCGCCGCTCTGATACCATGTTGGAGAAAATAAGAGCGTTGTTTATTTCTGAGAACCCTAGGCTCTCTTATATAGTAGAGAGTCCTATGGGTAAATTACATAAAGTGGAAGACATAACTAAAAAATAAGAAAGAGATACATATGGAATATGGAAAACATAAATATCTTCACACCATCCATCACGATCCCGAATGAAACTATCCATGGTATCGTGCATCGTGTGAAACGTAGGTCATCATCGTTCTTAACTAAGACTCAGGTTAAGCTCCATCTCGGAACCATGGGTTAGGAGACAAGCATCTCGAGGTTGACGCATCTCGTTGGGCGTAGGGAAGCATTGGGAACGCCAATTTCTTCGACTTTTCTTCATGTGTTCCATAGGGACTCCATAGTGGACATCCTATTCCCTATGCCATGTGAGTTAGGGTTTACATGTAGTATCATAGGGACTCTAGAGTAGAGATCCTATTCTCTAAGCTAGTATGGGAGAGACCCAGTTCTCCGACGAGGAGACATTTCATATTCCATTCTCCAGTGACCACGGACTCCGACGAGGACTGCACTCCATTTTTCCAATTCAGCTATTCAGAGATGGAGCACATGTCCACATGATCCAGTCTTCTACATGTGGCGGGCCAGAGTTTCTCTAGGTGGAGAGTCATTCAGTTTGCAGTGACTGTGATAGGCGCAGTTTAGAGCACGCTCTCCGACGAGGTTATTCAGTTTGATTCACACTCCAACCCGTTCGTCCTCTTCACCTGCATGACATGAGAAGCAACGTCCTCGACAACAGCCGCCGGTTGTGTGTGTTGAGTTGATATTATCTGTAGTGTCATGTATTGTGAGTTGAGATTTTATTCTATTTGTCCAAGTTGAGCATTGCATGCTCCAGCTTGAGGGAGAGTGTTGGAGTATGTTGAGTATGCGTCACTTATGTGAGAGATGGGTAAATGGATCACTCCACGATTCATTTACCACATCATATGGTTTAGTTCTACATCTACCACTTGTGGGATGTGGAGACTTAGTGAGGGCTATATAAGAAGCCCCTCATCCCCTATATTCTGATGAGAAAAGTGAATGAACAATCAACCCTTTGAGGTATTCTCCCGTGGTTTCATCCCGCTCCTTAGGGAGTAGGGTTCCATGTTTAAATCCTACGTTCTTCATTTCTTTATCTTTATTTCTCTTATACGCTTCCGCATTCTAGTTTCTAACATTCTCCATGTCACCAAATCCTCCAAACACGGTGATTAAGAGAAAAAATAGGTTCACAGTTAATACCTTAGTGATGTTGCTAACAAAATAGAGATTCAGAGTCATATCATGAGCAGTAAGAGCGTTATAAATAAAAAGTTATTTAAGGGCACATATACTTCATTTGGCAGCCATAATAATGTGCTAGTCACTGGTAGTAGTACAGGATCCTTGCTAGATGCAAGTTTGTTGGCATAAAATAATTTTAAGTGACATATATGGTTTGTGACACTATTATCAATAATATATTTCTTTATCATAAGTATAATTATTGGATTTCATTCCAGTAATTAAAAGATAATTATGAACAGTGATGGTTCCTCGCAATCTTCCTCCTGGATACATATCTTGCTAAGATAAGCTTGAATATCCGCAATCTGCACCCAACACCGAATTTGTCAACTTTATCTCCAATTGCCATCAGACAAGGAGCATTAGATAAACAATGGAAAGAAAACCATAAATGTTTGATTATAAGTAGAACAATGACTGATCAAAACTCCAATAAAAACCACATTTTCTCAATCAACTCTAAGAAGATCATTCAAACAAAAACCAAAAGCTTTGAGTGATCAATCAAATCAATACACATCATCCATCATGCATTCTAGAAGACAGTCGACCACATACAGAACCAAGGGTTTATATATGGGAAAGATAAAACCAATCAATTATGATCATATCTAGCTTTTTTTGAGGAATGCCTGTGGTGGACTACAACTACTGGTGCGATTGATTTAATTACAATAGAAGTTTTGAGGCACTTTTGATCAATCAGTTAGTTCAACAGATCGATTAAATGTGGGTGGCAAGAAACACCATAAAATTATGCAAACCCAAGGAGAAAGATCAGATTGATTTTATCTATAAAACGGTCTACCGCCAAGTGCAGAAGACCTCAATGCAGATGCAGAAGTTTCCAACCCTGGAAAATTACGATGACACTTTTAACATGTACCAAGTTTATGGAAGGATTGCACAAAACTTTCAACATCTGATTTAGTTAGTATCATGTTGAAACGATAGAAACCAAATAAATTGCAGAATGCACGACATGGAAGTCCTTGATGGAAGGTAAACCCACGGGAGGAGATGCTTTAACACTCAGAGGTTGCTAGGATTGTTTTCGCTTGGTAATGAAATAAAGTGGGATGAACAAGTATAGGTAAACAGTGTTGAATTGATCCTCACTCACGACCCATTAACATGTTGAAAATGAACTATTAACTTAATGAGCATATATAGGGTTGACCGCATTGATTCGTCATTTCCAAACAGATGGGTCTTACCTGGACTACTATGCAAGCATTTGTGATCGAACATTATCTTCCAATTAATTGCATTTTGGTGTTGATTTTTTACATGTTTAAATTTAGTAAAGTTAGAAAAAGGCTATTTTCTCTAAATTAGATTTAATTGCCTTCAAGCATTTCTAAAATTCCCTACGTTCTACCTGATTATAGTTCTGTTGTTTCTAGGGAAATCGTGTACGCCGAGACTACAATGTTTACAATAGCGCTGGATCTTCCAAAACTGCAGTAACAGTGAATGAGACGGCTGTTGTTAAAGATAATGTTCTTCAAATCCATCTCTTTTGGGCTGGAAAAGGGACGTGTTGTGTCCCAAATAGGATGTCGTACGGACCAACAATTTCGGCCCTTGATGTAATTCCAGGTATGATCAGAATCAAACATTCAACAAATTCAAACTTGATGTGGATACAGTCATGGTGGTCCTTGTTATGCTAGAAAGTTGTGGTCGGGGAGGTTATTTGTGAGTGAACTAGAAATGAGGGAATGCCAAAAAAAGCGGAACAAGGATAAGATAATGAGTGGAAGCACAAACACAAAACAAGAATCGCTTGGTTGACACAGGTCCATTGTTCCGGAGGTGAAAACAATATAGTCTATGTTGGTTCCTTCTTACCAGACAACTTTTACCTTAGTATGTTAAATGCTTAATTCAAAACAAGTGAATCGATCCATACAAGTTATCTACTCGTATACCTCTAGACTAAGGAGAATTTGAAATTATTATATGTATACCTTTGTTGTATTCACACACGTATACCAAGGGAGTGATATAATTCTCCTCTTACGCATGTTCTCCAATTTAAATATATAAGGAATAAAGATGTCCTCTCCTTTTTCTATTTGGGAACTTAGTCATGCCTTGGATAACACTAACTTTTAATGATTTTTTTTTCAGATTTTGATCCTCCATCCAAAAAAAAGAATGAGGTTCCACTAATTGCAGGAATTTCAGCTGCGCTTTTGTTTTTATTGATGGCGACTGTAATTGGAATTTTCATATGGAGGCAGAGACTCAGAAGGATAGAGGATGAAGGTAAACTTTCTTTAGGTTAAGAAATATGATTCATATATGCCTGCAAATGCATCTGTATTTCCATATATAATTGAATTTGGACATGTATTTAACTTTTTAAACAATTATGCAGAGTTTCTAGCACTGACCATCAAACCTAAGATGTTCAGTTATGAAGAATTAAAGTCTGCCACTGGAGATTTTGATCAAGCTTATAAATTAGGACAAGGGGGATTTGGTTCTGTTTTCAAGGTGAGTAATCCTGGTGAAGGGATATGCCTCTTACAGTTCATTTTTTCCATTCTATGGAAGATATTGCATGTACACCTCTTTTGGCACATCGGATTCCCTATATGATTTGGCACCTTGTTTTACTATCTAACATGCAGTCAATTTTTTTGTTTCCGTGTCCATAATCTATGCAACAAGGAGGCCAATTATGTCACCCTTGTATGCAATTGAAGTTGCAATTCAATTAATGAAGTTGCTTTCCAAGTTAGGAGGTCTCACACTTATGCAGTATAACTTTCTAGGTCCGCTCCAAGTGAATTGAAGTGTCTACTTGTCTCATAGGATGGAGATGTACATGCAAACTTCTATTCCTGATAAATGTGAGAATTATGCATGATATTTATGTAGTTAACATAGAGATCACATCACTTGGTTCTTCTCCAATACCAGCTTATAAATCATGCAGTTATGGCCTTTCCCCCTCCTATGTCCCAGTTGTCGGAGAAGTCAATTGAACATCAGGTATACGGATCCCACCATCGCATCCTAGGTCAGTCCCGGGAATGTGATGGTGCCTGAGGGGTCTGTGGTTCCGGTCGGACTGGGAGAAAGCAAAGAAGAGGTCTTTTAATCAACTAAGCAAAGCTACTCAATTCCATTCCGGGTCCAGGATCTTTCTGGAAAAAGACCTATCAACCTCCCACCAATTATAATATAGGGAAGAGCAAAGTTTTTTTTTGAGAATTTGATGATTGATTACTTACTACTAGGTTGGGTCGGGTCAGCGACAAAGTTTTCTCGATTTGCCATGCTATCTTGTGCAATTGCAACGTGCAGGCCAATTATGTCACCCTTGTATGCAATTGAAGTTGCAATTCAATTAATGAAGTTGCTTTCCAAGTTAGGAGGTCTCACACTTATGCAGTATAACTTTCTAGGTCCGCTCCAAGTGAATTGAAGTGTCTACTTGTCTCATAGGATGGAGATGTACATGAAAACTTTTATTCCTGATAAATGTGAGAATTATGCATGATATTTATGTAGTTAACATAGAGATCCCATCACTTGGTTCTTCTCCAATACCAGCTTATAAATCATGCAGTTATGGCCTTTCCCCCTCCTATGTCCCAGTTGTCGGAGAAGTCAATTGAACATCAGGTATACGGATCCCACCATCGCATCCTAGGTCAGTCCCGGGAATGTGATGGTGCCTGAGGGATCTGTGGTTCCGGTCGGACTGGGAGAAAGCAAAGAAGAGGTCTTTTAATCAACTAAGCAAAGCTACTCAATTCCATTCTGGGTCCAGGATCTTTCTGGAAAAAGACCTATCAACCTCCCACCAATTATTATATAGGGAAGAGCAAAGCTTTTTTTGAGAATTTGATGATTGATTACTTACTACTAGGTTGGGTCGGGTCAGCGACAAAGTTTTCTCGATTTGCCATGCTATCCTGTGCAATTGCAACGCGCTTAAATTTCTGAATAACCTTTTGTTGAAAATTAGTGTACAATTCTGCATAAACGCATTGACATATTGTTGCATGATACTAGTTACACCCTACCAAAAGCCCTTGTATTTTCATTTTATGGTATAACCCTAACCTTTCCCTATTTATAGGCATAGGAATCCCATATCTCAACAAGAAGTATTGTGTTATTCTACTTGGCATGAACGACATCCCCCCTCCCACAGGGCACCACTGCCCAATAGCCCTCACCTTCCTCTTAGTTACTCTCCCTAGGCCACTACACTTTAATCCCAGACCCTTGTGCACACCCCACTGCCCCCATCCGGGGCCTACTTTGCGGTACGATCTAATTAGTTCCTTGTAAATTTTTGCATATTGTAAGAAATCACTTATTTTTCATAGCCTACTTTGCGGTACAATCTAAATTAGTTCCTTGTAAATTTTTGCATATTGTAAGCAATCACTTATTTTTCATAGAAGATGTCAAATGACTTTGATGTCATGTGACATCCATGTGAGGCGATGGAATGTGATTGAGGCTACCCTTATTTGGTTCGGTCCTAAAGTTAGACGAGACCCATTATCACATATCTCATCAACAACAATAACAAAGTTTTTTCCCACAGTTACGAGGATCTGCTACATGGATTATCTACCACCATTCAGACATATATTGGATCATTCTCAGGCTTAGATCCAAATGACTAAGATTCCTTCGGGTAGTCTCATTCCAACACTACTTGGGCCTTCCTTGCCCTCTCTTAGTTAACTCAACATCCCAAATATCGCATCTTCTAACTAGTGCATCAGCCAACCTCCACCATCGTAAGCAATTTTCTCTCATCCTATCCTCTGTCAAAGGCTACACCAACTTTCCTTTTGATCACAACATTTCGAATCTGATCTTTTAGTGTATGACTACACATGCACCTTAGCATTTTCAATTATACTATTGTCATTCTCTGCATATGTCTATGGTTTACAGGCCAACATTTAGATCCATAGAGCATAGTCGGTCTCACGGTTGTTTTTTTATGTTTTCCTTTAGTATCAAAGAATTTCTTACCACATGGAACAGTAGAGGCTCTTCTCCACTTTAGCCAACATGCATTTGTCCTATGAGTAACATCTCCATCGATTTCCCCATCACGATGCAAAATAGATCTCAGGTATCTAAAAGAATTTTTTGTAAAGGTTATCATCTCCAATCTTCATATCGATTCATTCACTACCGCTTCCATCAAATGTGCACTCCATATATTCAGTCTTAGCCTTACCTATATGAAATCATTTAGTCTCTAAGGCATGTTGCCAAACCTCAAGCTTCTCATTTACTCCATCTCTAATCTTATCAATCAATACAATATCATTGACGAACAACATACACTAAGGTATATCATCCCGAATGTAACTTGTTGGAGTATATGCATCATATGTATAGATGGGTAAATGTATCCCTCCAAGACCCATTTACCACATCCAGTGTTTATTCCCACATCTACCAGTGGTGGAACTTGGAGGATTTGTGGAGGCTGCATAAGAAGCTCCAGACATCCTGTATCAAATGAGAAAGTCCAATAGAGCAAATCAACCCTTTTAGGCGTTCTCCCATGGTTTCATCCTGCTCCTTAGGGAGTAGGGTTCCATGTAAAATCTCAGTGTTCCTTATTGTTCATTCCATTTTCTCTGATTACGCTTTCGCATTCTTATTTTCTAACATGGTATCAGAGCGTGTCGAGTTTGGGATTTTCTTTTGAGATTCAGTTATATGTTAATTTCTTTTAGCTATCATAAAGTTTGTTCTGGATCATGTTCAAGTTTTTTTATGATTCATGAACATCTCTGGATTTGTACGACATTGTATGATGCCAGGAAGTTTTGGTCCTTCGGTGAACCCTAGACCATGGCACACATCTCCAGTTCAGCTACGATCGCCATGATGCGCCCCCATCTCCTCCAAGTGCACAGGAGATGCTCCCATCTCCTCACGTAGCACCAACTTGAAGCCCAGGCATAGCACCAACTCGACACCACAGGCGGCGCATTCTTCCATCACACATCATCGTGTAGACGACACACCCCTCCATCACGCATGTGGTGCAACCCTATCTCTCCTCCCATACATGTCGAAGGCACCAGCATTATCGACATCTCTGCTCCAGGCAATGGTCGCCACCGTAGCAAGATCGAGGCGATGCCTGAGGAGCACTCCTCCTTCCTGAAAGCAGCAACATCATGCTATAGCAAAGAGAGCGCTTGCAGGTGGTGCTCCTCCCTCTCCCTCATCTCTTTTAAGCGGCGGTGCAACCCTTTCCCCTAGGGTGCGACTCTCATGAGATCTCCAGTTGCAGCCCCATGTGGTGGCGGCGCTCGACCCCTCCTTTCATGTTTTAGGTTCCCATGAAGGGAACCCTAAATAGCAGTCTCGCCATTTTTTTTCCTCATTAACATTTTGTAGAAGCCGAACTGCCCAAGTGGGGCTACCGACTACGGTTTAAAGAAGGGGAAGGGTGTTGCAAGTTTGGTTGGCCCATTGGGCCGAGAGCTTTAAAAAATGATTTTTGAAAAAGGTGCATACAAAAAAACTTATACGCAGAAAAAAAGGATGAAGAGTTTTCTCTTTAAAAATATATATAGAATGGCCGAAAAAATGAATAAAAAAAGAAAATACAAAAAATGAATGAACGACTTATTAAAAAAAGGCGAGACGGCTATATATATAAAGTAATAACTGAGGAAAAAAAGAAAAAAATTGCAAGAAGAAAATCTGATTTTTTTAGATCGGTTTATTGGTTTCTTGCTCCTCCCGATTTTCTTGTCTTCTCCCAACTTTGTTGATGTCATTTGTTCCGACAAGTATGGAAGAAAGGGGGAGGATTGTGTAGAGTTATACATGCCGGATTGTCAGATTCTCCATATTCAAATTCTTCAGTCCAGAGGCCAGTTCTGATTTTTTTCAGACTCTACTATTGGGAAAGATAAGAAACTTGTTTATTCCTTGAGCCCAAGACTCTCTTATATAGAGGAGATGCCTATGGGAAAATTACATAAAGCAGACAAGAGGAAAAGAAAATAGATAAACTAATATAAAGACATAGAAATATAGAAATATATCTCTACACTCCCCCTCAAAATGGATCATAGATATATATCATGCTTAGCTTGGATGAACACTTTTGAAATGATCCTTTAAGTAAGGCCTTGTTGAAAATGTCTGTTGTGTGGTCCCCTGAGCTGACATGGGAGGTAGAAATGAATCCCGTCTGGATCATGTCACGTATATAGTGGCAATCAACCTCAATGTGTTTCGTCATTTCATGGAATACAGGATAATTAGCAATAAATAGGGTGGCCTGATGGTCACATTTTAGAGACATGGGAAGAAGTACTTTTATATACAGATTTGTGAGGGTTGCCCGAACCCACATCATTTTTGTGCATGCTCATGCCATCGCCATGTACTCGGATTCAACACTAGATCTAGCAACTACATTTTGCTTCTTGGAGGAGCCCCATGCAAGGGAAAAACGAGCGCCCCTTTTAGGGTCCCCCCATGCAAGAGCCCCCCCCACCCGATTAAGGTTCTTTTGCCGCCACCTTGGAGGAAACAGAGGGCTCGCACGATGCACCTTGGAACTGCACAGTCGCTGAAAGGGAGGCACCGCCTGAATGGGAGAACCAAAGGAGGAGACTGTAGCTGGAGGATCCACTGTGATGGCGCGATGGGTTGCCGCATGCACCCTCCTTCGCTTTGGGAACCTCCTCCTGGAGGTGTTTCGTGCACCGCTTTGGTGTTGTCGCTTGCATGGAGGGAGCACGGCTGGGGAGGGCTCCGACTGATGGATCGCCTCCGTTGGGGCTGATGCACGATGCGGCTAGAGGTCTCCGACTGGAGGAGAAAGGTAGAGGGGAAGGGTAAGGCACCGACATGAGGCCTTCACTGGAAGCGACTCGGTGAGCAATTGAGTGGAGGATTCACCTAGAGAAGGGGTTTGAAGGAGGAGGGTCGCGCATCTCCTGGGTTCGGCTAGAGCAGCATGGCAGCCGGATTTCTTGCCGCCTTTGATACCTAGAAATAATTGTGCATCCACTGCCACGTGGAACCATAATGGATTTGCATGGACCTGGAGTTTGCGCCTGTATAGGCCGGGCGCGTTGCCTGCGTGCTTGGACTTCAGGGGATTCTACGGAGGAGGGCAGGAGAGGAGGGTTGTGTCGTCATGTGCAAGGAGATGGGAATCCGACTACGCGATTGTGCTCCCTGGAACTGCTAAAACTAGGGTTTCAATAGACAAACCCTAGGATTCTTTCACGAATATGAACTTCAATAATCTCACATGTAATAATCACAATCAAATCTCAAAAAATAAAAAAAATACATCTTCAAGAACAAATCTCTGAGAATCAAACCCGCTTTGATACCATGTTAAAAAATAAACATGGCTCTGATACCATGTTAGAAAATAGGAATGCGGAAGTGAAAATGATAACCAGAGCATGAACTCAAAATATAAACTTGGAATACATAGATTTTACGTGGATCCCTACTCCCTAAGGAGCGGGATGAAACCACGAGAGAACGCCTCAAAGGGATGATAGTCTAATGTTTTTCTCACTGGATACAATAGGTGTGGGGGCATATATATAGCCCTCACTGAGTCTCCACATCCCACAGACGGTAGATGTGGGACTAAACAACTGGATGAGGTAAATGATCCCATACCCATCTCCCTCATAGGTGACGTATATAAAAAATACTTTAAAAGTGTAAGGGCTAGACATCTAATGTATAATGTCATGAGAGATGAAGAACTAGGATAATTGAGTACTACAAAACTCCAAGGTATTATCAGAGCGAACATAATTAATCATAGCAAAAAATATTATATATGTCATAAATATAAGATTGAATGATAGACCCAACCTCTTAGACTTGTTTTTCAATAGAAAACTAATGACAATCTAGAGTAATCATCGACAGGTATAAGATAAAATATGTGCCCCGGATGGTCAGGGACACGATCGTGACCCCAGATATCAAAATGTACCAACACAAGTGAAGAACTACTGCTACGACTCTAACAACCAGGATAACTAGAACGAAGATGCTTTCCAAGCTAGAAAGCATCACACTGAGAGGTAGATATGGATGGAATCTGAGAGTAGACTCTACACAACTTATGTAGAATAAGATGACTAAATTGAAGATGCCACATGTAGGAGGAAATCGACCTAATAGGACTGGAAGAAGCACCAGCATACGGAGACTGGACTAGTCTGTTGAGACCCTTTGCTCACGGCCTTATCCAATCACCATGTCCATGAGTATATCATGAAATACAAGAAAAAAGGAATAAAATATGACACAGTAATGTAAATCCTTGGTAATTTGACTAATAAATAATAATTTTATTGAAAAATCAAAAGCATGAAGAACATTCTACAGGTGCATTGACTATGTCAATCGAATCTTCTCATGTCCTGTAATGGGGGAATGCATCTCATCAACAATAACAATTGTTCTGCCAGGCTGAATGATTCTATAGGTAGTAAACTGAGATTTGTCTCCATATAGGTGATGAGCGGCACACGTATCCATGTTTCACTCCGAGAGGTCTGTTGTGTGAAAACTAGTATGGGCATAGGCTATACCTGAAGTACTGGCAAAGGTTGAGGTAACGATGCTGGACGATCCTGATGAGGCACTACATAATCCAAAAATGGGAGGCATGATCTCCCTCTCTAGGAGACAAACTCATCGAACCTCTAGTCAATAGTAGTGTCAGGAGCAACAAGAGTCTCAACCTACTCTATAACACGAGCAGATACTGGAAAGCCATGCTTGGAATAACATGTTTCCTCGAAGTGACTAGAGTGGTGACAATAAGTGCATGGCTGACGTGAATGAGCCTCCCCCCTGTTATAGGCACCACATCCTCTAAACTGAGATCCTCCTCTATTGCAAGATGTAGACTTGGATGAGGAGGTTTGAGAGGAGACAGATGAAGGGACTATGATCTTGTTGAGGTTGTGGTATGTTGCCTCCATGGAAGCAATGGTAGCATACGCAAGTTACTGGGATCGTACGACATCATACCCAAGATCAAGAGCTGCCAAAAAGATACCAACCATGGTGGTGTTCCTGTATGCCTTCTGTTGCTCTAGAGTAGCTGCTAGAGGCATGAAACTATGAAGTTTTTCGAACATGCCCTTAAGAGATGTGTATAAGTGTAGAAAGAGAAAAGAGTTAACTGTATTCTATTGAGACCATAGGGTTCCTTATATAAGAAGAGAAAAACCCTAAGTGAAAATTACATAAAGCAAACAGAAGAATAAGTAAATATAAATAAAGGAAAAATAAAATTATCTATCTCAGCATTCTTTAAGTTGGACCATATATGTCTATCATGCTCAGCTTAGAACAACAATGATGGAATGGACCTCTAGCAAGTGCCTTGGTGAACATATCTGCAGTCTGATCTCCTGAAATAACATGAGAAGTGAAGATAAATCTCTTCTAAATCATATCTCGAGTGTAGTGACAAGCTACCTAGATGTGCTTGGTTCTTTCATGGAAGTCTAGATTATTGTCTATGAAAAGGGCGGCATGGTTGTCGCATTGGAGTTACATAGGAAGTAATATCTCAATAGTCATCTGATCCACATCATCTCTCTGCTCCCTTGTGCCATGTCTCTATATTCTGATTCCGCACTAGATCTAGTAACAACTGTCTGTTTCTTACTCTTCCATGAAATAAACGAACTTCCAACAAAGATAACAAAGCCTGATGTAGACTTCCTGTCTTTTGGACATCCTTCATAATCTGCATCAGCACATGTTGTAACTGCAATGGATGTGTCTCTGCTGAACAAGAGCCCTGGACTTGGCGAAGTCTTCAAATATCTCAAAATCATGTGAATAACATCCATATGTACATGCTTAGGCTACACCATAAACTGAATAGCGTTGCTCACTGCGAAGTATATATCAGGTCTAGTAATGACGACATATAAAAGCTTCCCTACAAGCTCTCTATGTCGTCTCTTGTCAACCTCCTCAATATCATCATCATAGAGTTTCATATTCGGATCCATAGCAGCAATAGCATGCCTACATCATGTCATGTACATCTCATCTAGGAGATTAGTAACATACTTCCTTTGTGTCATTATCATGCCATGTTGGTTCCTTGCAAATTTAAGGCCAAGAAAATAACGAAGATTGCCAAGGTCCTTGGTCACAAACTGTTGTCCAAGGAAATCCTTAGTTGCATGAATACCCTACTTATCATCCTCTGTAACAATGATGTTTTCAACATAAACCAAAATAGCAACAATACCTCTCTGGGGTCTCTGAATGAAAAGAGTGTGCTTTGCAGTCGATATGATAAATCCATGTTTCTCAATCAACTTAAAGAGCTTTTTAAACCAAGACCCCAGACTCTACTTAAGGCCATAAATAGCCTTGTGAAGTCTACAAACCATATTAGACTCCCCCTCGATAACAAAACCTAGTATATGGTACATGTATACTTCCTCCTGCAAGTCACCATACAAGAAAGCATTCTTGACTTCCAGGTGAAAGAGAAGCCAATAACGTACCATAACAACAAAAAGAAGAATCTTCAATGTAGAATGTTGAGCTACATGAGAAAACATATCCTAATAGTCCACCCTATATGTCTGGGTGAACCCACGATCAACAAGCCTGGACTTGTATCTATCCACACTACCATATACATGGTGTTTCACCATAAACACCTACTTTCTCCCCACAACATATACACTGGGTGGAGCAAGAACAATACTCCATGTGCGGCGAGACTGTAATGAAGCCATCTCTTCTTCCATAGTAAGGTGTCACTAACGAATATGTAATGCCTCTTGATATGTTTGTGGAATGTCAACGGTAGATAGTCCTACAACAAACCTATGAAACTCCTCTGAGAGACATGCAAGAGAAACATGGAAAGCAAGAGGGTACATAGCACAGCTATGCCTCTGCTTCTGTAGAGCAATGGGTACGTCAAGGTCCTCAGCCTCAACGATCGAGACAGGAACATCTATAGCCACTTGTTCAGCTTACTGTAAATGCAAATCATCAGTGCCATTAGTAGAAACCAAGTGCTCAGAGCATACATAGGGCATGCTGGATTATGGAGGAGGCTTATGAGCACAAGGTCAAAGTGTGTAGACCTGAGGTAAAAAGATAGAGGCTGCTGGTGAAGGTGGTAGATGAGGTAATGGTAAGGATGTTGAAGGTGGTGGAGATGAACGAACTAATGGAACATGAGATAAAGGGAGAGGCGTAGTAGTTGTAGGCGTAGTGGAAGAAACCATAGGCAGAGGCATGTATACCTCTTCTTCAGAATCCGAAGGAATCATCCTATCACCTGTAGGAAACATAATGGACTCAAAGAAAGTGACATCCGCACTAACATAATATTTTCGTCGAATAGGATCGAAACAATGATATCCTATTTGATTTCTGGAATACCCCATAAAGACACACTTGACAGATCTAAGAGAGAGCTTGTCAGGACCATGAGGCGTATGATAAATTAAGATAACAAACCCAAACATATGAGGAGTGAGGGAGAAAATATCCTTCTCAGGAAACACAATCAAGAACGGAATCTTTTCTCCCTACACAGACGAGGGTATATGATTCACCAGGTAGCAAGCTGGAGAAACTGTATTTCCCTAATAGGAGTGAGGAATACGAGTATGACTTAATAGGGTTCTGGTGACATCTAAAAGGTGACGATGTTTGCGTTCGGTCATCCCATTTTGTTGGAATGTATAGACACATGAAGTCTAATATATAATACCAAGGGTCCTAAAGAACTGTGAGAGCTATAAGTTACAGACTTCTAATGCATTGTCGGAATGAATATACTTGACATTTGCAAAAAACATTCTTTATTTCATTAATAAAAGGCTGAATGACAGGACCGGCATAGGACCTATTTTTAAGTAGGAATACCCCTGACAACCTGGAAATATCAACAACAACATGATAAAATTTGTTTCCATGATGGTCTGGGACATGACTTGGACCAAAAATGTCAAAATGGTTCAACTCAAAAATACTATGACTACTACAACCTTGACAACTCTGAAATGTAGATTGGTGGTGCTTCCCAAATTGGTAAACCTCGTACTGGAGGGTAGAGCGAGGAGAAATCTGAGCAAGCATGTGACACAACTTCTGTACGTGATGGTGAAGATACCGTAGGTACCACATATGTGAGACTGATCTAGTGCGAATAGACGAGCACCGACATATGGAGACTGGACCAGTCTATAGAGACCTTCATGCTCATGGCCAGATCCAATCTCTCTGTCCGTAAGAATGTCCTGAAACACAAGAGAATATGGATCAAATATGGCACGTCAATGTAAGTCTTTGGTGATTTGACTGATATGCACTAAGCTGCCCTCTATCACCACAGAGGTGGTGGGAAGCTCCTGAATCATAATCCATTCTGACAAATCTATTCTGTAATAGCTAGTAAAAGCATATGCATTACTTTATGTGGTGGCAAATGTTGAAGCGGCTACCTTTGAAGATCCTGAGGGAGCAGTAGATGACCCAGGTTCAGGCATGATCTCTCTCAGTCTTGCCACAATGTCATCGAACCTCTGATCAGATGCTGGAAGAGGAGCACTAGATGGTTGATTCTACTCTGGAACACGAGCTGCAATAGGAAAACCATCCATGGAGTAGCATGAATCTTCAGAATGTCCCAGTCTGTGACAGTAAGTGCACTACTGACATGATCGACTACCCCCTCCCCTATCTTGAGTACTATATTCTCTATACTATGTAGAATACCCTGTCCCACGAGTTACAGTCATAGCCGAGGAGGTATGTCACTGTTGAGTAACACCACCAGGTGCTATAGAAAGCATGCTCAATCTGCAACATGCCTCCTCTATTGGAGGTATAGTGGGACCAATAATAATCAGTGACCAAGTTGTATCATATTCAGGATCAAGAGCTGCTAGAAAAACTTTAGTCATCACCGAATCTATGTAATCCTTGAGCTGCTCTGGTGAAGTAGTCAAGGGATTGAAACCATGAAGCTTCTCAAACATACCCTTGAGAGAAGTATGAAGGGAACGAAGAGGATGCCCGTTCTGCTTTGAAGTCAAGATATCATGTTGTAGTTGCAGTATCTTCGACTCATTTTTTGCTTGCGAGTAGGTAACAGCAAGGATGTCCCACATCGCCTTTGTGGTGGGATGACTCGGAATATCATTGTCTATCTCCATGGATACTGTCCCAAATAGCCAGACACACGCATGTGTCATCTTCCTCCAACAAGTCATTAACTCCAGTCTTGTCGATTGCTTTGTCCTGCATCAGAGTGTGCTTCTTACCGTTGCACTACATTAGTCTCATGAATTGTATAGCTCATAACTCATGATTAGTCCCATCTATCTTGATAACGGATGATGTACCTTTGAAGGTACCTAAGGATGGGATGTCGACCTTCGAATCAACCCTGTTATCTGACATGATGACGATTGTTATGAAGACTGGGTTGTAGACAAGGATGAACGCATCTCTACACATACATATAGGAACATGGTTGTAGGTGTAAACTCATACCACAACCTCGTCCATCCATTAGAAGCCTCTCTGGGTAACGACCTGAACAACTAATTAACTCACTCTTTACATTGATTTCTAGGCTTTGACGGATGATAATGGTGACCTCTAGGCCATCACGAGGGTTGGCGATATCCCCTAGGTATAGGCGATGATAGAGCCCCCCTTGGGCGATGAAGGCCGCTAAAAAGCCCTCTTTGGGGCTGCAGTGGCGGCAACAAGTTGTTGCGGCTTCTCAATGGCAGCATCGGTGGACCGTGGTCAAAGGCAACAACTACTATAGCTATTGCACATGTGGCAGTTGTAGCTATCGCGCCTGTGGTAGTGGTGGCAGCTGTGACCGAGAGATGGAAAAGAGCAACATCCTCTACATCTTGGGTGGGGGAAAGGGACGACTAGGGCAAATGCTTCGATCTAGGATCATCGCTCCGATACTATGTGGAAATGGAAAAGAGTTAATTGTATTCCATTGAGACCTTTTGGTTCTCTTATACAAGAGAAAACCACTAAGTGTAATTACGTAAATTATACATAATAATAAGTAATATAGATAAAGTACAAATAATAGTAAAGGTACCGTATCTTCGGCTCATACCTTGCTTGAGAGTATGCGGCGGGGAGGATGTCCTACATCGCCTTGTCTATGGTCTAATGTCGGATATCATTGGCTATCTCCACATCTAGGGTATCAAATAGCCAAACATACGCGTACACATCATCTGCCTCCCAAGAGGCAATAGCCTCAATCTTGTCAGTCATCTCCTCCTATGTCAGAATGCGCTTCTTCTCATTGCATAGCATAAGGCTCATGAATTGCATGCCCAAAACTCATAGTTGATTCCATCCATATTGACAATGGGCACCAGAATTTTGAAGGCGCCCCAAGATGGAATGTCAACCTTGTTCTCTGACATGATGCTGGAAAGAGATGAAGACTAGGTTTGTAGACCGAAGCAAATGCATCTACACGAACATATAAGGAAATAATTATCTGCGCAGACTCATGCCATAATTGTTCCCATCAACTGTAAAAGTACCCTAGGGTGGTTAAGGCTATTTATAGGTATGAAATCACCCTAACATTGTCAAAAACCAAAAACTGATCGAGTAGCAAAATTGACCCTAAAATCGGTCTAAGAGACACTATCAGAACCCTAGATGGGTCTAGTTGTGTCGCTGGAACCCTAGAGGGGTTTGACGTGCCACTATAACCCTAGATGAGTCTGGCGATACAGTTGGGTAGTGAGAGGCCTCTGACGACGAGTCTGCGGTGCCATTGGGAGGCTGGGTAAACCGTTGGGTGGAGATGGGACTCTAGCGAGGAGTCTCGAGGGTGAGGAGGGCTGGCGGTGGAGATTGGGCGTGATGGCTCAGGCTTCGTTCTAGGATTATCACTTTGATACCATGTAGAATGAGAATAATGAATTGTTTTATTCATGAAGCCCTAGGATTCTCTTATATAGAGAGGAGATTCCATGTTGAGAAAATTACATAATAGAGACAGAAGGAAAGAAAAGAAAATACGTAAAATAGGACAGGACAAAATAACTCTTAACAACAACCATATGAGTATACATTAATTCAAGGTGGTCATTGTTGTCATGTATTTTGTGTATAAGAGAGTAGAGAGTTTTTCAGTTTATCCAAGATGAGCATTACATGCTTCGGTTCAAGGGTGGGATTGATTGTTGAGTATAGTGAAAGGTTGGGTCATACATATCCTATTGTGAAAGATTTTTGTGTTAGAGTGGCATTTTACAACATGTTCAGACATAAAATCAATCTAAAAATTACTATTTGCCTCTCCCATGTAGTAGAATGGTCATCTTGACAGTTCGAACCACGTAATATCATGTTTAAATATCGTATTTGCTTTGTTTCTATCTCAAAATCAGCTTTCAAACTATCAGGGAAAATCAGCTTTCAAACTATCAGGGCCTAATAGTCTTGTCATGATATGTTTGTGTGCAGATACACATGTGCATGCATTACCTGTTCAATAATTTGTATATGAAGCAACATATATCTTGAAATTTACTCAAAAAGTCAGCATGGGTAAAGGAATCAATTTTCTGATGGAAATAAAGTTGTTTTATTAATTGGGAAAATCAACACGAATCAAAATCTATTTAAAAATTCATTCGAAAAAAAAGTATACATCCAGTATGGATAAAGAAATCTCTGAGGGAAATAAATTTGTATTGTAATGTAAAGATATCGTCGTTTTTTTTCGTAAACATTATTACACAGGGAACTATTGGTGGGGATGAAGTTGCAATTAAGCAGCTCGCTGTCTCATCAGCAGAAGGAAAGATACAATTTATTACAGAGGTTGCGACAGTGTCCACCGTGCAGCATCGTAACCTTGTTAAGCTGCTTGGCTGTTGTTGCGAGGGGAAAAAAAGACTTTTAGTGTACGAGTACTTAGTAAATAGAAGTTTGGACAAAGTTCTGTTTGGTACGTGGCTTTGTTCTGGCATACAATTATCGAGTTTTGGCAGTTCAACTCATTCTGCATGACTTGACGTTGTTCAGGTAAACTTGGTTTTTATGTATTAATTCAGGCAAGACAGACTTGCACCTTGACTGGGCCGCCCGTTTTAAAATTTGCTTGGGCACGGCTAGAGGCCTAGCTTATTTACATGAGGAATCAAGCATCAGGATCATCCACAGAGATGTCAAGGCCAGTAATATCCTCTTAGACACTGATCTTAACCCCAAGATATCAGATTTTGGTCTAGCGAAGCCGTACGATGAGAAGATCACGCACATCAGCACCAGGGTTGCTGGAACCATGTACCTTAGATGGCCTTGCTTTAATTTTAATTGGGCGTTATTTTCCCTTCACTTTCATATAACATTGCTAATGTTATCTTACAGCGGATACCTTGCACCAGAATATGCCTTGAGGGGGCAGCTCGCCGAGAAGGCAGATGTGTTTGGTTTTGGAGTTGTTGCTTTCGAGATATTGTGCGGGAGACCCAATACTGAAGAAGACATGGGAGCTGAGAGGAAGTACCTTCTTGATTGGGTAAGTGACCTCATCCATCTTTCATTCTTCCTTTGATATTGTGTTGCTTGTGATAGCAATCTATATCTTCTATGCAGTACACAGTCCCATTCCATTGGTCTTAGATATCATAGTCAACTAAAAATATTCATAAATTTCCCCTTTCTCATGAAAATAATGTCCATATGCCTATTCAACCGGTTTGTTATATCACTATAATCTCTAAGTTTATAAACTTTCGGACATCAATAAATGAATTATTTAAGTGGAATTTCAAGATGGTTGTCCTAAGGTATGTAACTGAGGGTCAATTGATCTATACACGGTACACTGGATAATGCTTTTCTTTGGTACATGTAGGTATGGCAACTCCATGAAAGAAAGAGCGATCTTGAAATGATGGATCCTACATTGTCAGTGTATGACCAAGAGGAGGCGCTGCGAGTTATTAAAGTGGCTTTCATGTGCACGCAAGCATCAGCAGCAAAACGGCCACCGATGACAAGAGTCGTCGCCATGCTTGTCGGAGATATGGATATACTAGAGGTCCACAATAGACCTAGTTACTTGATGGACTGGCAATACCCTGAGAAATTCTCATCATCATCTGCATCTTATCAAAGCCAATTCACCGGCAAGGCATCCACACAGTTATTGAGTACGATTGATGAAGGTAGGTAAATCTCCAATGAAGTCCTGCATCCTGTAAGAGATTGTGTGTTCTTCGATGGTCCACATGTGGCATCAATTTGTACTAGTCTGCCTATATACGTATTAAGAATGGCCTGCATAATGTATTCTAAAACAAAACTATACTCTTTTTATTGTAAATATGGAACATATTAATGCATCTAAGGAATAAGGTGTATATTTATTTTAGATTCACGCACTGTAAAAATAAAAAACATAGAATTGTTGCATTACTTTATTTTGGTCTTGGCTTCACCATTTTTTGTTATAGAGAGGAATATTGAGTTGTTGGATACGTAAATTCTCTCGAATCATTAGAGTAGTACCATGATTGTATTTGGTGTCCACCTTGTTACAGTTTGCAAGTGGTTTGCCTGCAATGTCTCATCTATTGCTTTAAAAACAATAGGACATTGTTTGGACATGAATAATGTCCCGTCTCTCAGAATGTAGTAATCACACCAGGACTACATCATCAATTATGATTGTAGCTTTGTCTCGATATTTATATTTTTTATTCGTCAAACCAAATTAACAAGGGCGGGGAATAAATTTCACTTAAATCATGTTTTCTCCTTGTTATCCCTTATCTGAATGGGAAGACCGGACCCTTGAGAGCCCTCCTATGAAGTATGGTGTTACCTTGACACTCTCCAATTGTGTTAACATCCTAGTCTCCAACATTGTATTGGAGATTGTTGACATGTCTATTATGTGGGTAAATGGATCATGGTGAGGATCCATTTACCCATTTGGGACTATTGTATCTAACCTTTCCCTTGTCTTATAAAGAGGAAAACAACAACAAAGGTTTTTCCCACATTAAATAGAGCTAGCTACATGGATTCTTTGCTTCCATTCATATCTATCTTTGGTCATTGTCGGGCTTAGATCCAAAAAATTAAGATCCCTTTGTATAGTCTCATTCCAACACTTATTGGTCCTTCCTCACCCTCTCTTAGCCGACTCAACATCCCAAAACTCACATCTCATCATCGGTGGATGTCGGGAACTTCCTATTGGTGCCACTAGGGCTTGGCAAAACTAGGCGAAGGGGATGAGAGCCTCCGGTCGGTCCTACTTGTGTAAGAAGAACATGGACAGTCACTTGAGCAAGTAGAAAGAGAGATAGATCTGAATGAGTTAGGAGAGATCAGAAATTGACCATTGGAAATTAGTTTGATTTATAAGGACAAGATCGAACTATGGCATGATAGGTATATCATGCATAAATCCTTTGTCTCCGGACAAAATGGTTATTCAACATTAGGTTGGAGCTTTTTCATGGAGAGATGGACAAATGGACCTGATCGTTCTTAGTGAGAGTTGTGCACAACAGTGGAAGTGTTGAGATAAATGAATTGTTGTTTGATGCACAATCATTTTTGGTGAATTGGAAGTTACTCAAGCCTCATACGGAAACAATTGTGTATCTAACCCTAGTAGAGGAGATCTTCTTCATTTATCACTCTTGATTCCTATCTCTTTATTTTATTTAGGATATTAAATCCCAAGTATAGGGGATCGAAGCCTCATTGTGTATTACCGTTTCTACACATTCAAATCTTGCCCTCGACCGTCCCATTTTTGTCTTCTTCTATACTCAAGCTAAGCAAAGTCCACGTATAGGGGGATTGGTTGACTTCTATTCATCTATTCGTTCGCATCTTTTTTACGCTTAGTATGAGCTATGTCTTCCTTTCTCATTGTTACATGAGGACATAACACAATCTAAATATATGGGGTATCCTATATATTGCATATATACTTTATCCATAGATAGTACTTTCACATATTTTTTGTATATAAAACTCAGCTAAGTGCAACGATATGGGTAATTACTTGTAAAATCTTGTAAAAATTGTGTATAATATGTATAATACTGTAAAAATTCTTTATACTTGTGTAAAATCTGTAAAATTATTTTATTAACTTGTAAGTAATACCACGTATTGTAAAAATTATTGTAAATTAGGGCATATATATTAATTTGAAAAAAAGAGATCTTTTAAAAAATAAATCAATTTTGAAAAAAATTCAAAAAATTTTAAAAACTATAAAATCTTTGAGTTCATTATATTTGCACATGCACTCAAAACTTGTTGTCCATTAGGCTAATTGCTTTCAAGTGACTTTTCATTTGAGAATTGATACTCTTGTTTCATTAGGATCGCATGACTTATAGTACTCAAAACCCCTAGATTGAGGATATATGTGCTATATCACATAGATTCTCTAAGCTAAAAACGAATATGACGTGCATTGCACTTTGCACGATTGCATGTACTTAATATGAAGTTAATGTTTCACCCAAGGTTTGAGATGAGCGAGCTTATTTGATACTTGATTTAATGATTCTCGAGGATGGGAAGAAGTTTTATATTGTCTCTTGATTCCTGATGTCAGAAAGTAGCCAGTTTGAGGACAAGGATCCCATGTGCATTTGCGCGTTATTGAATATAAAAAATGTAGAGTCGAGGAGCTACCAGTGACCTTCCAATTTTTTTTGAAAAATCCAATATTTGCAAAAAAAAAAAGTCTTCAAAAAAGAGTTAATATCGAGAATAAATTAGAAGTGCTCCCAACTTTTAACGTGTCAATTTGGAGCAAGAAAAGTAGACCATAGTATCTTCCCTTTCCAAAGTGACAATTTCTACAAAATAAGGACCTTGTGAGCATGAAAAGGACTATGCATCGTAAATGTTACAAGCCTGAATTAGGAAATGTAAAATATACTTGCAGAAGGCACATCCTATTATACTCCCAATAAAACAAATGCAAACGGTCCAAAATTCTTGATGGATGTGTGGATTCAAAAACAAAAAAATATTTACTTATATTTGTAGTGGGCATATGGCACATGTGATCCCTTAACCTATGATACGAGAGAAAATAAGTTCCCAATCCTACCCATTCCATATTGGGCAATTCACGTCATACCCATTTCAGTCTGATGACTAAATAATCTATGGATTGGGATAAGAAGAGGTTTAAAACTAGAGATGAGGATTGAGTTTCGAACAGAACCTCACAACCTTGGATCTTGGGTATAATAGTTGATTGCACACTCTGTATTGTAATCACATTAAATACAACATATCTTATATATATTCTACATAGAGAGCATGAAAACTAGAGAGTTTGAGTTCATGTTGTGTAAAAGTCGATCTTTACTCGGCTTTTATGAGTTGTCCAAATAATAGTCTTGGTCGATAAGTCTCGCTTTCACTAACATTGGCAGGAATTCAGCCAAAATTTTTCTTTTCATATATTCTTCAAATAAGTGTTTACTAAAGGATTAGTAAAGTTTAATTATAAAAGGCTGATGAATATGTGATTCGTTGATTTAATATAAGTACCAAGTAAAAACACCAATGAAATCACATAAAATCATAAAATAACAATATCTTGTAAATAACTCTACAAAATAAATCTAAATAAAACTCGAACAAATAAGGATTTGAAAATATGTATAAAATCATCTACAATAACCAAACTACCCTTATTATTATTATTCATATTAATTCCAATTGATATGAAATCAAGTCTTTTGTGTACATACTACTAATTTAAATAAATAAAAAGTTGCCAAAAATGTACTAACTAGTATATATGCGAGATAAACCAAAAACCTAGTTTTGAGATAAAAAGCCGCAAATGCACATATCTTTTTTATACAGTCTCCTATGAACACCACTTTTGAATTAATAAATGTTCAATTCTCAAAATCAAGACCAATTCAAAGGAATTAGAGTTTATATGTGAAACTTGAGTTTTGAGACCAAATTGTATATTGTATATCTTGAATAACTTTATACTAAAATCTAAATGAATGTCGTAGACCGCATTTAGATCTACAACTTTCATTTTAATCATTTTTAATTTTGAGTTTGTCTTCTATTTATTTTTTTATGGGATTTTTCTCCGGCAGACCCTATAATCTTTGTCAATGACCTCTACGACCTTTGAAATATCGTAAAATCTCTCTCACCCCCGTAAACTTGCTCCGTCTTACCCAACAAACCCTAGCGTTAAATTGACACATCTAAAGTTAACTTCCTTGAGTTAGAAACGAGTTAATCTAATCAATCCATGATCGGACGGCTAGAATTAACCAAGGAAACTAAAAAATAAGGGGAGAAGAATGGAATGGGCTCTGCAGGAGGAGTGTGGTACAAGGTGGTGGGAGTGTACGTGACGTATGGCGGGAGCGGCTCTGCAAGGGGAGGTCGCGGGACCGGTGGGAGCTTCCGCAGGGGAAGGCAATGAAATCGGGGGGGGGGGGCTGCGGGGGGAGGCGGCAGGACCGGAGGAGGCTTTGCAGTCCGCAGGGGAAGGCGGCGGGACGGGGGACGCGGGGAGGAGAGGGGGGCTTCCGCGCGGGGAGAGGGGGGCTTTGCAGGGAGGTGGCAGGTGGGGCTTAGAGCGGGGGATCGGGGCGTGGGACGTCGGCA
Organism: Ottelia alismoides; assembly: GCA_037367405.1. Classification (NCBI taxonomy): domain Eukaryota; kingdom Viridiplantae; phylum Streptophyta; class Magnoliopsida; order Alismatales; family Hydrocharitaceae; genus Ottelia; species Ottelia alismoides. The sequence goes on from JAZKJV010008662.1 coordinate 332,084, forward strand.
GGGGGATCGAGCAGTGGAGGCCGACAGGGAAGGGGGGGCGATGTGTTCAGCTGGAGTTAGACGATGGGATGGAGGGGCAACTGGATGTGGAGGGTGGGAGGGAATGTCACTTCTAGTAAATTTGATAAATAAACTGGGTATAATATAAAAGAGGATAACAGAATCAGGTTGATTTTAATGGTTAAATAGATGGGGGTTAACCACAGGGTCTGTACAATAAAGGTTAACAAGTTTACGAGGGTGACAGAGGCAATGAAATCGGGGGGGGGGGGGGGGGGAGGGAGGAGGGGGGGGGGCTGCGGGGGGAGGCGGCAGGACCGGAGAAGGCTTTGCAGTCCGCAGGGGAAGGCGGCGGGATGGGGGACGCGGGGAGGAGAGGGGGGCTTCCGCGCGGGGGGAGGGGGGGCTTTGCAGGGAGGTGGCAGGTGGGGCTTAGATTGGGGGATCGGGGCGTGGGACGTCGGCAGGGGGATCGAGCAGTGGAGGCCGACAGAGAAGGGGGGGCGATGTGTTCAGCTGGAGTTAGACGATGGGATGGAGGGGCAACTGGATGTGGAGGGTGGGAGGGAATGTCACTTCTAGTAAATTTGATAAATAAACTGGGTATAATATAAAAGAAGATAACAGAATCTGGTTGATTTTAACGGTTAAATAGATGGGGGTTAACCACAGGGTCTGTACAATAAAGGTTAACAAGTTTACGAGGGTGACAGAGGAATTACAATATTTCAAAGGTCGTAGAGGTCATTGGCAAAGATTATAGGGTCTGCCAGGTAAAAATCTTTTTTTTATTATTCTATTTTTATTTGTGGTGGTCAAGGTCCATGGCAACGTGGCTCTTCCTCTTTAGTAGTTACGAGCCAACTGATACCACCTGGTAGGGCTGGCTATTGAGCCTAACGAGTCGAGCCAGGGCTGGGCTCAGGCTCGAGCTCGATAAGCCCAACTGGGTTCGGGCTCGAGCTCAGGCTCGATCGAGCCCAACCGAGCTGGCTCAGGCTCGCGCTCGGTGGGCTCGATCCCTTATCGAGCCAGCTCAGGCTCGATATGAGCCGAGCCCTTTATCGAGCCCGAGCCTCTTATCGAGCCTGCATGCTCGTTAAGGAAATAGGTGTTTTTATGGTGAAAAAGTGCTATGCCTGGGCTCGAACCCGAGACCTTCTTTTTAAAGATCATCCACCTTACTAGTAGGTCACCATCTAAGTTGTATATAAAAAATTAAATTATTATATATTGTAACATTTTGCTTGTTAATAAAAAATACTAAATATCTAACTATAACCTAGATTAACATAGATAAAAGGTAGAAAATCCAAGTCTACACCATAGTACAAGTTACATAAACAACATAAACACATAATCAGCCATTAGCGATATTGCAAAACTAATACAAATAAAAATAAAAATCATTGTAGTTTCACAAATAGAATATATGTGTGTGTATATATATATATATATATATATATATATTCCTTATCGAGCCCGTTATTGAGTTATCGAGCTGAGCAAGGCTCGGCTCGGGCTCGGCTCAATAAGCTATCGAGCTCCAAAATCTGGCTCGGGCTCGGCTCAATAGCTTAATGAGCCCAACTCACGAGCCCTTATCGAGCCGAGCCCGAACCTGACTCATCGAGCCGTGACTCAATAACCAGTCCTACCACCTGGTCAACTTTGGTCAGTGTACGTACCCTGCTTGTACAACCGATGAGAGGTTGAAGGACATTGACCCCTTAGTCAACAGTCCTTCCCCCACGTTCTTTTCATATTAAACGCAATGTCCCACTTCCATAACCGCACATCCCACATGTCCTGATCATTGTCCTTGCCGTTGAAACCACCCCGATCATCTCCACAACACTTGCGTCCATCCTCGACATGGAACCAACTCCCCAGCCCCTGTCGCACATCTTAAAAGCAATTGCCATGCCATGTCATTAAAACCCAAATCATGTTGCAGTTGCTCCTTATCCGCTACTTCGTTCTTAGACACGAGAAAGGGAGAACTCAGGTATGACCCTCGGTGATATCGAGGAACCTTCGAGTGACGGCCCCTCTTAGGCTAGATCCAACGAACCTTCGAGTGACGGCCCCTCTTAGGCTAGATCCAACGAACCTTCTTCACCTCTGTGCAACCTCCAAGGTACCGTTCAGCTTGACTTCGGCTGAAGTCAAGCTCCGCTTGAGCTCCCCTATGCAACATCCATTCATTCCTCTTTCGGGTAAATCTAATCTTCTCATTACATCTAAATCATATTCAGATCAATGTCCAACATTTGAACTAAGATTAGATTACTTATCTATTGAAATGAGTCACAAAAATCCAAACCTATTTCATCACTCCTTCGGAATGGAAGTATCATGGTTATACAATCATTTATGATCACATTACCCTTTAGTATTCTTAATACCCATACATCTTGCATATTGGAAGAGCTACAATAAGCCCAAAGTTTTGGATGACGTTTAGAATATCTTCTTCAAGGTTTTATCATTAAGTTTCTCATTCGATCATTGGGAGTTGGTATGATTATATGCTTTCCAAAATAATATATCATACCTACAAATTCTTTTCATGCTTCCAAAGTAAGACGACCATGCATGGAATTTGATCCGTCTAAATACATCATGAGTAAGCTCATGTCTTCTGGTTCAGTAGTTAACCTGTAAGATCCCTTTAAGAGATTGTACTACTCATATGCCCTCATATAAACACCAGATCCCAATGTATAGACCTTGATTAGATCATCAACCTAACGGTCTACCAAATGTACATATTCAGATATACGACAATACATTTGTCTTCGATTAGAGGATGCATGCCTATATGATGACAGTATACAACATCGATCTTGGTTATCTCAATCTTATTAAGTCAACTCTTTGACCTAATTTATCGGACACCTCCGAATCTCTATTCCTACGCAGAGGATCCAAATCAAGAGGTCGGTTAGATATCAACCTTTAGAGAAGGATTGCCATCTAATTCTTAGGCTGGAGATCATCTCTTAACGATCATTTGATGGTTTCTTATGAGTCCTCAATCTGATTCTTTAGATATCGTCCAAGCGCATGCCTATATGACTCAACCATTGAATCAACAACTGTATGATTATCAAGATGACCGCGGTACATAACCCTAATTGTACAAAGGTACCTTATAAGTGCATTTATTCATTTAATCTCAAACAAGGAATGAAATCAATCAATAAATTTTATTGATATATCAATGATTACAATAACATTTATTGTAGGAAAGGTTTGCCCCGGGCTCACATGGCTAAACACTCAAAGATTTGTTGGAAAAATACCCCCATCATGACATTCCAAAGACTAGCTTGGTCCAACATTTTTTCGGAGGCTTGATTGAGAATAGTCAATGGTTGGTGGATGTTGCATGTGGTGGATCACATTTCAACAAGGATGAAGATGTATTGTGGCAAATTTTTCGAGGAAATGGCTAAAAGAAAGGACACCCTATCTTCATGTGTTCATATCAGAAACAACCGCATATCCTCCACAAATCTGTCAATATGGAGGCTTCACAAGAAGAGGACATGTGCGAGAGCTCGAATCTCAACATCATTGTTAACAACCTGTCCAAAGTGGACATTGAAAGGCCCTTAGTTTCCCTTCTTAATTCAACTAGATTAACGATAAATTTAGTGATGTTTGTTGTAGTCGGGTAAAATCAGACTTATCAAAAACCACTTTGATTAATAATAAATTAAACGCAAGCGGTAATTTTTTTTTATTTTACTTAGGCAAGCCCAAGGTCGAACTCATGGAGGCAGCTTTTTCCTTAGATTAATTCGAAGTCAATTCTGATGTTAGGTTTTCAGGAGAATATTTTTATGATTTTTTATGCAATTAATAAAATGCGATGAAATTCAAGCCAAACTCGAAGGTTAAAATATGAAGTATAGTCAAATTTAGTCCAAAAAATATGAAACTTTTCCTAGATGTTAAATGCAATGAAATTAAGCTACTGTAATGTTTTTGGAATTTTTCGACTCTAAATGAATTAGCTATGAATTAAAAATGAATGTAGGGTGGTTTTCACAAAATTAATTTTAATAAATACCAAATTTAATTTTCAGATATAAAAATTATCCTGTATATTTCTATGTGAGATCATTCTAGAAACATTACTAGACCTTGAAAATAATTAACTTTGGACCTATTAAAAATCAATTAAGAAAAACACCAATTAATTTATTAAGGCCTCATTATGTGTGCAAATGTTGTGATTTTTGGATATGATGGAGAACTACTCAAACAAGACCTATTGTGATTTTTTTTGTGATTTTTGGAGCACAAGCAATTTAATAATCAATTAGAAGCACACAGTGGGCAAAATATAATGCTTTCCACTAAAAGAATTATATAAAAATCTTAGAAGCTCATAAAAAATATAACAAGGATGCATAATGATAAAGCATGAGATGTTCTACAACTGCAATTTTTGAAATTAATAAATGATGTTGAATGAGTGCTTAAATAAAATAGCAAACACAGGGGTATAAATGCAAAAAAGAAATAAAATTGATTAAAAGAGAAACATGCTTACAGGATGGAATGCAATTACCTATAATGATGAGAGTATGGATGCAAATTCTCCACGGGACCACATACACCTCACGTAATGTTGCTGGCGGGGACATGACTGTAATTTCCAAAACCAGCAGGGGTACAACTGCAAATTAACCATACTTAACATGACAGAGACACGTGAAGTGCAGGCTGGGGTGTTATGCAGGTTTAGATTTGCTTCGACGTAGCTTCGGGATTAACCTCCGCTTCGGATGTGGGTCAGGAGGGTTGGAGGCTCGAGATTGCTTCGATAAAGGCTCAGGTGCTCCGAGCCTAAAGGGCCAGGGGAGAGGCTCGGAGCGGCTACATGGCCTCCTATGGTCCGTCAGATCAAGAGGATCCAATGATAGCTGTGGGTCCTGGAAGAGGGAAACATGGCACGTTGTGGGTTGTTCGATCAAAATGATCGGATATATCTACACATCGAGTTCTTTGACTCCGCCGCCTCCTACGGTGGAGTTGGCTGTGCTCCGGCGTGGACCTCCAAACTCCACCGCCTTTAATAGGAGCCATCGATCGTTGCTCTAGATTCGACAGGGGCCCAAGCTAAAGCAACTTGACGGTGTAGCTGCAACGCGATGAAGGTTCGACGTGGATCTCGCTGGAGAGAATCCTCTGCCATCGCTCGATTTCGGGCTGAATCCCTGTCATGGATCAGGAGATAGGAGATAAAGGGACTCTCGTGTAAAGGCAGATAGAGATGAAGGTGGTCGGAGGTAATGTATTTATAGAGGCGAGGTGGCGGTTCTGGCGATGGTCGATGGGGTATTCGTGAAGAATGTGGAGCGGACGAGATGGATTCATGGAGTGAGTGGGGTTGCTCGTGGAGCGGTTATCGAGTATGGATGGTGGCTGGAGAGGCGAGGGAAATGGAAAGGGTGGAGAGGTTGCGCGAGGTGGGGCAATGTGGGCGAGGGAGTTCGGAGTTAGACGAAGGGGTCTTGGCTGTTGGATCTTGCGATCCGACGGCCAAGAATGGAGCGCTAGTGAAAGGCCTGGATTAGATCCTAGGTGGTATGATCGGGTGGTCGAGGCATGCTCCACGTGTCGAACTATGGGGAAGGCACTGAAGGATGGTGGAGATTACATCAGGGATAAGGATCTGATAGTTGAGATAAAGCGAGAGTGTGTGGCTAGGATGGAGGTATTTGGAGAAGAGATGAAAGGCCATACTGGAGCCACGTGGCAAGGCGTGATGACAGCAGAAGCGAGCGGCCCAGATGTGATCTGGACCTTGATCCAAGGGTTGAGATTCGGTGCAGAAATGAATGTCTTGGATCTGGAGATGAAAGAGATGATCGGATGGCGGGAAAAGTTGCCACGTGGAGGAAGGAGGTGAAGGAGGGAGTGAGCGGTCATGATCTAATCTGGAGATGATCGGATGGCTGCGAGAGGATGCGGGCATGTACGACTGAGATAGAGGGCCATCGAACGGTTGAAAATGGGGGTAGCGTAGAACGTAAATAGATGGGTTGTGTGGCGCAACCAGAAGACACCACGTGACCCAATCACGTTATTGCAAGGAAGAAAGTGAATTATGAGGGAGAAGATGGTCGAATTTGGAAAAACTCAAAACATGAAAGTTGTAAATCTTGATGAGATCTACAAGTTTCATGTTGACCAAAAATGGAAACGAGGTCAAATGAAGCAATCAAATACAAGGGTGAAAATGACAGTATATACAATATACAACAGGGGCCCACAACCCAAATTTCACATACAATATCCGATTTTAATGACATTAGTCTTTTTTGAAGGTCTTTGAATGTGTATTACTTTAAAAGTGAGTATACCTAAATCGGGCACTGTATGAAAGAGATATGCTTATTTTAAGGCTTCTAGTCTCAAACTTGGACTTGAGTTTTATTGGTCAATTTTACAAGCTAGTATTTTTTTGATATTTTTCTTTAATTAGTGTTCGTAATATATACACAATAGAGTTGATTTTATTGGATTTGGAGTTAGTATAATATATTTATGGTATTTACAGGTGATTTTTATAAGTGAATTTGGGCTTCTTATTTAATGCAGATATGAATACTAAAATGCAGATATTATTTCTGCATGCATGAATGATAATTATGCAATATAAGTGGAAATATGAAGCTAATTGCTCGGGAACAAAGCTCTATTTTCAACTTTTAGAGTGATGAATCACAGATTTATCAACCCCCTATACTTAAACCTTGCTCGTCTCCGAGTAACTAAAATGAAATGCAAGAGTGAAATGATTTTGGATTCCATACCAAGGTCATGAACAAAAGATGAAAATGGAGCTTGACTCAAACTTTGGATTAATTGTATGGTGGAACCTCATTGGGATCTGAATTTAAGACCTAACAGACTTTAAGTTCCACAAGTCTTCTATTCAAGACGCCTCAATAGCCAGGTCAGAACAAATCCTCATACGTAAATTTTTGATGACTATGAATCTTACTTATACTGTGTAAGTGAAATATAGCTCTTCACATCAGAAATGGCAAAGAATCAGCCTCCTCTAACAAGGTAACTCTAATTCTCTGATCCAGTAACTCTTTCCTCGAGGAGCGGGGTATTCCCTTCTAAGTTCAAGTGCAACCGACTCAAAAAGAGGGGGTAGAGAGAAGAATGGACGGTAGCCAGTGTAGCTACTTATCCTAGGATGCTTGACCAGTGTAGCCACGTTATCTAGCTGCAGGCTTCTTGCAAATATACATACTCCGACATGCATTTTATTTTTAATCAGGCATGTCCACTTTTATGGAGTCTCTTTATCTTTTTTTGAACTTTATACATAAGGAGTTTTTCTCCTTGATCCAGTAGACTATCCCTCTTTTGAAGCTTTATTGCAACCCATAGCATCCCGTCCTTAGATGTTAACACCACCAGACTAGATTGAGATGCACTACCCTCCCTAGAGAGAGGACGAATGTTTCCACCCGTGTGCTACTCCAAGCTAGGGGATTCTACCTCCTCACCACCTCATCAATGAAGAGATGTGTGCATGGTGCTTGTCCAAGTTAGGTCACTGTCTAAAAGAATCATGTGTATGTATGATATATTCTACTTAGACCAATCAAGATGACATGTAAACATAGACTTGCGGACTCAAAGAATTAAGTCTCTTGACCTGAAAAGTCTTAAATCCAATTCTTATAAGGTTCCTCTAAAATTACGTAGGTTAAGGTCAAATCAAATCCATCCTCAATATCTATTCATAACTTGGTTCAGAACCCACTAACTTTTCACTTTGCATATGCAAGATATGCAGATGAGATGTAGGTGACATGCTATGTAGATGAATGCACTCTTTTTTTTAATGCAAGGATGATATGAAGAGTAAATAAGAAGCCTTTATTTTCATTTTTTTGTTGTTTTTGATTCATTTTTTTAAATTTTCTGGTATACCCCTCATTTTACAACAAATTTTACAAGTTTGTTTTTACAAGAATTTTACAACATATTATACAAGTATTATTATATGTATTATGCAAGTATACATGCATATTTTTTCAATTTTTACCCACCCCATAATTATTGCATAATATATACAAAGATACGTGAAAATACGCAAAAGTACAAACTATGGGTAAAGTATATATGTAATATATACACACTCCCCTATACTTAGCGCGTGCTATGTCCTCGGAGCACGAAAAGCGAGGAAAAATACATAGCTCATGCTAAGCGTAGGAGAACTAGAATTACGAAAAGTATAGAAGTCGCTCTGTCCCCTATACTTAGGCTCTTGCATCCTAAGTATAGAAGAAGAACAAAAAATGGGGCGGACGATGTCAAGAGGGGAAATGGGTGAGTATATACAAGGCATGCATCGATTCCCCCATGCTTAGGCTCTTGTCAGCCTAAGTATAGGATAGGTAAGGATATGGGAACCGATGAGATCCAGAGGATGTACAATGAATGGTGAATAAACTCGGGTCACTCTCCCCCCCTATACTTAGGATCTGGTTATCCTAAGTATAGCTATAAATGAAAGGATGTGGAGCCAGGGTGTGTGATTCGAATCACATGGGAGGGAGGGATAGAAAGTATGTACAAAAGGAGGTGAGTATATACAAGGATCAAGATCTGAATCTTTTCGATGCTGCTGATGCCGAGAGATCAATGTTGCCAGGTCTCATGTACGGCTTTATGCGTGTCTTCTGAGTCTACCTCACGCATGAAAACGATATCCTCAACACGGACTAACTATTCATTAGGTTCAACAAAGTGTTTCAGCAGTTGTCCATTAACTAGGGATGTCTTGCTTTATCTGTAAGATCTGAGATCTCTACACATCCACTATCATGCACAACACAGACTATGAACGAACTTGTTCACTTGGATTTAAGATTACCTTGGAAAACCTTCAGCCTTGCATTGAACAACCATACCTTCTGTCTAGGAACAAAAGTCTTTCGTCTGATAAATCTATCATGCCAACACTTTACCTTGTCCTTGTACACCAAACTACTGTCATATGCTCGGTTTCTGATCTCCACAAGTTCATTCAGATCCATCTCTCTCTGTTTCTGCCCCAGGTATGTTTTCTAGATGACCTTCTCGATTGCCCATTCGAATTTATGCATAATTCTGTGGGCAAATGGCACGGCTTTCCAAATACCCTTATAAATGGGGAGGTTCCTAAGGGCTCGTTTGGTTGCAGGGTTGGGCAGGGTTGGCTTGGCCCAACCCGGGTTGGCCCTGCAACCAAACATGGTTCTCCTCCTCACAGTTTACTATTCACAGGGATACCCCTGCCCAACCCAACCCTGTCCAACCCTGCAACCAAACGAAGCCTAAGGGTGTCTTGTAAGCTGTCCTGTAAGCCCAAAGGACTTGATCCAAGATCTGAGACCAGTCCTTCCTGTCTGGGCGGACAAGCTTCTGCAATATGGTCTTAACCTCCCTATTCGACACCTCTGCCATGCCATTGGTCTATGGGTGGTAAGGACTAGTGACACAGTATTCGATGTTGTAATCCTTTACGAGTTTCTTCAAGTCTTTGTTTCCAAAATGGCTACCCCCATTGTATATCAACACTTTGGGGATCCCGAACCTAGAGATGATATGATCTATGATAAATTTACAGACGGTCTTGTTGTTTGCGGCTCGGGTCGGGGTAGCCTCCACCCACCTTGACAGGTAATATATTCAAAACCATGGCTAACCGGGAATGGTCCCATGCAGTCGATGCCCCAGACTTCAAAGACATCACAAATGATGACATGCTGCATTGGCATCTCATCCTTGGAACCAACGATTCCTCCCATTCGCTGGCATACTGGGCACGACTTCGTAAAGGTGAGAGCATCACGAAACAGAGTCGGCCAGTATAAGCCACATTGTAAAACCTTCCACGCGGTCCTCTTCACGGAGTGGTTTCGTTCTGCCTCCAGACTATGGCAGAAAATAAGGACACTCTAATATTCCTCTGGAGGAATACACCTCCTCTGGGTCAATCTTCGGGAACTTTCTTGGAGACAAGATAGTTCACCATATTGGTGTACCATGGGAGTCAGTCGATAACAAAAATCGACTCGTCTGTAAAGGAGTCTCGAATAGGTGTATCATCAGAAGTATCAAGAATTTCGAGACGGGAGTGGTGATCAACCACTACGTTCTTCTTTCCAGGTTTATCTCGAATATCCAAGTCAAACTCCTGGATGAGTAAAATCCACCTAAGAAGGCGCACCTTCACGTCCTTCATTTCCATTAGGTAACGTAGTGTTGTATGATCCGTGAACACAATCACCTTAGATTCTATGAGATGAGATCTGAATTTATCCAAGACGAACTCTACTGTGAGCATCTCCTTTTCGGTAATCGTATAGTTACGCTGAGCATGGTCGAGAGATTTGCTTGCATAGTATATAGTGAACTGGATACCATCCCGCCTCTGTCCTAATACAACCCCAACAACAAAGTCTGAGGCATCCGTCATGATCTCAAAAGGAAGAAACCAATCTCGGACTTGTAGGATCGGTGCATCCATGATCATCCCTTGAAGTTTCTTAAAGGCCTCAAGACATTTATGATCTACAATAAACTCTATATCTTTGTCTAGACGCTCAGTTAGCTGTCGGGCGATCTTTAAAAAATATTTGATAAATCTTCTATAAAATCCAACATGATCGAAGAATGACCGCAACTGTTTTACGTTGGTTAGTGGCTAGAGTCATCTGATCTCATTCACCTTGGCAGGGTCAACCTCCATTCCTCTCTTGGAGATGGCATGCCCTAACACAATGCCCTCTGTCATCATGAAGTGACTTTTCTTCTAGGAGAGTACCGGATTAACTTCACAACATCTTTTGAGGATCCAGTCCAGATAAGACATGAATCAAAGGAATCGTCGTAGATCGAGAAGTCATCCATGAAGACTTCCAGGAATTCACCGACCATCTCGGCAAATACTGCAATCATGCACCTTTGAAATGTAGTGGGAGCATTGCATAACCCAAAGGCATGCGCCTGAAAGCATAGGTACTAAAGGGGCATGTGAACGTGGTTTTCTCCTGGTCCTCAGGAGCGATAGCTGCTTGATTATAGCCCGAGAACCCATCTAAGAAGCAGACACTAATCTTTTTAAGATCTGATGAATAAATGGTAGGGGAAAATGATCCTTCTTCGTCGCGGCATTTAAGCATCTGTAATCCACACAGACACGCCACGACGTGGGTACTCATGTCACGATCTCCTCTCCATCCTCATTGGTGGTTGTCTGAATTCCCGACTTTTTCGGGACAACGTGTATAGGTGCCACCCACTTGGAATCGGAGATGGGGTAAATAAAACTCGCGTCACACCATTTCTCAATCTCCTTCTTCACTACCTCTTGTAAATTTGGATTCAACATGCGTTGGAATTCACAAGAGGGTTTAGCTTCATTCTCATGATAGATATGGTGTGAACATAGAGCGGGATTTATCCTGTGGAGATCGGAGATGCTCCAGCCTATCACCTTGCAGTTTTTCTCCAGAGTCTTTAGCAAGCGAGATTCTTGCTCCTCAGTCAATCGCGAACTGATGATGATCGAAAATTTCCTCTCTGGTCCCGCAAGGAAGACGTACTTAAGGGTTGTCGGTAATGGTTTGAGCTCAGATAAGGTGTAATCATCAAGGAAATCTGGCTCAATCAACTCTGGTATTGTGCTGGTAGTGGCTGGATCTATCTCTGAAGTAACTGCCACCAACTCATTCAGCTTTGGAGTCAGATTGTCAAAAGTATCCATGCAATCGGTGAAAGCAACATCCGACTCATCATCCTCATTTTCTGATTGTCCTAAAGACGGAAGGACTGACAGACCCAACCAGGCCTTTGTGTCATCGAAGATGTAGGGGGGTGGAATCTCTGTTCTCTGTAGGATATGCATTGTATTCGCTCCTAAGGATCTTGCAAACTATCTCATGTACAGTATTCTCTCCATGTGAGAGTGACTCATCGGTGCTAGCTGGGTTCTGTCTCCATGTCCCAACCATGTCTTCATGAACACAATCTTCTTCTGACGAAGTGTACTTTGTGCTAGATTCAGAGTCTGGCCTCTGCCACCTTATCTGCTTCATCTCAAGTTCCTCATCTCTGCATGGAGTTTGGAACTGAATTTTCCTGATCTTATAATCAAATAAGGCCCCTGTTGTTCTCAGGAAGGGCCTTCCTAGAATGATCTGGGAATCTCTCCAATTTCGAGGGGTTTCCATACCAAGGACTGTAAAGTCCAACATGTAATCCCATCCCTCGACTTTGATGATAATGTTCCTCAATTCTCCCTTGGACCTTTTGGTTGATTTGTCTCTGAACTGGAGCAAGGCTCTGGATTTCCTAAGAGGTCCTAGATTTAGCCGCCCATAGAGGGTTGTGGGCATCAGATTTGAGGATCCATTATCTAGGAGAGTGCGTGCAAATGTATTGTCATCGACATGACTCACTACATAAAGGGCACCCATGTCCCTTCGCTTCCTTGGAAATGCATTCTTGATGGTGCAAGTAGTGGCTACTGACAAAACGTGTTTCTCAACACGACTTCTAGTTTTCTTGCTGACCCTAGTAGGTGTGCATCTCACCTTAAGGTACTTATGAAATGCAGATGTCATATCCACATACTTATCAAAAGGGATTGTGCCCTTGATATATTTGTTGCAGAACTCAGCCATCTTAGAGTCATCTTTTTGGATTTTCTTGGTCTTTTTCTTATTTTCACCCTTAAGAGCACAGGGGAAAGGGATTATTGATGATTTCTCAGATTCTAAAATTGAAAGATTTTCATTCAAACGAGAAACTGAGTTCTGTACAGGACTGGGACTCTTACTCTGACTCTGACGCTGACTCGAATGAAAAAGAAATTCGTGTGGCGAAATAGGTGATGCATCTACCGTGACTTCTGGTGCGTCCTCCTCAGATGGAGGTGCGAGCTCTTCCTCTGTTTTGCTCGATTAATTGATGTGCTCCTTTCCTTATTCTTGCCATGGTGCTTGAGGACATGGAAATCCTCTTATTCCGCGGATGATGGTGGTAGTGATGTTACTCCTCTGTCTCCAAGTTCTCCTCAAGTAGAGACTTGGCGATGTCTTCCTCATGTGCCCACGCCCGATCAGGTACGATCACTGTCCTTCCTCTTCGGAGGGACATATGATTAACATTATCATACGAATGGATCTCGTGTCCAGATAGAGAATAATATGAATAGTATACCCGATCGCGTGGTCGATGCTGACCCTGATTCAGGATATTTGGGTTGGCCTGAACCTGGGAGGGAATTGAAATCTTTGGCGCCATCTCCTGATCTTGGGTATGTGAAACACAATTCAGATCTGTTCTGATATCCAGATAATCGCTCTGTATCTGTTGAACCCTATCAGTCAGGGTCTGGATGGCCAAAGTGAGGGACTCCAATTCACTAGTGGGCGGGGCTTGCTGCTGTTGATCAGAGGAAGAGTGATTCAACTGTCTATACTGGCCATGCTGGCCTGTCGATACTGCTGCGGGTGGGACGATGCGATGTAAGGTGGTGGAGGGCCCTGCTGGCCTGAGTGGAACGTGCGCTGCTACTGGTGCTGCTGAGGCTGATATCCTTGTCATGAACGAGATTGTACAAAGCGCGGTGCGATGATAGAGCTAGTTTCCTGATAAGATAGGGTCGGTCGGTGTGGCTGACCGTTCCCTATTCTCGACTGTCTGTCGACGGGGTCATGGTTGTACCATAGCCCGTTGATCTCGAACACATGAAGAGGCTCCTCATAGATTGACTCCACCTGTTGGGGGTGTGTGCTGCTCCTACTGAGTGTACTGATGCTCCTCAACCCAGATGCTTTGAGGCCCCGTACCTGCTCCTCTACAAGAGGGACTCGATGTACAGGTACATGTGGTGCAGAAGGGGCAAGTAGTCATATCTTGGCTACCTTCTCAGTCAATTCCTCTACTTGTTTCGGCAAACATGAAAGCCCCTCAAGGTTAGTGACCCTCTTGTGGATTTGTTCTACCATGGTGAGCTTATCAACTATTATCCCCATGCTAGGGATTAGGTCATCTGTCAGATCCGCTACAGTCCTCCTAGTTGTCTCATTAGATAGGATTGAGGGAGACAACTGATAGGCCCTGGTGGCCTGAGATCTACATGTTTTTGCCATCTGCTCTAAGATCTTCCATACGACATCTTCATTCTTATTCAGTAGCTACCTCCACAGGTTGCACTTACTAATCCCTGCATTTCTGGGGTCATGCCACAGAACAAGGTCTGGACTACGATCGCCTTGGCAATTCCATGATAGGGGCATTTTTGTATCAAGTCATTAAATCTATCCTGGGCTTCATGGAATGGCTCGTGGAGGCCCTCGGAAAAACTAGCGATTTTTGTCCTCATCTGGTTAGTCCTACTGAGTGGGTAGAACTTCTTCAAGAATAAATCTTTGAATTGCATCCAGGTCGTACATCTAACCCTGAGATTCTTCAGCCAATGAGAAACCTTATCCCCTAAGGCAAACGGGGTAGCCTTCAACCTGATGTAATCTTGTCCAACCCTAGGGTGACTAAGGTTGTTGCATAACAACTCGAAGTCTCTCAGGAAAGCATATGGTTCTTCGGCAGTGTTTCCATTAAACTTCGATAGTAGACTAAGAAAATGGGGCTTCAACTCGAACATTTCTGGGGGCACCTCAGGTACAAGCCAACTATGTATCTCATTCTCAGGTGGGTTGTAGGAATCTACCATCGGTCTATCTATTCCACCTGCCTCGATCACCTGTCCCATAATAGCCATAAGATCTACATTCAACTGCTCTGCTCTAACTAAATGGGCAAGGACTTGATGCATAGGATCATCTCTGTGTTCCTCTTCATCAGGGGGTCTCTTAGGAGGCATCTTGGGTTGATTTTCTTCACTTGGATAAAGAATGTGGTCTAGGTTAGAAGAAGATTTAGGAGTGAATATATGTTCTCCGAGGTGAGAGTCTTCCTTGGAGATATGAGAGGAGAGGGAAGGGATGGTTTGAGGGTAACCATCTTGAGAGTGGTGAATCTCGAACTCAAGAGGGTCATGAGCTCGAGTAATCCAAGTCGCGCTTCGGCCGATGAAGACGAGCTTTGTGAGGAGTTCAATGAGAGATTTGCAAAGCTGGAGTAGATATCCCCCCAGTCAATCATCTTTGATGGCAGAAAGAAGAGTCAGGAGTATAATTGTGTAAAGATAGGATTTTACTCCTACCTGAAGAAAGCAAATGAATCACAAACCCTGATTTCACACTTAACACGGTGAAGGACCCGAAACCGAGTCTGATTAATCTGGTTGATTTTAAGTGTGTTTTTTCCAGACAAATAGCAAGTATTACACGACCTATAGGGAAGTTGGCTCAAAGTCGGATACGTCTTCCCCGTTTAACCTGTCGCCTAAGATACCAACGCCCTTCCTTTCTTCGCTCCTATCCCTAGCTGAGAATTCAAGGACCTGCCCCTAGCTACCTATCGAAGTAGGCAGAGGCTGACAAGGCTTTAACTTCACCCCTATCTACCTGTCGGAACAGGCGGAGGCTACTAGCAACTTGTCGTGGTGCACCGCAATTTCACCCCTATCTACCTATCGGAGCAGGCGGAGGCTACATGGCGCTGGTCAGTTGAACCCATAATTCAGCCTGTGATATTTGCTCGGATCGGGGTACATGATATGGAAGGCAGGGATTTTGGCTCTGCCTTAAGGTGTGCACACACACTCAGTACCCTCAGCCTGAAATCAAGGTCGGGTTATTCTTCCACAAACATATTTTCTTATTTTATGTTGATTTTTTGGTCAATTTGTTTAGCAGTCATGATTTTAAGTTAGATGACCACTTGATTAGTCCAACACACAAGGCCCACCTATCGTCCAATCCCAATTTCCTTTAATCTTACATTAGAAAACCAAGAGGGAAGGAGTTGAGAAAAGACGATGCACGATAAAACAATGATGGATGCCAAGTTCAGAAGACTTACAGTGATCCTCGTGCTCTACATGCAAGATGAAAAAAAATTGAAATTTTATCTAAATGGATGCAAGCGAGAAAAAGCCGCTCCTAGACAGGTAGTTCTATTAGAGAGTGAAGAACAAATTTGAATTTGGCTAAGTTCTGCGATCTAAGTGCATCTTTTAATGGTGAAGTGTGGTCCTTAATATTACGAGCACAAACAATCCTAGGAAGCTCTAAGAGCCGCGAGTGCAGGTCCTATCCTACGTTGAGCAAACAGACAACACGTGGAGATTTTTTTATTAGTTAGTTACACGCGCGGGAACCCAAACAGGAACTGCTTTAAAATTGCAATTGTTACAAGTTTATGAAAATTAAAATCTCTCTTAGAAGATCTCCTTGGAGTCTCAACAACTAACTCGATCTACGAATTGTCAACCTCCAATGCTCTTCGAGATGCGTCGACTTCAACAAAGTCCCTCCAAGTCCACCAGGCCCTCATACAAAAAGATGGAACTTTATGTCAGAGAGATAGAAAGAGAAAACAATAAGCAAAGAAATAATTAGAAAAATGGAATAATTACAAATGGGTTCGGGGGTCAGATTACCCGAATGAATGGAAAACACAAATCTAATTTTCTAAAGTGATCATAAGTCGTTTGCCTCCCCGGAAAACGTGCCATTTGAAAGTCCCTTAGTTATCCTTCTTAATTCAACCAGATTAACGATTAACTTTAGTGATGTTCGTTGTAGTTGGGTAAAATTGGACTTATCAAAAACCACTTTCATTAATAATCAATTAAACGCAAGCGACAAATTTTTTATTTTACTTGGGCAAGCACAAGGTCGAACTCAGGGAGACAACTTTTTCCTTAGATTAATTCGAAGTCAATTCCGATGTTAGGTTTTCAGGAGAATATTTTATATGGTTTTTTATGCAATCAATAAAATGCAATGTAATTCAAGCCAAACTCGAAGGTTAAAATGTGAATTTTAGTCAAATTTAGTCCAAAAAATTATGAAACTTGGACTAAATGTTAAAGCAATGAAATTAAGATACTATAAATTTTTAAAATTTTTTGACTCTAAATGAATTAACTATGAATTAAAAATGAATGCAGGGTGGTTTTCACAAAATTAATTTTAATAAATACCAAATTTAATCATTTTCAGATATAAAAATTATCCTAGATACTTCAATGTGAGATGATTCAAGGAAAATTACTAGACCTAAAAATGATTAATTTTGGACCTATTAAAAATCAATTAAGAAAACATGAATTAATTTATTAAGGCCTCGTTATGCGTGTAAATGATGTGATTTTTGGAAATGAGGAGAACTACTCAAACTAGACCTATTGTGATTTTTTGGTGATTTCTAGAGCAATAAGCAATTTAATAATAAATTAAAAGCACACAGTGGGCAAAATATGATGCTTTCCACTAAAATAATTATATTAAAATCTTAGAAACTCACAAAAATATAACAAGGATGCACAATGATAAAGCCTAAGATGTTCTACAACATGTTATTTTTGGAATTAATAAATGACGTGAAATGGGTGCTTAAATAAACATGCAAACACAGGGATATAAATGCAAAACAGAAACAAAATTGATTAAAACAGAAACATGCTTACAGGACTGGAATGCAATTACCTATAATGATGAGGGTATGGATGCAAATTCTCCACGGGACCACGTACACCTTACGTGATATTGTTGGCGAGGACTTGCAATTTCCATAACCAGCAGGGGTATGACTGTAAATTAACCAGACATCATGTGACAAAGACACTTGAGGTGCAGGCTCGGGTGTTATGCAGGTTCGAATTTTCTTCAGCGTAGCGTCGGGATTAGCCTCGGCTTCGGATGTGGGTCGGAAGGGATGAAGGCTCAAGACTGCTTTGATAAAGGTTCGGGTGCTCCGAACCTAAAGGGGCGGGGAAGAGGCTTGGAGCGGCTACGTGGACTTATGTGGTCTGTCGGATCAAGAGGATCTAATAGTAGTTCTAGGTCCTGGAAAAGGGCAACGTAGCATACTGTGGGTCGTCTGATCAAGATGATTGGATGGTATCTGCACGTCAAGTTCTCCGACTTCGTCGCCTCCTACGACGGAGTTGGTTGTGCTCCGGCATGGACCTCCTAGCTCCGTCACGTTCTATCGTATTCGGGGCAGGCTCCAGGCAGCTCCGGAATGGCTGGATATCATCGCTGAAGCCTCGGTGGGGCCACTGGTCATCCTGGAGGAGGCAGGCGAAGCCAGTATGCCGGAGTAGGAGCTCGCCAAAGAAACTCCGGCGAGGGGTCCGACAAGTGATGAGGATGACACCTGCAATGTTAGTGATTTTCCAAATCTTAATGCGTGCTCTCGTGGAGGAAGTGGGTGGTTCGAGGCCTTGCTGGGCGAAAAGATGAACGGTCGTCGTGCTCCTCCGCCGTGAGGGGCAGAGCAGTGGTCAAAGGTGGCGATGGTTCGGGAAGACAAGATGAGTGTTGCGATTGATGGTCAGTTGACGGTGATGATATTGAGCGAGGATGTCAGAAAAATTCAGAGAAGATTGGAGGGGAAGAAGGAAAGGATCGGAGAAGAAGAAGAAGAAGTTTACCTGGGAATTTGGGCTCTAATTGGAGTTGTCGGTCGCCGCTCTAGGGTCGGCAAGGGCCCTAGCTCAAGCAACTTGACGGTGTAGCTGACGCACGATGAAGGTTCGCCGTGGATCTCATCGGAGAATCATCTATCGTCGCTCGATTTCGGGCTGAATCCCTATCCCGGATCAGGAGATAGGAGCTCAAGGGTCTCTTGTGTAAAGGCGAATAGGGATGAAGGTGGTCGGAGGTGATGTATTTATAGAGGCGAGGTGGCGGTTCCGGCGATGGTCGATGGGGTTTTTGTGGAGAATGTGGAGCGGACGAGATGGATTCATGGAGGGAGTGGGTGCTAGCGAGGATGAGGAAAGAGTAGGGTTGCTCGTGGAGCGGTTATCGAGTGGGGATGGTGGCTGGAGAGGCGAGGGAAATGGAAAGGGTGAAGAGGATGCGCGAGGTGGGGCGACGTGGGAGAGGGAGTTCAGAGGTAGACGAAGGGATCTTGGATGTTGGATCTTGCGATCCAACGGCCAAGAACGAGGTGCTAGTGAAAGGCCTGGATTAGATCCCAGGTGGTACGATCGGGTGGTTGAGGCAGGCACCGCGTGTCGAGCTGGGGGGAAGGCGCTGAAGGATGGTAGAGATTACATCAGGGATAAGGATCGGATGGTTGAAATAACACAAGAGTGTGCGGCTGGGATGGAGGTATTTGGAGAAGAGATGGAAGGTTATGCTGGAGCCACGTGGCGAGACGTGATGACGGAGAAAGCGAGCGGCCCAGATGCGATCTGGGCCTTGATTAAAGGGTTGAGATTAGGTGCGGAAATGAATGGCTTGGATCTGGAGATGAAAGAGATGATCGGACGACAAAAAAAGTTGCCACGTGGAGGAAGGAGGTGAAGGAGGGAGTGAGAAACCATGATCTAATCTGGAGATGATCGTATGGTTACGAGAGGATGCGGGTGTGGACGGCTGAGATCGAGGGCAATTCAACGACTGAAAGTGGGGGTGGCATGGCGCATGAATAGACAGGCCACGTGGCACAACCATAAGGTGCCACATGGCCCAATCACATTATTGCCTGGAAGAAAGTGAATTATGAGGGAGGAGATGGCCGAATTTGGAAAAACTCAAAACATGAAACAGGGGCCCAAAACCCAAGTTTCACTACGATCTCTGATTTTAATGAAGTTAGTCTTATTTTGAAGGTCTTTGAATGTATATTACTTTAAAAGTGAGTAGACCTAAATCGTACACTGTATGAGAGAGATATACTTATTTTATGGCTTCTAGTCTCAAACTTGGACTCGGGTTTTATTGGTTAATTTTACAAGTTAGTATTTTTTTTGATATTTTTCTTTAATTAGTGTTAGTAAATATACACTATAGAGTTGATTTTATTGGATTTGGAGTTAGTATAAAATATATATACAAATATGATATTTACAGGTGATTTTTATAAGCGAATTTGGGCTTCTTATTTAATGCAGATATGAATACTAAAATGCAGATATTATTTCTGCATGCATGAATGCTAATTATGAAATATAAGTGGAAATATGAAGGTAATTGCTCAGGAACAAAGCTCCATTTTCAACTTTTAGAGTGATGAATCACATATTCATCAGACATCATCAAGAAATGATCGCAAGACCTCTATAAACTGTCTGTGATCGAACAAAGGATGAAGAATCTAAACAAGTTTGACCAGATTACCAAGCAGCTGGAACTCTTGGTCCGCACCATCAACATGTGTCAGTCCGCGAGCCAATCAGTTAAGACTCATACCGAACTGTAACATCAACCGCAGAGTCTATGGCAGTTGTCGTCAGTCCAGTGCGTATACCATATGCAGGCCCCCGACCAAGTACTGCAACAACAACCACATCACCAGATGTTGGTTTCACCCTGAGTCCCAACCATCTTTTGTCAAGCCATTCTTCCCACCTCCACCTCACATTCAGGAGGTGAATGTCATTTGGAGTAATGACATTCAATTGACCCGTTCTGGCATATACCATCAAGGTTAGTCATCAGCCACATGCCAGTTCCACCAAAACCATCCGGGTGGAAGAACTGTCCACCACCAGCCTCAACAACAGAACCAGTATCCACACCATGCACAAACCTAGAGACAACCATATCATCATCTCGCATACTGCCAGCAACAATACCATCATTACCAGTAGGTTTCTCAGAATATCAACCAGTATCCACCTCCTCCATATTACCAACAGTTCCCTCCTCACAATTTTTCTTAGAATTTTCAGTCACAACCTCTGCATCACTATTACGATCAACGAGCCCAGTATGTTGAACAAGCAACGGTCGTACCCTGCACCCTGCACTAGATTACCTAACTCAGCTAGTAAAGAACCTAACTGAGATGAGCCAAAAGCTCGATGACCTCACTGCCACCAAAACCATCATTCCTGCGCAGGTTGAGGCGAATCCCAATAATTTCCGACATAAGGAGTAGGTAGTTTGTGATGTGTCCTCCAACCCCATAGAGTCAGGTATAAATAATTCATTTATGTTATCTAATGCTATGACTCTTAGGAGCGGTAGGACCATGCATCCATCTACCATCGCCAAGGGAAAAAAATAAATCTTTACATGGTGGATCGACATCTTCTACATCATTCGATCCAGTAGCAGGTCCGAGTAAAGACGATGAGAGAGAAGTTGCACTAGACCATCAGAAAATGCAAAAATTGAAGAAAATCAAAATACCAAAAATAAAATAACAACCAAGGCTGAGCCATACATGCCAAGGAGAAGCCTGCACTAGCAGTCGATCCCCTACCTGCCAACAAAGTCGAATTTCTAGTTTTTAGTTTCCCTTCTATTATGAATGATTGAATCCCTTGCAATTATTCACTTGTAAACATGATTCTCTTGTAAAAAAGAACAATACTTTTGGTGATGTAAATACTTCATTCCCAGATGCTATGAACAATTCCATAAAATCAGAAAATTGGAAACAACATTGTTTGATCCTGTTATTTTGAAAATTCTACAAAATATCTTTATAGAAATGTCACCATTGAAAGCTATGGAATACGCGACTGGTGTTAAAAAAAGACTGAAAGCGACATGTACATCAAAATTTCAACCATGCAAAAGCATACACAACAAAAACAAAAATCCTATCCTTACCGTGGCTACTGTGAACACGATCAACGATATCCCAACGAAAAAGAAAGACAAGGGAGCACCTTTGGTCAGATGTGAAACTTTTTATCAGACTTTTGAGTGAACCTTACTTGATAGTGGTTCCTCCATTAACATCATGCCCATATTACTCCTTAAGGAATTCAGGTTTTATCAACTTAAACCCATTAGAATAATCCTTCAGTTTGCTGATGGATCCATTAGGTGACCTTGAGGTTTATTGGAAGACGTTATCGTAACCATGCATGATATGAAAATCCTAGCGAACTTTGTTGTCCTGGACATGGATTCATTTACACTGTTACTACGAAAACCGATTATACTTGGTTAGTCGTTCTTTGAACAGTCAAGGCAGTAACTGATTATGGATTTGGAAAGATCACATTTTGCTCCTGCAGTGATAAGGTCACCATCAATATGATTGCCAAGTAAAAAGTCGTTGAGAGCACATCTGAGAAAAGTGAGCCAGAATTTCCTGTAGAATATTATGACATTGTTGATAATACCAGAGATTCAGAATTGTCTTTAAATGACATCTTAACACAAGAAATCCTCTTTCTAGAGGATGATCTTGAAAGCACATTGAACTTTTATTTCTTTGATGAGAGGGAGATTGATGAAGAGCTGATCAATTTATTCGAAGAAAATTCATCCCAAACCAAACAAGAGACAACCATTGCAGATATGTTCGGTATATTATTATCTGAGACAATAGTGATAGAGGTGGACATCACCTTAATGTCAGATCATGGACCAACTAGTACAATTTCAGAAGTTATTGAGAAGTTGACTCAGACTCCACTTGAATTGAAGTCTCTTTCGGTAAATCTAAAGTATGATTTCCTTACATGTGAGCCAAATCAGTATCTGGTCATCATAAATATACGATTGACAATAGATCGAGAATCTCACTTGCTAGAGATTCTAGAGAAAAAAAACAAGTCTCTTGGTTGGAATGTTTCTCATCTTTGAGAGATAAGTTTGGACCGATGCTCACATCACATCTACTTAGAGGATGAAAACAAACCATCTTGCGAGTTTCAGCACAGCTGAATCCTAATCTACGCGAAGTTGTCATGAAAAAGATAACGAAGTGGTGTGAGGCGAGATTTATTTATCCCATCTTCGACTTGAACTGGGCAAGCCCATTGCATGTAGTTTCGAAGAAATCCAGGATTATGGATGTTACTAATTACCAAGGAGAGGAGATCTCTACTTGAGTGCCTACATCATGATGCATTTATGTTGATTACCAACACCCGAACTCAACTACCAAGAAGGATCACTTTCCTCTGCCTTTTATTGATCAAGTGCTTGAAAGATTGGTAGGGAAAGAATCCTTTGCTTCTTGGATGGATGCTTTGGGTACAACCAAGTAACGATCACTCCTGAAGATCAAGAGAAGACAACTTTCACTTTTCTGTTTGGCACCTATGCCTTTAAGTGGATGCCCTTTAGATTGCATATCACACTCGCTAAATTCAAAAGGTGTATGTTGGTTGTGTTCACCAACATGGTGGGTAGTTTTCTTGAGGTTTTAATGGATGACTTATTGGCCTGTTGTGATATTTTTGATGGTTGTCTTGTGCATCTAGACCAAGTATTATAGAGTTATCGCAAAGGGAATCTTGTGCTTTCATGGGAGAAGAATCATTTCATGGTTACTAAAGGAATTATGCTGGAACATGTCATCTACAAACGAGGTATGGAGGTCGATCCAGTAAAGGTGGATGTGATTACCAAACTTGAGCCACCTAGAATAGTGAAAAATGTGAGGTCTTTTCTGGGGCATGTTGGTTTCTATAGAAGATTCATGCAAGACTTCAGCAAGATTGACCAACTTCTCACTGAACTTATGGGTAAGGAGATAGATTTTATCATTGATGACAAAGTTCTCCAAGCTTTTAATAAGTTGAAAGAATTGGCTACTCAGGCACCTGTCCTACAACCACTCGATTGGTCTCTCCCATTTGAGATCGTGACAGACGCATAAGATTTTGCCATTGGGGTTGTGTTGGGACAACATCAAGATGGATTTCTGTATGTCATTCACTATGCCAGCAGAACATTATATGAAGCTTAAAATAATTACGCAGTAACAAAGAAAGAGATGTTGGTAGTGGTTTTCGTCCTTGAGAATTTTCGTTCGCATCTTCTCGGTTCAAAAGTGATTGTTTATACTAACCACTCTATTTTCAAGAACCTACAACAGAAGAAGGATGCCATATAACGTTCGCCTTTTTGGATCCTTCTGGTCTAGGAATTTGATTGGGAAATAAGAGATAAACATAGAGTCAAGAATGTGGTAGCAGATCATTTATCCAAAATAGAATGCATAGAGACTCTGCTAAGCAGTGTGCCGATAACAGAAACCTTTCCTGGTGAATCAATTCTAAATATTGCTTCTTCCCCTAGTATGCCAATATTGTGAACTATCTCATTTGAGAAAGTTCCACAAGATTGGACGTGGGTAAATAAGGACATAATTTTTACTAGTGGGAAGATCCATACCTTTTCAGGGAAAGTATGTATTGCATTTGGGGTCGTGCATTCCTTAGGAGTACACCAATGTCCTCAAGCATTGTCATAATATCTAAGCACGAGGACGCCATTCTGGAAGCAGAATGATAATGAAAGTATTATAGTATGGCCACTGGTAGCCCACAATATTCAAGGATGTCGCATCATGTGTGAAAGGTTGCATCAGCTGTTAGAAACTGGGAAGTACCTTCAATTCCAAAGATTCAGTGCCACTCAAGTTCATCCAAATCTCAGATGTATTTGATGCTTGGGGCATTGACTTTATGGGCTCTTTTCCTAACAGTCAAGGATATGAATACATCCTGCTTGCCATTGATTACGTGAGTCGCTGGGCGGAGACTATTCACGTCCGATCTGCAGATAGTTGTACTATTGATGACGTGATTTGATGAGGGTCTAAAATATCCTCACAGAGTGCAATAAAATATAATTGTTGATGCGACCACTCAAGAAACATGTGGTCAATCAACAATCAACCCATACAAGCAATTAAATAATCAATCAAAATGAGGGGTCACTATTTATTATAACTCTATATATAGATGTATAGTGGAAGTATGTATAGGGTGTCGAACATAGAAGGAACAAGGGATAGGCAACAAAAAATGATTAAAAAGACAACAAATGTTTTTGGGATTTTACGAGGATTTTTTATTTTTAGTGGGTTTTTTTATTATTTCCATTTTTAATTTATTTTTGTATTTTTTGTTTTTGATTTTATCATTTTTTTTATATTTTCTAATTTTCTTTATAATTAGTTATAATATAAGTATATATAATATATGTATATAATATAATTAGTATAGATAATAAAAATATAAAATGAAGATAAAATTAGGAAAATACCCTAAGGTAAGGTGCATTTTAATTTTTTAAAGGTTCATAAAATTTTTATGGTATTTTTGATAATTATAAAAATTATAAATAATAATATAAGTAAATATGATTATATATATAATAGGTCTTTCATATTTATATATATAGATATTGATACTAAACAATAAGAAATAAAACAATTTTATCCTTTTTAAGTTTTTCTCTATTTTTGGTGTTTTTCTTATAATTTTCACTAGTTTTTTTGGATATTTAGTTGATTTAAAAAGTCAGAACAATGACTAATATTGATGGTCCAAATTATTTTGGAATTTAAAAATATCTGATGTTCTGAAATTTTCTAAAACTATTTTTAATAAATAGCAAATATAATAAACAACATTTATGAACATTTTTTTTTATTTTTAGAGAATTTTTTATAATTTTTATAAGTATTTTATAGATTTTTAATTTTTAGTGTTTTTGTTTTGTTTTTTAGGGATTTTTGGTCTGTAGGTACCTTAATAAAAAATATATTGTAGAATAATATAAAAGGTATTTATCCTAATTTTCTATAATTTTTTAAGGCATAAGAGATATTTTTAACAAAAATAAATTCAATAAAAAGAAAGTACAGCTTGACGTGGACCTATTTATAACTAAAATAAAGTTCTGGGCTAAACTAGAATCTATGCAAAAATCCAGGGGCAAACAAGCAAATTACCCAAACATACTCAATTTAATATGCCTAATAGGGACTTAATTGCAATATTACAAAACTACAGGGCGTAGTTGTAATTTAACCCAAAAATATTACAATATAAATAGAATTTAACGAGCTAAAATAATATAATAAAAGTCAAGGCCCCCCTACAAAATTCCCAAACCTCATGCGGACAAGCATGTAAAGTGACGTGTCGAGGGACCTATATGCAAATAAAAATAATACATGGATCAAACTGAAAATTTTACAAAATAAATATAATGAGAGAGGAAAGTGTTGAATCTATGATTCTCATACTTTATTCTATTTTTTTAGCCAAATCATTTAGCAAAAACATATCCAAATATGTGTAAATACAATAAATTATCATCATGCATTTATTAATATTATATAATTAGCATATATTTGTTCAAAATAAATAATAAAGAAGAGAACAAAAAGATACAAAGGATGTAATTATGAAATAAGTACAAACTGATCCAAACCCCGAGACAAGGTCAATTATTGATCTGATCGACAAGGAATAAAGTAGGGGGGAGATATGCTCCTTGTATATTCTTCACTATGTATTCCTTGTGCATATCTTCCTCTATTTTATTCATTAATAAAAATACCTCAAAATAAATTATTTTATTAATAAAACTTGTAAATAAAATTGTTTTCTAAATAATAAAAATATTTGCAGAACTAGTTGATGTACATAGTGCAAATACTTCCAATAACAAGAAGCCTCAAAACAGAACCTAAAAGATCAATTCTGGCTTCAAATGAACTCAAAATTCTCCAAACTCACTTTTATTGTACTCTAAATAAAATTGTATTTAAAATGATAGTGGTTTCATAATTTTTGGAGTCACTATGAAAAGTTGGCTTTTTGGGTGTATTGTATAGCTATCATGTACCTATACTTGTACATATTTCTTTATGTATTTATTTTGTACATAATTTTTATATATTGTATTTTTAATACATGTGAATATTTTCATTAATATTACAAAATTAAAATCAAAATCCTAAAGCACAAAATAAATTAAAATAAAATAAAAATTCCTTTATACAATTAGACGCACATGTACATATTGTACAAAAGACCTATTTATTTAACATACTTATTTCACTTATAAAAATAAAAAATTTTATATTCTTTAATTAGGTTGTAAATAAATAAAATATAAAATAAAATGAATTTGTGTAAAAATAATAAAAAATATATAATATATATGTATTTTATACTAGTACATGATACACTATACTATAAATATTGCATATATGAATTCATAAAAATAATTAAAAATCACATAAATATATCTTGAAAAATAACAAAAATTTTTTATTTTATTCATTTTATTTTAACTTTATTTACTATTTTTTATTGAATATTCTTTGATTTATTGAATGGAATTTTCTGAATGGCTGATCCAGGTTTGTTGACCTGAGTCAACCCGTCCTCCTAGTTGGGTCACACCTGAAATCTCATCGTCGAAGCCATTTCTCCCATTTACCCAGCCCGACTCCAACCTTTGTTTGCCTTGAATTTTGGACCCGGGATTTCTCATAGATCGGTGATTCTCATGGATCCCTAGATTGGTCCGGAACCCCCTAGGGTTTCGCGCTGCCCCTTGATCTTTCTAATCCCTAGGGTTTCCCATAAAACCTCTCCTCGAGCCTCTACGTTCCTCAGCTCATCCCTCGTGCCACCATTTCCCCTTTGCTACCTTAAGGATAGTGACAGCTCTAGAAGGATCCCTTTGGAAGCAAGGATCGACGCCTGGTCGTTGCACATAGCTCACTACGTGGCCGGAGCAGCTTCACCGCATGCAGCCTCCTCCGTCTTCCACACCGGAGTAGAGGCCACAACCTCACTTTCGCTTCATCGCACCTTGCCGTTCACCGTAGATAACTTAGGTTACCTCCATTTCCTTCCCATTTCGTTGTCCACTTCGATTTAGTTTTGCACCGCTGCCATCCTTTCTTTTATATCAGACCATCGAATCGAAGCTCCATTAACCTAAACCCCCGCAGATGATCCTCCATCTCGCCGTCCATCCTCCTTACGCAACCTGACCCCCTACATCTCGCTCATAGGAGTGAGATTAGGCTAGATCTCCTTCTGCCACTTTCGTCAGAGGTCGCCCACCATACCACCACCTCTTCTCTATATCTCTTTACGAAATAATCTGAGTAGAGCTACACCTCCGAGTCGAGCCTCCCTTTGCTGGTGCTGGAGTGCGCGTAGGAGCTCTAATCGGGCCCTAATTATCTAGGTAGAGCACCTTCAGGTGGTGGAACTCTATTGCACCCATCCGAACGTCCATCGTTCCATCCGACGCTTCCAGTCGACGCGGAGCACCATCATGAGGGTGATGGACCTTATACCCATCAGACCACCGACGTGCTAGAGAGATCAGTTTGAAATTCATCGGTCGACCCCTTCGTCATGTTCTTCCAGCATCCCTCCAGACCGTCAGATGAACTACTTTCCTTTCCAGATGAGATCCTAACCGCTCATCCATGCCCAAGGGTTTTTTTGATAGCAGTCAGAGTAGCGCCATAACTGACACACACACTCTCCTGCCATCTGATCTATCAGATCTGAATGCTAACAGCGATCTACATCGTATGTCTGCTCCAAGCCTACCGTCCGCCAGATCTTTGTGCAGAGCTTTATCAGAACCATCCGCCTCCGCCTCCACGAGAATTTGCCACGTGCCTTTGCAGGGTATATTTCACTCCTACCCCCACCTTTTATTTTTATTTCGCTTTAGTCTATTAATTGTAATAATTAATTAAAAACATTTTGCAGTATGGACCCTATATTTTTCATATTTGCACATGAGTCTAGTTGGGTCAAAGTCATGTGCATCCACACATGGCTTTGTGGGATATATGCATGCTTTACCCTGAACTTTTCTTGGTTAATGAATGAGCTAAAGTCTTACAAATTACATCTATGCCCCTGTGAGTACTTAATCATGTGCAACGTGTGCTTTGTCTGGAATTTTTGCATTAAGTCCCTTATACTTTCTCTGCTTGTTATTCATTGGGCCCCATGACTTGAAATATTTGCGTACAAGTCCACATTGCAATGTTTTTAATTGTTATCTTTTATTCATCATAATAAATATCACTTGGAACTAAAAATTATACAAAAATACCCCCGTTCTCCTGCTAACTTGATATTTATGAGGTAATTTTTGTGTGCCATTTTTCTTTATTTTTCTGTTATTAAAAATTCTAAAAAATTAGAAAAAATGCATGTTTGAATTAGAAAATCTATAGAAATTCGAAAACCCTCTTAAAAATACAAAAACTAGAGTAATTATCTATTATCCTATTCTAGTCTTGTATAAATTTTACATGAAAATATTTAAAAATCTAAAAATTTGCAAAATAATCAAAATCTTATAAAAATCATATAGAATAAACAAAAATTGCATTTTAAGTTATTGTTTTAGATATTTCTTAATATTATTTTAATAAAAATCACATCTAGGAGTTTTGAGCATTTATTGTATTTTTGAATAAAAAAATACTCCAGTTGTATGTTCTTTACTTGTTTTCTTGCTTTTTAATTTTTAGAAAATCTCCAAAACATTTGAAAAATCCTAAAAAATTCCAAAACACTATAAATTATATAAGACCCAAAAATGTTTTTATTATATTTTTTGAGTATTTTTGACCAATTTGAAATATCCAAAGAGATTTGTTTTCTTGCATTTTTATTCTTTGTCTTTATTCCCCTTATTTTGAAAATTAAAAATTTGGAAAAATAAAAATTACTAACAAGAGAATAAAAATCCTTTGATTTTCTAAATCACCTACTTATATTTTAATTGTGCTCCTTGAGTTCGACCTTGATCGTTATACCAGGTTAATAAATGTACCAAAGCCACTTGTGCTTAATTTGCTTGATTGCTTAGTGGTTGATAAATTTTATCGTTGATTGCATTAGTTGATTAGGGTGGCAACGACATTGTATTAATGAACTTAACCATAGTTAAACGATTTGTCATCTGAATGGCACCGTTGCCGGGGAGCACGACTAAGTAGTTAGGATTTTGTCAACCTATTCTCTCTGTATCTATTTTCTATAATTGTTTCTAACTCGCTCTATTTCACTTTTAGTGCGAGGACTGTTGGAGCAAGTCTAGGTCAGCTTTGGAGAACCTAGTATCAGAGGAGGAGCTGGAGGTAGGAGACATGAGGCAGTTATATAAGATAGATTTTTATTTTTGCATTTATTTTTAAAAAATTTGTAATAACTTAGAGACACTTATTGGATACTCTGATTATTCGGGGTCTGTTACGCCGTGTGTTGGTGTACTCGAGGGACCTCACCGGATTTTTCAAGTTTTTTTCGCATTCATTTTTATTTGTTTCCCGACATTTGAGAACGTAGACTTAGGATATTTATTTGGTTGAGCTCGATACCCTAATAAGAATACATGTGTCTATAGAAACGATTGAACATAATAAACAAAAAAGGCGAACTTATTTGGTTAGAGACCACGTGCTGCGAGAGGTCGTATACAACACTGGCAAGACCCACTACGGAGGGCACCAATCGCCATATAAGACCGGACTTAGGTCTCTCTTCCGAGTAATTAGTTATCAGTTCTTCCTGCTAATCAAAATTCCTATCTTAGGGTGATTTCCTCGTGCATCATTTAGATTAGTTTTAATTCTATCTTTTAATTATGCACGGATCACTTTGCATGTAGACTATTGGAGCAAGGTATGCGTTCTAACTCGTGCATGCATCATTGATTTTTATTGCGCATCAGCTTTTCCATCTTCCTTCCCCTGATTTTCTGGACGTAGAATAAAAAGGAAATTGGAAAAATCATTAGACGTTTTCTTTATTCAGAAAAATACCTAAAAAGAGATAACCAATAAAATCAGGAGTGCTTAGCAAACTTGACCTAAAACTAAGCTTAAAGATCACAATTCTCATTTTGTAGAGAGTAACCCCCTCCTTGTCTGATTTTATCTGCTGAGATTTGAGCGATCGTACACTAGGATAGAGCCACGCTTGGACTTTCTTCATACTACTAGTTCTAAAAATGATTAACTATTCTCCAGTGAGGATATACGGGTAGTTGTTAATTGTTCTGTACTTCCTTGGTAGAGTAGGTGGTTTAGAGGATATTGTGTAAGGCTCCATCCTCAATTAACGGGTAGCCAAAAATGGTTCGTACTTAGACCTATATTGGCTGGAAATAGGTGCAACTAGTCTTAAGAATCCAGGCTGGTCTCCAAGGAGAATCGAGTATCCAATAGCTTGCTAACTCACTTTGTAAGGTTGGATTATCACCAAAATAAGAATTGACAAGATAAACGATCGAGATCTCACGGTCATCACAATTGTTGATTTGGTGAAACCTAGGGTTTTATTTCTCATATTGTTTGCAGTCTAGATATACTCTACATAAATCCCCACATCAAGATGATGGGAGGATGTCTCTTAGGCTACCTCTGGCAGCACCTCTTCCCAACACTCATGTCCGCTCATCTAAGGTGGCTTCAGGGAGGTCAGACCCGTTCTCTAAACCCGAATTCGCTTCTACCCTATTCACTCTTGACCACCCTTCTTCTACACCTGAGGTACATATAGAGAGGCCATCACAACTATATGTTTATTTGACATCACCTGAGCTAGGGTCTTTTACCCTTGCAGAGACCACAAAGATGGCCAGTGAAGACATAACCGATGAGCAGCCACATACCTCTTCATTCATATTAGACCAAGACACCATCAACAATACCCTCTTAACACTCCTGGAGTTCATGCAGAGATAGATTAGAGACCAAGGGATATTCATGGTAGAAGTGAGGAGGGAGATGAACCAAATGAGAGATGGGACAATAGACGCGAGAGATGACAGACCAGCTGGTGAAGGAGGAAGAGGAAATATACCTAAGGACCGAGCATTTGACCGGGCAGATGTAAGACCAGCATGTATCAAGAGTAAGTTACACTAACCTAGTGCAATCCTCACCCAATGATGGATCTAGCTGCCTGCCATCCTTGGCGACTTCAAGCTCCGACCCCTGACTATTCAGCTGTTGCCCAAGTTCCATGGATACGTCACCGAAGAACCCCATCTCCATTTACAAGAGTTTGAGATGATTTGTAGCACCGTCCATGACAAGCTGGTGGATGAGGACACTATCAAGTTGATATCCTTCCCCTTTTCCTTGGTCGACAGAGCGGCCTATGGATGAAACATTTGGGGAGGGTTGTCACCACTTGGGAGCAATAACGGACCGAGCACCTTAACAAGTATTATCCACTCAGTCGAATAAATGCAACTCAAGCTATGATAAACAATTTATTTATGATCCCAAATGAATAATTCCATGCGACGTGGAATCACTTTCGAGAGCTCATTGACAGGTGTCCCCACCACGATATCAGCAAGCCCAAACTGGTGAAAAGTTTCATTTTTGGTTTGACACAGGAGTTGTAGAGGCTAGTGAATGCCTCGTGTGGAAGTTCCTACTTCGCCAAGGATGAAGACCAGGTCTGGGCCATCTATGAGGAGATAGCTTAGAATTATATAGTAATGTCCCTAACCCGAGTCTACACTCAAGGAAGCCTCCCCATTGGGTGACCTCATATCAGAGAATAACACATATTGAGGACAACTCTTCTTCTTCTACAGAGGCAACATTACCAGAGTCTTCAGCTGCCATATGGGCATCATCAGTTAGAAGATGGACTGGATGTAGATTATTGAAAAGAAGACGTGCTAGGGCCTGGATAAGCTAAACTTGATCGATGAGCTGGCCCAAACTTTGAGTGATTTGAAGACTCAGATAATGTGCCTCTAATAGGCACAGATGGCTTCTCAGAAAAGGCATGTTGATCTAGGGAACAGTTCGTCATAGCCCTCCACCCCATACTAACATGTTCAACATATTCAAATAGAGACCATTCAGTTACTAACGCAGTACCAGTTGCCACCACCACGTTCTTCAAACATCAAATGGTGGTGTACTATCCATATCAGCCTTTGGCGTCCCTTCCCCCTCCAATCCACGAGCAGACAAAGCCGTTGATGGAGATCAATGGGATTTGGTACTCCCGATACCAGTAGCAGCCCAGGATCCACCATAATCACCTAGGCTTCCGATGGTCCACTAGAGGCACTCAATCCCAGCAGCACCCTCCGACATAGTCAGGGAAGTGAGCCCAACAATAGCAACCCCAATATTCCCAGCAACACGATCCTGGACCCCAGTATCAGGGTCAACAATGGAGGTAGCAACATCAACCTCATTCTCAATATTCACAACCCCCCTTCACTCATACCAACAACATAGCTAGCTTCATTTCCAACGAGGCAAGCCATCCAGTTCTCATGCACACTTGTACGAGAACCCAACACTAGATGATCTCACCTGCATGCTTTCTGAACAACAAGCTACATTCTAGCAAGAAATGAATGAGTTCTGACAGGATATGAGGGAGATTATTAAAGGCAAGGCCGTCATACCAGCATAGATTAATCCTAACCCGAACAACTTGAAGAGGAAGTCTAAGCATGTACAATTTACTGAGATCACTACTCCTTGTGAGGTATTAGATGATATTCATTACTTATTTGATACTGATTTTGTAACACTTTGGAGCAGTAGGAAGCTAGCCGACGGTGACTCATCCAGGCGACATTCTGATGCCGAGTCTAGAGCGCTGGATGGAGTTGAGAGCGGTGTTGATGCTGCCAATATTAATGATGACGGTGGAACTGAAGCCACCAAGGATGATGATCCCGACGATGGTACTGATGCCGTCATATCTCCCGATGCTGCAGACAATGGTGCTGATGCCACCAAGTTTCCAGACATTTGGCCAGAGCGCAGTGCTGATGCCGCCATATCAGATGTTGTCGATGGTAGTGATGCCACCAAGAGTTCAGTTGTGTTGACTCCCTGATGAATCTCCATTTCATCACCTTTATTCTATCATTTTAGCCTTAAAAACCCTAACTAATGCATGTAAATAACATCAATTTGTACATAATAGCATCCACTATTTATTGTATTATTTGTATATAAAATAAGGTTTTTAATGCCAAAACTATAGAATAAAGAGAATAAAAGAAAAGGGAATAAAATATTGCAAATATTTTATTACCCTAACCCCGAGACTAAGTCAAGAATTGAGTTGGTCGACAAGGAATAAAGTAGGGGGAGATAATAACCAGAAATACAATTTATTTATTCTTTGAATTATGCGTTTTTTACACCTATTTTATTCTTCATTATTTATTCATCAAATAAAGAAACTTTGTACATGCAAGTTGTAGATAATAATGTAAATAAAAATAAAATTGAGTTTGCACAAAAATAGTACACAGTATACCTTTTATAAACAAAATAAAAAAGCCAAAAACCAAACTTCACAGACCCATATCTTTTAAATAAAAACCAAAACATAGCAAAATCACCTCTAATTATATATAACTTTTAAAGAGCTATTTAATGGTGGTGGTTTTATATCTTTTTGAGTTACTGTGTAAAAGTTAGGTTTTAAGTCCCTACTGTACATTCTACCGATTAAAATATTAAATTTATTCGTTATTTACTATTTCTGTAAATTCATATTTTTATGATTTTGTAAGCTTAATTTATAACATATGTGTATATTGAAATTAGAATAAAGCTAAAAAGAAAGTGAAAAATAAAATAAAACTATGACAAAACATAGGTAAAATACCTATAAATATACCTACATAATATACATACCTATTTATATAAGTATACAAATAAAATCATAAAAATAAAATAAAAATATATTTATACTCACAAAAATAAGTTGTAAATATATAAAATAAAAGAATAAAATAATAAAATAAAATATGCAAAGTAAAAATAAAAATGCACAAAACATAGATGAAAATACCTATTAATACACTATTAAAAGTTAACTACTAATAATTGGGCCACGTAGGTCGCTAAAAGACAAAACAACATATTTTAATCGAAAATAACTAATTAAAAAATAAATGATTTTATTATTTTTCAAGTATAAAATAAAAAATTTTATTATTTAATGTAGTATTGTATTATGATTTTTATTTATTTTTGTAGGCTTTACGGCGGTGCACGGACTGTTGACCTCTAGTCATCTGTCCAATCTGAAGGCCTGGCACCAGAACCGTCTCCACGCCGATTTTCTTGCAATTTTCTCAGTTGATTCATCCATCCATCGATTTCACATGCTTCATGAAAAATCATCATCATTCATCCGAGATTCACGCCGAGATCCTGGATCCCTTGTACACATTGTAGATTCTTTGATCTCCGTCGGTCAATAAGGGTACTCCCTTATGTTTATAAATAAACACCTCCACATCCATTAGCAAATTTGGCCATATTCAACCCCTTATATCCTGTCTCTCGGCCAAAGCGAGGACTCCACGTGACAGGTGGAGCAACCCCTGAGCTCGCGGCGGTCGACATAGGGCGGAGGTGTACCCATGCGGTCCGCTCCGATGACCACCTCTGCTCCTTGGCTCCGAACAGGTTTGAGCTATGTCTTTAGTTATGTTTGATAGATTTCTCCTCCTACAGTTTATTTACGTCATTAGATTAGTGGTTAGATCTTAGGATTAGCTGTAATAGGACGATTCATAGTTCGCCGGAGTGGAGCCGGAGCTCTACTTCGGCAAACGATTCCACCGTCCTCCGTCATTGACCGACCCCTTGACTGCTCTCATTTTCTTTCCACGCTGATTCCCTACGCCACACCCCATCCCATTCCACTCGAATCCCTTGGGATCGAGATTTGGCCACTCCAACTCCTTTACCTCGCCGGAGTAGCCTCCATATCGACTCCCCCATTTCCATTTCACCTCTTAACGGTTCGAGGCACTTTCCCATCAACCCAGGAATTTTTCTTGCAGGATCTTCGAACCTTAAAGGCATCTGGAGGGTGATTCGATACCCGTTGGAGGTACCTGGAGTGATGCAGCTTCCCTCGAGCTCGTGGCGGCGCTCTAGTGAACCTCCGCCCATCTTGAGACCTCCAACACTTAGAGGCCACCTAGGAGCCTCAACACCCGACGGAGGAGGGAGACAGGGGCGGGGAAGTTTGGCTTTGCTGGCCTTCTTCCCTATTCTTCCCTATCACCTCTCTATCGTTGGATAACGAACGGTAGCCCAGTTTAAGCCACAGCCGTCTGATGTAGCATCGTTTTGATTGTTGGATCATCTCTGGTGATCTAATCTCCACTGCTCATCGACGAAGCATCACCGACCGTTGGATGCGTGACACATGTATAAGTGAAGATAATCCAGCTGTCTGATTGCGCCTTTTAGGGGTAAATTTCATATATACCACCACCTTTTTGTATTTAATAATTAGTTCTGTAAATAAAAGTTAAAACATTAAATAATTAGGGTATTTTGCATTTAGGCCCTTGAACTTAATGTATTTGCACTTTGGTCCTCGCAACGTCACGTGCAGTCCCCACTTGACGATGGAAATTTTGCATAAATGACCCTGATATTTTTGTATATTGTAAAATGATTCATAAAAATTAAATAAATGTTTTATTATGTTGGGTAAATTGCACATGCACTCCTGAAGTTTATGCCCCTGCTAGGACTTGCATTTTTGTGACCTTTAGGTAATTATTAAAAATAGCCAACTTGCTCCTAAAAATCCCTAAAAATAGGATTAGATGTTGTATGCATTGTACTTACATGCCACGTGTCCACTATGCATTTTTTCATTTAATCTATTTATTAAAATTAAAAAGGATCTTAAATAATCCCTGTTTACATTTAAAAATTCCAAAATTTGTTTTAATTAATTCCAAAAATAGCCAACTTGACGCTTTTTCTTTTTTCTTTTATTTTTATTAATTTGTGTGAGCGGGCCTAGCTTAGGAATTGTTTGCTAATAGAATAATGTCCAGAGCCACTTATATATTTGCTTGTACCTATAGACATGCTTTTTGGAAATAGTCAAATAATAATCGTCGGTTATTTGACTTCGAACCCGCGCACCGTGAGAAACGTCATACAACGCTGGCAAGACCCATTGTGGCGGGCACCGAGATATCTCCAAGATCAGACTTTAGGGTTTGATTCTGAATAATCGACATCTCTGTGCTTCACGATAATAGCAGTTACTACTCTAGGGCGATTTCATCGGATTGCATTTGCATATAGCATAGATTTTCAATTCTGTCTAGCATCCCGCATGGAGAGAGCTGGGAAACACTGTAAGTCTTCTTACTCAGCATGCATCATCGATTTATTGACTTGCACGACTTTTCTGATCTTCTCCCTCTGATTTTTCTCACCTAGGACGCAAAATGGAATTGAAATCCCCGTTAGGCACGTGCATTGAAAAAAAACCAAAAAAATGATAACCAAAATAAAATCAGGACTGCTAACTCTATTGGACTCTAAAATAAAAATGTAATGGATTCCTTGTCTTGGGGAAAGCAACCCCTCCTTGTATGCACATTTTATTCCTACACACATGCTAAGGATTAGTGCCCAAATCCCAAGCCTATATTCGGTGTGTGTAACTTTGTGATGATCACCTAACTCTAAATTTGAATAGATAAAAAGACCACATCTCGGTCTTCACTATGTTGAGTAGGTATATTGAGGGTTTGTCTTGTGTATTTCTTGTGACTTGGATCCATTTGCATTTTCATACTTCTTTGAGTTTTGTGGTCCCGTCCGTGAGAGTCATCCTTTTTCATCTTTGAGTCTCTCTACCTTTTGTATACATATATCTCCTCATTTGCATTGAGTCGTGATATTGGTGCTTGAGCTCAATCGTCTTCGCCAGATCTTTCATCCCTCTCCTTGCCAACCCTTCTCGTGTCCCTTGTATCATCTCTTCTATTACCCAGGATTGCTGTACTGGTAGGTATCACCCGCATTAAGGATTTTGACTTAGATTGATTATTGGAGCAAGTTGGGCATGTTTTGAGGATGCTGAGATTGATACTTTATCTTCGTGGATTTAACTTTCGATACATGCATAGGAGCTTATTGAGGACTTTGATGATGCACGAGCATTAGGTGTGATTCCTTATCAAGGATTTTTGGTCTCGCACACCGGATTGAGGATTAGATACATTTTGATGATTTGATGAGGATATCATGATCTTTGACTGATCTATCTATTTTGAGGTTCCACCCATCTTGATTTTGAGGATTGATTGATTAGTCTTATTCAGACTTCTCAGCAAAGGTGTGTGGAATCCACATGATGTCTCTCATCTTCTTGATTGACCCATCCCCGATCTCCTGCGTCCATTATCCACTTGTGGCACCTTGAGGAATCTTGATTATTTATTGTGCCATCTCAGCTACTTGGATTGACTTGAGGGATCGTATTGTGATTGACCTAATGATCTTGTGTCCCTTACATGATCTTATGTCCTCCTGAGGATTTATTGATTTTGAGGACTAGAGATTTGACACCAGCAATCCCGTGACTTGATTGACTTAGTTCGTATTACTCCCCGAGGACTATCTACGGGAGGATGCGATACTTTCTCTACGATCGTTTCCATACACTGATTTGGTCTCCACCTTATTGAAGCCCGGAACCGCATCGTCTGATTTGACTATTTGTCCTCCCTGCTAATTGTGCGTCCGATCTGTGGGTGCACGAGGCCCATGTCCTAGACTCCTTTGAGTCTTCTCTCTCCTTGAAGGTCCTCGCAAGGATGAGTATCTCATTTCTGATTATTCCTTGCCTAGTTTATAGTGCTCTCCGAGGGTTATTTGCGAGAGACTATGACACATTGTTAGATCTACAGTCTCTTTTGCTGGTAGACGATCTGTCGTCCACAAAGACCATTCTGATTGACTCCTTTGTGTCCTCTCTCCTTGAAGACCCTTGAAAGGACGAGATTCGATCTGATTATCACATGTTTAGTTGCATTGATTCCCTGAGGACTATCTGCAGGAATATGAAACACTTTCTTTATGCTCGTTTCCACTTGCTGACTATGTCTCCTCTCTATTGGAGCACAGAACCGAGCTGTCTGATATTTTCTGTCCCCACTGCTTTGATGATTATCTGATCTATGGGATCTTGGGACCATTCTGATGAGGCTCCTTTGAGTTTGCTCTCCCTGACGGTCCTCGCAAGTATGAGCCACCTTTCTATGATTATTTGATGCCTAGTAAGTAGTACGCTCCCATAGGGTTGTCTACGGGACCCCGCCACACTTTCTTGATCTGCTGGTCTCTTCTGCTGGTAGACGATTTGTCATCTACCGAGGCCGTTTCTATCGATCTGTCTGATGGATATGGCAACCCTCTCACCTTGACGACCCTCACAAGGGTGAGCTTCTGTTCTGATTATTCACTGACTACTATGTATTACTCCCCGAGGGTTATCTGATAGAGGGCACACCATTATTTTAGGTACTTGGCTTCGCTTCTGGTGCTTCCTTTCTGGAGGGACACGAAGTCGAGTCTGTTGATTTTTGTACTCGGTCTTCCCCTCTGGTTGGGTCTCCTATCTGAGGGAGCACGGAGCCGAGTCTTCTGAGTATTCTTTGATTTTACTCACCTTGAGAACACTCGTAGGGTTGAGCCATGTATTGTGTTGTTCGGTGTTTTCTTGTGACTTTCAGATCTTATAACCACCAGACCTCACACTTCAGTCTCCTGCTCTTCATCTTTTAGACCTCTCTAAGACTATGATAGACCTGGAGGACTATGTACTGCTTTTTCTTCCTCCAGGACTTATGGTATTGGCTATGATCTTCCATTCTTTCCTTATGAGCCGATGTTTTGCTTCCGCTACCGGCCACTGGTTTAGTTTTCGATCTCTTGTCCTAGGTATCTGACACCCACCTGACTGCATATCCGGGTGTCTCTTCATTGTATGATTACGTCCTCATTCTCATAGGGAGACAATGACAAGAGCACGGTATTCGCTTACCAGATACCGTCCTGTACTTTACATTATTTACTTATTGTATATACATGTCGTGTATTCTATTCCTTCTTTCTTCCGTATGTCTTGTGTACCCCAGATCTTGCGCCATATCTGTGTGTTTATACTTAGGACGCACTTGGTCCTAAGTATGGAGGGGTTCACACCGTGTTGTTCCAACTCCATTCCATTTCATCACTCCTGTTATTGCTTATACTTAGGGATCTTTCACCCTAAGTATAGGGGGAGTGATGCGTACATTCTCCACAACTTGTTCATCTATCTGTATATATCCGTCTTTTCTTCTTTTCTTCTTTTCCTGTTCATTCTTTTTTCTACATAATAGGTGTCGCCCCCTGTTGAACACGAAATTCGAGGATGGAAATTATTAATGATAAATAAGTTGATCGGTCGTTGCTTTGATCCCCAAAATCCCGTGCCAACAAAAGATTATTTTTATTTTATTTTTTTGCTACTTATTAACCTGTATAGCAGACAGGGTCGAACTCAAGGAGGCTACAATTCTCGAGGGTTATTCAATTAATTAGAAACTAATTAAGTGAAAATATGAATCTCAACGGACAACTGTCCCTGGTTTTTGTGAACTTTTGTGAATTTTTAACTTTTTTTAATTTTCAAAGATTTTCTATTTTTAGTGATTTTAATTATGTAGTTTTTTTTTATTTTTCAAAAATAACACGAAGCAATATGAACAAGGTCAAAAATATACTCACACCAACTCTTTTTGAATTTTTTAATTTATGAAAAATGCTCATAAAAATCTAAAGAAAATGTTTTTGGGTTTTAAAAGTATTAAAATATTTTTGAGATTTTTTTTGGAATTTTTCAGATGTTTTTTTATTTTTCTAAAAATTAAACAGTGAGAAAATAAGAAAATGTGCACAGCTTGAAGTAATTTGCAATTTAAAATTCTTTTAAATACCTAAAACTCCTCCAATTATTTTTAAGACAAACTAGAAACAAATATCTACAAACAAAAACTGAAATCACAATTTTTGGATTTTTGTAGAATATTTTATGAATTTTATAATCTTTTTGATGTT
This sequence comes from Ottelia alismoides, assembly GCA_037367405.1. Lineage (NCBI taxonomy): Eukaryota > Viridiplantae > Streptophyta > Magnoliopsida > Alismatales > Hydrocharitaceae > Ottelia > Ottelia alismoides. The sequence continues at coordinate 372,920 of JAZKJV010008662.1, forward strand.
TTTTAATTTTTTTGAGTTTTATAAATAATTAATGCGTGCAAATTTGTCAGAAATTAAAAGACAATGAAATACAACTACTCTAATTTTTTTTAATTTTTGGAATAATATTTAATTTTTATGAATTTTAAAATTTCAAACAAGGAAAAATGACATGTTTTTGATTTTTTAATAATAATAAATGAAGGCAAAATTCAATGAAAAAATTACGCTAAGAAAATAATCACATCATAAGTATGGCATAATTTTTTTAAAAATTTTTGGAACACGAGAAATATTTATTTAATCATAAAGATCAAGGAAGTTCAATGTTTGAAACAGAGGGACTGAAATGTAGTTTTGGAAAGTTTTGGACTGCAATATAACAATAAATAAGATAGAGATGAATGTCGCAATTTACCCACAGAACATGTGCATCGCATGTGACTTTCTAGAGGGGCTTCTTTGAAATTGTTGAATATCTTCAGAGACGATCTTGCAGTTTTCCCTTTTTTTATCAAAAGTAATGAACCCTAAGGAGGGTCCGTCGTTTCAATCTCAAGGGGCAAGAGGGAATGTCCGCCGTCCCCTTCTTATTCTTCCTCTTCACGGGCGGCGGGCGGTCGCGTTGAGGGAGGGCGGTGCTTGCAAACGATGACGGCGGAGGGCGGCATGGCGTGCTGACGAAGGGCGGCATGGGCAACCGCCGCCGCTCAAGGGAGGTCGCGGGTCGCGCGGCCCGCTGACGGGGGCGACGCACGGGCCGCCTGTGGGTGGAGGGGCAGCCGATGGAGGGGCACAGGACAGTCCAGATGGCGGGGAGGTGCGCTGGCGGCCGGTAGCCGGTTAGAGGCTTGCGGCTGTGCGCCGCTTGGTGATTGCGCGGCCTAGGGAGGCGGTCTGCATGTTGGGGGCTTGATGTCCGGCGGAGGAGCGCCGCCTTAGAGGAGGCTCTGGACTCTGGAGGCGAGAGTGGCGCGGCGGGGCTGTGACGCGGGCGGCGTGGGCCGCTGGAGGAAGGGCGTCGTCCTGGTGGATGAAGATAGGAGGTGCGGGCGGCGGGGGTGGCGGCCCGCCGCCTGCTGCAATTTTTTTATTTTTTTAATTTTGTAATCTTATTTCTTTTGTAAAAAGTGAATGAAAACAGAAATAATTTTTTTATTTTTTTGTAAATCCGAAATATTAAAAAAATAGGAAATGAGGAATTTTTTTAATTATTATTTTTTGTATGTGCTTTCTAATGGTCCTGCAAAACAAACGTTACAGAACAAAAAAAAGAAACAAATGCTTTTTTTATTTTTGTTCTTTTTTTATTTATTTACAAATCGGAAAATGAGCGGGGATTCGGCAGAAATGAGGGATTCGAATCCGATCTCCGGCTACCGTACGCAGCCGGAGTTGATAGATCGTGGGAGATAGAAATCGAAAGTGGAGAGATCGAGAAGATGAGATGAAAACTCGAATCGTGGTGGATCAAATCGTGATGATAATTCTATGATCTAAAAAAATGACGATAGAAAAATGCAAAAAAATAAACTACGATTAAACAAAGATAAAAATGCGAACAAAAATGCGGATCTCACCTTAGGAGTGGAAAAATGAACCGTGATCGCCTCGATAAGGCCGACTCGCTGTCACTGGACGACTTGGAGGCTAGGCAACTTTCTCGACGAAATTGTTCTCTCGGAGATCGGGCTCCTCTCTCTAAAGATTGATCAAGTTGGAATGAGGGAGAAGGAGCCATATAAATAGAAAAAGAGATGAAATTTGAATTTTTGATTTTTTTGGGATAAAGAGATAAGAGAGATGAAAATTGAAATGGATTTTTAAATTTTTTGTGGAAGAGATAAGAGATAAAGTAAAAGAGATAAAATTATTTACAAAATTATCTATTTTTTTGAATTTTCGTCACTTTATTTATTTGAATTAAAAAATGTTATTTTTTTATTTTTTATGATGTTAGTTAAAAATATCAACTATATACATATACTATATACATATATGGCATTATATACAAGGGTAGGTAAGGAAATTAGCCCTTTTTTGTTTTAAGAATTTTATTATTATTTTTTTATTTTTATTTTTCTTTTAAACAATTAGTAAAAATATTTACAAATATATACAAATACAATATACACAAAAATACATGTGAAAATTGCACAAACCACCCCAAAAAACCGACTTTTCAACCGTAACTCCAAAAATTATGAAATCAACCATTTTGAAGATAATTTAATTTAGAATTCAATGGAAGTGATATTGGTTCAATTTGAGATCGTATGGAGTCAGAATTGATCTTTCAATTAGTGCTTAGTGGCTTTTTCCAAGTGTGGTTACTTTTATTATGTACATGATTTAATTGTGCAATCATTTTTATTAATTAGGACACATTTTTATTTACAACTTTGGTTTTGAAAATTATTCGATTTGAGGTCAATTAATGCACAAATAAATTAGTATTATTTTTATACAGATATATACAGAATAAGTGAGAAGTATTTACAACAACATACACAGTTTTTTTGGATTTTCTACTTAAGGACCCTATCTCCCCCTACTTTATTCCTGGTCGATCAGGTCAAGTCTTGACCTTCTCTCGGGGTTCGGGTCAGCCTGTATACAGTCTTCCTTTTTTTATTTTCTTTTCTTTATTTTTCCTTTCTTTCTTTGTTTATTTATTTTAGGTTAAAATTAGTAAGAAGTGTACAATATTTACACAAAAATGCAAGTTAGTAAGAATATGGAGTTAGTGTTATATGCAGGTGTTTTATAAGGGATTTTAAGCTAAAATAAATGAATAAAGATGACGAATCGCAGATTCATCACCCCCTTTGTGTCAGTTTTCTGTACTTAGAACATACTTGGTCCTAAGTATATGGGGGTATGCACCTTGGATTATTTTATTCTTTGATCCCCTCCACTGTCTCCTTTCTTTTGATTTGACCTGTTACACTTAGGGATATCTCTCCCTAAGTATAGGGGGAGACAGTCAGAGTTGTGATCTTGTGTATTCCCACCCTTGACCCTCCATGTGTTGTGTACAGTCTGCTATACTTAGTATTATTTAATCCTAAGTATAGGGGGACGGTCACCTTCTTATTCATTTATCTCTTCATTCTTTCATTTCTTATTCTTTCGGTCGTTATAGTATAGGCTTTTCTATACTCAGTACGAATTATGTCTTCTCTTTCTCTTTTCGATCTATGAGGACATAGCTCATGCTAAGTATAGGGGGATCGTATATACCCTGTATATACTTTAGCCATAACTCGTACTTTCATCTAATTATTAATAATTATGGCTAAAAATACTATTTATACTACATAATTCATTAAAAACCATTTAATAATATCTTTCGTTCCTCAAATTCTTTTTGTACGTACTAATTAATAAATCAGGTGAAAAATACTTTTGCAAAATGATTGGAAAAATGGTGCGAACCATTTGGAAAACTTTTTGGGAAATGTTTTCAACCGTTGTAAAAATATTTTGGTTGCAAAAAATCTTTTCTTTGTGTGAAATAAAGGATATGGAAACCTATTTGCAAATGATTTTTAAAATATTTGTAAAAATATTTTGAAAAATGTATATATAGTGTTTGAAAAAACTTTGCAAAATGGCTTTCAAATTTTTGAAAATGTTTGCAAATTTATTTTGTACTATAGTGTTGAAAATTTCTTTCAAATAAATTTGAGGAATAAAAGCATTATTGAAAGTATAAAATATATAATAGAACACATAAAATTCTTTATTAATTGTGTATACCTATAAAAATAACTTGTGAATTCTTAATTCTTGTGAATAAAAATAAGCACCCCCTGTATATAGTTGTACATATTTTATATTGCGTGTTTGTAAAATTCTTTTTATTTGCAAAATTCTTTGTGTAAAAATTCTTTTTATTTTTTGAAAATTGCATCATTCTTTGCATAATTGTAAAAAGCATTTGCATAGCATTCATATTCTTTTGATTGAGCTTGATGATGAACTAGTCCAATAAAGTCGAAGAGTGGAGCTTGGTTGGACCTTACTACACCTAACTCACTGGAACCTTATGGGAACTAGGTTTAAGGTACTTCAGGTCTATTCAGACTTAATTCTTTGAGACTCAGGGCTGGGTTCAAGTCACCTCAACAGACTAACTACAAATTTTCGAAACAAACGCATGACTCTTGTCGGCTGTGTCCTAGCTTGGACACTTGCACCTTTCACTTTGCTCAACTCAGTTGGAGTGGTTAAGGGGTTGGATTTGCCGGTCTGAGATGCACACGAGTGGAAACATTCGTCCTCGTCTAGGGAGGGAAGTGCACCCCAACCGGGTCCAGTTACAATGAAGTCGAATGAAAGGAAAGTGTGGGTTGCAATAAAGCTTCAAAAGAGGGATAATCTTCTGGCTTATGAGGAAAAAGTCCTCATGTAAATGCTTTTGTAAATAGTACATTGAAGAAAAACTCCAAAAAAGTGGACAGGCTTGTAAATAAAAATAAAATGTCTGCCGGAGTATGTTTATATGTTGTATAGACAATAAGCAAGCTTGAGCATCAAAGTTACAACATGTGAGCCTGTTGTTGGATGATTTGACTACACTGGTCTTGTATCCCAGGATAAGTAGCTACACTGGCTACCATCCATTCTTTTCTTCGCATCATCCTCTTGAGTTGGATGCCACTTGAACTTAGAAGGGAATACCCCGCTCCTCGAGGGCAGAGTGCTGGATTGGAGAATCATTGGGTTGTCATTCCGGAGAAGTCAGTTCCTTTGTCATTTCAGTTGGGGGGAGCCACTATCAGTTACACTGTACAAGTCAGCTTCATAGTCATAAGGGTTTGCATATGATGTAATCTAGTTCTGACCTGGCTATTGAGGTGTTTTGAACCAAGTTCTGATACTCTCGAAGGATATTGTGTTTTAAACTTGGTTCTACACATATTCTCACATCAAGGTCTAACCTGAGCTCCAAACTTTGATTTGTACAAACAAGTCTAATAATTGAATTCAATTCCATTTATTCTTTATTCTTTCTCTTTCTTTTCTTCTTATTCTTTATTCTTTCTGTACTTATTGCATACGTGTTTGCTAGGGACTAGAAAAGGAAAGTATAGGGAGTTGATGAATCTCCATTTCATCACCTTTATTCTATCATTTTGGCCTTAAAAACCCTAGCTAATGCATGTAAATAGCATGAATTTGTACATAATAACATCCATTATTTATTGTATTATTTATATATAAAATAAGTTTTTTATGCCAAAATTATAGAATAAAGAGAAGAAAAGAAAAAGGAATAAAATATTGCAAATATTTTATGACCCTAACCTCGAGACCAAGTCAAGAATTGAGTTGGTCGACAATGAATAAAGTAGGGGAGATAAGGGCTAGAAATACCCTTTATTTATTCTTTGAATTATGCATTTTTGACACCTATTTTATTCTTCATTATTTATTCATAAAATAAAGAAACTTTTGTACATGAAAGTTGCAGATAATGTTGTAAATAAAAATACAAAATTGAGTTTGCACAAAAATAATACACAGTGTATGTTTAATAAACAAAATAAAAGGCTAAAAACCAAACTTCACAGACCCGTATCTTTTTAAAACTCAAAAACATAGCAAAATCACTCTAACATAAAATTCATAATTTTATAATTTTGTAAACATTATGTATAACATATGTTTATATTAAAATTAGAGTAAAATCAAAAAAAGAAAATGGAAAATAAAATAAAACTATGACAAAGCATAAGTAAAATACATATAAATATAACTACATAATATACATACCTATTTATTTAAGTATTTAAATAACATAATAAAAATAAAATAAAAATATATTTATACTTACAAAAATAAGTTGTAAATATATAAAATAAAAGTATAAAATAATAAAATAAAATATGCAAAACAAAAATAAAAATGCACAAAACATAGATGAATATACCTATAAATACACTATTAAAAATTAACTACTAATAAATAAAGCCAACAAAAATAAATAAAAATCATAATAAAATACTGCATTAAATAATAAACATTTTTATTTTATATTATAAAAGTAATAAAATCACTTATTATTTTTAATTAATTATTTTCGATTAAAATATGTTGTTTTGTATTTTAGCGGCCTACGTGACCCAATGGTGGCGTGCGGACTGTTGACGTCTGGTCAATTGTCCCATCTGAAGGTCTGGCATGCCAGAACCGTCTCCTCCCTGATTTTCTTGCAATTTTACTGGCTAATTGATCCATCCCTCGATTTCACGTGCTTCATGAAAAATCATCATCATTCATCCGAGATTCACACCGAGAACCTGGATCCCTTGTACATATTGTAGATTCTTTGATCTCCGCCAGTCAATATGGGTGCTCCCTTATGTTTATAAACAAACACCTCCACCCCCATTAGCAAATTTAGTCATCTTCAACCCCCTACACCCTGTGTCTCGGCCAAAGCAAGGACTCCACATACAGGTGGAGCAAACCCTGAGCTCGTGACGATCGACGGAGGGCAAAGGAGCACCCAGGTGGTCTGCTCCGGCGACCACCTCTGCTTCTTGGCTCCAGCCAGGTATGAGCTGCATTTTAATTATTTTAGATAGATTTCTCTTCCTACAGTTTATTAATGTCATTAGATTAGCGGTTAGACCTTAGGATTAGATGTAATTGGCCGATTCGTAGTTCGCTGGAGCGGACCGTCCTCCGTCATTGACCGACCCCTTGACCGCCCTCATTTTCTTTCCACATCGATTCCCTACGCCACACCCCATCCCATTCCACTCGAATCCCTTGGGATCGAGATCTGGCCACTCCAACTCCTCCGTCTCGCCGGAATAGCCTCCATATCGAGTCCCCTATTTCCATTTCACCTCTGAACGGGTCGAGGCACTTTGCCCTCGACCCAAGAATTTTTCTTGCAGGTCCTTCAGGCATCAAAGGCATCTGGAGGGGGATTTGACACCTGCCAGAGGTACTGGGAGCGTCGCAGCTTCCTCGAGCTCGTAGCGGCACTCTAGTGAACCTCCGCCCATCTTGAGACCTCCAACACTTAGAGGACTTCACTGGCAAACTTTTGGGCCACCTAGGAGCCTCAACACCCGATGAAGGAGGGAGATCGAGGGAGGGGAAGCTCGGCTTTGCCAGCCTTCTTCCCTGTTCTTCCCTATTACCTCTCGGCCATTGGATCAAGAACGGTAGCCGAGATCAAGCTACAACCGTCCAATGGAGAATCGTTTCGACCGTCAGATCATCTCGGATGATCTAATCTCCACCACTCATTGGCAAAGGGTCATCGGTCGTCAGATGCGTGACACGTATATAAGTGAAGATAATCCAGTCGTCCGATCGTGCCTTATTAGGGTTAAATTGCATATATACCCCTGCCTTTTTTGTATTTAATAATTAGTTCTATAAATAAAAGTTAAAGCATTGAATAATTAGGGCATTTCACATTTAAGCCCTTGACCTTTATGTATTTGTACTTTGATCCCCGCCAGCATCATGTGCAGTCCCCACTTGATGGTGGAACTTTTGCATAGATGACCCTGACATTTTTGTATATTGTAAAATGATTCATAAAAATTAAATAAATGTTTTATTATGTTGGATAAATTGCACCTATACCCCTGAAGTTTATTTTATTTGCATTTATGCCCCTGCCGTACTTGTATTTTTGTGACTTTTAAGTAATTATTAAAAATAACTAACTTGCTCCTAGAAATCTCCAAAAATAGGAGTAGATGCTCTATGCATTGTACTTATACGCCACGTGTCCACTTTGCATTTTTGCATTTAATCTATTTATAAAAATTAAAAAGGAGCCTGGATAATCCATGTTTACATTTAAAAATTCCAAAAAAATATAAAAAAATTTTGAAAAATTACAAAATTTATATATAATATATTTCAATTTTTTTGAGTCCGGAAAACATAAACCCCTAAAAATAGAAAAATAAAATTATAAAATCATAAAATCCCAAAATCCAAAAAAATCTAAAAGTTCTACAAAAATACCAAAAATATGTTTTCTATTTGATAATTATCTATCTATTATTATTTATATATTAAAATTAATTTGGGTAATTTTTGGATTTATTATTTTAACTAAATTATTTTCAGACTAGGTATTAATCCCATATTTGGGATGTTTTTGACTTTAAAAATACATACAAAATAGTAAAAATTATAGAAAATAACAAAAATGAGAAAAATATAAAAATCACAATAACATCCGTTTTACTATTTTATCTATTTCGACATATTGTTATCTATATAATTTCCCTATATACTTTATATTGTACTTATACATATCTATATATATATATATTATTTAAATGGAAAGAAAAACATAAAAATTGAAAAACCAAAAAAATAAAATAAAAAATATATAAAATTAAAAACCCACAAAAATAATAATTGGACTAGAGATAAAAGACAGACTTTTTATGCATTCATGCCTCCTTATCCAGTTCGCTCCTAGCATTCGACGTCTACTTGTACTTACACCTATACACATTTGTATGTAGAGTTATAATAAATTTTAACTCCGCATTTTTTCTATTCATTGCTTGATATTTATTTTGGATTAATTGTTGATTGATTGATTGTGGATTATTGAGCAGTCAACGCATCGACTATTGATCCGCCTAGTGGATTAAATCAACCCTTAATTTTTCCTGATTATCGCTCCTTCTCATGTGCCTGCAAAAAAATGGATTTTTTTTGAAAAACAAAATTATGAATAAAGAAAAGGTTTCTATATTTCCTTCAAGGTCATCTATTGTGATTGATGATCTCTGCATGGATTCTAGCCACTTGCATAATCATAGGCTCGTTCCTACTCTAGACCCTCACACTTATGAGGAGGGTCCTTGTATTTCTTCGCTCAAGCACTCCACTTAGGGAAGGACCAAAAAACAAAAAAACCCAAAAAGTGACAACAAATAGAGTTCAACGAGCAGATGATAGATCGATTTCATATCCAGCTGACTCTTCAGGAGGCACTTGAGCACATCTCTCTCTTCTAAGGGAATCTTAGAGAGAAGACCACCATCCAAAGGAAGAAGAGGCATAACCACAATACATAAATCCATGTGCTCACTCGTGCCACTTGCATCGCCATCCAGAACCGATTGCCAGTCAAGAGATCTGATGTAGGGGATCCACATGTCAGATGTCATATCCATGAGTAGTGGTTCGATTGGACTCTATTAGAAAATGGATCCTTGATTAACCTCCTTCCGACTGCCTTACTTCATTGTTTTGAGTTTATCCCTCTTAGACAGAGCATGGCAATTCTCTAGTTTGCAGATAGATCTGTCAAGAGGCCAAAATGGTTATTAAAGGACATTTTTGTCACAATTCAGGGAATGAAATTCCCCGTGGACTTTGTTGTGTTGGACATGGAGATCCCTAGATGTGTGACTGATACCTCCATCATTTTAGGATGACCTTTCTTGGACATAACCAAGGCAACATCCGATCATGATAGCGGGAAGGTATACTTTCGCATAGAGGGGAAAGTATACAAATAGAGACGATTAAAGAGTTTAGAGTTAGATATTCAGCAAGGTTAGAGTAGAGTTCCAATAAGATGATAGATTCAGAGCCAAACAACTACCGTGAGTGTGATTTTGTGATCACAGATGATGAAGAAGTTTGGGTGCATCCAATTTCATGAGCTCTTATCACACCTTCAGAGCCTGCAGGGTCACAGATGCTAATAGATGAGAGTTCGGAGAGAACACTTGTGGCGTTGATACCTTAGAGGCTGATGATTGTGATCTTGTTAGCGAAGCAGAGTATATTTCTTGTGATTCTGATTCAGATCCCTCAGGATCAGACAGTGATTTCGATTGGTAGGACTTTGATGATTATTTACCATGTCTGATGTCTATAGAGCCCACAACTTAGGGGAACATTGAGCTGGTTCATTTGATAGATTCACCACCAGGTCCATCTTCATCGATTTTAGAGATACAGTGAGAGTTCTCCCATGCAAATCTAGTTTCCTTCACTCAGACCTTTCAGAGACCAGATTTTCCAACTCCCACATGCTCAAAATAGAATACCTTGCCGTAAAGCATCCAGAAATGTTTTTAGTCATTATCTCAACGGATTCGACTGATGACGAAGAATCTCTCTTGATGAAGGTTCTTAAAAGAAACCGCAAGGCTATCTGATGGACAATAGCTGATCTCCAGGGGATAATTCTGGCCATGTGCTCCCACCACATATATCTCGAGGATGACGCCAAGCCATCGGGTCAGTTTTAGTGTAGGCTAAACCCAAATCGTCGAGATGTAGTCATGAAGGAAATATCCAAGTGGTGGAGCATCGTTTTTATGTATCCCATCTCCGACATCAAATGGGTTAGTCTGCTACATGTGGTACCCAAGAAGACGGGTATCAATACAGTTGTAAGTGAGTCTGGAGAAGAGATCACTACATGAGTACCCACTTCTTGGAGGGTCTGTATGGATTACAAACGACTGAATCATGCCACCAAAAAGGATCACTTCCCACTTCCATTTATTGATGAGATTGATGAGAGGTTAGCTGGGAAGAGTCATTGTTGTTTCCTTGACGGGTACTCGGGATATAACCAGGTGGCCATAGTGCCCGAAAACCAGGACAAAATGACATTCACTTGTCCGTTTGAAATGTATATTTTTAGATGGATGCCCTTTAGCTTACGTAATGTCCTGGATACATTCCAAAGATTTATGCTTTGCATTTTCTCGAACATAGTAGTTGACTGTTTAGAGGTATTCATGGATGACTTTTCGGTCTACGGCGATGGGTTCGATGCTTGTTTTAAGTGCCTAGATCGAGTACTTCAGCATTGTATTGAGGTCCACCTGGTCTTATCTTGGGAGAAGAATCATTTCATAGTGATTCAAGGGACAGTCCTTGGTCACATCATCTCCAACAGGGGCATGGAGATTGATCTAGACAAGGTGGATATCATCAAGAAGCTCACTCCACCGTCCAATCTGAGGCAATTGCGGTCTTTTCTGAGGCATGTCGGTTTCTACCGATAGTTCATACAAGACTTCAATCGTATTTCCTGACCATTCACTGATTTTCTCATGAAAGACGCTGAGTTGTTTGTAGATAATAAGTGTCTTTCATCATTCGAGACTCTCAAGAATTTAGTCGTTGCAGGTTCATGTCCTTCAACCACCCGATTGGTCTCTCCCTTTCAAGATCATGACAGATGCTTCTGATTTTGCCGTAGTGGTTGTGCTTGGACAAAGTAATGATGGAGTGCCATACACTATGCTAGACAGACTTTAAACGCTACTCAGCAGAATTATACTATGGCAGAGAAGGAGATGCTAGTCATAGTATTTGCTCTGGATAAGTTTCGATCATACATTCTCGAATCTAGAGTGATTATCTATACATATCACACTGACATATGTTACTTAATGGCTAAGAAGGATGCCAAGTCCCGATTGAATAGATGGATCCTTATACTCCAGGAGTTTGATATTGAGATTAAAGGAAGCCCGAGTCAAGAGTGTGGTGGTGGATCACCTCTCCTGATAAGAGCATCTTGCGGATTCTGAGACTACTACAACTATCACTGAGACATATCCAGATGAGGCAATTCTCGCTATCACCTCGCTCCCATGGTACGCTGACATTGTGAACTATCTTGTCACCAAGAAAGTTCTATAAGGGTGGACCAGGCAACGACTTGAGAACTTCCTTGTGAAGGTTAAGTCGTACCATTGGGAGGATCCCACTCTTTACCATGAAGGAGGGGATAGTGTCTGGCATCAGTGTGTTCCTCAGAAGGAGCACCATAGCATCCTCACCTACTGCCACAAGTTTGAGGTAGGAGGACATCACTCTGGGAGATGAATAACATAAAATGTGATCCAATCTAGTCTTTGGTGGCCAACCCTCTTCAAGGATTCAAATGAATTCATGAAGAAGTGTACTTACTATTAGAGAACGAGCTCATGTGTCATAGAGACATGATGTCGATGCAACCCATTCACTCTTGTAAGGTTTTTGATGCATGGAGCATCAATTTTATGGGCCCATTCCCTAAGAGTCAGGGATTAGAGTACATTTTCTTGGTTGTGGATTATGTGAGTCATTGGGTTGAGGACATCCCTGCCCGAGCCGCTGATGTAAAGATAGTTTGCAAATTTTTGAGGAAGAATATCATATCACAGTTTAAGGTACCTAGAGTTTTAATTTCTGTCGGGGGAGTCATTTTATCAACGACAAGGTAAGGTCCGTTACTAATGAGTTCAACATAGACCAAAGAGTTTCCAAACCATACCATCCATAGACAAATGGTCTCACTGAGGTTTCAAATAGGGAGATCAAGATTATACTGCAGAAGATCGTCCACCCAGACTGAAAGGATTGGTCACAGCATTTGGACTTGTTTTTGTGGGCCTATAGGACATCCTTCAAGACACCTTAGGGTACATCTCCTTTCTGACTCATTTATGGCAAGCCATGCCACTTACTTGTTGACATTAAGCATAAGTCACTTTGGACAGTTACTGAGATACTTTTTGATCCTGAGAGTGTAGGAGATCATAGGAGAGCAAAGTTGGCAACCCTGGAGGAGTTGAGAGACATAGCATTCTCAAGTAGCCTACAATATAAGGATAGAGTGAAAATATGGCATGATTCTCACATCAGCCATAAGTAGTTTGACCCATCAGAAAGTATGGCTTTTTGATGCTAGGTTGAGATTATTTCTAGGTAAGTTATAGAGTAAATGGAAGGGACCATACTCGGTCAGAAAGGTGCACAACAGCGACATCATTGACATATCTGAGTTGTCTTTTAGTCCACCTTTAGAGTTAACGATCAATGCCTAAAGCCATGTCTTGATCATGATACATTGACCGTTGACGTTGTCCCTATTCATTTTATATGAGATGTGTTCTTTGACTCACAACATCTGCGTCTCATACCTGATTTTTACTCTTACTCCCCGACTTTGTATATCCAGGATGTTTATGTCATTCATTCATTCATTTTGTTCAACACCTCAGATCGATCATATGTTTATCCTAAGTATGGGGTATGTTAGAACTGTGATTATTCATTCTTCATTTTGTTATATTACCTCTGTTTTGCTACCTACACTTAGGAACGTCTTACCCTAAGTATAGGAGAGATAATATGTGTACATTTTCTTCATCAGTTTCCCCCTTTGTGTACAATATTCTATAATTAGGATTACTTGATCCTAAGTATAGGGGGATCACTGACTATTCATTTATTCATTCGTTGTAGTATAGGATTCTTTTCACTTCTCTACATCACGAGTTATGTCTTCCTTCATCTCTCTTTGATCACTCTGAGGACATCGTTCGATCTAAGTATAGGGTGTCATACATACTGTATATATACTTTAGCCATAGCTCGTACTTTCTGTGTGTTAATAATATGTCTATTGTTTATAAAATTGAAATAATTTTTTTTTCAAAAATGTTTGTAATTTTTTTGTAAAATGTTTTGTAAAAATCTTTGTGAAATTATTTTTATACAAATTTTGGAAAATGTTTCGGTTGAAATATGTTTGAAAATGTTTTTTTATCAAAATTATGTATACAATACAAATTTTTTCAATGATCTATGAGAATATAATGTTCGCCAAAACAGTTTGCAAAAACAGTTTATAAAATTGTTTGTACAAATAGTTTTGAAAAATGCTTTGAAAATGCTTGTAAAATATTTTGAAAAAGTTTGCAAAACTGATTTGTCACATGGGAAATAATATATGGGGTATAAAAATTACTTGTATATACATTAGAAATCATAATCTAACCCTAATTCTTTGTACATAAATACCCTTAACAAAGCTGGTTTAACATCTTGTAAATAAACCCCATGTGTATATAGAACCTGTAACATAAATTATGTGTAAATATGTATAAAAACCTTCTCTTTCTTTTTTTTTCCAAAAATACCTAAAATTTTGAAAAATTCAAAAATTCCATAAAAACTTGCATATTTTGAAAATTCCCACAAAAGAGTTGTTGTAAATACTTGCATGTGCATTCTTCAGAATCATTGTTGACATTTAAACTAGTCTGGAATAAAATTGATCTTGGTTATGACCTTAATCCACTTAACTTTAGAGGAACCTTATAGGATTTGGGGTTAAGATTTTTCAGGTCTATATCGACTTAATTCTTTGAGTCCGTTGGGCTATGCTCACATGTCTTTATTAGCCTAAGTAGAACACTTAACAACGCATGCATGTCTCTCACAGAAAATGGCTTGACTTGGACACATACCTTACACATATCTCAACATGGACGAGGTGGTGAGGAGGCAGAATCCTTTGGCTTGGATTAGCATATGGGTGCAGTATAGCTAGAAGGAACCACTCATCCTCATCTAGGGAGAGAAGTGCACCTCAACCTGGTCTAGTATCATTGAGGTCTAAAGACAGGAAGCAGTGGGTTGCAATAAAGCTTCAAAATGGGGATAATCTACTAGCTCGAGAAGAAAAACTCCTTATGTACATGTTGCATCGTGTAGATATGTTGTATATATGTCATAAAAAAAGACAAAAAAATGCAAAAAATCCAAAAAGGGGGGCAAGATTGAAAATAAAATGCATGTAGAAGTATATATAGTTGAATAAGCAAAGCTTATGTAATCCACCATATCATCTCATGGAAGTTGCAGCTGGAGACTTAGCTACACTGGTTAATCTCCGAGGGATGTGTAGCTACACTGGTCACAATCCATTCTCTTCTTTCTCCCTCTTCTTGAGCTGGTTGTACTTGAACTTAGAAGGGAATACCCCACTCCTCGAGGAAAGAGTTGCTAGATCGGAGGATTAGAGTTACCTTGTTGAGGGAGGTTGTTTCTTTGCCACTTTTGAGGTGGGGAGCTATATATCATTTATACAGTACAAGTAAAGATACATAATCATTAGAGTTTGTGTATGTAGACTTATTCTGGCTAGGTTGTTGAGGAGACATGGCCATAGAATAGTGGAACTTGAAGGTTGTTAAGTCTCAAAACCCGTTTTCCAATAAGGTTCCATAAAATTAATAATCCACAGGTCTGATCTAGCTTCATACTCCAATTTTATGAAGATAAGTTTAATAATCAACTCTGATTCTTCCCTTTTCTTTTATTTCTTTTGTTTTCACTTCTTTTTCAAATAAGCATTTGCTAAGGGAGTAACAAAGATAAAGTATAAGAGGGTGATGCATCTATGATTCTCATACTTTATTATTTTATTTTAGGCAAATATTTTAGCAAAAACATCTGTAAATATGCGTAAATACAATAAACTATCATCATGTGCATTTGTTAATATTGTATAATTAGCATATATTTGTACCAAAAAACATAATAAAGAAGAAAAGAAAAATGAGAAGGTTGTAATTATGAAATAAGTGCAGACTGACTCGAACCCTGCGAGAAGGTCAATTATTGACCTGATTGACAAGGAATAAATTAGGGGGAGATAGGGCCCTTGTATATTCTTTACTATGTATTCCTTGTTCATATCTTCCTCTATTTTATTCATCAATAAATATAACTCAAAATAAAGTATTTTCTTAATAAAACTTGTAAATAAATTTTTTTCTAAATAATAAAAATACTTACAAAACTGATTGGTGTGCATAGTGCAAATAATACCAATCGCAGGAATCCTTAAAATAGAACTTAAAAGATAAATTCCGACTCCAAATGAACTCAAAATTTCCCAAACTCACCTTTATTGTACTCTAAATTAAATTATCTTTGAAATGAGGGTGTTTCATAATTTTTGGAGTCACTTTGAAATAGTTGGCTTTTTGAGTGTATTGTATAACTATCCAATACTTATACTTGTACATATTTATTTATGTATTTATGTTGTACATAACTTGTATATATTGTATTTTTACTCCTTGGAAATATTTCCAATAATATTAAAAAATAAAATCATAAAAAACAAAATAAATTAAAAATAATATCAGAACTCCATTGTATAAATAACCATACATGTACATATTGTACAAAAGACCTATTTATTTAACATCCTTATTTGACTTTTAAAAATAAAATAAAAATTATTTTATATTCCTTTAATTAGGCAGCAAATAAATAAAATATAAAATAAAATGAATTTATGTAAAAAATAAAATAAAAATAAAAGAATAAGATGTATATAGGTATACTATATCTGTACATAGTACACTATCCTATAAATATTGTATATATGAATTCATAAAATATTTAAAAATCACAGAGAAATATCTTGAAAAATAACAAATGTTTTTTAGTTTATAAATTTTTATTTTAACTTTATGTACTATTTTTTATTTAATATCGTTTGATTTATTAAATGGAATTTTCTGATTGGTTGACTCGGGTTTGTTGACCCAAGTCAAACCTTCCTCCCAGTCGGGTTACACCCGAAATCTCGTCGCCAGATCCATTTCTCCCATTTACCCAGACCGACTTCGAACTCCATTTGCTTGAAATTCAAACCCGAGATTCCTCGTATATATGTGATTCTCACAGATTCCTATATTGGTCTGGATCCCCCTAGGGTTTCACGCTACCCCTCGTTCTTTCTAGACCCTAGGGTTGCCTATAAAACCTCTCCTCTGACCTCTACAGTTCCTCAGTTCGTCCCTCGAACCACCATTGCTACTTAGACACCATCAGGATAGTGACAACTCCAGAAGGATCCCTTCGGAAGCAAGGTTCGACGCTTGGTCGCACGTAGCTCACTACATGGCCAGAGCAGCTCTGTCACGTGGAGCCTCCTCCGTCTTCACACCGGAGTAGAGGTCATGACCTCGCTTCCGCTTCACCGCAGCTTGATGTTCACCCTAGACCATTCAGTTACCCTCCATTCCCTTTCCATTTCGTTGTCCACTTTGATTTAGTTTTTTAGCGCTGCCATCCTTTCCTTTAGCTCCGACCATCGAGTCCGAGCTCCATCGACCACACCCCCACACAGATCGATTCACCATCTCGCCATCCATCCTCTTTACTTAACTTGACCCCCTATATCTCACTCATTGAAGCGAGATTAGGCTAGATCTCCTTCTACCATTTTCGTCGGAGGTCGTCCACCATCTCACCACCGCTTCTCTGTCTCTTCTTACGAAATAATCTGATCGAAGCTACACTTCTGAATTGAGCTTCCCTTTGTAGGAGTTGGAGAGTATGCATGTTCTCTAATTGGGCCCCAACTATCTAGGAGGAGCACCTCTAGGTGGTGGAAATCCATTTCACCCATCCGACCATCCGTCGTTCCATTTGAGGCTTCCAGACGATGCAGAGCACCATCACGAGGGTGTGGTACCTTATACTCGATTGATGAGACAACCGCCAAGCTAGAGAGATCAGTTTGAAGTTGGTCGGTCGACCCCTTTGTCGTGTTTTTATAGCATCCCTCTAGGATGTCAGATGATCTCCTTTCCATATATAATCCTGACCACTCATCCACGCCCAAGGGGTGCATCGTCAGATTTAGAGCAGTGCCATATCTAACACGCATGCTCGTTTGCCACCTGGGCCGTCAGATCTGGGTGCTAACAATGATCTAAACCGTACATCTGCTCCATGCCTACTAGCTGTCAGATCTTTGAGCAGAGCTTTATCAGAACCATTCGCTCCGCCTGCATGAGCATCTGCTAAGTACCCCTTGCAAGGTATATTTCACTCCCACCATTGCCTTTTATTTTATTTCGCTTTAGCCTATTACTTGTAATAAATATTAAAAACATTTTGCTGTAAGGACCCTATATTTTTCATATTTGCACTTGAGTCCAGTTGAGTTGAAGTCACGTGCGTCCATACCTGGTTTTGTGGGATATTTGCGTGCTTTACCATGAACTTTCCTTTGGTTAATGAATGAGTTGAAGTTTTTATAAATTGCATCTATGCCCAAGTGAGTACTGAATCATATGCAGTGCATGCTTTGTCTAGAACTTTTACATTGAGGCCCTTATACTTTTTCTGCTTGTTTTTCATTAGGCCCTATGACATGAAATATTTACGTATAGGTCCCTGTTGCGCTGTTTTTAATTGTTGTCTTTTATTCATCATAATAAATATTATTTGGCCCTAAAAATTAAACAAAAATACCATGTGGCTTCCGCTAACTTGATATTTACATGGTAATTTTTGTGTGCCATTTTCTTTATTTTTCTATTATTAAAAATTCAAGAAGAGTAGAAAAGTGCATGTTTGCCTTAGAAAATCTACAATAATGTGAAGAACCTTTGAAAATTCCAAAAAAGTAAGTAATTATTTTTGTCCTATTTTAGTACTATATAGATTTTATGAAAATATTTTATAATATCCTAAACATTTGCAAAAAAAATTAAAATCATGTAAAATAATAAAAAATATAAAAATTGCATTTTAAGTTCTTGCTTGTAGATATTTCTTAATAGTATTTTACAAAAATCACTTCTAAGAGTTTTAAGCATTTATTGTATTTTTAAATCGAAAAATACTCCTAGTTGTATAATGTGTACATGTTTTATTGCAATTTAATTATCAGAGAATCAAAAAAACATTTGAAAAATCCCCAAAAATTTCCAAAAATATTATAAAATATATAAAATCCAAAATCATTTTATTAGATTTTGCTGAGTATTTTTGAGCGATTTGAAAAATCTAAAAAAATTGATTTCTTGCATTTTTCTTCCTTGTCTTTATTCCCCTTATTTTAAAAATTTAAATTTTGCAAAAAATAAAAACCCGTAAAAAGAGAATAAAAATCCTTTGATTTTCTAAATCGCCTACTTTGCTTTTAATTGTGCTCCTTGAGCTCAACCTTGGTCGTTATACCAGGCTAATAAAAGTAGCGCAACCACTTGTGCTTAATTTTCTTGATTGCTTAATGGTTAATAAATTTTCTCATTGATTGCATCCATTGACTAGGGTGACAACAACATTGTATTAATCAACTGAACCCTGTTAAGTGATTTGAAAGTTTCTGTACTAAAATAAAATACAAAATGTGCGGTGGTTTGAGGCAAAATTACCCCCACATGTTTGATCCAACTACCCAGGTGAATCACTAATACACATGTCATGCTCTGGTCAACCAATACCGCTTCATTGATGTATTTTGATTAGACTGAGGACTGATTAAATGGTTATCGGGTGAATGATCCAACGACGACATGAGAATCTGGAGAGGAGGATTGATCTGATGACTAGAAAGTGGCTCGAAAGAATAGCGAAGAATACTGGTTCCTCTAAGCTTCGATCTGTTGGAGCTCAATCCTAGGAGGTTCTTTAATGCTGCAAAAATACCTCAATGCTTATTAGAGTCTCCCCAGAGGTGCTGGAGTTATCATAAGGGTCCAAGGACCAACAATGGGTCCCCATAGGTTAGTGGAGTTCATCCAAGAACCTCAATTTTAATAAAAAATGCCTCCCCAGAGACTTTGACCACCAATACCTGCAAGTATAAGTTCAGGTACACAAAAAGGAAGGTCATGGGGTCTCTCTTAGGGTGAAATGGAATGGAGAGGAGAGTGGCAGTGCTCTCCGGTGAGTTGGTAGAGGAGGAGAGCGGGATCCTCGATCTAAGCGAGATTGAGGGGAAATGGGTGTGTCTTGGGTAAAGAAGAAGCAATAGGAAATGATATGGGGGAAAATGGGTCAGGCACACTCAAAGGACGATGAAGAGGTTCGTCGGAGCTCAGCTCCAGCAAACTATGAATTTTTATTTTTGCAAAATAAAAAGCAATTTAACTTGAATGGAAATCTAATATTACTAATTCTATTCCTAAGAATTGAAAAATGCACGAAGTTAATGCACACTAGACTTGGAAGTCTGGGAGCGGAGCTCGGAACGAAGAGTCTTTGGCGAAGGCTCTGATCAACTCGATTCAACACCGTCCTCCCTCGCTGAACCCCTGGAGAGGTTCCTGTTGTCACCAGGAACTTAAATCATGCTTAGATTAGGGTTTGGAGGAGTAAAGAGAGATTAATGATCGAAGGATGGGAGGACGAGATGTTATGTATATGTGAGGTTGACTCGAGGATCATGGATTGAAAGGCTCCACGACCAAGATGATGAGTCAACATGTAAGTCCGTTGATTAAGAGACAAAAGTCACGAAGAAAACGACTCAAAATAGTGAAAGAATCTCATGGCATAAATTTAGGAATAAGGGGGTCAAACATTTGTTAAATGCAGACCTTGTGGAGAGTGGGGAGTTGATCGAGGTCAACTCAGACTGCGCTCCAATGGTCCACGTGTGAGAAAAAACGATAAAACATGCAGAAAATGCCTTATTAATTCAAAATAAAATATTAAATGATTTAATTAAATTTAGTTTAAAACAAAAAAATATTTACTTTTAATGTAGTATTTTATGGTGTTTTTTATTTTTTTTACAATTTAGTTATTATAGGTTACTGTTTACAAGTATAATTATAGGTACATTCATCTTGTATGTTTTTTATTTTTATTTTGTATTTTATATTTTAATATTTTATATGCATGATTTATATAATTATAACTTAATTAAAGATACATAAATCATTTTTATGTTATTTTTTGATATAGAATGTACACTTAATTAATTATAGATCTTTATTATATAGATATCTATATGTGTGTATATAATTCATCTATGTATTTATGTATACTAATTTAATTTAAGGCATTTTATTGGTTTTATTTTGATTTAATTATGTACATATGTTATAAGTAATATTTACAAAATTATAAAATATAAATAATGAAGACTATAAAGATAAAATGATTATTTTATTCAGGTGCAATGTACAATAGGGGTCCAAAACCTAACTTTTGCATCTTAATTCCAAAATAGGTAAAACCACCTTCATTAAATAACTAATTAAAAGTGATATGAAATCAAAGGTGATTTTCTGAAGTTTAAATTCATATGGAGGAGATATAGTTCTGGGAAGTTTGAATTTTGGATTTTTATTCTAAGTGTAGAAAGCACAATATACATTATTTTTATGTGAAATAAATTTTGTATTTTTCTATATATTTTTATCTACAACTTTCATGTACAAAGTTTACTGATTTGGGATATAATTAACAAATAATAAAATAGGTCCTAAATTATTCTTTTTTATGAATTAAGGGTTAGGGTTTCTTATATTTATTGGCCCTTATTTCCCCCTAATTTATTCCTTGTCGACCCAGTCATTAGGATGCCTAGGTCTCGAAGTTTAGGGTCATTCAATACCTATGGTACTTCAATTCGTTTTTATTTTCTTTATTATTTTGTTTTGAATTTAAATAATTTATTTTTTACAATATTTACAAAATACATAATAACTGTTATTTTATTCAAAATAATGTTATTTACATGCATTAGCTAGAGTTTAAAGGCCAAAATGAAAGAATAAAGGTGATGAATCTCCCCCCTCTCATACTTACATTTGCTAGTCCCTAGCAAACACTTATGCTTATAAGTGCAAAAAAAAAGGAAAGAAAGAACTAGGATTGATTTTAACTTGGAAACTTATCATCATCAAATCAAAGTTTGGAGCTCAGTCGAACTTTGGAAGTTAAGTTTGATCGGAATCTTATTGGGAAATGGTCTTGAAACACGACAAGCTCTAAGATCCACAAAACTTTCCCAAGTCTCCCCAAAAGCCCGGTCAAAACAAGTCAATGTCATGCACAGTCCCTTATGACTATGAGTCGATCTTGTACAATGTCGGTGATATGTAGCTCCTCTCGGCTGAAGCGGTAAAAATCGATCTTCTCCAACATGGTGACCCTAATTCCAAATCCAATAACTCTTTACTTGAGAAGTAGGGTATTACCTTCTAAGTTTTAGTGCAACCGACTCAAGAAGAGAATATGGAGAAAAGAATGGGCAGCAGTCAATGTAGCTACCTATCCTAGGATGCTTGACCAATGTAGCCAAGTCATCTGGTTGTAGGCTCACATACATTTGACTTTGAAGCTCAAGTTTGCTTATTGACAATATATATGCTCCGATGGGAATTGATTTTTCTCGGATTTCTGCTTGTCTATTTTTTTGGAATTTTTGATTTTGCTTTTTTATACTAAGTACAACAACATTTACATAAGTACTTCATCCTCTTGAGTTAGTAGATTGTCCCTCTTTTGAATCATTATTGCAACCCACAAACTTCTGTCACGAGACCTCATAATTATTGGATCGAATTGGGGTACAATGGCCACAAATATGTGACTTCTGATGTTTCCATTGGCTTGTGTCACACCGGCAAATCCAGTCCTCTACCACTTCAACTGAGGTGAGTAAAGTGTAAGGTGCAGGTGTGCAAGTTAGGTCACTATCGACAAAGTCATGTGTGTGTTACAGTATTCTACTTAAGCAGTCAAGATGACACTGGATTAAGTCTTGTGGTTCTCAAAGAATTAAGTCTAGAAAACCTGAAGTGTCTCAATTCTAGTTTCTTAAAGGTTCATGTGATTAAGTAGATTAAGGTCCAACCAAGCTCCAATCTTCAGATTTTACTTAGACTAGTTCAATTATTAATATCAATCTGAAAAATGCAAATGATACGTAAAATACAAGAAAAATATTTTTGTGGTATAATTTTCTAGTTTTGAACTTTTTATGGGGTTTCTGAAAAGTTTTACAAATTTTTATGCAATTTTTTATTTTGGAAAATTTTAATTATTTTTGAAAACAAAAAGAAATGTGTGAAAATATTTACACAGGAGTGCGTCTTATTATTTACAAGGGTTTCAGATAGAATTTACATACAAGTTTTATCCATGTCGTAAGGTTCTTATTTGGGTTATCATTTATACAAGAATTGCACAACATATTTGAAAATATTTTTGCAAACACTTTGAGAACTTATTTTTGCAAATAAATTTGACAAATATTTTTAGAAATGTTTAAAAACTTTGAAAACCATTTTGCAAACATTTGCACATAGCATATATAGATTTTTCATACAAATTTTCAACCATTTTTCAAATCATTTGTCAAAAACAATTTTATAAACGTTTGAAAATATTTTACAAAATATTTTCCAAATAGTTTTCAAAAGATTTTCAAAAGATATTTTCAAACCAATTTTCAAACATTTTACAAAATATTTTAACCTGTTTATTACATTTGTTTTCAAAAAATTAATGTGTATTTTATTAATTAACTATATCATTGAAAATACGAAAGTACGAGTTATGGCTAAAGTATATACAATGTATGTACGACCCCCTATACTTACCTTGAGTTATGTCCTTATATATCACAGAGAGAGAGAGAGAGAGAAGAAAAAGAAGACATAACTCGTACTAAGTATAGAAAAGTTTGTACTACAATGACTAAAGAATGAAAAAATGAGAAGTTGATCGTCCCCCCTATACTTAGGATGAAATAATCCTATGTATATCAGACTATACACAAGGTAGGGAGGGTCACTGGTGGGAATGTACAAAATCATTGGCTGGACATGTCCCCTCAGTACTTTAAGGTAAAATACCCTATGTATAGATAGAATATAAAGAATTAAAGGGACATGTGAGGAATAAAAGAAATGAATAGCTCTGGTTTCTCAGACCCCTATACTTAGGATTAAGTACATCCTAAGTATAGTACCGATGAAAAGGGAGAACGCTATTTCGTAAGAAATAAAAAATGAAAGTGAAAAGAAGAAACGAAGAAACCAAAATCTTTTTATGCTTTTTCTGCTCAAATGGTTGATCCATTTGCTTCTGTGAGCTCATCTTGAAATACGAACTTAATAGAATCGACAACGGACAATAATGTTCATGCTCTAGATATGGCTTCAACAACTGTCCGTTGACTTCAAAGGGTTGTGCGTCAGATGAAAATTATGATATCAATAAACTTCTATTGTCACGCACAATTTTCACAATAAACGATACTGTCCATTTTCTCTTCAGCTTTCCTGGACAGTTCTTTAATTTTGCATCAAAAAACACATCTTTTGTCTAGGGCCAGAAGTCTTCCTTCAGATGTGCATGCCATGTCATTTCTTGACTTTCTTTTGTACATCAGGTTGTTATCGTATGTATAGTCTCAAAACTAAAGAAATTTGTTCAGGTCAACTTTTAGGTTCTTTCCGCCTCGCTCAGAATCAAGGTTGCATAAGTTCAACACCCACGAAAATTTGTGAATTAATTTCACATTAAAGTGGCATGGCTTGGCATAGACAAGGTGTTAGGGATACATGCCAAGTGGAGACTTGTATGCCGTGTGGTAAGCCTAAAGAACTGAATCAAGGAGTTGTGACCAATTCTTACAATTCGGATGTACAAGCTACTATAGTATTATTTTAATCTCCCTATTAAACCATTCAGCAAAGCCATTGGACTGTGTGTGGTATGGTGCAACAACATAATGTTCGATGTCGTATTCTTTGGAAAACTTCTTGACCTACTTGTTGATGAAGTGGCTCCCCCCATCAGAAATGAGAATCTTGGGGATTCCGAACCGTGAGATGATGTTATCTTTCAATAAGCGACAGACTATGTAGTTGTCTATGGTTCAGGTGGGGATTGCCTCCACCCATCTACTAACATAGTCGACGACAAGTAGGATGTACTCAAAAGCCAAGCTATTAGGGAATACACCATGAAATCAATGCCATAGGAATCAAATACGTCGGATATATTAATGTACTTTGGATGCATTGGGTCGTGCATGCTGATGTTCCCGCCCATTCTTTGATAGTCAATGCGCTTCTTTACATAATCTTTTGCATCCTTGAATAGAGTTAGCCACCAAAGGCCACATTGAAGTACTTTTGCCACCGTTTACTTTTGTAATGGTGTCTACTGGCTTCAACCTTGTGATAGTGGTCTAGGACACCCATAATCTAATCCTGAGATATACACCTCCTCCAGATGCAGTCTGTGCCATCTCAAAAATAGATGTGGTTCTTCCCGCTAGTAGAAATGAATGTCAGCCAAGAATTTATCATGTTTGATCTTTGATCAGTCTGGTAGAGTATTCTTGGAGACGATAATTCACAATATCTGCATACCAGGGGGAGAGAGTATATAGTTAATATTGCCTCATTCAGGAAGGTCTATGTGATTAGAATTGAATTTTTCTTTGGAGGCTATGCATCAACTATCTTGGAAAGATGGTATGCCACCACATTTTTGATGCATGGTTTGTCACGAATTTCCAAGTCAAATTCTTATAGTAGATGGATCCAACAAATTGGACAAGGCTTGGCGTCTTTCTTGCTCTGAAGGTACTTGATGGTAGAACAGTCAATATAGATTATCACCCTTGATGCACGGAGATGTGATCTGAACTTTTCGAGCGTAAACACTACAACTAGTAGCTCTTCCTCTATCACTATATAATTCTTCTAGGCATCCTCCAATGTTTGTCTAGCATAATGAATAGCAAATGGTATCCCCTCTCATCTTTGTCCTACAATAACAGCAATTGCGAAATTGGATGCATCCGTCATGATCTCAAAGGGGAGAGACCAATCAGGTGGTTGTAGGGCAGGAGCATGTGTGATCAAGTCTTTTATCTAATTGAAGGCTTGGAGAACACATGCATCCATAATGAAATCAATCTCCTTGCCTAGCAATTCTATCAACACTTGGGCAAGCTCGCTGAAGTATTTTATAAATCGTATGTACAAACTGACATGACCCAAAAAAACCAGACCTGCTTCATATTGGTAGGTGGCTCAAGTTTTGAAATCACTTCCACATTTTCTGGGTCCACTTCCATGCTAAGTTTTGAAACCACATGACCCACCACGATCCCATCAATCACCATGAAGTTGCTCATCTCCCACGAGAGTACGAGGTTCACTTCGTAGAACAAGGTCTAAATAGTCTAAACACTGATCAAATGAGTCCCCATAGACCTAAAAATCGCCCATGAAAACCTTGAAGTAACTTCCCACCATGTATGCAAATACAACCAACATACATCTCTGAAATGTAGTGGGGGCATTACACAACCTGAACGACATCCGTCGGAAGGCGTGCACCCCCAAATATAGGTTAACGTTGTCTTCTTTTGATCTTCAAGCACAATCGCAACTTGGTTTTATCCAGAGTACCCTTCCAAGAAGTAGAAGTATTCATTTGCAGCCACCCTCTCGAGAATCTAGTCAATAAAGGACAGTGAAAAATGATATTGCTTGGTGGTGAGATCGAGATATTTGTAATCCATACGGACTCACTAGGATGTCAGTAGGTTGGTCGGAATCTCCTCTCTTATTGTTGGTCCTAATGGTGATCCATAACTTCTTGGGCACTACGTGCAAGGGACTAATCCATTTAGAGTTGGAGATGGGATATATGAATCCTGCATCACACCATTTTTGAATTTCTTTCATCACAACCTCCCGGAGGTTCGGATTCAGTTTGTTCTGGAATTCACTGGAAGGCTTGTTGTCTTCTTCCAAGTAAATGTGACGTGAGCACAAAGATGGATTAATACCATGGAGATCCGATATCTTCTATCCGATTACCTTGTGGTTTCATTCAAGAATCTCCATCAGATGAGATTCTTGGTCTTCGGTCAAAGGAGCATTGATAATGACCAGATAAATGTTTGGTCACTAGTAAGGAAGGTGTACTTCATATTGGAAGGCAACGGTTTAAGCTTTGGTGGTGTAGGAATGACTTCAATGGTGACTTCAGCGATGACTGCATGTGTTAGATCTTTCGACCGTCGGCTGTACACCTTTACAAATTCAATATGTTCATTCTATATATCACAAAGATCTGTATTGAAATCTTCCTGCTCAGATGAGGGGGACTGTTCAAATTCCTCAATTGGCGCATCATCAAAAATCTCATCTTCAAAGACTTCGACTAGTTGGACTGTGCTTTCCTGTCCTACCTTTATGGAGATGAATTCCAGGGTTTCTCTGTCATCTAGAAATAGATCCGTATCTTTTATCTCTACTAAAACATCATTGTCCTCAGAATATTTAGATTCAAGTTTTCTCAATTCAAACACTGCTTCTATTGACTTTTGCTCAGGTACGGTTTCTATCTGGATCTTCTCAATGCTGGAGTGTGATGTGATCTCTCCAGTGCCATAGTCAACTATTGCCTTATCTATTTGAAGGAATGAACGGCCAAAATAATTGAGATTTGGAGCAGAAGTGCAGAAGTGTCCATGTCTAGGACTATGAAATCAACATGGAATTTCATCCCTTGAATCGTGACGATCACGTCCTCCAGTATGTTCCTAGGCTGCTTGACAGATCGTTCTGTGAATTGCAGAATCATCTTGGTTGGCTTGAGCGGTCCTAACCCAAATTCAATGAGTAGTGATGCTGACAAAAGTTGATAGAAGACCCACTGTCAAGCAAAGTACGCTAGAACTCCTGATTGAAGATTGTGCATCTAATGAGTGGTATTCCCTGGTCTTTCTTTTTGTGCGGGAGATTGTTGATGGCATTGACTATAGCCATGGCGAGGGTAGATTTTCTGCATCTGGTTTAGCGGTATTGACTCTTTGTTGTCCATGCTTATTTAAGTCCTTTCTTCACACTGGGCATGTACTCTATGGCTTTAAAAAAGAGGTATCTCAAGCATAATATTTTGCAATATTTCATTGATGCCAGGATCAAACAAAGCATTTTTCACTTCTTTTATTGTTTTGGTTTAATTGTTAAAGTAAAAGGCATATGTACACCATCAAAAATATTTTAAATCAATTTTCTTTCCATATATTTCTGTATAGGTAGATGGTAAAAAGGAACACAATCATCTATATCTGATGGACAAAAAATGATAGGCTTGGCTCCGTTGGTTGGTTCTAGTTCTGTTGCACGTGCAGGTTTCTCCAAGGCTGGCACAACTTCACTGGGAATGCTCCTATCTTTTTGTATTTTTGTATTTTCTTCAGTTTTTTGTATTTTGGTATCTGGCGTTGCTCCAAAAATTGTGTTGGCCTTGATGTAAGCATGGCTGATGACTCGTTGTTGGATGCTTTGTTCTTCCCTTTCGTTGTCGGAGATGACTGGCGTGTCCTATCGCTCCTGAGATTTACAATGTTAAATAAAAAGATATTATTTTTACCTAAATTGGGTGGGGCACTATAGGCTACCTGCTCCTTGCAATGGAAGTTGTTCGAGTTAGCTTAGATCTGAGATGAAATGATAGTATTGGTGGCCGCCAAGTCATCTATCGTCTTGATCATCTCAGCCATGTTGTTCACAAGTTGGGCAGACAATCCATGGCTAGGTTAACCTGGCAACCTCAGAAGATTCGACTAGGTGAGACCATCTGTAGGTAAGATGGAGGTCGATGCTGGTAACCTTGAGAATAGTGGGGAGGAGGAAGAAGAGAAGGGTATTCCTGATACTACTGAGATGAGTACTGGTGATGATGCTGAGCAACTGGTTGTTGGTATTGCTGGTTACGGTATTGATGAATCTCGGATTCATCACTCTAAGTCTCATTAATTAAGCTCAGATCCCTCAAAATCAACAACATTTCTGCATTTATTTCGCATAATTAGCATTCATGCATGATTTCATAAGAATTGCATTTTAGCATTAATTTCTGCATAAAATAAGAAGCCAAAAATCCAAGCCAAAAATGACCTGTAAATAGCCTAACTTCCCAGATTTTTAACTCCTTCATGCTAACACCGCATGACACAAAACTACCTCCACTATGTACACATCACTAACAAGAATGAATAAAAAATACAAAAAAATCACTAACCCTGATGAGTGGACCAAAAACCCAAACCCTAGTCTCAGGATTTTCGGAATAAAAGCCACATATCTCCCCCATCCAGTGTCCGATTTGATCCTACTCACTTTTGAACTAATGCACATTCAATTACCTTCAAAACAAGACCAAGTTCAAGTGAATCAGAGCTTGTATGTGAAATTTGGGTTTTGGGCCTCTTTTGTACATTGTATAATTTAGCGATTTTCTGACCTATATTTTATGTATATATTTTCTTTATTAATAAAAAATCCAAAAAAAATAGTTTTAGATGTCTTTTATTTATCTTTGATTTCTCTATATTTTTCGGATTTTTTATCGTGTTTAAAAAATGACAAAAAAAATGGGAAAACCCAAAAATCTAGGTATTCTATATACGTGGGATACCCCAAAAATTCACTTTTTACATTTGACCGATTTTGGCTTTGATGTCTTCATGAAAGTTGTAGATCTCGTTGAGACGAGCATTTTCGTAAAGGAACTTTTTCGATTCGAGATCATTTGCTATTTCTTTTTTATTTTACAAAATATTTTTCTTCGAATTTGTTTCTTTATCCGTTTTTATAAAAAAAAATTAAAAAATAAAAAAAACCACGCACGTGCAGCGCACGTGCCTCCCCGCACGCGCACTGCACGTACGCTCGTGCCCTCTTCTTAACCTCCCAGTGTGCCATTTGGCCCATCCTGGGCCGTTCGATCTCGGCCGATCGAACGGCCTGGAACCCATCGTCTTCCCCAACGGAACCCCCGACTTCTCCGCCTCCTTCCGCAACTGCCTCGCCGCCCCTCCTCTGATCTCGCAATGACCAACGCTCCCCCGAGTCCTCCGCCCTCCATCTTCGCATCTCCACCAACTACCCACGCATTTCCTCGACCTATAAAAGAACCCCGGCGACCCCCCAAGACCCCTATCCGCAGATACAGATTCGAGGAGGCGGCGGTGACAGAGCCCCTCCTTCTCCTCCGGCGAGGTCCGAGGCTTGCGCCTCGTCGCAGGTGCGGCCAATGCCGCCTACTGCTGCAGCTCCGGCCGCAAGCTGTCGAGCCAACGACTACCGTCATCATCATCGACATCCCTCTCCTCCGCCTCGCCGTTCATCTGCTCCGACTACGACAAGTGACTCCGACGACCTGCTGCATCGCGCGCCAACGACTTCCACCTTCTTCTCCGACGACGCCTAGGATCAGCGACTTCGGCCAAGCTCCACCGCCCTTCGTCTTCACCACCACCATCCAGGAGCATCGTCATCTCTGTTAATCGTCAAGAGCCCCCTCCGTCCAGGAGCTCTCCATCGACTCCAGCACCACCGTAGCTCCGCCAGCCGCCTCGCTCCGCCTTGGTTGCCCCACCGCTTCTACTTCGCCTTCACCGCCAGCCAGAGGCTCTGTCGACCCCCCTCCGCCACGACCAATCCACCTCTCCGCCGCACTCACCGTCGGGCGTGACGCCCCCCAGCACGTGCCCAACACGTGCGTGGGGAACGCCATTTCCATCCCCATGGGTCACGTGCACGTGACCGCGTGGGTCATTTGCAGACCGCCCCCCGGAGTTTCCACGATTGGCGCATCAGTCCACCAAGCCAAGGGCACGTGCGCAGCATGTGCCCTTTGGGAAAATTGTATCTTAGCCCCCAACTTTTTGGTAATTACTTGTAGGTCCCCCCTTTGCATTATCTTTATTTATTTATTTATTGCATTTATACCCCTTTACTCCCACTGCATTTTAGACCTCTACTTTATATCATTTTATTTATTTAAAAATAGCACTGTGTTCCTCATCGAGTTCTCTACATGTTGACATACTGTGGGTATTTTTGTGAATAATGGTTAATTAATAATCAATTATTTTGTGGAAATTTGCAAATTTTGCCCAATTTATGCTCTTGAATTTTTATTTGATTAATCATTATTCTAAAAAATCCACGAAAAATCACATTTTGTAGAGATTATTTCGATTAACATTGTGCCCAAAAATCTTTGCATTTGCATGCATAACTTGCTCTATAAAAATCATTTTGCATATTTCATTGTTTAATTTTTAATACGTATTAGACCCTACATTTTCAAGATTTAGGATTTTTCTGAGATCCGTCACCTAGTGATAGATCTTAGATAATTTTAATTCTTGAAAATAAGTAGGTTTAATATTTATTATAATTAAATATTGAAAATCATTTTTTTGCATTTAAAAATCCATAAAAAAATTCATATTGCATCCAAAAATTCCAAAAAAATTAAAGTGCATTCATTTCATCATCATTTACATTGTGGCCAAGTTTCGTATTTTTCGGATATCGTTTGATTGAAATTTACATTTTAGTCCTTAAAATAGGCCAAAATCGCATCTTGCATCCCTTATTTGCATTAAAAATTCCAAAAAAAAGACTGCCTCGATAACTGAACACGAAATTTGATAGACATAATTTTAGGTTGTTCCTTTGCCTCCTTGTAATCGACCTTGAGACTAGCCCAAGTAAAATAAACATAAAACCACTTGATTGAAAGTAAATAATTTTTGTGGTTATTTCTTGACTGTTTCCGATCACCGCCTACAACGAACGACACATTTTTATTTTCACGCATGAAGATAAAAACAACTTTTTAACACGGCGTTTTCGGAACTGTCAGATGGCACCGTTGCCGGGGAGGCAAACATCTTAGTTTTGTATTTTGACATTTTTCGCTCGGTTTTCCGCATTCGGGTAGTCTGACCCCCGAATTTTTCATTGTAAATTCCATAATTTTTTCCAGCATTTATTTTCTTATTTTATTATTTTTTGAGTCACTCTTTGACATCCTCTCTCTTATTTTTCCTGCGAGGTACCCGGCGTACGTGGAGAGGTTTTCAAGAAACCGACGCATCTTCACCGACATCCGAAGAAGCCGCAATTAAATTAAGATCAAGTCGAGTCGTGAGAGAGCGTAGAGTCTAGGTTTTAAATTTCTGCAATTTTATTTACTTGCTCATTTACAGCGGTGTCCGTTTGGACTCTCGTGTATGTAAAAAGACACTGAACTCTATTTGTGGTGTGTCGTGGCCTGTTTCATTCTCCGGTGAGGGTGGGGCCCGACTTGAGTGGCGATTAGGATAGACCTGCACATACGGCTCTCAAGAGCATTTTATATTTTTGATTGTGCTCGTTGGAATAAGGCCACACTGCACTTTAATTGAGATGCACATTAGATCGTTCAACTTAGCTAAAAATTTAACTCAATTCTTTCCCGCCAATAGAACTTTCTGCTTAGGTGCGGTTTTTCATCGGCTTGCATTCATTTAGAATAAATTTTCAATTCTTGTCTAGCATCCTACATGGAGATTGCGAGGATTCATTGTAAGTCTCCTAACTGAGCATTCATCATAGTTTTCCGTGTGCATCGGCTTTTCCCGAACTCCTCCCTCTTGTTTTATCACATAATTTTCAAGGAAATTGGGACTGGACGGTAGACGTGTATTTTGTGCTCATCTAATTTTTCAGTGATCACCTTACTAAAATTGGGGCTGCTAAATATAGCCGATCTTAAGAACCCATAAAATCAAGAATTTTTGCGGGAGAGCAACCCCGACCTTGGATGATTTTTTTTTCTGAGTGAGCGAGAGACGACACTTAAGGTTAGAGCCAAGCTTCGACACCTATCAGCTCGCTAAATTGTTGCCAGGATTGATTTATCACCAATTAAAATTGAAAAGATATTAGCCGAACTCTTACGGCTTCATTGTGTGAGTTGGTGAACCTGGGGTTTGAATTGTGTTTGCATTGGTGTGCGTGAACCGATTTCAAGATTAATAGCCGCACATTTGATTACTCTTGACTATCCCGTGCAATCATCTCTCCTCTTTTCTTGATAATGGAATTCTTGTACAAAAACAGACCCAACCCCTCATTCCTTTCAACACTTTCAAAAATAGCCGAACGTTTATCCGAGAATCCATCAGAGCTATACTATGAAAATGAATTCGTATCGGTTAGACCCAAAACACCTCCCCCTCAACCACCAATAAATCCACCTCCTTCTGCTAATCCGACCGGTTTCATGAATGACAACCCTTTGTATTCAGAGCAGACAAACCAACAAATGATTGATGGCTCTACTTCTTCATTTAATCCTCTTTACGTTGATCATACAATTCATCCCTCATATTCGGTAAATGTCAATCCATCATTCATGGAAGATGATAACCACATGATCGAATTGAACACTTCTTCACCTCTTCCATCAATCTTGAACACCAATGAAAAATTATTATCCTGGATTGAACATAACAACCCCCTCTTCACTCATACAGAGGATTGGGCCGACCACATAGGATCACAACTCCCCTTAGACCAGCTCCACTTACCTAGACCATATGAGCAGCCACCTTCCATGATTATTGAGGAGATACTTTCAGAAAATGATGATCGTATATCGGATATTTCAAGAGACCCCTCTCCTAGTACATATAGAAAAATGGAAGAGGACATTCAATTACAAAAACATACCCCAACTGCTCCCATACTTGGTCAAGAAGAGATTTTGGAGAATATTTTGAGGATGAATAAGAAATTTGATTTAATGGAGGATAAATTTCAAGAACTTACCGATCGATTAATCTATGGTAGATCGGATATAAAAATTAATGAGGAAATGATTGGATCTAAGATTGAAAATTTTGAGGGTATTCAGGGACCTAGGGATTATTCTGACAATTTCACTTCTACACATTGCTCCCCTAGAAATGACTATGCCGCTGACTATCGCTCCAAATATCAAGGCCCCTTTTCATCTGAAGAACACACCACACCCCCACACCATATAGAAAATACCAAAAATGGAAATATTTGAAAACCACAAAAATTGAAAATTCAGAAAAATACATAAAAATTGAAAGTGAAGAAGATCTGAAGAATTTGGATCCTGCTGTACGGGAAGTAATAGGAAAGAAATTGATTTTTCAACTTCCCTTTCTACAGGCCATTGAACACTTCCCTGATCTAAAAGGATTTGTAATGGACAAATTAACGATGAAAAAGTCAGGCAGGATTAGAACAAAGACCGAAAGACATATCTTATCAATGGCCTCCTCCTTGGTGTTGAGGAGAAAAACCAAGAGCCGCATAGTGAAGCGGTTGCCTAGATTTGACTGTGAAATCAAAGACACAATCTTCATCCATGCTCGGATTGATGACGATTCACCAATTAGTATCCTAACGACCTCTGTATTTCACGAACTCAAACTCGGACCGATTCGGAAGATACGAGAGATTATTCAATTGGCGGACCGGGCGATAAAACGGCCGCGAGGAACCATTTCTGTCATCATGAAATTCCAAGGTGCTCCGCTCAAAGTAGAATTCACGATCATTGATATTGAGCATCAAGGAGAATTCACCCAATCTCTAATCATTCTCGGAAAGCCATTCTTAGCATTGGCCAAGGCGAGTATTGATTGTGAGATTCGGGAAATCAATTTCACAGCATTGGGAGCACTTAGATCGGACCATGTCTTTGAGGAACCACGATCTTCTGAGGCAACCCACGAAGTCCCCGACAGCTGCAACCATGATGCGGTAGAAGAGCCCTACCCCGCAGCCACACCTGAGACAGAGGTTGTTGATGAGACTATTGGTTTAGAAAATCCCCCCCCTGCTCCATTCCCAACCATGGAGAATCATGTATATGAATCATATGATCCGGAGACTTATGCATGGGTACACCCTGGGTCAACCTACTCTGACTATATGGATTATATCAACTCGACACAGGAATGCTCCAGCATCGAATCAATTAAGAAAGAACATGCAGAGACTCTCCCCAGTATTTCAATTCCCGCAGATCTCAAAATAGACAAATCTTTCTACTACGATCCTGAAACATATGCATGGTCACACCCTGGAGCAACATTCTTTGAATATCTTGACCAAATCGTCCCAAATCGAGAGTGCTCAAACATTCGGGAGACTAAGAACAAGCACACAGACCAAGCACCAACCAAGGAGAAATTCAATGTCTATTCATCTGGATACTCAAGTGAACCGACACCTTCAAGAGGAAATAAAAAGAGAGTCACCTTTGAAATCAGTTGATGATCCCTCATCAGGTCCGAAAAAGGTGGTCTACATGAGTGAACTCTGTTCGGCAGCCCTAAAGCCATATCTTCACAAGGATCCAAAATTCAATTCTCATTGGACAACTCCCGTTCCTAACTACTACTCATCCAAAGCTGATGCTCCTGCCCTCTTCAAATACACTGGAATTCTTTCATATGAGCTGACCGAGACCGGTGCTTCTGAGTATTCATCTGAGGACAAAATGATTGATCCCAAGAAGGAACGAATTCTGAGGAAACAACTGAAGAATCATAAAGACCAGAATACTTGGAGTATGTACACTTTCAAATACTATTCCTCTTAGGATAACTCTGATGATGGATATCTTTCATCTGACTCAAACACTTCATCTATTATCCATCATGATTTTTCTGAGGATAGCACTGATCATAGTTGGGAATCATATGCCTCATCTCCGACTCATCATTACGATCTCCTACCACAGGCTCACAAGAAGATCAGCCGAAAACCGCCTTAATCATCGGCTACCCACCCTCCCTCCTGACCACATCGGTCTCCTTGTACAGCTTCTTCCTCTACTTAGGCAAAGGCCTAAGTATAGGGGGGACCGATGCCATTTGTATATACCATTTCTCTCATCGCACTCCTTCTCCCGACCACTCCATTTCCACCCTTCTTCCATACTTAGGCTGTCCAGAGCCTAAGTATAGGGGGAACCGACACCCACCTGTTTGTACTCTCTTCATCCACATATCCCGACCGCTTCATTTTCCCGCTCTTCTTCTATACTTAGACTGTTCACAGTCTAAGTATGGGGGGGGCGGACCATTATATATAAATTTCCCACTCTCTTACGCTTAGCCCGAGCTATGTCTTCATTACGCTTCTTGTGCTTTGAGGACACATCACTCGCTAAGTATGGGGGGTTTGTATATATACTATGTATATATTTTACCCATATCTCGTACTTTCGCGTAAGTCTATATGTATTTACGGGGTGGGTACTAACTTAAAAGAAAAAAATACAAGAAGAAAAGAAAAAAAAAGAGTTTTGCTACTAACACTGACTTGCCTCAAATTTTTGAAAAAAATGGCTTCTTATTTTATTTTTGCATAAAAAAAATCAATCAAAAATCACAAAAAAAATGTGTGTGTCTGCATTTCAGACACCTGCACTTCATTCAACATCACATGCATTTGCATTTGTGAAAAGTCATTAGGTTTTGAACCAAGTTGTGAGCAGAAACCGAGAGTGGACTGAACTTGACCTTAATCCACCTAATTTTCAGAGGAACGTCACTGAGAAATAGGATTTTAAGAGCTTCAGGTCTTTTGAATTAATTCCTTAAGTTCCACATGACAATGTACAACGTTTGACTCTTAGTGTCTAACCTGGTCTCTTCATTTTGGGTACAACTCTGGAATAGGGAATTAATTCACACTCTCGCGCTATGCACTTAGCTCAACCCAGACGGGATGTTGGAAGACTGTGTGAGTCTTTTTTCTGGTAGCATGGAAATCTAAAGACTGGAGTACGGGTTGAAATAAAGCTTCGGAAAAGGGATGGACGGCTGGGCACAATTTTTTCTAAGACCCCAAAAAATGTACTGAATAAAAAGATTCTATATCCATAGGGGCACAACAAGATCCAAGCAGAACCACCAAAAATTCCAAAATACAAAGAAGCATTCTACCAAATAAAAATCCGACCAAAAAGGTCCAAGCTTCAAGAAACCTGCAGATCTTGGTGGAGACTTGGCTACACTGGTCATCTTCACAAGGAGAGGTGACTACACTTACCACCCCCTCCAGTTCTTTTCTCTTTCTTCTAACTTCTCCCCCATTTCGATTGTGAACATAGCATGACAGACCTTAGAAGGAAATACCTGACTCCCCGAGGACGAGTTACTGGAGAAGAGAGGAGCATGGTAGTGCGACATTCTGGATGGGAAGAGCTAAAACCCTTCACAGACACACGAGTCAGTTATTCAATGTTCATAGGGTATACTTTGGGAAGAGGATTGATCTAAGATGACTTCTGAGCCGAAACTGTGACAATGATGTGTAGAACTTGAGGGCTGTTGATTTTAAAATTCTAAGTCTCACAGAAGTTCCGACACACTAATAATCCAAAGGTTGAGTCTAGTTTCATTTTCACCTTCAGTTCATGGTCTTGGTATGGAACCCAATCTCATTTCACCTCATGGCATTTCTTTTGATGCTCAGGGACGAGCATGGTTTAAGTATAGGAGGATTATGAATCTCGGATTCATCACTCTAAGTCTCATTAATTAAGCTAAGATCCCTCAAAATCAACAGCATTTCTGCATTTATTTCGCATAATTAGCATTCATGCATGATTTCATACGAATTGCATTTTAGCATTAATTTCTGCATAAAATAAGAAGCCAAAAATCCAAGCCAAAAATGACCTGTAAATAGCCTAACTTCCGAGATTTTTAACTCCTTCATGCTAACACCGCATGACACAAAACCACCTCCACTGTGCACATCACTAACAAGAATAAATAAAAAATACAAAAAAATCACTAACCCTGATGAGTGGACCAAAAACCCAAACCCTAGTCTCAGGATTTTCGGAATAAAAGCCACATATCTCCCCCATCCAGTGTCCAATTTGACCCTACTCACTTTTGAACTAATTCATATGCAATTATCTTCAAAACAAGACCAAGTTCAAGTGAATCAGAGCTCGTATGTGAAAGTTGGGTTTTGGGCCTCTTTTGTACATTTTATAATTTAGCGATTTTCTGACCTATATTTTATGTATATATTTTCTTTATTAATAAAAAATCCAAAAAAATAGTTTTAGATGTATTTTATTTATCTTTGATTTCTCTATATTTTTCCGGTTTTTTATCATGTTTAAAAAATGACAAAAAAATGGGAAACCCCAAAAATCTAGGTATTCTATATACATGGGATACCCTAAAAATTCACTTTTTACATTTGACTGATTTTGGCTTTGATCATGAAAGTTGTATATCTCGTGGAGACGAGCATTTTTCGTGAAGGAACTTTTTCGATCCGAGGTCATTTGCTATTTCTTTTTGATTTTACAAAATGTTTTTCTTCGAATTTGTCTGGAGCTGACACGTGGCAGCACCAGGCGCCACCACGTATCAGCTATTTTTTGCGTATTTATTTATCCATTTTTATAAAAAAAATTAAAAAAAATTTAAAAAAACCACGCACGTGCAACGCACGTGCCTCCCCCGCACGCGCCCTGCACGTGCGCGCGCGCGCCCTCTTCTTTACCTCCCAGCGCGCCACTTGGCCCATCTTGGGCCGTTCGATCTCGGCCGATCGAACGGCCTGGAACCCATCGTTTTCCCCAACGGAACCCCCGACTTCTCCGCCTCCTTCCGCAACTGCCTCACCACCCCTTCTCTTATCTCGCAACGACCAACGCTCCCCCGAGTCGTCTGCCCTCCATCTTCGCATCTCCACCAACTACCCCACGCATCTCCTCGACATATAAAAGAACCCCGGTGACCCCCCAAGACACCTATCCGCCAATAGAGCTTCGAGGAGGTGGCGGTGACAGAGCCCCTCCTTCTCCTCCGGCGAGGTCCGAGGCTTACGCCTCGTCGCAGGTGCGGCCGATGCCGCCTACTGCTGCAGCTCCGGCCGCAAGCTGTCGAGCCAACGACTACCGTCATCATCATCATCGACATCCCTCTCCTCCGCCTCGTCGTTCATCTGCTCCGACTACGACCAGCGACTCCGACCACCTGCTGCATCGCGCGCCGACGAATTCCACCTTCTTCTCCGACAACGCCTACGATCAGCGACTTCGGCCAAGCTCCACCGCCCTTCATCTTTACCACCACCATCCAGGAGCATCGTCATCTCCGTTCATCGTCGAGAGCCCCCTCCGTCCAGGAGCTCTCCATCGACTCCAGCGCCACCGGAGCTCCGCCAACCACCTCAATCTGCCTTGGCTGCCCCACCGCTTCTACTTCGCCTTCACCGCCAGCCAGAGGCTCTGTCGACCCCCCTCCGCCGCACTCGCCGCCGGGCGTGACGCCCGAGGCCCCAGCACGTACGTGGGGAACGCCATTTCCATCCTTACGGGTCACGTGCGCAGCACGTGACCGCGTGGGTCATTTGCAGACCGCCCCCCGGAGTTTCCACGATTGGCGCATCAGTCCACCAAGCCAAGGGCACGTGTGCAGCACGCGCCCCTTGGGAAAATTGCATCTTTGCCCCCAACTTTTCGGTAATTACTTGTAGGTCCCCCCTTTACATTATCTTTATTTATTTATTTATTGCATTTATACCCATGTACTCCCACTATATTTTAGACCTCTACTTTACATCATTTTATTTATTTAAAAATAGCACTGTGTTCCTCATAGAATCTCTACATGTTGACATACTGTGGGTATTTTTGTGATTAATGGTTAATTAATAATCAATTATTTTGTGGAAATTTGCAAATTTTGCCCAATTTATGCTCTTGAATTTTTATTTGATTAATCATTGTTCTAAAAAATCTCTGAAAAATCACATGTTGTAGAGATTATTTTGATTAACATTGTGCCCAAAAATCTTTGCATTTGCATGCATAACTTGCTCTGTAAAAATCATTTTGCATATTTTATTGTTTAATTTTTAATAGGTATTAGACCCTACATTTTCTAGATTTAGGGTTTTTCGAGATCCGTCAGCTAGTGATAGATCTTAGATAATTTTAATTCTTGAAAATAAGTAGGTTTAATATTTATTATAATTAAAATTTTAAAATCATTTTGTTTGCATTTAAAAATGCATAAAAAAATCATATTGCATCCAAAAATTCCAATCATTTACATTGTGGCCAAGTTTCGTATTTTTCGGATATCGTTTGATTGAAATTTACATTTTAGTCCTTAAAATAGGCCAAAACCGCATCTTGCATCCCTTATTTGCATTAAAAATTCCAAAAAAAAGACTGCCTCGAAAACCGAACATGAAATTGGATAGACATAATTTTAGGTTGTTCCTTTGCCTCCTTGTGATCGACCTTGGGACTTGCCCAAGTAAAATAAACATAAAACCACTTGATTGAAAGTAAATAATTTTTGTGGTTATTTCTTGACTGTTTCCGATCGCCGCCTACAACGAGCGATACATTTTTGTTTTCACGCACGAAGATAAAAACAACTTTTTAACACAACGTTTTCGAAATTGTCAGGTATGTGGACTGCTAATAATTGTTCTACCTCTAGGTTCAGTTTTATTTCAGAGGCTACTGGTGATGGGGGTTGGGATTGTAGTTCTGCACTCCATGTTGTTGGTTAAATGACCGATTGGCTTGGTTCTAACCCTGCAGTTGTGACTGAGGCTGGGTCAGATGTTCTAACCCTGCAGTTGTCACTGAGGATGGGTCAGATGTTGATTGTTACCCCAAATGACATTCACCTCTTGGATGTGTGGGGGAGTTGGAAAACAATGCTTGAGAAATTGTGGCTGGCACTCAGGCGGTTGGTAGACAACCATTTGTATTTGTAGTTGTGGTTGTTGTTCCTCCAGGGCATGTACATAGTATACGTGCTAAATCAAAGGTTGATTGGGACTCGGTTGTGTTTGTGTCTGCTTCTTCTTCTCAGCTGAAGGCTTAGGTGTGGTTTTAATGATGTTGCATCAACTAATGGTGTTCACCAGCAACTCCAACTGCTTGGTGATAATATCGAGCTTATATAAGCCCTTAATCCTTTGCTCAATCCTGACGAGCTTCTCTAGGTCCTGTGACCTCTTCTCAATGATACAACTTTGGGAAAGTGGTTCCCAATGATGGTAAACTTGGAGTTATCGCACATGTTAACTTATCATGTATTCACAGTATTCACAATCTTGTAGAGGACCTTCTGTGGCAGTTGAATCTAGAAGGGACGAGATGACGATAATGTGACTTCTCCTTCAACCATCTCCTAAAATATCCGCCATACTGAGTCCTCATCCTTGTTGAAATGCGATTCTCCGCAGGAAGCGTGAACCAGTCGTGGACTTGATTCTGTCAAATTCCTAAAGAAATGTTGAACCAGTATGGTACTTCTGATGTCATGGTAGGGTCATTTCTCAATCAAAATGGTGAACCTATCCTAGGTCTCATAAAAGGACTCTTGGGGTCCCTGAGAGATGCTAGCAATCTTTAACCGCATGAGATTGAGATAGCTGAGAGTATAGCTTGTGCAGGAATGCGAACTTTCGATCCTAACAAGTCGTCACCACCTTGCCCAAATGGTTGATCCAGTACAAATGTTTGCCCTGAAGGCTGAAAGGGAAGACATTCATCTTGACTACACCTAATGAGATGTTGGGATAGTGAGTTTTGATGTAGATGTGGTCGAACTATTATAGATGGATATACATCTGGATCCACTCATTGATGCGATCGACCCTAGGCTTGTATGACTACTTTAGGGTTTGCTTGGATCAGCCGCTCCTTTCCTCGCCCTTACCTCCATGAGGTCCATCTACAGAGTGGTTGTCCTCGTCATCATCATGGATATCATCACCTACTACTCAAGGTCTCTCTCTCTCTTTTGATATCCTCCTCAAGTCAGTTAACATATTTTGAAAGATGACCTAAGCTAGAGCCTGGTCAGTTAGCTATTTCTGAATGGCCATGATGGAGGCCAAAAGCCGACTGTTCACTTCATTCTGACCACAACCAGTACCCTGCTCTTTTTCTGGCTCTGAATTCAGTTGTTGTGGTCCCTTTCCTCTTCTTGAAGGAGCCATCTAATATGAAGGTACAAGCTCAATATCTACAATGGGAAATACATCCCAATCAGTCTTTATGGAGGCACCATATGGAGAAAATAATTCAGAATTAGGGTCAATTCTGATCTTATTAGGGATGGAGAGGAGTACG
The DNA here is from genome assembly GCA_037367405.1 of Ottelia alismoides. Taxonomy (NCBI): domain Eukaryota; kingdom Viridiplantae; phylum Streptophyta; class Magnoliopsida; order Alismatales; family Hydrocharitaceae; genus Ottelia; species Ottelia alismoides. The sequence continues at coordinate 414,485 of JAZKJV010008662.1, forward strand.
GAGTGAAATCAATCTCCATACAAAAAGGACAGAACTCAGGAAGAGAGTTTTCTCGATCTGAGTGAGGAAGAAGAAGTAAGGAGTCCTGAGGGTGGTTCATGGAGTTTGAACCATGACTTGGGAATCACCCTGAATTATTGGAGATGCTGAGCTTGAGGAGTCAATGTGGGTGTCAGCGGAGTCCTGACTAAGTTTTCATGGAGTCATCATCTCGAAAGAAAGAGAATATCAAATTGGAAGAAGGATAAGGTGATGAATGAGAAACAAATGGAGTGTAAAATAGTAGAAGGGTCACGATAAGCGGGGGTCAAAGAGGAAGTAGGAAAAGAAGAATGACAAAAGTATGCAAGTGCATGGGACTTTGATCATTAAACCTAACTAAATAAACAAACAAACACCAAACAAAATTGGATTCACCAACTCAACTCAACGTGAAGCCCTAAGAGTTCAGTTATTTTTATCTTTTCAATTTTAGATTTGTGATTTAGGAAAAAGATTGTCACAAGTCCTTAATGACTAACCCTAGAGGGTGCGCAACACTAAGTAATCCAAGACAACCCTAGAGGGGAGTGTGTACTGCCAGGAAAGTATCCTCGTACTTGTTCCACCTCCTTTGTATCATGTGATCTACATTTTTAAAGTCCTCAATACCGGTCATGGGTGGCTACTCAGCCAAAGAAAAGAGAGAGGAATACAATAGGTGAAACCACTACTTCCCTCGCAAGCGAGGTACTCAGAATCAAAGAGATGATACATACACACCCATGAGGGCATGGCCTAGGCTCAGTACTTCAAGGCAAGTCAGATTATCCACACAAGGTAGGAGCACCATCGTCGATAAGTCCCTACTCGATCACATACGATAGAATCATCAATACTTCGCCAATCCAAGGTGGTACTTGAGGCAACCACATATCAGGTTTTTGCTCTATTCCTTAAGGGTCATGCCTTCCTTAGTCTGGAGTGTACCTGAATACAATGTGGGCTTTGTGAACCCCAAACAATGATGTTCATTACAAATAGATCAAAGTTCAATTAGCAGTCCCCTTGTTTTAATTTTTGTTTTTTCACTTTTTTTTGAGTATTTTCAATATCAAAACACCTAACGATTTTTTGGATTTTCTTTAATTCATATGTGATCTAAAAATAGAGGGAGATAGCGACAAATCAATGCAAGTGGATACAAGGACGAAAATATGCCCTCGTATCAAATGTTGCGTGCAAAGATAGAAGACTTGTAACGCTTCCCAGCTATGTCCGTGCGGGATGCAAAACAAGAAATTATAAAACTATCTATATGCCGATATGCACATGAAGAAATCACCCTGAACATGAATTACTATTAACGAGAAGAACCAAATGCCAAATACGAAGAAGAGAAATCTAGAGTCCAATCTTAGAGGCTCCTCGGTGCCCACCACAATAGGTCATGCAAGCATTGTATGGAGATCTCTTATGGGACGGAGTTTCAAGTCAAGTATTCAACAATTGATTTTGATCTAAGTCCAAAAGTATAAGAAATAGGTACATGCTAGATATTAGGTGTTTGGTCTTAGATTACCGAGCAAGAAATCATGCAAAACTAAGGGCTCATTCCGCAAAACAAATGAGAAGAAGCGGTAAATAAAAAATCTAGCCTCTTAATAGTGTTAAATTAACACTCGTGGTTCGTTATAGTTGGGAAAAATTAGATCCATCAAAGAACATTTAGATTAATTTGTCAATTAAATACACGTAGTCAAATTTATTTACTTGGGCAAGACCAAGGTCGAACTCAGGGACACGAACCTCTTAAGTACTTATTTAGACCTCTAATACTCAGAGGAAGTAATGAATTAAAAACTAGTAGGTCATCACATAAAGAAACATGATGCAAACATATGCAGAATATTTTTATTTGATTTTTAAAATTTAAATTGATGTAAGTAAATGTACATACAAGCCCTATCTAGATAAAATCAATGAGCCATATAAGAATAGTTAACTTCAAATTTAATTAAGGAAGCAAATTTAATTGATGAACTAATAAACTACATGAGAAATAATTAAGCAAGTGACACTATATTACCAAAATTAACCATCAAAATTTCAAGTGTCAAATCGGGAAACCAATCATGCGACAAGATAGTCAATGAAATAAGCTACGAAACGAAACTGAAATCAACTAAAATGGAGGTTATATGCACAAGATATTCACAAAAGAGTCTAGAGGCATAAATGTAAAGAAAACATTCAAAATAATTAGAAAAAACACTACGAACATGTCCCTAGAAGTACATAAATGTAATTAAAATAAAGTACGAGGCCTTCCCTATAATTTTTTCCATATGTGTGGGGTAAATTGCAATTATTAAACCCCGAAGGGGCTCCAATGCAATCAACCCCAGGCGTGCATGCCCTGCACATGCTCAGAGGACTTGCTTGCAATTTGAAGAAGTCGGCAGAGCCCCTTGCAATTGTCCTAGCCCTCACGTGACTTGGGCAGATGAGGCTAGGCTCGGATGAAGGCTCGGGCCATGTGGCGATAGATGGCACTCTATTTTGGCTCAGGTGTCCCGAGTTCGGAGGATGAAAGTGGAGGCTCGACAGCGGACACGTGGTTTCCTATGGGCCATCCGATCATGAGGATCGGACGACAACTGTACGCCGAGTTCCTCATCTCCGTTGCCTCCTGCCGCGGACTTGGTGGGGCTCCAACTATGGGCTCACAGCTCCACCCAACCGTGGTTGTATGTCAGGAGCTTGGGGAAGGCTATGTAAATGTCATCAATGAAGCTCAGACGTTTGGGATTAACTGGGGCAGTCAAGATCATCGTGGAGGTGCACACCCATCGAAGATGAAGCCTTTGAATTCTGCTCCGACGAAGGCTCCGATCATTGAAGTAGAAGACCTGCAGATGTCAATTTTAGCCAAAGCGTGCAAATGTGAGGTGAGTGTGGGTGAAGTGGGGTCCTGATGTCTCCATTTCATCATCTTTATTCTATCATTTTGGCCTTAAAAACCGTAGTAAATGCGTGCAAACACCTTTAATTCAGGCATTTTAGCATTCATGCATTTACGTACAAAGTGTGTATAAAATACAATTTTTAATACCAAAATTATCGAATAATGAAAAGAAAAAAAATAAAATATTAAAATTATTTTATGATCCTAAACCCCAAGACCTAAGCATCTCAATGATTAGGTCGCAAGGAATAAAGTAGGGGGAGATGAGGGCCAAAGTACCAATAAAAATCCCATTCATTTAATTCATTTTTATTCATTTTGGGACCTATTTTTAGTTCCACTTTTTTTACTTCAAATAAAGAAACTTTGTACATGAATTGTCTGATAATTAAATATAGAAAAATATAAATTTTATTTCATACAGAAATAATACATAGTGTACAAGATACAATTTAAATAAGATTCTAAAATATCAATTTACCATACCCATATCTCCCAAATAGAAACTCAAAATATATCAAGATCACCTTTAGTTATATATAACTTTTAATAAGTTATTTAATGAAGATGGTTTCATATTTTTTTGATGCTATGATGTGAAAGTTAGGATTTGGACCCCTATTATATATGTTACCCGATTAAATACTCATTTTATTTATTATTTATTATTTTTATGATTTTATATTTTTTATAAGTTTGTAAATATTATTTATAATATAGGTGCATATTAAAATAGGAATATATTCATAAATAAATTATTAAAATAAAATATGTAAAGAAAAGACATAGGTAAAATACCTATACTTAAATCTATATAAATAATACTTCTATTTAATTAAGTATGTATAATATATATAAATATAATAAAAACAATAAAAATATATTTAAGTATGTAAAAATAAATTATAATTTTATAAAATAATAAAATAAAAAATAATAAATACAAAATACAAAATAAAAAATAAAAGAATTAAACATATAAATGAATATACTTATATATAGACCCTAAAATGTAACCTATAAATATAAAGGTCTAAAAAATAAAAAAATCATAATAAAAAATTCAAGAAATAATAAACATTTTATTTTATCACCTAGAAATAATAAAATCATTTATTATTTCTTAACTATTTTTCAAATATTTTTGACCAGCCTTTTTCTGGTTAGTCCCCGTGAACCAAACAAGGGGGAATCAAGATTTGACTCCGATCAACTCTTCTCCCCAGGTCTAATCTCTGTCAGAATGTGGTTTTGACTCATGTTCACCTTTTTCCTCAGATCGATGCAAGCATCGAAATGAGTTGGTTTCTTCACAACTTTTATCTCTTGATCATTGTAGATACACACCCTTAGCTTTCCTTGGGTTGAGGATCATTGATTCGTTGGATATCCCTCGATCTTCAACCTGACCTCTCTCTCTGTATAAAACCTCACCTCCTTCAAACCTCTCTTTTTTTATCCCTCTTCTACTGTTGAACCCTAGACCTAGGCTCCAGACCTTCTTCCTAGTGATAGCAAGAGACATTCTAGCCCCCCAGTAGTCCGATCGCGCGTTGAATTGAGGCGATCCAGTTCATCGGAGTCACTTCACCGAAGCTTGCTTCTGGCATGCCCCTGGTGAGCGTCTTTCCCCTTTTTTATGTTGTTTGAACTCCCTAGAGTAGCAGTAGTGTATTACAGATCTTCTACAACGTATAAATCCCTTTCATCGTTGGCAAAAATCCAAAAGCTCATTCCATCGGAGCTCTAGCTCCACCCACGGGTTCCAACCACCTCAGCCACGCTTCGCCTCCACTATCCCCATCATCATCTCCCTCGTTGTTTCCTGATCACCATACGCCCCTCCATCCACCTTGATCTCGCAAAGAGAGAGAACATCGCCTCTCTTCCTCTACCGTTCACCGGAGAGGCTCCGCACATTCTTACCGAGGATGAGCCTGCAGAGAAGATAGGGATCTATGCCTCATGGGAGGCTGATGACGGCTACGCGAAGGTCTGGTTGTCCGGTACATTGACGATGGAGATTGCGAACGACGTACTCCATCAGCCCACTACGAAGGCCATGTGGGACATTCTTGCCGCTACATATTCGCAGGTGCGAAATGAGACAAAGATGTTGCAGCTTCAGCATGACATTTTCACAATGAAGCAGAGAGGCAGACCTCTTCATTCCCTATACACATCCCTAAGAGGGATGTTTGAGAAGTTATATAGTACCATTCCTCTCACTACTATTCCTGCTCCCTTCGCCTCCATTCCCCTTGTTGACCAGCCGAGGCATTTTGCCCTCGGCTTTATGTTCTTCTTGTGTAGGTTTTGACTTCAAGGACCAAGTTGAAGAATATCTGGGGCATCGTTGGAGTTTCTTGGAACCGCTAGGTTCGCTCTGCCTCGCCGACACGCTATGGTGGTCTTAGACCCTATTTTGACCCTTCAGTCGATAGAGGACCATCGCAGGAGGGCTGTTGGGCACCTGGGAGTAGCTCGGCACGTCAGAGAAGCCCATGATCGACGGAGGAAGTTTTCCCTCGTCGTTGTTTTTCCCTGTTCGTCTGTCAGGTCTCTTCATTGTTGGATCATGAAGGACACCCAGTTTTGATCACCTCTGTCCGATCTTTGGCCACGATCTAATCCCGGTTGTTTACCTTCGAAGCATCATAGGCAAATAGGGTAGCATTACATGTCCAAGTGAACACGCATTTGTCGTTCATCCGCGCTTAGGTTTGGGCATTTTGCAGTTTTTACCCGCCAATTTTTATATTTAATATTTAGGCTTAAAACTTTCATCTATTGTTGTTTAACTTTTGTAATATTTGCAAAACTAATCTTGCACCTTCTTTTATTTGCATATTAGTCCTACGCCAGCTCAACGGACAAACTTTGAGACATTTTCAACCAAGCCTTGCAGGTTTGGGTATTTAGTGTTTAGTCGGAAATTTTCAACTTAAGCTGTATTTTTTGGTAAAATTGCAAAATAGCCCATGAGTTTCTGGAAATTGCAGGTTGGTCCTTACTAGTGTGGCTCCCGTGAACATATACGTGAGTTTGGCATTTTTTGCATAAGGGCCCTTGAGGCTTTAGATATTTCGTACTAATACCGTAACTTTTTGCTCACGTTATAAATTGTTGGAGAAATTGCACTTTGTTCCTTGGACTTTTGTCTATTTATAGAAATACCCCTGCTAGTATTGTAGTTTCTTTTTGTTGTCTCTATTTATTTAAATAACAAGTAAACTCAAAACAATCCCAGAAAATAGGTTTAGCTTCCTGATTGCATCTACTTTTACGCAGTAATTTTATTTTGCAATGTGTATCCTTTTCATTATTTATTAAAAATTAAAAAATAGGTCCTTTTATCCCTTATTTCAATAAAGAAACATAAAAAATAAAGATGTTTTGAAAAATTCCCAAAATAATATTTTGCTTACTTATGTATTTTTAACTTCCAAGCCAAGAATCACTATAAAACATAAAAGAAAACTCAAAAAAATAGAAAGACCCCTAAAACCTTTATAAAAATATAAAAAATCCTTAAAAAATCAAAAAAATTGTTTTTTTGTGTTATATTCTTATTCATATTAATATCTTTATATAAAAATTAATTTAGTGCAATTCTATCACTGTTTGGTATTTTTCCCCTCCATTTTAATTTCAATTATTTATTTAAAGCTTGATTTAGGGTATTTTTGACTTTAAATATATATAAAAATTAGAAAAAAATTCTTAAAAATAATAAAATAGTAAAAAAATATTGAAAACCCAAAAATATTTTATTCTCTAATTTTCTATTATTTTTATTAACTATATTATAGCCTATATTATATATATACTCTATATATAACTTAATAAATATTTTTTAAAATAAAAAAATATAAAATATAAAAAGAAACTATAAAACCATAAAATTTAAAATAAAATTATAATATATCAAATCAAAAATAAAATGAAAAATAAAAAACCCACAAAAATAGCAACTTGGTTTTGTGCTTGAGAGATAGATTGTGCCTTGCTTTCTTATCTTGCATGCTATATTCCCTTACTTCCAATGTTCGACCCCTACTTGCTTGCAATTATACATTTTTAGTAGGGTATAATAAATTTTAACTCTTGCTTTTAATTGCTTAATTATTTGTGTAGGTTAATTGTTGAATAACGAGAGGATTCGAGTAGTCGCCTCAGCGACAGTGAGCCTGATTTATCAGGACATTATTTAACTACTCCCATCTTATCGTTTTTCATGTCCAGTGAGAGTGGAGGAATAGGAGACCAGAGCTCCATCTTCGACGAACTGGAGAGGAGGTGTAACGAGGATGTTCAGGTGATGGAGAAGGAAAGGAGGCAAGTTAAGGGTGGAGCGGAGATGAGCGTGGAGAGGACAAGCTAGTGTGATGGTCAATTGGAGGTGGAGTTGTGTGCAAGCACCGAATTAGTTCAAAGAAACTAGAATGAGAAGATTAGAAGACTCACCTGGAAATCAAGACGTTTGGCTGAGCACCAGTGAGCGCTCCGGTCATCGCTGGACTCCCCCAGCCATGGGGATTAGCTTGGTGGCATTTAAAGGCAGGAGGCATGGCCTACCATGGCCAAGGGTCAAGACCGGAGCCATTGGTCCTCTTCACGACCTTGATCCGATCTCCCCCTATAACGGGGAGATGGAGAGGAGCTGGGACAAGGCCCGTGTACAGGTGGATAGGGTGACCAGATGGCGGTGGCGGCCTATTTGAAGGGGGGAAGGACGGAGTATAGGTGGTGGATGATGTGGTTTGCAGTTAAGAAATGGAGCGGGAGAGAAGGGGACATGGTGAGCTAGTTGTCTCGTGAGGATGTGACAGTTAGATCTAGTACCTAGCGTGGTTAGGAGGGTGAGGGGGATGTTGAAAAGGTGGAAGAAATGGGAAAGGGGCGAGCGATTTGGCATGAAGATCACGGGAGAGAGATGGATGGAGGTGGGAGACGATCGCATAATCGTTGGATCTTGCGATCCAACGGTCGAGGTGAGAGCGTTAGGGATCGAATTGATTAGGACGCATACACGACTATGGGCGAATCGCATTTAGCCGTTGGATCTCTGGATCCAACAGTTGAGGATTGAGCGAGCGTGGATGCTCCATATGCGATCTGGATGGTGATCGAAGGGCGAAAGCTGGAGATGGAACAAGCGACGGAGATTGAAGGTGCTAGAGGTGGATCAGACGACAGGAAGTGAGGGCGAATGCCGCAAGGGCAACGGTCCGCGTGGCTGAAACAAAAGGAGCCACGTGGCCCAGTGGGATAATTCAGAATATAAAAAAAATTAAATATCGAGAAAAAAAATAGACGGAAGAAGAATTTGGAAAAACTCAAAACATGAATGTTGTAGATCTTGATGAGATCTACAAGTTTCATGTTGACCAAAAATGCAAAAGAAGTCAAAAAAAGGGAGAAATATTTTTACAAGCATTTTTAAAGGTGTAAAAACACTACGATTTTGTTTTGTTATTTTTTTGTATTTTTAAATTATTTTAAGTCTAAAATATACACGACATTGACTCTGATTTTTATTGACAGAATTTAAGCTAGGGGTTTTAATATAAGGAAATTAACATGATGAAATCGAGGTTCATCAAGAAGGTAAAAAACTCAAAATGCAAAAAATAAAGATGATAAAATCATGAGAAAATCCTATGAGCCACCAAGTGAACAAAAACTTGGAAATTGGGCCAGAGTATCCAAGTCCAAGTCCATCTGCATTATTACAAATTACTTGAGCAAAAAATAAAATGGTACTCTCTACAAAAATAAAAAGAAGACTATGCTAAATTTCCCTCTCTCTATCTCCTGCTCTCCCCTCTTGGTCAGCGGGCAGAATGACCAAGTGCTCCAACCACGCTAGCGATCGTCGTTGCCTCGAGGTCCCTTGCAAGAAAAATACAAGAGAAAATATTAGAACAATAAACTATTATATCAAATAAATAAAAAATCAATGAAAAGAAACAATGAAAGAAAAATAGACCAAAAAAGTATCCTATATGTTGCTCCCTGGCAAAGGCGCCATTTGATGACACATGATCTAGAGAGGGTCTAAAATATCCTCATGGCATGCAACAACATATTGTCGTTGAGACGACCGCTCACGAAACACGTATTCAATAAACAATCAACCAACACGAGCAATTAAATAATCAATCAAAATGAGGGGTCAAAAAACCTTATATATAGATGTGTAATGGAAGTATGTATAGGGCGTTGAACACAGGGAGAACATGGGATAGACAACAAAAATTTACTAAAAAGACATTAAATGTTTTATGATTTTAAGAAGATTTTTTTTGTTTTTTAATGGGTTTTTAATTATTTCCATTTTGGATTTTTATTTTTATACTTTTTTGTTTTTTTTATAATTTTTGCTTCTTTTCATATTTTCTAATTTTTAATTTTCATATTCTTTATAATTATTTATAATATAAGTATATAATATATATAATATAGGTAGTATACATAATAAAAGTATAAAATGAAGACAAAATTAGGAAAATACCCTAAGGTACAATCCATTTTACTTCTTTAAGTTTTAGAAAATGATTTTTTTCTATTTTTGATAATTATAAAATATATAAATAATACTATAAGTGAATATGGCTATATAATAAGGCTTTTATATTTATAGATATAGCTGCTAATATTAAAAATAGGGAAATAAAATTTTCTTCTCTTTTTTAGGTTTTTCTCTTTTTTGATGTATTTCTTATAAATTTAACTATTTTGGATTTTTATTTAAATTTAAAAGTCAACAATGCCTAATAATAATGGGTCGCATAGTTTTGGAATTTAAAAAATAGCTAAGAATCCAAAATGTTCTAAAATAAATTTTCATATATAGTAAATATAATAAATATCATTTAAGAGTAGAAACATGTACTTTTTTTATTTTTAGAAAATTTATTATAATTTTCACAAGGATTTTGGAGCATTTTAATTTTTAATTTTTTTCTTTTATTATTTTTAGGGATTTTTGATCTGTAGATGCAAAAGATAATAATAAATAAAATGTATTTTTTGGAATTTTTCAACATATTTTTACACATTTTTATATTTTTATAAGTTAGATAGGAAAAATAGCTTTATTTTTAATTTTTAATTAATAGAAATGCATGATAATATACCTTAGAAAAATATATATGGTAGAATAATATATAAGGTATTTATCTAATTTTCTAAGAATTTGTTGGGCATAAGAGCTATTTTTAACAAAAAAAATTCAACAAAAAGAAAATGCAGCCTACCAGGGACCTATTTACAATTAAAATAAAATTATGGGATAAACCAGAATCCTACATAAAAATCCAGGGGAAACATGCAAATTTCTCAAATATACTCAATTTAGTATGCCAAGTAGGGACTTAATTGTAATATTATATAACTACAGGGGTCTAGTTGCAGTTTAACCCAAAAGTATTACACTACAACTGGAATTTGATGGACTGAAATGAGATATAGTAAAAGGCAAGACCCCCTACAAAATGCCCACACCTCACGCGCACAGGTACATGAGGTGACGTGACAAGGGACTTATATGCAATTTCTAATAATATAGGGTTCAAACTACAAATGTTACAAAATAAATATGTTAACAGAGGAAAGTTTCTGTACAAAAAATACAAAATGTGCAGGGGTATGAGGCAAAATTACCCCACATGGTTGATATGACGGCTCAAGTAAATCACTAATACACATGTCGCACTCTGGTTAACTGATACTTCTTCACCGATGGAAACTTCTGATTAGATCCAAGGATGGATCAAATGGCTACTGGGGCACACGATCCAATGACAACTAGAGAATTTGGAGAGGAGGCTTTATCAGACAACTAGAAATAGGCGCTCCGAAGAATAGGAAAGAACCCTAGTACCTTTGAGCTTCGATTTAATGGAGCTCAGCCCTAGGAGGGTCTCTGGCACTGCAAAATTACCCCAAAGCTTCTTGGAGGCTCCTCATAGGTGCTGGAGGTGTCAGAAGGGTCCAATGATCTAAGATGAGGTCCCTAGAGTTCTGGGGTTCCAGGAAACTTGAGTTGAATAAGAAATGACTCCCTAGAAGCTTTGACGACCAATACCTGCAAGTAAAAGTTCTGGCATACAAAGAGGAAGGTCTTGTGGTCTCTGTTAGGGTCGAAATGGATTGGAGAGGAGTCTGGTGATACTCTCCGACGAGGTGGCGGAGGGGGAGAGCGGGATCCTTAATCTGAGTGAGATCGAGGGGAATTGGAGTGCGTTAGACGTAGAAGAAGCGACAAGAAATGATTTGGGTGCGAAAAAGGGGTCGGAACACTCTCGGAGGACGATGAAGAGGTTTGCAGGAGCTCAGCTCCAGCAAACTACGATTTTTTATTTTAGCAAAATGAAAAGAAATTTAACTTGAAAGGAAAGCTAATATACTCTCATTCTATGCCTAAAAATTTAGAAAAATGCACGAATTTAACTCTCACCTGACTTGGATGTTTGGGAGTGGAGCTCACGGCGAAGAATCTCCAACGAAGGCTCGGATCAATTCGATTCAACACTGTCCTCCCTTGCTGAACCTTTGGATAGGTTCATGTTGTCACCAGGAGCTTCAATCGTGCTTATGGTTATGGTTTGGAGGTGTGAAGAGAGATCAAGGATCGAAGGAAGGGAGAATGAGATGTTACGTACATGCAAGGTTGACTCGAGGATCGTGCTTGATTCAGAGGTTCCTCAACCGAGATGATGAGTCGGTGTGTAAGTATGTCGATTGAGAGACAAAAGTCACGAAGAACATGACTCAAAATAGTGAAAGAATCTCATGGCAGAAATCGAGGAAGAGGAGGTCAAACGTTTGTTAGATGTAGACCTAGGGGGAGCGGGGAGTTGACCAGATCGTGTCCCTATTGGTCCACGTGTAACAGAAAGTGACAAAACAAGCAGAAAATGCCTTATTAATATTCAAAATAAAATATTAAATGATTTTATTAATTTTATATTAAAATAAATAAAATATTTATTTTTATGTAGTATTTTATGGTGATTTTTATTTATTTATACAAGTTTGTTTATTATAGGTTACGTTTTACTAGTATAATTACAGGTAAATTTATCTATATAACATGTATTTTATTTTTATTTTGTATTTTAGATTTTACTGTTTTATATACATTATTTATACAATTATAGATTAATTAAAGCTACATAAATATATTTTTATTTTATTTTTCTGTTATAATATGTGCACTAAATTAATTATAGCTCTTTATTATATATATATGTATAATCCATCTATGTATTTACGCATACAAATTTATTTTAATATATTTTTATTAGTTATATTTTATTCTAATTATGTACATATGTTATAAGTAATATTTATAAAATATAAAAATATAAAATCATGGAGAATGTTTAAAATAAATAAAATGATTTTTTTATCCAGTTATAATGTATGATAGGAGTCCAAATTATAACTTTTGCATCTTAACATCAAATTTAGGAAAACCATTTCATTAAATAGCTAATTAAAAGTGATATACAATTTAAGATGATTTCGTTGAATTTTGAGTTCATATGAAGGACATATATGTCCGAGAAGTTTGGATTTTGAATTTTTATTTTAGGTGTAGAAAGCACAATATGCATTATTTTTGTGTAAAATAAATTTTGTATTCTATATATTTTATCTACAACTTTCATGTACAAAGTTATTGATTTGAGGTATAAATAATAAAGAATAAAATAGGTCCCAAATTGGGCTATTTGATGAATTAAGAATTAGGATTTCTTATATTCATTGGTCCTTATCTCCCCTTACTTTATTCCTTGTTGGCCCAATCATCATGGTGCTTAGGTCTTGGGGTTTAGGGTTATTCAATATCTATGGTTTTTGATTTCTTTTTCTTTTTCTTTTCTTTTCTTTATTCTTTTATTTTGGTTTTAAATATAGTATTTTATATAAAATTTACACAATACATAATAACTGTTATTTTATGCAAAATAATATTATTTACATGCATTTAGCTAGGGTTTAAAGGCCAAAATGGAAGAATAAAGGTGATGAAATGGAGATTCATCAACTGCTAGCTACTCTCTCAAGGACAACATTATCTCACGGTTCGAAATTCCCAAGATCCTTCTATCAGATGGGGGTAGCCATTTTATTTATCGAGAAGTCACGAAGCATGTGAAGGAGTACAACATTGATCACCATGTCACATCTCCTTACCACCCACAATCCAATAGCTTTGTCAAGTTATCTAATAGGAAGATCAAGTCAATTCTACAGAAACTTGTATGACTAGGTCGGAAGAACTGGTATCAACTTCTTTATTCCATTCTATGGGCTTATCGAACCACCTACAAGTCTCCATTGGGTATGTCTCCCTATTGTCTTGTATATGGAAAGTCTTGCCATCTGCCTATTGAATTGATTCATAAATCTCTTTGGGTAGTGAATATTTGTAATTGGCCTCACAAAAAGGTGGTCAGAATCAAAAGATTGTTTTAAACAAACTCCTGAAATTTAGATACTATGCATACGATAACAACCTAATGTACAAGGAGAAAGCCAAATGCTGGCATGAAAAGCACATCAGAAGAAAGGCTTTCGGGCATGGTCATAAGGTTTGGTAATTTGATGTGAAGTTGAAGGTATTCCTAGGCAAATTAAAGAGCAAACGGACTGGGCCATTTGTTGTAAAGACTATGCATGACAATGGTAGAATTCTTATATCTGAATTGTTATCTAACGCACAGTCATTTATATTCAGCGAATAGTTATTGAAATCGTATTTAGAGCATGACACATTCCTGTCCATTAGCGATTAATCAGTGTGGAATTTGAAGATGAACGCCATATAGCATTAGAAGATTCAGACATAGAACTGAACAAAACTATTTTTCTTGATTAAATATTTTTTAGTTATTTCACTATTCTGATTCATTCATTCATCCCTTTCATCAGCTCTATACTCAAGATGACCAGATCGTAATATAGGGGGATGAGTGCTTTGAGTTATTCTTAATTGTTCCCTCTGTTGTCTTCTAATTTGTTAATCTTTTGTTCTATACTTACAGATATTTCACTCTAAGTATAGGGGAGACAAGCTGAGTCATTGATTTTTCATAAATTCTAATCCTCAATCATGCATGATTCGTGTACAGTTGCTATATTTAGGATTAGTTGACCCTAAATATAGGGAGGACGATTGACCTCTTAGTCTTTTATTTGAGTCATTGTAGTATAGAATTTTCTATACTTAGCACGGGTTATGTATTCCTTGTTGCTCCTCAGTCATTATGAGCACATAGTTTGAGCTAAGTATAGGGGGTCATATATATAGTATATATACGTTAGCCAGAACTCATACTTACATATATTTTTAATAATATGACTAATCTATATACTGGATAGGAGTATACGAATAAAACAATTGAATAAATCTTTTAAATAAGTATAATTTTTTTAAAACTATTTGTAATAATTGGCTTTAAGCTTTTTGCAAATGATTTTGAAAAAAGTAGTTGTAAATTGCCTTGAAATACCCTTTAAAACCTTTGAAAAATCTTTAAAATATTTTTCAACCTTCGAAAAATATTCTTTTGTAGATGTTTATAAAAAGTTTGTAAAAAATTATTTGTAAAAATTTTGTTTTTTTTGTAAAATTATTAGCAAAATAAGATTTCAAAACATTTATAAACTTTTTGCAAATTGTTTTGAAAACCTTGTACATACTCATATTGAAAAATTATCTAATAAAATTATTCAAATAAAAATCTAGTATAAAGACATGTGTATACTTTTATTAAGTTCTTTTATAAAATGTAGTTGTAAATATGTACGATTAACTAACCTTTTCATAAAAACATCTAAAATTTTGAAAAAAATTCAAAACCCATAAAAATTTGCAAAACTCCTTTTTTTCAAAAACAATAAAAAAGTTTAAAAACTAGATATTTTCTTCACATAAAATCTTTGCATTGCATTACCAATTTTCAGAATGATTTTGATAATCGAACAAGTCCAGAATAATATCTGAAGATTGGAACTTGGTTTAGGCCTTAATCCACTTAATTTCATAGGAACCTTATATGAATTGAAATTAAGACTTTTTACGTTGATGAAACTTAATTCTTTGAGTCCATAATACTATGTTCACATGTCATCTCGATTAGCCTAAGTAGAGTCTTTCGAAGCACAACATGACACTTGCTAACAATGGCCTAACTTGGACAAGCACTCTGCACTTAGGTCAACCCAATGAGGTAGTGAGGGCACAATTCTTTATCTTGAGAAGCACATGTGTGGAAACATGCACCGCCCTAATAGGTGGCTACTGCACCCGAACCCGATCTAGTGGCATGGACGTCTAAAGACAAGACGTTGTGGGTTGCAATAAAGCTTCAAAAGAGGGATAACCTACTGGCTCAATAATAAAAATTCCTTATGTAAATGCTATTGTATATAGTAGAAAATGTGCATAAATAAAGACCCAAAAAATAGATAGGTAAAAGTCAATGAAAAATCAATCCCGTCATAGTTATGTATTAATAAGTAAGGCTTATATTTCAAAGTCAAATATTTAAAGGTTCCCTACAGTTGGAGACTTGACTACACTAGTCGAGCTCCACAGAATATGTGACTACACTGGTCACAGCTCATTCTTCTCTCTACCCCTTCTTCTTGAGCCGGTTCTACTTGAACTTAGAAGATAGTACCCCGTTCCTCAAGGAAAAAGTAGCTAGATTTGGGAATCAGGGTTTCCCTGCTGAGGAAGATAGTTTCTTACCATTTTTGATGAGAAGAGCTACATTTCACATACACTATACAAGTGAGACTCATAGTCATAAGGGTTAGTGTATGAAAAGACCTATTTTGACATGTCTATTGAGGCGAACTGAATAGAGGATTATGGTACCTTAGGGCTATTGAGTTTTAGATCATATTCATAATAAGGTTTTGACGAACTAATAATCCAAAGATCTTACTGAGCTCTAAACTTTGATTTTACGAAGATAACTTTAAAAGTTATCATCATTCTAAGTTCTTTATTTTCCTTTTCTCATTTTCTCTTTTGCATCAAATATTTTACTAATAAGTGTTTGCTAGGGACTAACAAAAGTAAGTATAGGGGGTGATGAATGGTTATTCATCTACCTTTATTCGTCCATTTTTTCTTTAGATCCCTAGTAAAATATATGTAAAAGACAACTAATTTGCATATATTAATAGCTAACATTCATATGTAATTAGCATGTAATTATCTATATTTAAATCCAAAATAGATGAATAAAGAAAAGAAAAGAAAAATAAAGGAAATATCAAAGATATTGGCTGACCAGGAATAAAGTATGGAGAGATAAGGGTCAATCACTGTAGATAATACCCAGAGAAACCATAATTCGATATACCATATACGGCAAAAATTACACTATTTTATCATTCATTATACACACTTAAAACGATAAAGTGTTCAACACAAAACATGTAAATAATAATGTATGGAAAATAGAAAAATAATAGCCAATAAAAATCATGTACATTGCACGTGGTACACACAGATGAAAAAAATTGCAAATAGAACTTCATTGATCAATATCTCCTCCATACAACCTCAAATTGAACCAAACTCACCTCTATTTTATTTCAAATCAAATTATATATCTAAGTAAGTGAGTTCATTGAAAATAGAGCTAAGATACAAAAGCTGACTTTTGGAGGGTAATATTGTACTGGGGCATTTGTACAAATAACTGATTATTTATTCCTTAAAATTTCACACTAATTATATCTTTAAATAATTGTACATATTATATTATACATTCTGAAAACATAATAATTGTACATATTATATTATACATATTAAAAACATAAATACAAAAAACATTTAAAATACACTAAAATAATTAATACATTTCAATAGATAGGTATACTATACCTATAATGTATATACATGTATTTATTTTACATATAAAAATCATAAAAATACCACAAAAATATGTAAATATGTATTTACTAATATTATAAATATATAAAATATGAAAATACAATATTATATATACATATATGTATACCTATATATGTACATGTAAATATTAACATCTAACCAATAAATGTCATAAAAATAAATATAAATCATGTTAAATAGTTTACAAAATTACAAAAAAATCTTGTTTTAAGTTTTATTTAATAAATTCATTTACTATTTTCTATTCAATTTATACATATTTGTATTTATCTTTTGTCCCGAGTTGGTTCTATGTGGACAAATCAAGGCACGAGAAGTGTTGACCCCCCGGTCAACACCTCCCCTGCATGGTCAAATAACCTCCAACATGTCATAGTCCCTTGAGCTCCTTAACTTCTCCCAATTTCTATGCCTTCTCCATGCCTCCTCTTCCCTCTATTTCTTCATCACTTTTGTGCGCCCCATATCCTTCTACCACACCCTATGTATATATCTCACCAACCAACATCACAGCTCACGCATTCTTAATCACAAGATCGCCCCTCACCTTATTTTATAAAATCCAAACTCCACCTTCAAATATGATTTTGAACCTCTCTAGCTACTCTTAACCCCACGAATCACCATAGGAGAGTGCTCCTTCGTGATAGGAAGAATCAGTCCTCTGATTTGTGGTGATGAGATGGACGATTGAGCTGGTTCCACTTCGCTAAGCTTGTCTCCGATGAGGACTTCTGCTCCTTGATTCCGACCAAGTTTGAGCTGCTAGGTTAGCTTAGTTAGTTCGCATTTTCATTTCTAGGTTAATCCTGACTCTTATTTCATGTCATTTAGTTTAATTTAGCATTAAAATCCAAGATCAACGTTCGTCAAAGATTTAGCTCCAACAATTGTTTTCACTGTGAACTATCCAGTGTTTTGACCCGCAAAACACCTCCATCACCTTCCTCATCATTTTATCCATACAATCCTCCTCCCAATCACCTTCGATTCTGTAAGAATTGAGGCATCATATCTCCATTATTCACCTTCATTGGAGATCAATCGCTCGTCTCATCCTCTTCTTGATTTTGCCCAATCAAGGGGGCTGGGACCTTTGCCCTTGTGCCCCCTTTTGTTTTGGATAGGATGGATCTCCACAAGGAGCACCTGGAGCTCGAATCGATTTGGGTTTTGGACTCCCAGGTGACTAGAGAAGAAAAGACCTCCAAGTCTCATCCGATGAGGCTAGGATCCAATTGTGCCCGCCTACAGCTGCAGAGAGGCCTCGAGCAGCTATTAAGCTGATCAGTAACATGCTAGGTGCCCAGAGTGATGAGCAATCGACAATCAAAGTTCAAGGAAGAACTTGTTCTTCTTTACACCCTCCCATCCTTAAGATGAGATCCTTGATCTAGATCTAATCTGGACCGTTGAGATTAAGTGAACCGTTGTGCCTGCTCAACTGTAGGATTTTAAGCGGAAGCCACATGGAAGTACCAGAGCCGCAAGATTAACCACACACACCCCGTACGCTTCCTCCTAAGTATAATACGTTAAAACCCTCCATCCTTTTTATATTTAGTTTTTAATATTATAAATATAACAAACAATGCAACATATTTTGGATTATTTGCAAATGGACCTCTGAGCTTCTGTGAAATTACATATATGTCCTTCCACCTTACATGTAGTCCTATACGAGGAATTGTATATTTTGCGGTATTTACCCTATACTTTTAGTTTGATTAAATTTTAAATAGGTCCCTACCAGCTTTGTAGTTTTATTTATGAATATTTCCTTTATTAAATATTTTTTTGTGCTAAAAGTTGTAGGAAAAATAATATGGATGCATGGTACCTTGCTTATTCACGCATAATTTTAATTAGGCATTTAAATTCATTTTTCTATTTTCCAAAATTAAAAAATATGCTTTTATTAATTGTTTAGCTATTCAAAATCCAAAAATAATTCAAAAATACATCCAAAAATTCTAGAAAAAAATTATATATATATATATATTACAATATATTCACTACATATCCAAAAATCACTAAAAATACAAAATATAAAACATAAATATCACAAAAATATAAAATTCTTATAAAAATTAGTACAACCTTTGTAAAAGACAAAAAACATTTCTTTCTATATGTGAATTTATGTTATTATATATAATAGATATTAAAAATAGTTTGGGGGCAATTTTGGACTTATAAATATTTACTAAACCCTAAACAATCTCTGATGTTTATCATATTTATTTTTTTGCACATTCTATCACTTTAGAAACCCATAAAAATTGGAAAAATAACATAAAAATTTTCAAAAATAGATAAAAATATAAAAAGTACAAAAACATTTTATTTTCTATAATTTGACTATATTTTTGACTTAAATAAAATCATAAGAAGCTATATTATCTATGTATATTGTATATTACTTATAAAAGCTATAATATTTACATTATTATATATTTTACATCTTATTTAAAAATAAAAAGAAATTAAATTTACAAAATTAAAATAAAATATAAAAATAAAATAAAAATAATATAATACAATTAAAACTATAAAAATTAACTATAATTAAAAACCCTTATAAAAACAATCAAAATTAAAATACAAAGAAAGCAATTATTATTAGTTAGTAATAATTAACAATAATTACCTTCCCTTTATTTTACCTCCCAGTGTTCGACAGTCTACCTACTACACATATTAATGTAGGGTTATAATCAATTTTGACTCACACACATTTATCGCTTAATATAATTGTGGGCTAATTATTTTCTGAATTTGGATTGGTCGATGTAGCGGTTGGTACGATAGCCCATTAGCGCACTACTACCGGTTTGTTCAACAACTAGATCACGATGAATTATTTTCTGGTATATCTAAAGGATTTCAATTTGTATCTTTTCCTTATTTTCCAAGTAAGGGAGGTATTCTCAAATCTTCATCAAACAAAACATTGATTGATTCAACAATAGTCATAGTATTCTTTTTGAATGTTTTATAGCTTTTCTTTGTGAAGAGTAACCTAATAAATTACCTTCTTCACACTTAGGATCAAACTTGTCAAGAATATTGTTAGTGTTAATAACAAAATATTTACATCTAAAGATTTGAAAGTATCCTATTTTGGTGATCGATTAAAATAAAGCTCAAATAGTGTCTTCTTTAATCTATGATGGATCAAAGGTTTATTTAATCCATTTTAAGCATTATTTATAGCCTCTACCTAAAGTCAATGAGGTAGATTGGATTCACATAGCCTGTTGCGAGTGCAATCCTAAAGAGTGTGATTTTTATGCTTGACTGCACCATTTTGAGATATGTTTTGGGTGCATGGAAGTTGTATTTAATCCATGTCTTTAAAGGGTACTTAGGTAATTCTTTATTTTCGAACTCACTGAAATACGTCTTACTACCCTTGTTAATTCGATCAAATAATGGTCAAGTTAATGTGTTGTATTTGGTTGTAGTCGGATAATAAGAGAAGATCAAAAACCACTTTTAACTAATGTCGAGTTAATCAAGAGTGGCAAATTTATTTTACTTGGGCAAGCCCAAGTTTGAACTCAGGGAGGCAGTTGTCTCCTTAGGTAGATTTTAAGCAACTTCCAAAGTTTGATTTCCAGGGGATGATTTTTTTGGCCTTTTTCAATATATTTTATGCAAGGAAGAAAAGACACATGCACAATCAAGCCAGTTTACAAGTTAATTCAGATAATGATCGAATCAAGTCCAAAAATTATGAAACTTGGCCAGAAGATGAAATATAATGAAATTAAGCTACTTAATTTTTTTAGAATTTTCTGACACAGAATGAATTTACTATGAAT
This sequence comes from Ottelia alismoides, assembly GCA_037367405.1. NCBI lineage: Eukaryota > Viridiplantae > Streptophyta > Magnoliopsida > Alismatales > Hydrocharitaceae > Ottelia > Ottelia alismoides. The sequence continues at coordinate 435,210 of JAZKJV010008662.1, forward strand.
TTAAATGGATGCAAAGTGATTTTGACTAAATTAACTTTAATAAATATCAAATCATAATATTTTCAGATAACAAAATTATCCTAGATGATCTAAGTGTGAAGAATCCAGGAAAATTAATCAACCAAATTTTCAAGTGAAATGTACCTATTAAAAATTAATTAAGTAAATCACTAAATGATTTATTTAGGCCTCGAGATGTGTGCAAATGAGATGATTTTTTTTACACAATGTGAAACTAATTATCCTAGGTTTGATTGAATTTTTGATCATTTTTGGAGTTACAAAGAAATTACTACGAATTAAAAGGCATACATGGGCAAAATATATCAAAATTCCACCAATTAATAAATAGAATAATCCACTGATCATAAAAAATGTGCCAAGTGTCACATGTGAAAGAGGACAAAGTAAGCTACACAATGCAATTTTCAAACTTGAAAAATGATTAAAATGAGTGCCTAAATATGCGTGCAAAGATAGGGGTATAAATGCAATTATAGGAAATAAAATTGATAAAAAAACATGCTGACAGGGACTAATGTGCAATTACCTATAATGTTTAGGGGGTGGATGCACGTGCTCCTCAGGTGGGGGTTCCTGGCAGGGACTGAATTTCAAATGTGGAAACCTCTAGGGCCCTCGTAGAAATTTACCCAGGACGCACGTGCAGATCACGTGGGGGTCCCAGGCTCGGTAGTCTTTAGAGGCTCAGATCGAGGCTCAGTTGGCCCTGAAGGCTCGGACTTGGCTCGGAAGGAAGCTCGGCTAGCTTCGGTGGATCCGAGCCTAGTGATCGGGGAGGAGGCTCGGATCAGGCGACGTGGCTTGATCTGGAACGTGGATCCAGTGAAGATCCAAAGGTTGGTGAATGCTGGAGACGTGGCATGCCTGGATCCGTTCGATCTAGTGAAGATCAATGACGGAGGTGGGCTTCTGAGACGAAGGCGTGGACAATCAACGACCATTAGATCGAAGGTGATCCAATGGTGTCTGGAGCATGGGGGTAACGGTGACGTGGCTCGCTCAGATGCGTAGGATCCGCCTGATCCTATGGCTGCGGGACCTGGGCGACGTGATATATTCCTGACCGTTTGATCCAGCGAAGATCAACGGTTGTTGTTCTTCTTCCTCAACCGGCCCGTCGCCTCCTGCGACGGAGAAGGTTGGGCTCCGGCGAAAGGGGCCTAACTCCGCCTCGTCCTCTGGGCGTCGGTGAAGTTCGCCGGAGGCTCCCAAGTAGCTGGGAAGAATCGTGGAGGAGTCGGGGATCCTCAGGCAGTCTCAAAAGTGGTTGAGCGCCTCTGGGTTGTGGTGGCGGGGAAGCTTGAGGGCAGCTCCGATGATGTTCCGGCCAATCGAAGTAGGTGTATCTGCAGGTGGTTAGCAGTATAGACAAGGCGTGCACTGTGTATGTGGAGTGGTCGGGAGTGAGGTGCGAGGCCTGAGCGGAGAAATGGCGGTCTGGTGATCAAGCTCTGCCAAGGTGGCGGAACTAGTGGCCGTGAGAAGTGAAGTGCGTCGTTGGAGGGAACGAAGTATAGCACGAAGATCAGAACTCCCTTGCGGAGCTCGTAGGATGGTTGGCGGAGCAGGAATTAAAGGGAGGACGACAAATAAAATCGGAGAAAAAGAAAGAAAATAAAGAAGAAGATCGGAGAGAAGGTGGAGGTGTCTACCTGGGAACAGAAGCTCGGATGGATCTTCCGAGTCGTCGCTCGAAGGCTGGTAGGGGACCTGCGCTCATGCAGCTCACGAGGGAAGCTGCGATACGGCGGGGTTTGCCGTGGATATTGTTGGAGAAGGATCGCGGTCTTCGCTCGTCGTCACGTCAAATCGCTGTCACCAACTTGAAGGTAGGAGCTCGGGGATTCTCTCCGTGATGGCGGATGGGAGTGAAGGTGGATGGAGGCGATGTATTTATAGGATGAAGGTAACGGCATAGATGGCGAAGAGATGGAGTTGGTGGGGATCGTGGAGCGAGGTTGAGGGCGCTCATGGTGAATGAGGGGATTGGCGAGGGTGAGGGAAGAGTGGGCAGTGTAGTGGTGGTGTCAGGGGGCGGAGATGGTAGCCGGCGTGGCTCCCAAAATAGAAAGGGGGCGGTCCCTTGCGCATGGTGGAAGATGTGGGTCACGGGGTGTACGGGAGGCAGACGACGAAGCATCGATCGTTGGATCGAGCGATCCAACGGTCAGGAGAGGGGCAGAAGCGGAGGGTGAGGATTAGATTGTCGGAGCGCGACCAAGGGCACAGGGCGCGCCACATGGCGGGCGCAGGTCGAGGCGCTAACGTGTGGCGGAGATGAAGTCTGGGGTTTCGATCGAAGGGCCCAGATATCGTGCAAGATGGAGGGCCAGGATCCGATGCTTCTTGCGATGATCGGAGGGTGCCTAATGCACCACGTGGCGTGCTAAGGATGCGACGCGAAGGGACGATCCAGATTAGGCCCAAGGTCTGATCGAAGGGACAGGAGGCGTTACGGCTCGAATGGACCAGATGGAGAGGGAGAAAAGGTGATCAAACGGCGGGGAAGGCCGGGCGTGTGGCGCGCAAAGGAGCGGGCCGCCTGGCGCAATCGAAGGGTGCCACGTGGCCAGCTCTGAGTGGTTGAGAAATAAAGCGAATTTATAGAGAGAAAGAGGATGAATTTGGAAAAACTCAAAACATGAAAGTTGTAGATCTTGATGAGATCTACAAGTTTCTTGTTGACCAAAAACGGAGATGAGGTCAAATATGATAAAAAATACAAGAGTACAAATATACATATATGTAGTATACTAGGGGGCCCAAAAACCCAAGTTTTGCCTACGAGCTCCGAATTGAATGAAATTAGTCTCATTTTAAAGGTCTCAGGATGTGTATTAATCTGAAGGTGAGTAGACCTAATTCGGAATTTGTAATAGAGACATATTGGCATTCTAAGGTCCAGGGGGCTTGGGGCTTTATTGGGTATTTTACAAGATATGGATTTTACAAATGAATTGACTTCTTATTTAATGCAAATATGAATGCTAAAATGCATATATTGTGGATTGATGCATGAATGCTATTTATGCAAGATAAAGGGAAATATGCTGCTAAGTACTTGGGGACAAAGCTCTATTTTCAGCTTTAAGAGTGATGAATCACATATTCATCAACCCCCTATACTTAAACCTTGCTCGTCCCCGAGCAACTAAAAAGAAATGCAAGAGTGAAATGAGATTGGGTTCCATACCAAGGTCATGAACAAAAGTTAAAAATGGAGCTTGACTCAACCTTTAGATTAATTGTTTGGCGAAATCTTATTGGGATCTGAGCTTAAGACCTAACAGACTTCAAGTTCCACAAGTCTCCTATTCAAGAGGCCTCAACAGTCAGGTCAGTACAAATCCTCAGACGCAAATTTCTAATGACTATGATTCTTACTTGTACTGTGTAAGTGAAATGTAACTCTCCACATCAGAAATGGCTCATAAATAGCCTCCTCTAACATGGTAACTCAAGTAACCCGGTCGAGTAACTCTTTTCTCGAGGAGAGGGGTTTTCCCTTCTAAGTTCAAGTGCGACCAGCTCAAGAGGAGGGGTGGAGAAAGAATGGACGGTAGCCAGTGTAGCTACCTATCCTAGGATGCCTGACCAGTGTAACCAAGTCACCCAGCTGCAGACTTCTTGATAATATACATACTCTGACAGGTATTTTGTTTTCTATCTGGCATGTCTACCTTTTTTTGGAGTTCTTGCACATTTTTTTCGAACTATATACAAGGTGCAGCATGTACATCAGGAGTTATTCATCTTGATCCAGTAGACTATCCCTCTTTTGAAGCATTATTGCAAACCACAACGTCCTGTCCTCAGACGTCAACACCACCAGACTAGGTTGAGATGCACTACACTCCCTAGAGAAGGACAGATGTTTCCACCCGTGTGCTACTCCAAGCTAAAGGACTCTACCTCCTCACCACCTCATCAATGAAGAGCTACGTGCATTGTGTTGTCCAAGTTAGGTCACTGTCTAAAAGAATCATGCGTGTGCACGAGATATTCTACTTAGACTAATGAAGATGACATGTGAACATAGACTTGCGGACTCAAAGAATTAAGTCAGTTGACCTAAGAAATCTTAACTCCAGCTCCTATAAGGTTCCTCTGAAATTAGGTGGATTAAGGTCAAATCGAGTCCATCCTCAATATCTACTCATAACTTGGTTCAGAACCCACTAGCTTTTCACCTTGCATATGCAGATGAGAGGTGCATATGACATGCTATGTAGATGAATGAAATGCAAGACTCTGTTTCTTTTATTTTCAGATGCAGAGAATAAGAAGCCTTTGACTTTTTCATTTTTCATTTTTCGTTTTTTTGAGAGTTTGGTGTGCCTTCTATGTTACAACATTTCACAAGAGTTTTATAAGTATTATATAGATTATACAATTGTATTTTACAAAAAATTTTCTCCAATTTTACCCATCCCATAATTATTAAGTAATATATACAGAAAATACGTGAAAGTACGAGCTATGGGTAAAGTATATATGTAATATATACATGCCCCCTATACTTAGCGTGTGCTATGCCCTCAGAGCATGAAAAGCGAGGAAAAAGACATAGCTCGTGCTAAGCATAAGAGAACCAAAATGAGCGCAAAGAAGTCGTCCTGCCCCTCTATACTTAGGCTCTGAAAGCCTAAGTGTAGAAGAAGGTCAAAAAAATGGGGCGGACGAGGTCAAGAAGAGAAGTGGATGAATATACACAAGGCGGGCATCGGTCCCCCCTATACTTAGGCTCATGTCAGCCTAAGTATAGGACTGGAGTGAGTATGAGGACCAATGTGATCTGGAGGATGTACAGAGAACAGACTCAGGTGTCTCATCCCCCCTATACTTAGGATCTGGTCATCCTAAGTATAGTCCAAGATGGTGATCAATGAAGCTGGGATGAGTTACTAGAGTCGCGGGGGAAAAAGGCCAGAATGTACAGCAATGATGGGTATATACAATGTTGTCGGTCTGAATCTTTCAAGATGCTGCTGATGGCTAGAGCTCACTGCTGCAAGGTCTCATGCACGGCTTGATATGTATCTGTTGAATCTGTCTCGCGCATGAATACAATCTCCTCAACATGGACTAACTGCTCATTGGATTCGATGAAGTGCTTCAACAGTTGTCCATTCACTAGGAATGTCGGTGCATCATCTGCGAGATCTGAAATCTCGACACATCCACTATCGTGCACCGTACGGACGACGAAGGGGCTCGTCCACTTGGACTTCAACTTGCCTTGGAAGATCTTTAGCCTAGCATTAAACAAACATACCTTCTGTCTAGGAACAAAGGTCTTTCGTCTGATATATCTGTCGTGCCAACGTTTAACCTTGTCCTTGTACACCAAACTGTTGTCATATGCACGGTTTCGGACTTCCACAAGCTCATTCAGATCCATTTCTCTCTTCTTCTGCCCAAGGTGCGTGTTCCAGTTGACCTTCTTGATTCCCCATTCTGATTTATGCACTAACTCTGCGGGCAAATGGCACGGCTTTTCGAATACCATACAGAATGGGGAGGTTCCTAACGGTGTCTTGTAATCTGTCATATAAGCCCATAGGACTTGATCTAATATCTAAGACCAGTCCTTCCTGTTTGAGCAGACAAGCTTTTGCAATATAGTTTTCACCTCCCTATTCGACACCTCAGCCATACCATTAGTCTGTGGGTGGTAAGGACTAGCGACACTGTGTTCGATGCTATAGTCCTTCAAGTGTTTCTTCACCTCTCGATTTACAAAGTGGCTACCCCCATCTGATATCAGCATTTTGGGGATCCCGAACCTAGAGATAATATGCTCTCTGATGAATTTACAGACAGTCCTGCTGTCTGCGGTTCGGGTCGGGATAGCCTCCACCCATCTAGATAGGTAGTCAACTGCAAGAAGGATGTACTCGAATCCGTGGCTAACAGGGAATGGGCCATGAAATCGATGCCCCATGCGTCAAAGACATCACAAATGATGATAGACTGCATCGGCATCTCATCCTTGGAACCAATGGTTCCTCCCATTCTCTGGCATACTGGGCACGACTTCGCAAAGGTGATGGCATCGCGAAACAGAGTCAGCCAGTAAAAGCCACACTGAAGTACCTTCCATGCAGTCCTCTTCCCGGATTGGTGTCCTCCTGCCTCCAAGCTGTGGCATAAAGAAAGGACACTCTAGTATTCCTCCTGAGGAATACACCATCTCTAGACACAATCCGGTCCTTCAAAGAAAAAGATCGGATCCTCCCAAAGGTAGTGTCTAGCATCCGACTTCAGTCGATCAATGTGGCTCTTGGGCCAATCCTCGGGAACCTTCTTGGAGACAATATAGTTCACGATATTGGCATACCATGGGAGTGAGTCGACAACAAAAAATGACTCGTCAGGGAACGAGTCTCGAATTGGTGAATCCTCGGAAGTATTAAGATCTTTGAGACAGGAGAGATGATCGGCTACTACGTTCTTTTTTCCTGGTTTATCACGAATATCCAAATCAAACTCCTGGATAAGAAAAATCCGCCAAAGAGGACGTGCCTTCACGTCCTTCTTTTCCATCAAGTATCTTAGCGTCGTATGGTCAGTGGACACAATTACCTTGGATCCGATTAAGTGAGATCTGAACTTATCCAAGACAAACACTACTGCAAGCATCTCTTTTTCCATAATTGTATAACTATGCATAGTGGTATCAAGCACTTTGCTTGCGTAGTGAATTGCAAACGGGACACCATCCCTCCTTTGTCCTAACACAGCCCCAACAGCAAAATCTGAAGCATCCGTCATGATCTCAAAACGTAGAGACCAGTCTGGGGCCTGTAGGATCGGGGCATCCATGATCATTCCTTGCAGTAGCTTAAAGGCCTCAAGACATTTGTGATCAACAATAAACTCCATGTCCTTGCCTAAACGCTCAGTTAGCGGTCGGGCAATCTTAGAAAAATCTTTAATAAATCTCCGATAGAATTCGACATGCCCGAGGAAGGACTGCAACTATGTTAATGTTGGTGGGTGGCTGAAGTCGTCTGATCACATCCACCTTGACAGGGTCAACCTCCATTCCTCTCTTGGAGATGACATGCCCCAACACAATGCCCTCCGTCACCATGAAGTGACTTTTCTCCCAGGAGAGCACCAGATTAACCTCACAACATCTTTTGAGGACTCGGTCCAGATTCCTAAGATAGGAATCGAAGGAATCGCCGTGGACCAAGAAGTCATCCATGAAGACTTCCAGGAATTCACCGACCATTTCGGCAAATACAACAATCATGCACCTTTGAAAAGTACCTGGAGCATTGCATAAACCAAAGGGCATGCGCCTAAAAGCATAGGTACCAAAGGGGCATGTAAACGTGGTTTTTTACTGGCCCTCCGGAGCTATGGCTACTTGATTTTAGCCCGAGAACCTATCCAAGAAGCAGAAGAATTCTTTCCCCGCTAGTCTCTCTAGGATATGATCAATGAACGGTAGGGGAAAATGATCCTTCTTCGTCGCAGCAGTCAAGCGTCTGTAATCCACACAGACGTGCCACGAAGTGGGCACTCGTGTCACGATCTCCTCTCTGTCCTCGTTAATGGTTGTCTGAATTCTCGACTTTTTCGGGACAACATGAATCGGGGCCACCCATTTAGAGTCAGAGATGGGATAAATGAAACCCGCGTTGCACCATTTCTCTATCTCCTTCTTCACTATCTCTCATAAATTTGGATTCAAATGACGTTGGAATTCACGAGAGGGTTTAGCTTCATTCTCCAAGTAGATATGGTGCGAACACAGAGCGGGATTTATCCCATGGAGATCGGAAATGCTCCAGCCTATCGCCTTGCGATTTTTCTCCAGGATCTCTAGCAAGCGAGATTCCTGCCCCTCGGTCAATCGCGAACTGATGATGACTGGATATTTCTTCTTCTGACCCGTAAGGAAGGCATATTTTAGTGTTGAGGGTAAAGGCTTGAGCTCAGGTAATGTGTGGTCATCTAGGAAGTCTGGCTCAATAAAATCTGGTTCAGTGTTGAAAGTGGTTGGATCTGTCTCTGAAATTACTGCCACCAAGTCATTCAGCTCTGGAGTCGGATCGTCAATGGTTCTCATGCAATCAGCAAAAGCCACGTCCTACTCGTCATCCTCATCTTCTGATTGTCCTAAAGAGGGAAGGACTGACAAGCCCAACTGGGCCTCTAAGTCATCGAAGATGTAGGGGAATGCAGGTTCTGAGCTGTACTCATCTCTGAGGACCTCGCAAACTGACTCATGCACAAGATCATTTTCGGAGGGAAGGGACTCATCTATGCTAGCTGGGTTCTGTCTCCATGACCCAACTGTGTCTACATGGTCGCAGTCTGCTTCGGACGAAGAGTACTCGATGCTGGAGTCGGAGTCCGGTCTCTGACATCTGGTCTGCTTCATTTCAAGTTGCTCATCTCCGCCTGGAGTTTGGAACTGGATTTTCCCAATCTTGTAATCAAACAAGGCCTCTGTTGTTCTGAGGAAGGGCCTGCCTAGGATGATTTGGGAATCTCTCCAATTACGAGGGGTTTCCATATCTAGGACAGTAAAGTCCGCCATGTATTCTTGACCCTCGACTTTGATGACAACATTCCTCAATTCTCTTTGGGACCTCTTGGTTGATTTATCAACGAACTGCAGGAGGGCTCTAGATTTCCTAAGAGGTCCGAGATTAAGCCGCTCATAGAGGGTTGTAGGCATTAAGTTAATTGAGGTGCCGTTGTCTAGGAGAGTGTGTGCAAACGCAATGTCATCAACATGACTCACTACATAATGTGCACCCATGTCTCTTTGTTTCCTTGGAAACGAGTTTTTTATTGCACAAGTCATGGCTACTGACAGAACGTGTTTCTCAACACGGCTTTTGATCTTCCTGCACCCTAGTAGGTATGCATCTCACCTTAAGGTATTTCAGAAATGCAGGAGTCATTTCGACGTACTTGTCAAAGGGGATTGTGACCTTTATATGTTTGTTACAAAACTCTGCCATCTCAAGGTCATCTTTTTGAATTTTTTTAGTTTTCTTCTTTCCACCCTTAAGAGTTCGGGGGAAAGAGATTATTGACTCCAACTCAGATTCTGAAACTGAAATATTGTCATTCAAAGCGGGAACTGAGTTCTGTACAGGACTCGGACTTTGACTCTGACTTGGACTATGACGAAAAGAAAAATACTGCTGCGAAACTGGTGATGCATCCTCCGCAACTGTTGGACTGTCCTCCTCAGATGGAGGTGCGGGCTCTTCATTGGTTTCGGTGGACTCCCTGCCGGTGCGGTTCCCTTGCTTCTTTGAGGACTCAGAAGTCCGCTTCTTCTGCCGGTGGTGGTGAAGGTGGTGCTGATCCTCCTCTACCTCCAAGTTCTCCTCAGGTAGAGACTTGGTGGGGAATTAAGTTAATTGAGGTGTCGTTGTCTAGGAGAGTGTGTGCAAACGCAATGTCATCAACATGACTCACTACATAATGTGCACCCATGTCTCTTTGTTTCCTTGGAAACGAGTTCTTTATTGCACAAGTCATGGCTACTGACAGAACGTGTTTCTCAACACGGCTTTTGGTCTTCCTGCTCACCCTAGTAGGTGTGCATCTCACCTTAAGGTATTTCGGAAATGCAGGAGTCATTTCCACATACTTGTCAAAGGGGATTGTGACCTTTATATGTTTGTTACAAAACTCTGCCATCTCAAGGTCATCTTTTTGAATTTTTTTAGTTTTCTTCTTTCCACCCTTAAGAGCTCCGGGGAAGGGATTATTGACTCCAACTCAGATTCTGAAACTGAAATATTGTCATTCAAAGCGGGAACTGAGTTCTGTACAGGACTCGGACTCTAACTCTGACTTGGACTATGACGAAAAGAAAAATACTGCTGCGAAACCGGTGATGCATCCTCCGTAACTACTGGATTGTCCTCCTCAGATGGAGGTGCGGGCTCTTCATTGGTTTCGGTGGACTCCCTACCGGTGTGGTTCCCTTGCTTCTTTGAGGACTCAGAAGTCCTCTTCTTCTGCCGGTGGTGGTGAAGGTGGTGCTGCTCCTCCTCTACCTCCAAGTTCTCCTCAGGTAGAGACTTGGTGGCTTCTTCCTCTTGTGCCCGTGCCCGATCAGGTACGATCACGATCCTTCTGCTCTTGAGGGACATATGATTTACATTATCGTACGAAAGGATCTCATGTTCATATAAAGAATTATCTGAATAGTATACCGGATCACGAGATCGGTTCTGGCCTTGATTTAAGCTGTTTGGATTGGCCTGAACCTGGGCAGGAATTGGGGTCTTGGGCACCATCTGCTGGTCCTGGGTACGAGAAACGCGGTTTAGGTCGGTTCTCATATCCAAATAGTCATTCTAGATCTGTTGAACCCTATCAGTCAGGGTCTGGATCTCCAAGGTGAGGGACTCCAATTCGGTGGGCTAGGCGGCATGATGATGTCCTGTAGATGAGGTCCTATATTGGCCCTCCTGGCCATGCCGATAATGCTGCTGCGAATGGGACGATGACGGGCCCTGCTGGCCTGAGTAGAATGTGTGCTGCTGCTGGTGCTGCTGAGGCTGGTACCCTCGCTCGGGCCTGGACTGAACAAAGCGTAGTGACGGGGACGGAGCTGGTTTTCTGGTAAACTGGGGAAGGTCGGTGAGGCTGGCCGTTCCCCATCCCCGATTGTCTGCCGATGGGGTCATGGTTGTACTACAGCCCGTTGATCTCGAACACCTGCGGAGGCTCCTCGTATCCGGCTTCTACTTGTGGGGGTGCATGGTGGTCCTGCTGGGTGTAAATCTGCTCCTCTATCCAGCCACTCTGAGGTCCCGGTGTCTGTTCCTGTAGAAGATGGACTCGGTGTACAGGTACAGGTGGTGCAGAAGGGGCAGGTAGCTTTATCTTAGCTACCCTTTCAGTAAGTTCCTCCACTTACTTCGGCAAACGTGATAGAGACTCAAGGTCAGTGACTCTCTTGTGGATCTGCTCGACCATGGTTAACTTATCAGCTATCATTCCCATGCTGGGAATGAGGTCCTCTGTCAGATCCGCTACAGTCCTCCTAGTTGTGTCGTTGGATAGAATTGATGGAGACAACTGATAGGCCCTGGTGGCCTGCGACCTGCCTGTTTCCACCATCTGCTCTAGTATCTTCCATACAGCATTCTCATTCTTGTTCATATAGCTTCCTCCACAGGAGGCACTTACTAACCCCTGCATCTCTGGGGTCAAGCTGCAGAACAAGGTCTGGACTAAGATCGCTTTATAAATGCCATGGTACGGGCATTTCTGAATGAGGTCATTAAACCTATCCCAGGCCTAAAGGAATGGTTCACTGGGTCCCTGGGAGAAACTAGCGATCTTCATTCTCATCTGATTAGTCCTACTGAGGGGGTAGAACTTCTTCAGAAAAAGGTCCTTGAACTGCATCCAGGTTGTACATATCACCCCAAGATTTTTCAACCAATGTGTTGACTTGTCTCTTAAGGGAAATGGGGTGGCCTTCAATCGAATGTAATCCTGCCCATCCCTAGGACGACTAAGGTTGCTGCAAACCAGCTCGAAGTCTCTGAGGAAGGCATATGGTTCTTCGTTTGCATTTCCATTAAACTTCGGTAGCAGGCTAAGGAAGTGGGGCTTGAGCTCGAATGCTTCGAGGGGAACCGTTGGTACCAACCAAATGTGCATCTCGTTCTCTGCTGGGTTATAGGAATCAACCATTGGTCGGTCGATTCCTCCTGCCGCAATGATCTGTCCCATTCTTGTTGTAGGATCCGCATTCTGATGTTCGATTGTGGCGAGACGGGCAAGGATTTGCTGGAGTGGCTCATCTCGGTGTTCTTCCTCATCTGGGGTCGCTTAGGTGGCATTTTGTCCTCTAGTCCTGGGTAAAGAAGATGGTCTTGGTTAGAGGACATATCAAGGAAGGGATTCTTACCGAGGCGGTGGTCTTCCTTGGTAAGCTCAGAGGAGATGAAAGGGTTGGTTTGAGAGTAACCACCCTGGGTGTGAGGGATCCAGAACTCAAGAGGGTCATGAGCTCTGGGTGGTCCAAGTTGCGCTTGGTCCAGTGAAGATGAGTTTCGTGGGGGACTTAAAGAGAGATTGGCGAATAATGTGTCGATATTCCCCCAGTCAGTTATCTTGAATTGGCGAGAAGAATCGGGAGTTCTAAGTAAAGATAGGATTTTACTCCTACCTGAAGCAACTCAATCCAAACCCTGTATTTTCACACTCAACACAGTGAAGGACCCGAAACTGAGTCCAATTAATCTTGTTGATTTTAAGTACGATTTTCAAGCAAATAGCAAAGTTTACATGGCCTAGAGGGAAGTCGGCTCAAAGTCGGATGCGTCTTCCCTGTTTAACTCGTCGCCTAAGATACATGTGTCCTTCCTTTCTTCGCTCCTATCCCAAGTTGATGAATTCAAATACCATGCCCCTATCTACCTGCAAGCAGGTGGAGGCTGACAAGGCTGGAACTTCGCCCCGAAGGGTTACTAGGAGCTTGTCGCGGTGTACCGCTAGTTCACTCCTGACTACCTGTAAACAGGTGGAGGTTAATTGGTACTAGTCGATGAACCTGAAAATATTCAACTCGTGATATTTGCTGGGATCAGTTGGTGCGTGATATGGAAGGTGGGGATTTTGGCTCTGCCTTAAGGTGTTCACACACACTCAAGTACCCTCACTCAGCCTGAAAACAAGATCGGGGTTAATCTCCCGCGAGCAGAATTTCCAATTTTATTGAATTTTTTGGTTAATAATGTTAGCGGTCCTGATTTTAAGTTAAGTTTTCACTGGTTCATTCCAATCCACACAGCACGCCTATCGTCCAGTCCCAATTTCCTTTTGACTTAAATTGGAAAATCAAGAGAGAAAAACCGAGAAAAGCCGATGCACGAAAAACAATGATGCTTATGCTGAGTGAAGAATACTTACAATGATCCCTTCGCTTTTATGCAAGATGCAAAATAGAATTGAAATCTTTTTACACTACATGCAAATACAGATGACAAAATCCGCTCCTAGACAGGCAGTTCTCTTAGCGAGTGAAGCACAGGTTGATTTGACTAGATCTGCGGTCTAAGTGTGTCTTTTAAGTGGTTGTGTGGTCCTAAAATTTACGAACACAAGCAAACCATAGAGTGGCTCGAGGAGCCGCTAGTGCAAGCCTATTCTAAAAATTCAAACCACACGACAGATGGGGACACAGTTTCACTATGTTTACACTCGCGAGAACTCAAACGGGAACTGCTGGAAATAATGCAAAATTAAAAAAAAATGAGAAATACATGTCCTCTCAAATCACTCAAATAAATTAAAATACGGGTTCCTCGAAGCGTCTTTGACTCCTCGCATTCCTCGCATAAAAATCAAGTTGAGGTCAGATAGAGAACGACACAAGAATACAAGAATTAAAAGACAGAAAAATATTCACAAGAAAACCGGGGGTCAGACTACCCAGGGATAGAAAATCAAACACTCAGAATTTAACTGCGAATTAACCTAACCGTGCCTCCCCGACAACGATGCCATTTTGAAATGCGTCTTACTACCCTTGTTAATTCGATCAAAGTAATGGTCAAATTAATTTGTTGTCGTTCGATGTAGTCGGATAATAAGAGTGGATCAAAAACCACTTTTAATTAATGTCGAGTTAATCAGGAGTGGCAAATTTATTTTACTTGGGCAAGCCCAAGGTCGAACTCAGGGAGACAACAGTCTCCTTAGGTAGATTTTAAGCAAGTTCCAAAGTTTGATTTCCAGGGGATGATTTTTTTTATCTTTTTCAATATATTTTATACAAGGAAGAAAAGACACAGGCACAATCAAGCCAGATTACAAGTTAATTCAGATAAGTGATCGAATCAAGTCCAAAAATTATGAAACTTGACCAGGTGATGAAATGTAATGAAGTTAAACTACTCTAATTTTTTAGAATTTTCTGACACTGGATGAATTTACTATGAATTTAAAATGGATGTAAAGAGATTTTGACTAAATTAATTTTAGTAAATATCAAATCAAAATATTTTCAGATAACAAAATTATCCTAGATAGATCTAAGTGTGGAGAATCGAGGAAAATTAATCAACCTAAATTTACAAGTGAAATGTACCTATTAAAAAATAACTAAGTAAATCACTAAATGATTATTCAGGCCTTGAAATGTGTGCAAATGAGATGATTTTTTTAAACAATGTGAAACTAATTATCCTAGGTCTAATGCGAATTTTTGGTAATTTTTGGAGTTACAGAGAAATTACTATGAATTAAAAGGCATACATGGGCAAAAAATATCAAAATTCCACCAATTAATAGAATAATTCACTAATCATACAAAATGTGCCAAGTTCACATATGAAAGAGGACAAAGTAAGCTACACAATGCAATTTTCAAACTTGAAAAATGAGTTAAAATGGGTGCCTAAATATGTGTGCAAAGATAGGGGTATAAATGCAATAACAGGAAATAAAATTGATAAAAATAAAACGTGCTGACAGGGACTAATATGCAATTACCTATAATGTTAAGGGGGTGGATGCAAATTTTCCACAAAACACATGCTCCTCACGTGGGGGTTCCTGGCAGGGACTGAATTGCAAATGTGGAAACCTCCAAGGGCCTCGTAGCAATTTACCTAGGACGCACGTGCAGATCACGTGGGGTCCCAGGCTCGGTAGTCTTTATAGGCTCGGATCGAGGCTCGGTTGGCCCTGGAGGCTCGGACTTGGCTCGGAAGGAGGCTCGGCTAACGTCGGTGGATCCGAGCCTAGTGGTCGGGGAGGAGGCTCAGATCAGGAGACGTGGCTCGATCTGGACCGTAGATCCAGTGAAGATCCAACGGTTGGTGAATGCTGGAGACGTGGCGCGCATGGATCTGTTCGATCTTGTGAAGATCAATGACGGAGGTGGGCTCCTGAGACGAAGGCGTGGACGATCAACGACCGTCAGATCGAAGGTGATCCAATGGCGTCCGGAGCGCGGGGGAAACAGTGACGTGGCTCGCTCAGATGTGTAGGATCTGCCTAATCCTGCAGCTGCGGGACGTGGGCGACGTGGCGTGTTCCTGACCATTCGATCTAGCGAAGATCGACGGTTGTTGTTCTTCTTCCTCAACCGGCCCGCCGCCTCCTGCGGCGGAGAAGGATGGGTTCCGACGAAGGGGGCCTGACTCCGCCTCGTCCTGTGGGCGCTAGTGAAGCTCACCGGAGGCTCCCAAGTAGCTGGGAAGACTCGTGGAGTTGTCGGGGATCCTCCAGCGGTCTCAAAAGTGGCTGAGCAGCTCTGGGTTGCGGTGGCGGAGAAGCTTGAGGGCAGCTCCGATGAAGTTCCGGCCGATCGAAGTAGGTGTACCTGCAGGTGGTTAGCAGTATAGCCAAGGCGTGCACTGTGTATGTGGAGTGGTCGGGAGTGAGGTGCGAGGCCTGAGCGGCGAAATGGCGGTCTGGTGGTCAAGCTCCGCCAAGGTGGCGGAACTGGCGGCGGTGAGAAGTGAAGTGCGTCGTCGGAGGGAATAGAGTATAGCGCAAAGATGAGAGATCCCTTGCGAAGCTCGGAGGATGGTTGGCGGAGCGGGAATTGAAGGAGGATGGCGAATAAAATCGGAGAAAAAGAAAGAAAATAAAGAAGAAGATCGGAGAGAAGGTGGAGGTGTCTACTTGGGATCAGAAGCTCGGATGGAGCTTTTGGGTAGTCGTTCGAAGGATGGTAGGGGACCTGAGCCGGTGCAGCTCACGAGGGGACCTGCGACACGGTGATGAATCTCGTATTCATCACTCTAAATGTCATTTATTAAGCTCAAATCCCTAAAAATCAACAGCATTTTAGCATCTATTCTGCATACTTAGCATTCATGCATGATTTCATAAGAATTACATTTTAGCACAAAAATCTGCACAAAATAAGAAGCCAAAAATTTAAGCCAAAAGTGACCTGTAAATAGCCTAACTTCCCAGATTTTTAACTCATTCATACTAACTCCGAATGACTCAAAACCATTCCACTGTGTACATATCACTAACAAGAATAAATGAAAAATACAAGAAAATAACTGACCCAAATAAGTGGACCAAAAACCCAAACCCTAGTTTTAGGATTTCCGGACTAAAAGCCTCATATCTTCCCCATCCAGTGTCCAATTTAATCCTACTCACTTTTGAACTAATGTACATTCAATTACCTTCAAAACAAGACCAAGTTCAAGTGAATCGGGGCTCATATGTGAAAGTTGGGATTTGGGCCTCTTTTGTATGTTGTATATTTTAGCGGTTTTTGACCTATTATTTCATATACTTATTTTATCAATTAATAAAAATCCAAAAAAAATTAGATTAAGGTGTCTTTATTTATCTTTGATTTTACCGTAATTTTTCCGGATTTTTATCTGATAAAAAAAATGACATAAAAATTGCAAAACCCCAAAATCAAGGTATTCTTTATACATAGGAGACCCCAAAAATTCAATTTGTGCAAATGATCGATTTTGGTTTTGTTGTCTTCATGAAAGTTGTAGATCTCATCGCGACGAGCAATTTTCGTGAAGAAACTTTTTCGATCAGAGGTCATTTACTATTTCTTTTTGATTTTACCATGTATTTAATTTGCGAATTTTCTGGTACTGACATGTGGCCGCACCTGGTGCCGCCACGTGTCCGCCATTTTTGGGCTTATTTAAGCTCGTTTTTATTATACAAAAATTAAAAAATAATAAAATAATAAAATACCGCTCGTGCGAGGCACGTGCCTCCCACGCACGTGCCGCGCACATGCTTCTCCGGACTCCGCCCAAGCGCCACGTGTTCTAATCCTGGCCGTCCGATCTCGGCCGATCGGACGGCCGCTAGCCTTCTTCTCCACGTGCCCCCTCTTTCCTCTTTGGGAGGGGCACCGCCTTCCCCTTCCTCCGCGGATCTCGCCGCCACCGAAATCTCCGCCCATACAAGATCTTGTGCCGCCGCCTCCTGTCAAATCGAATCCCCCGATCCGCCGCATCTCGCCCAACGATTCCGCCGTCCCCGACCGTCCTTCCATCTCTGGACGAGCAACCCATCTCCTATTTAAACCCCTCGTCCTCCGCTGCCAAAGTTCATCCGCCGATTTGCATAGTAGAGGCCGGTGGTGACAGCACCAGGCCGCGACCCTCGTCGGCGAGATCTGGTCGTCTTCCCCGACGCCGCCGTAGCCGCGCTCCTCTTCCGGGCATCTGCTCTGCTCCGCCTCCTGCGTCGAGCCAACGACATCGTCTCCTCCAACTCCACCTCCTGCGTCGAGCATCCAACTCCGACTGCTCAAGGCATCGACAAAGCTCGTCAACGACCACCTCAGCCGCAAACTCCACCGACCTTCATCAAGTCCATCGTCAATCACCTCCACCTGCTTCGACCTACCTCGACTCTTCGCCTCCGACCAACGCCACCGCCTCGACTCTTCGACTTTGACCGCCACCGACTACTACACGCCATTATCTCCGCCTCGCAACGCCGCTACTCCATCGACGACCACGGTCATCTCCACCGACTTCATCGCCTCCACCAGAAGTCGCAGTCTCCTCCGCTACTCCCATCACCGATCCTCCGCCTACACACCGCCGCAGCCACCGGGCGGAGGGCCCGAGACCCCAGCACGCGCTTCGCGCGTGCGTGGAGGACGTCGCACTTTACCCAGGTCACGTGCTCCGCACGTGACCCTAGGTAAATTGCGTTGAAACCCCGGAGTTCCGCCTTATTCGCACTGCAGCCCTCCAACCAAAGGTCACGTGCGTTGCACGTGACGCCTTGGAGAATTTGCTGTAGAGCCCATATCAGTATTGGTAATTACAAACAAGCCCCCCCTTTGCATTATTTCTTTATTTATTTTGCATAAATACCCCCGTGTTTCCCCGTATTTATAGACCTTCTCTTTACTTTTTTTTAATAATCCAAAAGTAGCATGATGTTTGTTAATTGATTCTATACACTTTGACATGTTGTGGGTATTTTTCTGATTAATGGTTAATTAATAAATAATTATTTTGTGGAAATTTGCATAATTTGCCCATTTCTTGCTCTGAAATTGATAGTTGATTAACCATTGCTTTAAAAATCCCTAAAAAATCACATATTGTAGAGTTAATTGTGCTTAATATTGTGCCCAAAAGGATTTGCATTTGCATGCATATTTTTCCCTGTAAAAATCATTTTGCATATTTCACTATTTAATTTTTAATAAGTATTAGATCTCACATTTTTTAGGATTAGGATTCTTCTGAGATCAATCACCTAGTGATAGATCTTAGATAATTTTGGTTCTCGAAAATAGTTAGGTTTGATATTTATTATAATTAAATTTTGGAATTCATTCTGTTTACATTTAAAAATCCATAAAAAATTCATATTGCATTCAAAAATTCCAAAAAAATTAAAGTACACTCATTTCATCATATTTTACATCTCGGCCATGTTTCGTATTTTTCGGACATCGTTTGGACGTAATTCATATTTTAGTCCTTGAAATAGGCTGAATTTGCATATTGTCCCCTTTATTACATTAAAAATTTCAAAAAAAGACCGCTTCAAAAACCGAACACGAACTTTGATAGACTTAATTCTAGGTTGTTCCTTTGCCTCCTTGTGATCGACCTTGGGACTTGCCCAAGTAAAATAAACATAAAACCACGAGTTTAAAAACTGAATAACTTATTTGTGGTATTTTCTTGACCGTTTCCGATTGCCGCCTACAACGCAAGACACGATAAAAATCACTTCTTAAAACCGGCATTTTCGGATTCGTCAGATGGCGTCGTTGCCGGGGAGGCAAACGGCTTAGATTTTTGTCTTGAAAATTTTTGTTCGGTTTTCCGCATTCGGGTAGTCTGACCCCCGAATTTCTCATTGTAAATTTCATTTTTTTCCTGCAATTTATTTTCAGCATTTATTTTTCACATATTTTTGAGTCACTCTCTTACATTTTCTCTCTTATTTTTCTTGCAAGGTACCTTGTACGTGGAACGGTTCTTCAAAAATCGACGCATCTTCACCGTCATTCGGAGAGACCGCAATTAATTTAAGATCGAGTCGAGTCGTGAGAGAGCGTAGAGTCTAGATTTTAATTTCTGTAAATTTTCATTTCTACTCATTTATAGCGGTGTCCGTTTGGACTCTCGCGTGTGTCAAAAGACATTGAACTCTATTTGTGATGTGTCGTGGTCTGTTTCACTCTCCGGTGAGGGTGGGGCCCGACTTGAGTGGCGATTAGGATAGACCTGCACATACGGCTCTCAGAGCATTTATATTTTTGCTTGTGCTCGTAGGATCTTAAGCCACACTACACTTTAATTGAGACGCACATAGATCGTTCAACTTAGCCAAATTTAAATCAATTCTTCCCGCTAATAGAACTTTCTGCTTAGGTGCGGTTTTTCCATCGGCTTGCATATCATATAGAATAATTTTTAAATTCTGTCTAGCATCCCACATGGAGATTGCGAGGATTCACTGTAAGTCTTCTAACTGAGCATTCATCATAATTTTCCGCGTGCATCGGCTTTTCTCGAATTCCTCTCTCTTGTTTTATAACATAACTTTAAAGGAAATTGGGACTGGACGGTAGACGTGCATTTGTGCTCATCTAATTTTTCAGTGATCTCCTCATTAAAATCGGGACTGCTAAATATATCTGATCTCAAATAACCCATAAAATCAAGAATTTCTGCGGGAGAACAACCCCAACTTTGGATGTTCTATTTTCCTAAGTGAGCGAGAGACGACACTTAAGGTTAGAGCGAAGCTCCTACACCTAACAGCTCGCTAATCTTTTGCCAAGATTGATTTATCACCAACTAAAATTGAAAAGATAATAGCCGAACTCTTACGGCTTCATTGTGTGAGTTGGTGAACCCGGGGTTTGATTTGTGTTTGTATTGGTGTGCGTGAACCGATATCAAAGATCAATAGCCGCACATTTGAAATTTCTATCCCATACAATCATCTCTCTCGTCTCTTGATTTTAATCTCATTATGGAAATCTTTCCAAATTTCAGATCCAACCCATCATTTCTCTCAACTCCTTCAAAAATAACCGAACATCACTATGAAAACAAATTTGTCTCGGTTTGGCCCAAATCAACTACATCCTCTTCTTTCAATAATCCTCCAACATTTGTGGGAAACTTTCAATCGCAAATGAATTCAGCCACCTCATTAAATCCTTACTCAAATCATCCAACCGGAAATGACCACTTACCATCTTATTCTCAGTTTCTCGCCAATAAAACATTTCAAAATCAAAATCCCTTCAAGTCTCATGACCGACAAAGAAATCAAACCCAGATGGAAAGACACACACTTAATGATCATGAGCGTTGGATTGACCACAACAGACTCCTCGTCAGACATGATACTCATACAGAGGACTGGACTGACCTCCTAGACACATATAAACCCTGTATGCTGACTCCACAATCTCAAGGTCTGACTAATCATGATCAAAGGATTGAACTCTACTCAGATCAAATACACATGCCTGGATCATATGAGCAACCTCCTTCCATAATTATTGAGGAGATATTTTCTAAAAATAATGATCATATGTTGGATACTCCAAGAAACTCTCCTCTCTGCACGTACAGAAAAATGGAAGAAGAAATCATTGAACAAAAATCGAGTGCTCCCATGACTGATCATGAACAGAATTTTGAGGATAATGTTTCATAGATGAAAACAAGATTCGAATTGATGAGGATAGATTTCAAAAATTTACCGACCGAGTAATATCATTCTATGGTGACTCGGATATGAATGAGGAAAGGATTGGATCCCATGACGAAAATTTTGAGGATATTCAAAGACCTAGGGATGATTCAAACATCCATACTTCCGCTGATTATTCCCCTAGAAATGCTTATGCCCCTAACCTTTACTCTGAACATCAAAGCCCGTGTTCATCTGAGGAATACACCACATCACCACACCACACCGAAAATACCAAAAAAAAAGAAATATTCAAAAATACCAGAAAAATCGAAAATCCAGAAAATCTCATAAAAATTGAATCTGAAGAAGATTTGAGGAATTTGGATCCAGCTTTGCGGGAAGCATTGGAAAAACATTTGATTTTTGAACTTCCCATTATAAAGGCCATTGAACACTTCCCCGACCTTAAGAAATTTTTAATAGACAGAATAATTGTCAAAAAGTCGGGACAGATTAGAACAAAAACCGAAAGACATATCTTGTCAATGGCCTCCTCCTTGGTGTTGAGGAGAAAAACCAAGAGCCGCATAGTGAAGCGGTTGCCCAGATTTGACTGTAGAATAAAAGACACAATTTTCACCCATGCCCGAATTGATGACGATTCACCAATCAATGTCCTCCCGACCTCTGTATTCCACGAAATCAAACTCGGACCGATCAGGAAAATACGAGAGATTGTTCAATTGGCGGACCGATCGATCAAGCGGCCGAGAGGAATCATTTATGTCATCATGATATTCCAAGGTGCTCCGCTCAAAATGGAATTCACGATCATTGATATTGAGCATCAAGGAGAATTCACCCAGTCTCCAATTATTCTCGGAAAGCCATTCTTAGCAATGTCTAAGGCAATTATCGATTGTGAGACTCTGGAAATCAATTTTACGGTATTGGAAGCACTACGATCTGATACAGTCTTTGAGAAACCACGATTTTCTGAGGTAACCCACGAAGTCCCTAACAACCGCAACCATAAAACGGTAGAAGAGCCCTACCCCGCTGCTACACCTGAGATTGCGTTTGTTAATGAGACTATTGGTTTAGAAACTCTCCCCAGTATTTCAATTCCTGTGGATCTCAACATAGACAAATCCTTCTACTACGATCCTGAGACATATGCATGGTTGCACCCTGGGGCAACCTACTCTGATTATCTTGATCAAATCCTCCCAAATCGAGAGTGCACCAACATCCAGGAGACTAAGAATAAATTTGCAGCTCAAACACCGACCAAGGAGAAGAACAGTAATGGCTACTCATCTGGATACTCAAGTGAACCGACAGCTTCACGAAACAAGAAAAAGAAAGTCACCTTTAATCTTTCAGAAGAGGAATTGGTTGATGATCCCTCATCAGGTCCGGAAAAGGTAGTCTACATGAGTGAAGTCTGTTCGGCAGCTCTAAAGCCATATCTTCGCAAGGATCCAACATTCGATTCTCGTTGGACAACTCCCGTTCCTAATTATTACTCATCCAAAGCTGATGCTCCTACCTTCCACAAGTACACTGGAATTATATCTTATGAGCTGACTGAGACTGGAGCATCTGAAGATTCATTTGAGGATAAACCGATTGATCTTAAAAAGGAACGAATTTTGAGGAAATAATTGAAGGAACAAAAAGACATGGATATCTGGAGTATGTCCACTTTCAAATACTATTCCTCTAAGGATAACTCTGATGATGGCTACCTTTCATCTGACTCAAATATTTCATCTACTATCCATCATGATTTTTCTGAGGATGACATTGATAATGGTGGGGAATCATATGTTTCATCTCCGTCTCATCATTACGATCTCCCACCACAGGCTCACAAAAAGATCAGCCGTAAACCGCCTTAATCATCGGCTAACCACCCTCCCTCCCGACCACATCGATCCCCTTGTATAACTTCTTCCTCTACTTAGGCCAAGGCCTAAGTATAGGGGGGACCGATGCCATTTGTATATACCATTTCCCTCATCACATTCCGATCTCTCGATCACTCCATATCCATCCTTCTTCTATACTTAGGCTGACTAGAGCCTAAGTATAGGGGGAACCGCCACCTATCTGTTTATACTCTCCTCATTTACATATCCCGTCCGCCTCTTTTTGCGCTCTTCTTCTATACTTAGACTATTCACAGTCTAAGTATAGGGGGGCGAACCCTTGTATAATTTTACTCTCTTACGCTGAGCCCGAGCTAAGTCTTCATTACGCTTCTTGTGCTCTGAGGACACAGCACTCGCTAAGTATAGGGGGGTCTGTATATATACTATGTATATATTTTATCCAGACCTCGTACTTGCGCATAAGTCTATATGTATTTACGAGATGGGTATTAAAAAAAGAAAAGAAAAAAAAGGGTTTTGCTACTAACACTGACTTTGCCCAAAATTTTTGAAAAAAATGGCTTCTTATTCATTTTTGCATAAAAAATCATCAAAAAATGTGTTTGCATTCCACACACCTGCACTTCATCCAGCATTACATTCATTTGCATCTGTGAAAAGTCATTGGGTTCTGAACCAAGTTATGAGCCGAAACCGAGAGTGGTCTGAACTTAACCTTAATCAACCTAATTTTCAGAGGAACTTCACCGAGAAATAGGATTTTGGAATCTTCAGGTCTGTGACTTAATTCTTTGAGTTCCACATAACAATGCACAGAGTTTGACTCTTAGTGTCTAACCTGGTCTCTTCATTCTGGATACAACTCTGGAATAAGGAATTAATTTGTACTCTCGCACTATGCACTTAGCTCAATTCAAACATATGTTGGAAGACTGTGTGAGTTTCTTTTCTGGTAGCGTGGAAATCTAAAGACCGGAGTACGGGTTGAAATAAAGCTTCGGAAAAGGGATGGATGGCTGGGCACAATTTTTTCTAAGCCCCTAAAAAATATACGGAACAAAAGATTCTATATCCGTAGGGGCAAAACAAGATCCAAACAGAACCACCAAAAATTCCAAATACAAAGAAGCAACTACCAAATAAAATCTGACCAAAAAGGTCCAAGCTTCAAGAAACCTGCAGATCTTGGTGGAGACTCGGCTACACTGGACAGCTTCACAAGGAGAGGTGAACTACACTAATCACCCTCCAGTTCTTTTCTCATTCTTCTAACTTCTCCCCCCCCCCCAATTCGATTGTGAACACAGCGCGACAGACCTTAGAAGGAAATACCTGACTCCCCGAGGACGAGTTATTAGAGAGGAGGTTTGCGCGGTAGTCCTGCATTCTGGGTGGGAAGAGCTAAAAACCTTTCACACACAAGAGTCGGTTATTCAATGTTCATAGGGTATACTTTGGGAAGAGGATTGATCTAAGATGACTTCTGAGCCGAAACTGTAAGCAATGATTTGTAGAACTCGAGGACTGTTGATTTTAAAATTCTAAGTCTCACAGAAGTTCCGACACACAAATAATCCAAAGGTTGAGTTTAGGTTCACTTTCACCTTCAGCTCATGGTCTTGGTATGGAACCCAATCTCATTTCACCTCATGGCATTTCTTTTTAATGCCCAGGGATGAGCATGATTTAAGTATAGGGGGATGATGAATCTCGTATTCATCACTCTAAATCTCATTTATTAAGATCAAATCCCTAAAAATCAACAGCATTTTAGCATCTATTCTGCATACTTAGCATTCATGCATGATTTCATAAGAATTACATTTTAGCACAAAAATCTGCACAAAATAAGAAGCCAAAAATCCAAGCCAAAAGTGACCTGTAAATAGCCTAACTTCCCAGATTTTTAACTCATTCATACTAACTCCGAATGACTCAAAGCCACTTCCACTGTGTACATATCACTAACAAGAATAAATGAAAAATACAAGAAAATAACCGACTCAAATAAGTGGACCAAAAAACCCAAACCCTAGTTTTAGGATTTTCGGACTAAAAGCCTCATATCTTCCCCATCCAGTGTCCAATTTAATCCTACTCACTTTTGAACTAATGTACATTCAATTACCTTCAAAACAAGACCAAGTTCAAGTGAATCGGAGCTCATATGTGAAAGTTGGGTTTTGGGACTCTTTTGTATGTTGTATATTTTAGCGGTTTTTGACCTATTATTTTATATACTTATTTTACCAACTAATAAAAATCCAAAAAAATAGATTAAGGTGTCTTTATTTATCTTTGATTTTACTGTAATTTTTCCGGATTTTTATCTGATAAAAAAATGACATAAAAATTGCAAAACCCCAAAATCAAGGTATTCTATGTACATAGGAGACCCCAAAAATTCACTTTGTGCAAATGATCGATTTTGGTTTTGTTGTCTTCATGAAAGTTGTAGATCTCATCGAGACGAGCAGTTTTCATGAAGAAACTTTTTTGATCCGAGGTCATTTACTATTTCTTTTTGATTTTACCATGTATTTAGTTTGCGAATTTTCTGGTACTAACACGTGGCAGCACCTGGTGCCGCCACGTGTCAGCCATTTTTGGGCTTATTTAAACTCTTTTTTATTATAAAAAAATAAAATAATAAAATAATAAAATACCGCACGTGCGAGGCACGTGCCGCACACGTGCTTCTCCGGACTCCGCCCACGCGCCACGTGTTCTAATCCTGGCCGTCCGATCTCAGCCGATCGGACGGCCGCTGGCCTTCTTCTCCATGCGCCCCCTCTTTCCTCTTTGGGAGCGGCACCGCCTTCCCCTTCCTCCGCGGATCTCGCCGCCACCGAAATCTCCGCCCATCCAAGATCTTGTGCCGTCGCCTCCTGTCAAATCGAATCCCCCGATCCGCCGCATCTCGCCCAGCGATTTCGCCGTCCCCGACCGTCCTTCCATCTCTGGACGAGCAACCCATCTCCTATTTAAACCCCTCGTCCTCCGCTGCCAAAGTTCATCCGCCGATTTGCACAGTAGAGGCCGGTGGTGACAGCACCAGGCCGCGACCCTCGTCGGCGAGATCCGGTCGTCTTCCCCGACGCCGCCGTAGCCGCGCTCCTCTTCCGGGCATCTGCTCTGCTCCGCCTCCTGCGTCGAGCCAACGACATCGTCTCCGCCAACTCCGCCTCCTGCGTCGAGCATCCAACTCCGACTGCTCCAGGCATCGACGAAGCTCGTCAACGACCACCTCAGCCACAAACTCCATCGACCTTCAGCAAGTCCATCGTCAATCACCTCCACCTGCTTCGACCTACCTCGACTCTTCGCCTCCGACCAACGCCACCACCTCGACTCTTCGACTTCGACCGCCACCGACTACTACGCGCCATTATCTCCGCCTTGCAACGCCGCTACTCCATCGACGACCACGACCATCTCCACCGACTTCATCGCCTCCACCAGAAGTCGCAGTCTCCTTCGCTACTGCTCCAACTCCATCACCGGTCATCCGCCTACACACCGCCGCAACCACCGGGCGGAGGGCCCGAGACCCCAGCACGCGCTTCGCGCATGTGTGGGGGACGTCGCACTTTACCCAGGTCACGTGCTCCGCACGTGACCCTAGGTAAATTACGTTGAAACCCCGGAGTTCCGCCTTATTCGCACTGCAGCCCTCCAACCAAGGGTCACGTGCATTGCACGTGACACCTTGGAGAATTTGCTGTAGAGCCCATATCAGTATTGGTAATTACAAACAAGCCCCCCCTTTGCATTATTTCTTTATTTATTTTGCATAAATACCCCTGTGTTTCCCTGTATTTATAGACCTTCTCTTTATTTTTTTTAATAATCCAAAAGTAGCATGATGTTTGTTAATTGATTCTCTACACTTTGACATGTTGTGGGTATTTTTCTGATTAATTGTTAATTAATAAATAATTATTTTGTGGAAATTTGCATAATTTGCCCATTTCTTGCTCTGAAATTGATAGTTGATTAACCATTGCTTTAAAAATTCCTAAAAAATCACATATTGTAGAGTTAATTGTGCTTAACATTGTGCCCAAAAGGATTTGCATGCATATTTTACCCTGTAAAAATCATTTTGCATATTTCACTATTTAATTTTTAATAAGTATTAGATCTCACATTTTTTAGGATTAGGATTCTTCTGAGATCAATCACCTAGTGATAGATCTTAGATAATTTGGTTCTCGAAAATAATTAGGTTTGATATTTATTATAATTAAATTTTGGAATTCATTCTGTTTACATTTAAAAATCCATAAAAAATTCATATTGCATCCAAAAATTCCAAAAAAATACAGTGCACTCATTTCATCATATTTTACATCTCGGCCAAGTTTCGTATTTTTCGGACATCGTTTGGACGTAATTCATATTTTAGTCCTTGAAATAGGCTGAATTTGCATATTGTCCCCTTTATTACATTAAAAATTTCAAAAAAAAGACCGCTTCAAAAACCGAACACGAACTTTGATAGACTTAATTCTAGGTTGTTCCTTTGCCTCCTTGTCATCGACCTTGGGACTTGCCCAAGTAAAATAAACATAAAACCACGAGATTAAAAACTGAATAACTTATTTGTGGTATTTTCTTGACCGTTTCCGATTGCCGCCTACAACGCACGACACGATAAAAATCACTTCTTAAAACCGGCATTTTCGGATTCGTCACACGGAGAGGTTGGCCGTGGATCTCGTCGGAGAAGGATCGTGGTCTTCGCTCGTCGTCACGTTAAATCGCTGTCACCAACTTGAAAGTGGGAGCTCGAGGATTCTCTCTGTGATGGCGGATGGGAGTGAAGGTGGACGGAGATGATGTATTTATAGGATGAAGGTGACGGCATAAATGGCGAAGAGGTGGAGTTGGTGGGTATCGTGGAACGAGGTTAAGGGCGCTCATGGTGAATGAGGGGATTGGCGAGGATGAGGGAAGAGTGGGCTGTGTAGTGGTGGTGTCAGGGGGCGGAGATGGTAGTCGGTGTGGCGCCCAAAATAGAAAGGAGGCGGCCCCTTGCGCACAGTGGAAGACGTGGGTCGCGGGGTGTGTGAGAGGTAGATGACGAAGCATCGACCGTAGGATCGAGAGATCCAACGGTCAGGAGAGGGGCGGAAGCGGAGGGTGGGGATCAGATCGTCGGAGCGTGATTAAGGGAACATGGCGCACCACGTGGCAGGCGCATGTCGAGGCGCTAACATGCGGCAGAGATGAAGTCTGGGGTTTCGATCGAAGGGCCCAGATATCGTGCAAGATGGAGGGCTAGGATGCGATGCTTCTGGCGATGATCGGAGGGCGCCTAATGCACCACATGGCGTGCTAAGGATGCGGCGCGAAGGGACGATCCAGATTAGGCCCAAGGTCTGATCGAAGGGCCAGGAGGCGTTGCGGCTCGAATGGCTCAGATGGAGAGGGAGAAAAGGCGATCGGACGGCGGGGAAGGCCGGGCGCGTGGCGTGCAAAGGAGCGGGCCGCGTGGCGCAATCAGAGGGTGCCACATGGCCAACTCTGAGTGGCTGACAAAGAAAGCGAATTTAGAGAGAGAATGAGACCGAATTTGGAAAAACTCAAAACATGAAAGTTGTAGATGTCGATGAGATCTACAAGTTTCATATTGACCAAAATTGGAGATAAGGTCAAATATGAGAAGAGTACAAATATACATATATGTAGTATACTAGGGGGCCCAAAAACCCAAGTTTTGCCTACGAGCTCCGAATTGAATGAAATTAGTCTCATTTTAAAGGTCTCTAGATCTGTATTAATCTGAAAAAATATGATTCGGAGTTTGTAAGAGAGACATATTGGCATTCTAAGGCCAGGGGGCTTGGGGCTTTATTGGGTATTTTACAATATAGGGATTTTACAAATGAATTGGCTTCTTATTTAATGCAAATATGAATGCTAAAAATGCATATATTGTGTATTGATGCATGAATGCTATTTATGCAAGATAAAGGAAATTATGTTGCTTACCTAGGGACAAAGCTCTATTTTCAGCTTTAAGAGTGATGAATCACAGATTCATCACTCACCACCATGATCACTTCGTAACCCAACGATTGTGTTGTCTTATTTGTTTTGAATTCATTTGGGTACCATTTTAAATCCTGGAAAGGAGGAATCTTTGGTTGTTAGAAAGAAAATCCAAATATAACATGAGTAGTCATCAACCACTACAAGCTTGCAATGGTAACCACTTAAACTTTCATATTTTTTAGGTCCAAATAAATCTAGGAGTGAGAGTTCTATTGTAGTGCTAATGAACCCCTTGATTTTAAAGGATGTTTTATGTAGCTGTCTAAATTAGCGTGATGAACATGTCTTTATTCTTATGGGATAACTTAAGATGTTATTTATCTAGGCTATGTTTACTAAGTTTATTAATTAGTTTAATGTGAATGTAACATAATCTTTTATAATAACGTAAGGGTTCTTTTTATGAGACCAGAAGGAAATCTAGTGATGAATAATCATTGAACCTAAGTATGTAGAAATTTTATACCTATCTCACTTAAGAAAATCTTCTAGTGTGTCTTCTTTTACTACTTCAAAAAAGTTTTTAGAGAAGGTTACTTTAAAGCATTTATCACATATATGAGAAGCACTAAGCATGTCATTCTTCGAACATTAACTAGACTAACTTTATTAAAATAAGTGAGAGACTTGTCAATCGTACCTTCATCGATAATCATACATGTGTATTTTTTTTGTCGAGTGTAACTGTCCCATCTTCCTTGCAATCTATTTTGATGAAGATGTGTATATATTTAGTCATACGTTTGAAGCATCCACTATCCATGATCCATTTTCTTCTTTTGTTATGATTGGTTCCATGCAAAACAATGATTGGCCATGTAACTTTGCTGAGAATATCTCCAACTATGAGGTGTTTTCATCTTCTTCTTAGAGTATGCAAAACATTTATTAACATGACATTTTTGGTACCCAATGTTTTGGGTCCTTGAAATATTAACTTGGTTCTTGAGATTTATCTGAGGATCCTTACCCTTCTTAACCTTATCTGGGCTAAAATTAGCATTCACATCTTTTGTGTGAGATTTACTAGTAGTTTCAGGTTTATTACATGGCTCATAACTAATTCCAAATTTAGTTCTTGATTGATGTGAATATCCTAATAATTTATGTTAGTTCTTTGTACCCTTACTAAAACTTATTTTATTTCTAATATTTTGTATTAATAGTGCCACGCACTCTTATCATGAATCACTTGCATATATATAATTTTTCTTTTTAAGATACAAGTTATTACAAAGATGAAGTAAGACTAAAACTTACATCACCAAATCAAGAGTTTGATTGTTGTAACTAGATATGTAATCTATATATCAATACGAGAAGGATGAACGTGCCTATCATACATGTTCTTGTATCAGCATGATTTTCTATGTTTGGAGCTGAGTTGATCGATGATCCTTCTAGATTTGATCGATTATCAATTGATTGACCAACATCCGCTTTTGATCTACAAACATATGATAAATCAACTTCCAGATCTGATCGATCACTTTGTGATCCACTTTGCACCCTTGATTGGTCAACTTTTGAATTGATTTCAATGACTCTTTAATGGTTAGTTTTGATTGATCAATAACAAAAAATCTAGTCAATCAACCTTACCTGATCGATCAATCAGTATAGACTGATCGCTCAAAAGAATAATATCTTTGTGATTTCTTGTTAGATTTGTTACCAATATCTACTTTTCAAAGGCTCGGTCCTATCACTATATAAAGGATCCTAGACCATTTATTGAGAAGCACGACACAACATACATTAAAAAACAAAGCATTCTAAGAGTAGTTCTTCTTCCCCTCTCTTTATTATTCAATTTCTTGAGCTTCTAAAAGAGATTTCTAGTTTCAAGAGATATTATGATTGCTCTAATCTACTCATGCTCTCTAAATCATCTTCAATCGTTTCCAACTTTCCAAATCCCTCAATGAATAGTCAGAGATCTATTTACTACATGCAAAAATAGTATTGGTGAAATATTTCTGATTTTTATAATTTTGTTGCATGTGCTAATATTTTGAGATATTTATCTTGTTTATTCATTAATATGTATTCTTGTCAATATTCCTCTACACTGGAATATTATCTTTTTCTAGATAACATTTTCTATAGAGAGTCTGGGTGTTAGATCTAAGCAATGCAAGTTTCTTGGATACTCGAAGCTTGTCGAATCCAATAAGGTTAGAGGATATTTGGAATCTGCCCAATTCTCAACATTGCCACATCGTTTGATTCGTTGATTTTAAATTTGGTATTTTGATCCAATATTATGTGTGATCCAAATGATTTGTGAATAGTTGAGTTATCCACGCAAATAACAAGGTATAGTAAATTAGTTAATCGACTCGGTTGATTCGAAATCCTAAGTTAGAGGACTTGGTTTGTGGGTTTTCCCCACTTGGATTTCTACATAAACGTCTCAGTGTACTATCATTGCTTTTTTGGTTTTCCTACTCATACTTATTTTAATTCTACATGTATTTTTCTTAACTATCATAAATTTCTAGATACTACTATTCATCCCCTCCACTCCATAATAGTGTCTCGATCCTAAAGACACTTTGAATTTATTTAAAGTTTCTTTTCCCTTAGTGAACTTTGCTAGATTATTTACTAGAATACTAGCTTTCTTATTTAGTTCAACAGCATTATCTTCATGTTTATCTATGTTATTCTTCAACAAATTATTTCCTTTTCATTCTCGTGGAAAGAATAAAAAATGCGTAATTATTAGGTTTTTGAATGTTATTTCTAAACAATTGTAAATTTGATTCATGCTCTAAATGTATAGCGTGTATAGTAGCTTTGAGCAACTTATTTTACTTCTTAAATTTAACTATATCATGCAACTTAGTTATAACATATTTAAGTTTGGTTCATCGGAGGTATCTTATTGTTGATTGCTACAAGTACGAGCAGAGCTTCTTCTTTGTCTAAATTTTCAAATTTGCTCTCACTTGAATCAAATGAGTCCCAAGTGGCTTACATCACTTTCCTCTTCAGATATGTTTATTCCTAGAGGATTCTTTTATGTCTTTCCTCACCACTTTCTTTTTTTTGTGAGACTCATGATGCTTGCTATGGCTTTTCTTATATAAGGGACATCCTTCTTGAACTGATTCTTTTTTTTTTGGAAGTTGTAGTGTATATATATGATGTCATTTTCTTTCTTTCAAGCTTCTCTTTTCAGGAGTTCCCTAAATCCTCGTGTTACGAGAGCTATATCGTCTTCTACGTTTTCATTAGAGGCATCTTTTTGAGTTTTTGTCACATGTGCCCCACTTAAATTCTCTCATATTAGTTATGCTCCTTTTTTGTGATATCAGGTGTGCCCCCTATATTCTTAAAAAATTCACAATTCCATCCTTTTGTAATATCAATTATGCCCTTACTTACCTTAATTGAAGGGCAGAATTGTGAATTTTGTAAGGTACGAGCATAACTGATATTCTAAAAAAAGGAGGGGATATTGCAGAAGTTAAAGACACACGTGATTAAAACCCTATCCTTTTCAGCTCTAAGTGCTAAGATCTTTTTCTTACTTTCTTCTTTTTATTTCTCAACTTCATAAAAGAGTATCTAACACATTGGCCTCCTTGATCAAGGTTGTCATGGTTCTCGAATCTGACATGAGTGATATGAGAACCTTTTTGATATCCACATGCTCTTCGATATCCACACCAAGATTTAGTAAGACATTTACGATAACTGCAAATCTATATACATGTTTTGAATGGGTCTCCAGACTCCATATTCCATTCTGAATAACTCATATCTTTGTTGAAGAAGGCTTATCGATCTGGGTGTCTTTTACCTTGCTGGGTCCTTTATATGTAATGCTCAATATGTTCCAGATCCCATAAGCTATTTTACAGGATGAAATCCGATTGGAATCTTCCTTTGTGATGGTTAAGAGGAGGACATTCATTGCCTTTGATTTGTACGTAGCTTGCTTTTTATCTAATTCAGGTAACACTGTATTTGTGATTACAGGAAGAGTGCACTTACTTTCAATGATTTTCCACACTCCAAGTCTATGAACTCCAAAATAATATGTATTCTTGCTTTCCAGTAATTATACTTAGTATCATCGAATAGAGGGGGCCTTACCATAGACTGTCTTTTGAAGTATTTGTTGGTGTTTGCTATTGCAAATATGTGTGAATGAGTGTGAGATGCTACAATAACTAGGTTCTGATATCAAATAGGAATACCTGTAAAATGGAAATACTAATGGGGGGTTGGATAGTAGTTTTCTCAATTTATGATAGTTAAAAATAAATAACAAAACTAAAATGATCTCCAGGAAAAATATCAAACCAAACAGATAAGATTTCTGTGTATTTCTTCTTCTTCAGAGATGAAAACATGGGAAGCTACGATTACAAAGAAACTGTTAGGAGGATAACCATGTGCACGAAGAAGTTAACTTAGAAATACTAATGTGCGAAACTCATGACTACATTGCATGGTTCAGGATTCCTGATCAATTGTGTCAATCAAATCCTTCCTTATATGAGTTATTTTATACATATAACTCAATCATCTACAAGAGTATTAGATCAGACAACAAAACTCTTTATGACTTTGGGTTATTAACCAAAATCTTGATATACGGCCCATACATCCATACACCATCAGGGATGGATCAAACACCGAAGTCCTTATACCTTTTTGGATCAGACACCAAGGAACTATCACGCTTCGGAATACACCATAGACTTCTAACCTTCTTCGATCGAACACCAAGGAATCTACAATACTTGTATCAAACAACAATACTTCTAGAAGTGTTCATCGGGAGAATATGACAAACTATATGTTCGTCTTCTTTTTGAGCCATCAGCTGTAGAAATATAACGCTAGAAGGTAATAAGCAATACCAATATCATAATAAATAGCACATGTGATTAAGACACAGTATTATCATAAATATATCACCAGTAGTGTTTCACCTGTAAAGGAACATCTTTGACTAATCGTAGAGAAATCGTATGCTTGAAGGCGATCATGGCTGACTTGAGAGCTTGAAGGGATAAACAAAACTAAGCATTGCTCTCAGAACACACAACAATCTCTCATTGAATGTCATAAATAAAAATAGTAGAATAAGAGAGAAAGAGAGAGAGAAAACTTTGCGAAAAATACTATGCGAAAAAAACTTTGAACAGTGGGATTGGTGCTTTCAACAATGCTATGAGATTCTATTTATAGTGTTGATGGATGTCCATTCAAGAAATAATCGTTGGTCCAAGAATGGAAATGAGTCAACAAGATATTTTTGAGTTGATTAATCAATCCAAACAGCTTGATCGTTCATATTAAGTTGATCGATCAAATCTTTTTGATTGACTGATCAAAAGTAGTCATTAAATAACCCTTGCAATTTGAATTTGAATCCTGATCGATCATGTCTGAGAGTTGATCGATTATGAGTTGATCAATTGTTTAGAAGATGTTGGTTGGCAGGGAAGTGATTGATCATAAGCAAAAGTTCATCAATCATGAATGATTGATCATAAGCAAAAGTTCATCAATCAACAGAAGCTTGATCGATGAGGCATTGATTGATTAGATGTTGAAGACAGATCGATCAGAATTGGGACTTTGATTAAAACCTTTTAATCAAATGGTGCTCTCTTGTTCTTGAATCAACTTGCATTCTTGCAATTCAAAAATAAACATATTGCTAGTGACTTGCGACATTTTATGTCGTTATTAAAGCATATATTAAGTCAATAAACTTTGCAAGTTCTTTTGGTATACAAGGAATAGATATTGAAGATATAGAACATTACTGATGAAAAAATTGAAAATACTCTAGATACCACTACAACGAAACTGGCATAAGTCAACGAATAATTTGAATATTGCCATTTCTTTCAATGTTACACATATAATAACAAATATTTTTTGTTTTAACTTATCGTTTGTTGATGTAGTTCACAACAAATGCCATATTAGTTGGTAAAGTAATGACAATTATTTGTTGATTTTTCGTTAGAAATTTATGTGATTGTTGCTAATTTAGCAAAATTAGAAGAAAAGTCAACAAATAACCATCTAAATATGATTTGTTTCTTGCAATATAGGAATGAATACAATTATTCATTGAGAGTTTAAAGAATCTAACGACAAATAATACGTTATACATTACTATGAAAAATATGGTAAGGAACATAGAATTATTCATTGCCTTAACCAATTTTATGGTAGTGAATGAATCATATAACAATCATTATGCATTTACTTTTCATGTAATCGTAACAATTAGTACAAAATTTAATGAAAAATATCAATATATAACCATCGCTAGTTTAACCTTTAACAACAACTATGAAATTCGTGAATTAAAATAACAATTTTTTTAAATGACTAATGTTTTTTGGTTGCCGATTTAACATCGGACCAATGCAAATATGTGGTCACAAAAATACCGACTTAATGGACTAAATAGAAAGCAAAATGAAGCTTCACCTAGAAAGATAGAACAAAATAATTAAGTTCGAGAGTTTTTCTCACGATGATCGATGACAACTGGTTTGCTTCTTTCATGGAAGAGCCAACGAAACAATGAGAGAAAATGGACCAGTGTTATTGAAATCGGACCGGACTGGCATGTTCCACCGGTTGGATTGGTGAACCTAGTTTGGATCAGTTCAGTTAATCGGTTCTCATGGTTCGAGACAAATTGACACAATTTTGGTTGGACCACCAGTCCGATCAACTATTTGCAACTTGATTTAATGGGTCCACTTAACCATAATTCAAATTTGAATTTATATTAAAATAGTAATGACAATGATGAATGTTGAACTCATGGCCTCTTTTAACCCATTAATGAGCACTAACGAACTACTCCAACTTAACTTTTTGAAAGGTTTGGAAAATAAATATAATTAACCCATCATTATGTTGAAGTATAAATAGTTCAAATATTATTTATATCTATATTAATACCATTTACTGCGCATATTCAAGAAAATATTTTATGTATAAAGTAATATATTTTAATTATTTGTACATTTTATATTTATTTTAACTGTGTTTGACTCTATATTACGTACATGTTCCAATCCGTTCCGGTTTAATTACCTGGTACAACCATTTTTTCCTTACATGTTCGATCTAATTCGATTTTAAAAAATAATAACATCAGATTGAACTTATTTGATTCCAAGCCGATCAATTCTTTTGTTGGAATTTCCGCTTCAGTTTCAAAAACCTTCACCAAACTTCTGTCCATAGTATTAAAAACTAACGGATTTTTTTACTTGAAAATAAGGCCAAATGGTAGTATGTGCTTAAAAAATTTAGATGAGTTGACACTGCATTTGACAATTCGAACAAGGAATAATGGAATAAGATGGGAGGACGAAAAATACATGAAATGAGACTAAAATATTTAATATTTGATGTGGATAAAAAAAAGAAATGTATAAACACCAACAACCTATTAAAGTCTTTCTTTATTGCATACAAATCGATTATCCATTCCCTGTAATAAAGATTATTCGCTGTGATAAGGACTGATTAAGTTAACAGCCTCTCTAAAGTTGAAGTATAGTAAATGAGTGAAGTTGATTACAGCAAAAAAGAAAAGCACAACTAAAAGTAATATAAATAATTTTATTCTATATGTGCAACTTGAAAAAATGGTGAAAATGTTCATGAAAGTGTGTTAATCAAATCGAGTACCTTCGAATCCATCAGAATTAAGATTTAATTCATTTTAAAAGCTTCAAATCTAAATCTAAATCAAATATTAAACGAATTTGCTATCTTGAATAAAATTCCATTCACCTTGAGGTCCGAATATCAAATTCAATTCAATTCATTTTAACTTTAAAATATCATTTGTTATTTTAAAGCTTATATAAATTATTTTACATAAAGGTATTATAAATTTAAAATTTTAGGATTTTATTTTATAATCTTGTTTCAAAATATATGTAACTAATAAGTAAAAAAACATAAGATCAAGGATTAAGTGTTAATGCATAAAAACACCCAATTTTTAGAATCAGTGTATCTTTGATAATTTGAATTTACTCTTTTTCATATGATGAAAGAAATATATAATAAAGTCTAATTATATGATGCTCCTCCGAAAGTTAGAATATTATTAAGAGAAAAACAACACGTTATAATTAACGTTGCATGTTGAAGCGCACGACAAAACAAAGACTTTATAGGAAAATAATTTAAACTAGTTTAATTATTTGTACAAGTGAAATACCAATAAATAATTTAACATGATAAAATCAATTCATAATGGCCATGGATATTTAAAAACTAAATACATGAATCACGGAGAAGTTTTTTATCTTTAAAGGAACATGATGTATGGTGGTAAAGAGAGAACATGGATGATTAATGATCAATGCCATCTTGAAAATAATAATCCACTACTTTGAGTTGGCATGAAAAAATAACTAAGGCAACGGGAAGGTGGAACAGGAAAACCTTATAGACTAAGAACCACTATAGATAATAAGGATAAACTTGGCCTGGCATAGTTATCATTTACATGTGCCAATAGAGAGACTGCCAAACCATATATCAAATGATTGATGTGTCTTTTATAAAGAACAAAAGGAGATGGGAAAAGGTAGGGTTGAGAATGCAATAAGAGGGACATAAATGTGGTTTGAGAATTGCGATAAAAATCTTAAACATCTACAATTTCCTACTAGATTGTATTTTCTATTCTAATTTTTTGCACACGTAATCTTTAGCTTTATGCGAATATCTATGTATGTGTGTCTCTATGCATGCATGTTGAATCTAATCAAATATAGTGGAAATTTTTTAAGTTAATTCAAATTCAATTTATTTGATAGTCAAATCTACAAGTGAAGTTCATATTCAATTTGTTTTATTTTGAATTATCGCGGAACAAAATCTTTGATCTCATTTGAATTATTCCATTAAATTAGCACCCTTAATTTAGGGAAAGATACAAGTAAAGATGCAAACAAACATCTACTAATACGAATATGGATATAGATGTAACTATATCATTATCCATTTTGAAATCCGAATACGGATACAGAAATAAATATCTTGCAAATACTGAAAATAACAAACTATATCTTTAAATACAGATTAGATAATAATTATCTTTATAGAAATATTGAACAAGATAAATAAGAATGTTACAAATATGGAGTATATTACGATAATAAATGTTACACTACACTTATAGTCAATAAGAATGTTTTTGCAAAGTTGAAAATTGATGGTTGACTAAATTACAACAAAAGTAAAATACAAAAAATAGAGGAAAGCAAAAGTAATGTGATTGCAAAATACAATATATTACATGTGATCATGTAAGATAGTTGAATATATGGCTACACACATAAATTAGATAATACAAACATTCCCACTTGTAATGAAAAAACCATACCCATAACTACGGTTTGAAAATATGAAAAAATATCCATATCCATATCTGTATTTTCCAAATAAATTCTCATTCTCATGCATATCTATCCAAAAAAAAGAGGAAATTAGTTGTTTTGGAGCATTTAAGTTGGAATTTCGCTAGTGGTTTTGGTGCTATATAATATGAGGTGTTCTGAGGGAAGGATCAATAATATCACACAATTATTTTCTTGGGTCTATAGATGTTGTGTTTCGTATAATTGAGTTTACCATCCAAAAGAACTTGGCAGCGTAGCTTGTTTCCCGTCTCCCATCAATTTTCATGTAATTTTTCGTTCTGATGACAAACCGAGGACCATATTATTGCCTTCAGGCAACTAAATATCTCTAGTACATATTCGAGAAGTAAGTTTCGCTGAATGCAAAGATGGATAATAATTGAATACGAAAAACAACCTTGAAATTGGATAACTAAATGACACTTTCAGCACGAAGCAGGTAATCAAGCATGCTTATTATAACGTCGACCTTAATATACTAGATGGACGGAAGATGCAATTAGTATTGTATCATGTTTTAAAAGTGAAAAATACAATAATATTAAGTTTTATATCTGCGTCAATCCTCTTCAAAAAAAAGAAGAATTGAGACAATGATATCCATATTAAGGAGATTTGGAGTATGATATTACAAATATGTTCTTGCAGGATTCTACACTATCTAAATTGATTGCAGTAGAAAAAGAAATCAAACAAGCACCAAGAATCGACACACAAGATTTACGTGGAAACTCTCTAGATTGGAAGGAAAAACCACGGGGTAAACGATCCGTGTTGCTCACAGCAACCAGGACCTTTTTCTCTTTGTTTTCTATTAACTTGAAAAAAAGGTGGGGTGAGTTACATATAATTTTCTAAGGGGGTAAATGTATCATCACCCATGATCTATTTATCCATATACAAGCAACTCAACACTCCCCCTCAAGTTGGGCATAGAGATTGTACATGCCCAACTTGCCACATTCTTCTCAAAGCTAGTCGTGGGAAGTCCCTTAGTGAAGACATCAGCCACTTGATCTTCAGTTTTTATGTATGGTAGAATAAGCTCCTTAGAGTCAATTCTTTCTCTGATAAAGTGACGATCGATCTCCACATGCTTGGTTCTATCATGTAGGACAGGATTATTGGATAAATTCATAGCAGCCTTGTTGTTACAGAATAACTTCATAGGCAACTCGAAAATTATTCCAATGTCTTTCAAAATAGTCTTGACACATATCATCTCAGTAACAGCCATGACAACAGCTATGTATTCAGCTTCAGCACTGGACCTAGCACAAACCGATTGTCATTTGCTTCTCCAAATCACCAAGTTGCCACCCAAACATACGTAGTAGCCAGTTGTAGAACTCCTTGTATCGATACATCCAGTCCAATATGCATTTGTGTATCCTTCGATTTCAATTTTTGCATCCTTGGTAAAGATAAGTTCTTTCCAGGGTCCTTTTTCACATAACAGAGGATACGCTCTACCACCTTCATGTGAATATCAGTCGGTGCATGCATGAATTGACTCACCACAATGACAACATAAGTAATGTTGGGACTGGTAAGAGTAAGATAAATCTACTTACCTACAAGTCTCTTGTATCAACTTATGACTCCCCTCAATAGGCGTATGGGTAGGTTTACATCCCGACTTCTCCTTCAACATATCTAAATCATATTTTTTTTACAAAGAACAAGACCTTCATTCGACCTTGTCAAATTAATATACAGAAAATATTTCAGGCTTCCAGGATCTTTTAAGTCAAAAACTGCAGCAATCTTTATTTTTAGATAAGCTATCTCCTCTTCATCATCTCCCGTGATAATCATGTCTTCAACAAAAACAAGAAGAAGAGCCATTCTATTTTTCATTCCTCTTGACAAAGAGAGTGTGATCACCATTGCCATCAGGGGCGGAGCCAGGAAAATTTTATAGGTGGGGCCGATATTTTGTAAAGTATATAGATATATAGGTAATTGAAAGTATAACTATTGAGTTACATAATTATGAAAGTGATGGATAAACTTTAAGAGAAACTTAAATAAGTTATCGAAGCTGCGCTCGACGATTTTTCATGACATAAAAATCATCAATGACCTCTTCCACGGTGACATTTTCTGCTATCTCCTTTTCTATATAAATAATCATACAACTGCTTAAAAAGCCGTCTTCCATCTTATTTCGAAGCCTTGTCTTCATGAGGTTCATAGCTGAGAATGCACGTTCAGTTGTAGCAGTTGAGACAGGAAGAGTCAAGATAAGCCGGATCAATCTGTCGACTAAATAATAGACCCGTGACTTTCCAGTTTCTGCCAGTGCTTGACATAGTTCAGACATTCTAGTCATTTTTTTCATCTTTGGATGATGAGGGATATCAAGTTGATATTGCATCAATTGAAATTGTAATAAGTCTCTTTCACTGTCGGAGAAATCTTTTGGATAATAGTTTGCTGCAAGAAAGCAAATATCATTTATATTAATTTTTTTTATAACCATCTTCTGGGTGTAGTGCAGAACTAAGATGCAAGAGCTCCATAGATGTCTCGTTAAATCTGTGATCAAACTCTTGAAGTTGTGAATCCAATGTAGTCATAAAAATATCCACTCGATAATGATGTTCAAGTGTAATGTTGTTTTTCTCATGACGAGACCATGCTCGATTGGAATAAGGAAGACTCATATCTGGAACATCAATATTTTGCTTTGAACAAAATGATTGTACACTGTCAAAGAATCTACTCCAACCATCCTCGCGCATATCTTGAAGAAGAGATCTAGTGGTGGAAATCAAAATTATTGCATTCAAAATATCTTGATCGATATTTTGCAATGCACGACATAATACATCTGCAAATCCCAAAATCACCTTCATCAAGTGTAAAATAAATATGAATTCAAATGATGTTATTGAATTGTAAGCTGCATCAGCATCCCCACGTTGATAATAAGTAGAGCCATCTTTCACAAGTTGACTTAGTACAAGACATGTCGAATCAAACAATCTTATCAAACTAGAAATTGAATGGAAATGAGATCCCCATCTAGTATCTCCTGCACGTTGTAATGTTCCAATCTGATTAAGACCTCTTCCTGTTTCAATTTCATTAGCAGCAATTTTTTCAGCCAATATAGATGCTTGAATATCTTGTAGCTCATCATTCCTCTTGGTAGAAGAAACAACAATGTTAATGACAAAGGTTAACTTAGGAAAGAAATAATGAACGGAAACAACTTCTCTTGATGCTGCAATTAAGGCTAACTGGAGTCTGTGAGCAAAACAATGCACATAATACGCATACTTGCAATCTACACTAAAGAGTGCTTGAAGTCCCTTCCATTCTCCACGCATGTTGCTCGCACCATCGTATCCTTGTCCACGCATATCTTGAATACTAAGATTATGGTGAGAAAGGACATCTGAAACCGCTTTCTTTAAAGTAGCTGCACTTGTATCTTTGACATGTACAATATCTAAGAATCTTTCTCTGATAAAGCCATTAATATCAACAAAGCGAATGACAATGGCCATTTGTTCTCTTTTAGACTCATCACGAGATTCATCAACAATGATGCAATATTTTGCATTTCCAATCTCATCACGAATCGCCATTTGTACTCTAGTGGAAATAATATCCAATATCTCCTTTTGAATTGTAGGAGATGTATATTTCGCATTTTTAGGGGCATTATCTAAAACAACTTTTGCAGCATCTTCATTATACGATGCCAATAACTTAATCATTTCAATATAATTTCCTTGATTCTTGGAATCTGCAGATTCATCATGCCCTCTAAAAGCGCATGCTTGAAAAGAAAGCCATTTTGCGCAATCAATTGATGTTTTCAATCGCAATCTGTTGCACTTAAACTCTTCAGATGTTTGTCGATGTATGACATTATCAATGTGGCGTGTTTGAATCATCAAATCTTTACAGGCTTGTTCAGCTATATTATGTGGTGAACATGGATCATTTCCAATATGATGTAAAAACCCACAATCTTTTCCTCCAATTTTTTTCCAATTACGAAATCCATCAACCGTAAAGACATTTGATGCAAATCGTCCATTGGATATTTTATTGAAAACAAAACATGGCAAACAAAATACCGGATCCTTGGCTGGAGAATATTCTAACCATGAAGGATATTTCTGAAACCAAGAAGCTTGAAATCTACGTTGATGATTTTCACGACCAGATGCTGGATATTCTAAAAGATAATGCTGATATGGTCCACTCTTAATATATGCACGTCGAATCTTGTCCCGTTCATTAATTGGATATTCCCAAATTTGACGACGCAATCCCGGATCACGAACTATAGAAGATTCATCAACAAATTCATTTTGCACATCTTCGGGATAATTTTGAACATGTACATCAGAAGGAGATGGATCGACGGTATGAATTAGAGCATCATCTAAAATAGATGGACAATTTGCAGAAGATTGGGATACATCTTTCGGTACATCTTTATCAAAAATATCAACCCTTAGTTTCTTGAAATAGGAGTCGATTGTTCTTTTAGCCATAAGTAAACCTAAATTCACATGACACAATGTAAATAACTAATATGTTAAACTAAACCCAACTTACAATGCATAACCATTCTTATGGAGCTATTTTTAATTAACATCAAATATAAAATTCACCATCATGTGTT
The DNA here is from genome assembly GCA_037367405.1 of Ottelia alismoides. Lineage (NCBI taxonomy): Eukaryota > Viridiplantae > Streptophyta > Magnoliopsida > Alismatales > Hydrocharitaceae > Ottelia > Ottelia alismoides. The sequence continues at coordinate 477,938 of JAZKJV010008662.1, forward strand.
CAATATCTAATTAATTTACTTTATTTCCACGTAAATCAATTAAATAAACTCATTGGCTACAATTTTGAAATTCTCAATCACACTTTTCAAAGTCATTAGATTAGATGGTATAAATATATTTTTGAATGACTTTTTCTTGATTTATTCTACACAAAAGCTACAGTATCAGACTAATAAATTATTTTGATATTAGTATTACAGTAGAAACGATTGATCTTGATAACTTGTCAAAAAACAATAAAAAGAACAATGCTTCATCACAATGGCGTCAAAATTATTTCAATATTCAAATTTTGGAAAAATAAGCACTGTTGATGGAGTGGGTTAGGGATCATAGAATAAGTCGATAATCGAATCATTGGCTTTGCTGTAAAAATTACCTTTGAGCCACCAGCCCACCGCATCGACGTCGTCCCGTAGGCTACACGCTACCGTCACTGATTGACGGCCTTGACGTATTGACGGATCACCGATGGAATATTGGTCTGTGAGTTTGTGACCGCTGCGCTGCGCGGGATAAGGAGGACAGTCCAAGCGGAGGCACTACGCTCTACCAGGAGGCGCCGGAGCGAGGCGAGCGACCGGGCTGGGGAGGAGGGTTGGCGGCTGCCGGCTGGTGCAAGCGCCCTGTTGGCAGTTGGAGAATCTGGAGGGAGTGGGCAGCAGGCGGAGGTGATGGGAATCTGAGGGTGAGGGCGACGACGGGAGGGGATGTTGGTCGACAACTTGATGTGTTGTTGGGGATGGAATATACGAATGTTAAATGGGGAAGATGGAGCGGCAGTCACTGGAATTGCCGATTGGAATTGCCATTTTGAGAACGTAGTTTACGGGGAGGGAAGTTTTTTCATGGGAAATTTGCAGAATAGGGTATGAAAGAATAAATATTAATGGGGAGGGGTTTAACATTTTTGAATTGGGAGGGGGGGTATGGCCCCTATCCCCCCCCCCCTAAATCCGCCCCTGATTGCCATGATGATAGTCGAATCTAATCACCACCACCCTAAGATTCTCGAACCAGGCTCTAGGAGATTGTTTCAGTCCATATAATATTTTCTTCAATTTACAATAATTTATTGTCTCCTCTTGTCCTGGTGGCAAGTGCATATAAACAACTTTCAAGATATCTCCATTCAAGAAGGCAATCTTAACACCATTTGATGAAACTTCAATTTCTTGATAACAACAAGATAAAGCACAATCCATACTGTATTCATTTTTGTGACAGTAGCAAAAGTCTCTAAATAGTCAATGCCATACTTTTGACTAGAACCCCTTGCAACAAGTCTGGCCTTGTGTCTTTCTATTTGACCATTTGATTTGTATTTTATGGTATAGAACTACTTTGAACCAACTAAATGCACACCATCTGGAATATCTACAATGTAACATGTACATTTTCTTTCAAGAGCCTCCATCTCCTCATGCATAACCTGAACCCGTCTAGGATCTGAACCAACTACAGTAACATTCTTGGGAATCATAGATGCGGAGAGTGAAGAAATAAAGCATTTATAATTTTTGCTAAGTTTAGAGTAACCAACATATCTGTTAATTGGGTATCTTGTACATTCAACATATCTTGAAGGAGGCATTATCTCCCTCCGCCCTCGTCTATGTGCGATAGAGTCTTCTTTAAAAATGATCAACTCATCCTCACATGAGTCTTTATTGTTATTATTTAACCGGCACTTCCTGAATACTTTCAAGATTAGATCTTGAATTGCCAATGATAGTGGATGAACTTTGATCTCGTATATTTTCAACATGGTTGGGAATGGTCTCTCTTTGCAAGGTTTGCATCATATTTTCTTGCTGATAATTATTTCTATAAGTTTTGTCATGCCAATAAGGAGAACAGGACTTTCACGCCTCTATTTTGGCATCAGTTTGGTTGGAGTTGGTGAAATCCTTTAGTGCATCCCGGAAGCGTGAGGATCGCATCATATGCGACCAGGAGCGACTAGTCGTACTAGTAGCTCGAGGCGGTGGAATTTCAAAAAATTTCATATGATGAAACCATATGATCCCAGAACACTTCTCGGATCATTTCATCTAAAACACAAACAAGTAATAGGATTACTACTTGATGCGTGATAGCGATCGAGTCTCTAAACAAAGAAACCTCATGTTTCAAGTCTGATCCGACGGAGGAGATGCTTGCGAGCGCATTGATGAAACATGTGCTTCTTGCAATCCATGTTGATGATCCAAGCGGCGAATCTCCTAATCTCGTCACACGAGATTTGAAGTATTCTTCACGAGCGAGGCACACTGAAGGAGACGACGATCCACAAGCAAACAATCCACTTGTAAACTTGAGAAGAGCAAGGGATGCCTCTTCTTATATATTGTCTTAAAAGTCCATGGATCACAATCCATGGACTATACAAAACCAACGGATGAGATTGATTTGTGCTTCTTTCAATGGTCAAGATTTCGTTGGAAAAATACAACAATAATTAATTTAATTTAGATTAAATATATTGATAAATCAATATAATTTCATCCTAAAATTAAATCAATTAAACTTAGAGATAATGGAAAGGAGATAACCTCCTTCCATATGAGAGGAGTCGACAACCACCCTTTCCTTATAGGAATTGGTGGCCGTCACCTCTCCCATTTGGAAAGGGATCTCCATGTAATCTCCAAGGTTACATTATTCCAAGTATCTCCAATATTTACAACAATAATTATTGTAAATTATTCCACAAAAAAAAATTCATAATTATTTTTTGAATATTGCAATCTTACCATTAGAAAATTGTGAATTACATTCACAACCCAAAATAGAATGTAAATTATATTTTCAATTAATTGCCCGATATGAATCCAATTCACATCAACATTTAATTAACAAATGTAAATTACAAACAGCTCTCTCTTATATATTATAAATCACATTTATAATATATATGATTAATGTGGATAGTTATATCCACATTATTCATATCCATGATAATTATCATCTTAGATCTCTATTCTCATATGCCCAAATAATCTGAATCACATTCACATTGTTTAAATCTTTGATAATTAAATCGTACTTAATAATCTAAGATAACTCTCCTTATAATATGAATCAAATTATATTATTCATGACAATTAAATCACATTTAATTATCAATTTTCTCAATGCTTGGATACATATATCAATAATGAAATTATCCATGAACTCTTCAAGGATAATGTGCTTTCTCCGCAGATACTTGGAGATAAGGATAGGGAGATTGTATTGTTCCACGTATAGTGGCTTGGATATTGAGATCACATCTCAAAATTCAGATCCTGTGGACCTCCCAAGATGCTTGTTTAAATCAAGGCCGTAGATCCAATCTTTTCATTGCATCTGAATCATATTCATATCAATGTCCAATATTTGGACCAAGATCAGATCACTTCTCTACTGAGAGGCATCACTAAAATCCAGACCCGTTTCATCACTCCTTAGGAATGGAAGCGTCATGGTTATACAATCGTTTATGATCGCACCACCCTCGGGTATTCCCAATACCTATACATCCTGCATACTGTAAGACCGAGAATAAACCCGAAGTATTGGATCAATTTTATATTGTCTACATTAGGATTTTATCATTAAGTTTCTCATTCGATCATTGGGAGTCAGTATCGATCATATACTTTCCAAAAGCATATATCATACCTAGATGTTGATCATATACTTTCCAAAAGCATATATCAAGCCCTACAAATTTAATCAAGCTTCCAAAGTGAGACGACCGCGTGGAATTTGATTCTTCCCAATATCTCATGAGTGAGCTCATGTCTTCAGATTCAGTAAATGAACTTGTATGATCCCTTTAAGAGATTGTATTACTCATATGCCCTTGCATGCACACTAGGGAACTGCTGTATAGGCCTTGATTAGGTCATCAACCTATTGGCCTACCAAATGTACATACTCAGACATATAGTAATGAATGATATGGTGAGATCCTTAAGTGCATCATGGAAGCGTGAGGATCGCATCGTATGCAATCGGGAGCAACTAGCCGCACTAGTTGCTTGATGCAGCGGAAATTAAAATTTTTCATGTGACGAAACCACATGATCCAAGAACACTTCTCGGATCGTTTTGTCTAAACTACAAACAAGTAATAGGATTATCTCTTGAAGCATGATTATGATCGAGTCTCTAAACGAAGAGATCTCTCGTCTCAAGTCCGATCCGATGGAGGAGATGCTTGCGAGCATGTTGATGAAAACACGTGCTTCTCGCAATACATGTTGAAGATCCAAGCCACGGATCTCCCGATCTCGACAAACAAGATACGACGTCTTCTTCATGAGCAAGGCATGCCGAAGTAGACGGAGATCGACGAGCAAACCATCGGGCAGCATAACGACGATGCTGCGGTGATGGAGAATCTCTCTACGACATCGATGGTGGATGGCCACAGGAGAGAGATAGAGAGAGTAGGCATGTAGAGAGAAAGAGAGAGAGAGAGTTGTTGTCTCTATAGTAACCTAGAAGAGAAAGGGTGTCTCTTCTTTTATAATATTTTGGGATCCATGGATCTCAATCTATGGGAAAACACAAATCCAATGGCTCTCATTGATTTGCGTTTCTTTTTAATGGCCAAGATTTGTGTTGGTAAAAACCAACAACAATTAATTTAATTTTGATTAAATATATATTGATGAATCAATATAATTCAATCACCAAATTAAATCAAGATCTCATAGAAATCATAGGAGAGAGAGTGCCTCCTTCCATGTTGGAAAGAGGGGACGGCCACACATTCCTAATAGGAGCGGTGGCCGTCCACTCCATGTATATGGAAGGTGGCTCTCATCTCTATAATGCAATCTCCAAGATTATGCAACAACTTTTGTTGCAAATTATTCTACAGAAATAATTCACAATTATTTTGTAGACATTGCAATCTTACCATTAAAAAATTTTTGAATCATATTCACAACCCAAAATAAAATGTAAATTATATTTTCAATTCAATGTCCAATGTGAATCCAATTCACATTAATATTTAATTAACAAATGTATATTACAAATAACTCTCTCTTACATATTATAAATCACATTATAATATATAAGACTAACATGGATATTGCTATCCACGTTATTCATATCCATGATAATTAAGTCACATTTAATCATCTTAGTTATCTATTCTCTTGTTCTCAAATAATATGAATCACATTCACATTATTCATGTCTTTGATAATTAAATCACATTTAATTATCTTAGATAACTCTCCTTATAATATGAATCAAATTCATATTACTCATGATAATTAAATCACTTTTAATTATCAATTTTCTCAATGCTTGGATACACAACATCAACAATGAAATTATCTTGAACCCTTTCAAGGATAATGGGCTTTCTCTACGGATACTTGGAGATAAGGAAAGGGGGACTGTATTGTTCCACGTATAGTGACTTGGATATTGAGATTATATCTCAAATCCAGATTGCGGGCCTCCCATAGATGTTTGATTAAATCAAGACCGCAAATCTAATCTTCTCATTGCATCTGAATCACATTCAAAATAATGTCCAACATTTAGACAAGATCAGATTACTTCTCTACTGGGAGGAGTCACTAAAATCCAGACCCATTTCATCACTCCCTAGGAATGGAAGCGTCATGATTATAGAATAGTTTATGATCACATCACCCTAAGGTATTCCCAATACGTGTACATCTTGCATACTGGGAGATTGAGAATAAAATCCAAGTATTAGATCAACTTTACACTGTCTACTTCCGGGTTTTTATCACTAAGTTTCTCATTCGATCATTGGGAGTTGGTATCGATCATATACTTTCCAAAAGCATGTATCATATCTAGGTCTTGATCATATACTTTCCAAAAGTATACATCAAATCTACAAATTCAGTCAAGCTTCCAAACCGAGACGATCGTGTACGGAATTCGATTCTTCCCAATATGTCATGAGTGAGCTCATGTCTTTCGGTTCAGTAACTGAGCCTGTATGATCCATTTGAGAGATCGTATTTACTCATATGCCCTTACATGCACACCAGCGCGTCGGTGTATAGACCTTGATTAGGTCATCAACCTATTGGTCTGCCAAGTGTACATACTTAGACATATAGTAACACATCTGTGTCCGGTTAGAGGATGCGTGCATGTATCGTGACAGTATACGATATAGGACTTTGGTTATCTCGATCTCGTTAAGTCAACTCTTTGATCTAACATATGTAACACTTCCGAATCTCTATTCATATGCAGAGGACCTGCATCAAGAGGTCGGTTAGATATCAGCCTAAATGAGAAAAGATTGCCATCTCCTACTCATACTGGAGATCATCTCTTAAAAATCATTTGACGGTGCTTGATGAGTCCTCAATCTAACTCTTTAGATATTCATCCAAGCACTAGACTTTATGATTTAATTATTGAATCAACAACTGTATGATCATTAAGATGGCTATGGTACATAATCCTAATTGTACTAAGGGACCTATTATGCAAATTATTTATTCTTCATTCCAGATTAGGGAATGATATTCGCAATAACATTTATTGCATAATGGCTCATCGTGGGCTCGCATGTCCAACAATCTCCCACTAGCCCAAAGAGTCATTAATGGGTTAATCACTTTAAACCCGTACTCATGTGACAATCATAGGCTATTTAGAAAATAGCTAGATAAGCTGATCATTCACTCTGTTCCCAAAAGACTATGCCAAGTCCTTTTATGGCACTTGCATATCCTCAGTAACAGTGCTCGCATCTAATGCGAATGTTGCATCTTATGGTCTGCAAAGATTCTTCAGCTTCAGTTTGCCATATATAGGACAAAGAAAAATGGTCGTCCACTGCACACAGTCTACTCCTCGTTTCGTGGCATGTTCAAGAAGATTCACAGCTTCATGCCGATTATGACCATCGTAGAGCAACAGATGGCATATAGGAACTCTATAATGGTTGGAGTTTTCTTGGATGTACATGACCCAGAGTATGATGCAACACAAGCACAACTCCTTACTAGGGCGACCATACCTCCCATGGAGGAGGCTTACCATCATCTCAACAGGCTTCTTATTCCACCTGCTTCCACCAAACAACCCTCCTCTGTGATGGTCCTTGCACCTACAACAATCATTCAAGACACTCTGAGGACACATGCTATTAGAAGCATGGATACCATGCATCTGGTCGTGTGGCGGAGCAGGTTGAGACTTCAGATACTATAACTCCTCAATAAGATCCATGCCTTGATCACATTGTCTCACGTATTCGGGAGATCATGGCTCCAGTGGCTGGCACTACCACTATAATATCCATAGATATTGCAACCGCAACTAGAGCCTCTTTGAACTCCTCAGGCACTGCATATACTTTTACTGATAGTAGCAGTGTATATATGGAATAGTGGATCATGGACTTTGGTGCATAAATATGTGTGGAGACAGGTCCCAGTTCAGGTCTTACATGACTATACCTCATGGTAGATGGTATGTTATTGCTAATGGGGTTTACTTACCCATCACTGGATAAGGGGAGGTGCATTTGATGCCATCCATACACCTGCGAAATGTTTAATATGCCCTTGATTTTTAGATGAAATTATATTATATTAGCCAGATTACTAAGGATCGACATTGTCGTGTCATTTTTGACCCTTCTTCTCTTGTGTTTCAGGACATGCTCACGAGCAAGGTGATTGGATGTGATCGTAAGTAGCGAGGGCTCTATACACTGGTCCAACCTCTTCATGATGGTGCCTCTACTAATCCTACTGGACCAATCTCACCGTACCTATGAAACCTTTATTTTGGCTACCTTCCTCTGCAGAACCTGTGTCATGTCCTCCCATAGATCTCCACGCGATCTTCCTTCCAATATGTGGTTGTCGGCTTGGGAAGCATCACAGTTTCTCAATTCCATCTCATCAGAGTTGAAGCAGTTCTCAGTTGTTTGAGCTCCTTCATTTATATATCTGGAGTCTGAATCGTGTCTCTGATCACCAAAGACATCGTTTTTATTTGGTTGCTGTAGATGGCTTTTCTAGGCTTTCTTGGCTTTTCCTGTTAAAGAATAAGTCTGAGGATGATGTCGTTAAGTCATTCATTAATGAGATAAAGAATATTTTTTCTTCTACTATCAAGTATTTGCTTTCTGATAATCGTTTGAAGTTTTACAACTTACATCTATCCAAGTTTCTTAAGTCTCTTGGCATTGTACACCAGATCTCGTGTGCCTATACATCTCAGCAAAATGATGTCGTCGAGTGCAAAAACTCCCATTTACTCGATGTAACCAGAACCCTATTGATTCATAGTCGTTATCCTCATGCTTATTGGGGTGATGTGGTTCACCTTGCATGCTACTTAGAGAACCATACGAATTCCTCTGTTTTAGGAGAAAATGTCCCTTTCTCGATTGTGTTTTCTGAGATGGATCTGTTCTCCCTTACACCCATTATTTTTTGGATCTATGGCTTTTGTTCATATTTTTTTGCTCGTTCGTGACAAAATCTCCCCCAAAACTGTCAAGTGTGTTTTTGTTGGCTACTCTCGTACCCAAAAGGGTACCGTTGCTTTGATCTGTTTCAACGGAAATACTTTGTCAGTTTTGATGCTACATCCTTTGAGCCTGTCATGTATTTCTCTCCTGCATGTGACAAACTGGCCCTATCTGACTTTGATGAGGATATCTACATGTCTCCATCTTTTACAGCCCTACCACTTCATGTACCTATTCTACCACCTCCCTTGCCACCACCACCACCACCATCTCCACCCCCATCTCTAGTACCTACACCTGCTCTTATGGCTGCCCCTGGACCTCCACCTACCTCAACTCAACTTTTTTCACATGTGTTTAATCGTAGGTCTCGCTCTATTCCCCCTGTTCACAAGTCTTCCCCATCATCCAGCATGCCTTAGGTATTTAAAGAGCACATTGTTTTTACTGATGGCACTAATGAGTTGTATGTGCAGCAGGATTCCTTACAGGATGATCATATACCCTCTCGAGAGGGAAACTTATAGGTTCCGGAGATGACAGATGATCTTAATGTGCTGACTGGTCTACGAAATCAGAGATGTACGTGTGCTTCATATCTTGTGGAAGCATACATTTCTTTGAGTAGACATTCAGAGGATTTCAGGAGACTTATCTTGGCACTATCAACCATGGAAATATCACGGACATATCAGGAGGATATTCAGGACGACTATTGGTGTCTTTCCATGGAGGAGGAGATTACCGCTCTACAGTTGTATGCTACTTAGAGCCTTGTTTCAGCTCCAATTGGTGCATCCAATGTTGGGTGCAAGTGGGTATTCATGGTGAAGCACCGAGTAGATGCCATTGTAGATCGTTACAAAGAGATACTTGTGGCACGTGCGTTCACCCATATATATGGGGAGACTATCGGGATATATTCTCTCCAATTGCCATACATTCTCCTCTGCGTATACTTCTATCAGTTACAGTGACACAAGATTGGCCCCTCTACCAGCTTGATGTAAAGAATGTTCTTATATATGATGACCTACAAGAGGAGGTTTACATGCAACATCCACCTAGGTTTATTGCTGAGGGGGGTGTCAGAAGGTTTGCAGGATTCACAAGGTAACTTATGGCCTTAAGCAGAGTCCAGGAGCATGGTTCCAGAAGCTCTCAAACTTGATAGAGCAACAATGATTTGTGCGATCGACTATCGCTCTCTGTTTGTTTATAAGACTCGGAGAGGTACAGTTGTCATTCTTGTCTATGTTGATGATATCATTGTTATAGGGGATGAGAGCTTGGCATTCAGGTTGCTAGGGATTTCCTGGGTCAGCAGTTTGTGACCAAGGACTTTGGTAGTTTACGCTACATCCTTGGACTGGAGTTTACCAGGAACCAACGATGTCTTGTGATGACCCAGAGGAAGTACATTACGGATCTTCTTTCTGAGACATGCATGGCAGATTGAAGACTTGTTACTACTCCTATGAACCCGAGCATGAAGCTTTGTGATGATGATACTGAGGAGGTCGACAAAAGGAGGTACATGGAAGTTGTTGGCAAACTTCTGTATGTGACCATCATCAGGTCAGATATATTCTTTTTCGTGAGCAAAGTTAGTCAGTTTATGGAGCAGCCCAGACGGGCACATATGGATGCAGTCAATATGATTCTGAGGTATCTGAAGACCTTACCTAGCTGATAACCGCCCGACTGACTAAGGTAAAGGTAAAGAAATGGTCGTTGCGACCTCAATCAATCAGACTAGGTATATCAAGAAAAATCAACCACTCAGAACATGTAAAACTAATCGAGCACAAAAGAGAGCGGTCCTGTTATGGGATTAACCTGGTATAGCTCCCAGGGTCGAACACAAGGAGCACAGATTGGCCTTTCGGCCTACGATGTAGTCAGAAATCCGAGAGAGTATTTTTTTAGTGTTTTTAAGGGTTTTTATATTATTTTTTTTTAGGATTTTTAAATATAAAGAAAACAGGAAAAGCACACAAACAATTAACTTGAACAATTTATTTAATGCATTAAAAAGCAAGCAAAAATTCAGACAAAAATATTTTTATGTGTTTTATATTTTTTTATGTTTTTGGTGAATTTTTGAGATTTTTCTGATGTTTATTTTATTTCCTAAAAATCAAACAATGCGAAAAGCAAGGGGTACTGTCCAGCCAGGCCCAAAACCCAAAGATAAAATATCTAAGGATCTCTAAGGGACCTGAAGGTAATTTTCCTGTATACTAGAGAAAACAAGAAAAATTTGAGCACCAAAATTATTGTTTTTGGGTTTTTAAATTATTTATTATGATTTTTAGGAGTTTTGAGGTGTATTTAAGTTTTTAGGGTTTTTACTCAATGAAAAATAGCCAAAATTGGCTAGAAAATCAAGGAACACCAAATAAACAGTAACTAATTTTTATAGGATTTTTAAAAGGGTTTTGATTTTTTTTTGGGGTTTTTGAATCTAAACAGTAGCAAAAATATGGGTTTTTGAATTTTTAAAAATAGCAAATGAAATCAAAAATGTCCTCAAAAATTCACAAAAATTCTACACCATGGCAGGAGCCATGTGTCAAATTTTCATCGAATTTGGAGGTGATTTGATATTTTATTCAAAAACAAAGGAGGGGCACTGTGCACAGGGACCAAAGTGCAAATACCCAAAAGTTTTGGGGGGTCTGGTGCAAAATACCCAAGAAATCACGCGCGAGGCGCGTGTCTGGGGCACTCAGGGACCCAAATGTAAGAAAAATAAGTTCCGAGGGCTTATTGGTAACAAGTACCAAAAGTCCAGGGGCTTATCTTGCAAAATACCCAAAATAAAACGCACATGTGGAAATAAATCACGCACAAGGGTATAAATGCAAATAAGTAAAAGATTTCATTCGTTAAAGAACATCCAGAACCACAGGGGTCTCTATTGCAAATAAACCAAAATATCACGTGTCGATGCACGTGTCCACAACTGGCAGGGGTATAAATGCAAATACGAGAAAGTCCGAGGTTTAATATGCAAATATCCCAACGTAAATAAAATAACTAAAATATTTACAGGACTAGAAATAAAAGACTCAAACTACGAGGGGGCCTAAGCAATTTACCCCTTTATTCGCCGACGGCTGGATAGGCGCCACGTGGAAGATCGGTCGGTCCTGGATGGCTGGCGCTCCTCTTCGTCTGACCTCGAGCCGAATCGACGGTGCTGGAGAGGACACGTGGAAGATCGAACGGGTATGGCCTCAGGTGTCTCTCTCCGCTGCTCGAACGGTCCTGATCAGCCCCTAGCGATGATCGACGGATGTTGCTCCTCGAAGAACGGACGGTGACGATGCAAACTGGGAGCGGGGGCTGATCGGACGGTGCTGGAGGATGATGGAAGAACACTCCACCGGCGAGCTTCGCCGGCCTCGTGCGTGAGCTGCAGTCCTCCTCAGCTGCTCCTGATGATCGGGGAAGATAGGCGACGGCGTCCCGCAGCTGCTGGTACTGTCCGATGGCCCACCCGAGCCCGGGAGGGGCTCCGGCGAGGTCGTCGGCGAAGAGCTCCTGGTCTGAATGTGTGGGGGTCTCAGATGACTCCCTTTGGACCTGCAAAATGAACCAAGAGCTTCGCGGGTCGAGGGCAAAGTGCCTCGACCCAAAGAAGCGGGGTGAAGGTGGCTGGTGGGTCGGTGCGAATGAGCTCCGGCGAGCTGGGGATGGGGAGCTCGACTCCCAGCTCCGGGGCGAGCTGGGTTAAACGAGTGGGCGTAGAACGTGCGCGAGGAATTGGCGAAGGTGAGCGTGTGCTCCGATGACCGAGATGATGGACGATATGGCCGGAATCAGAGGAACACGGCGAGGAGTCGATTTGGGCGAAACTAGAAATTACGCGAAATGAGAGGGCGAAAGGGTTACCTGGGTGAAGTGGGAGACTGTGCTGGAGTGTGGCTAACTCCTGGTCGTAGCCTCGAAGGGCGTCAAGGCCTGAGGCTCGAGCTCCGGTCGAGTGGCGGAGCACGGCGGCGTGAAGCTGCCGGATCAATGGTCGGCCACCTACTCCTCACTGCAACAAGGGCCAACGCGAGCTGTCACCTCGGTGGTTACGATGGAGGTCACGGGAGTGAAGGTAGGGAGCCAAAGATGAGGCGCGGAGGCGGCGGAGGTCGGGATATATATGGAGACAGGGCCGATTAGGGTTGGGTGGAGACGGCTATGGAAGGCGTGGATCCTTCGGCGAAGGGTCCGGCGAGGATGATGGATGATTGGCGAAGGATCCGGGCACGGGGTTTGCGGAGGCGACAGGCTGGAGACGCGTGGAGAAATCGGCGAAGTCGGGTCGGGCGCGGGTCTCCCCAAAAGGAAAGAGTCCGCGGGGGAGTTGACCGGGGTCAACAATCCCCCGTGGACCAATCAGGAGCTGCCACGTTTTTATTTTTTGTTTATTTAATTTAAGGTAGAAAAAGGCCGAATTAAGAAAAACGCAAAACATGAAATATTTTTCTTTTATTTTTTTCTATTTTTTGGTGATTTTTAATTAATTTTTGGAAATAAAAATAGGGTAGTTATATATATAGGTATATGTACACTATATAGATTTTAATTTTTGATTTTTTTATTTGTTATTTTTATGTATTTTTATGCCCATTTTATATTTTATTTATTTACATCATAAAATAAAGAACAAAATGGTATTTTTATTTTATTTTAATTATTTATACACAAGGGTGAAATAAATAGTTGTATACATTTATATACATGGTATCTATACAATGTATTTTTGTATTTTTAATTTTGTATTTTTTATTTGATTTTTGTTTTGTTTTTTTTAAGAGTTTCTAAATATATACAAAATATGTACAAGCATATTTTTGGGTGAGGAAAATATAATTTTATTTATTTACAAAAGTATGTACACATGAGCTCCTATCTCCCTCTACTTTGGCTTTTATGCGGTCAGGCCCATGCTGAGCCCTCCCTTGGGTTAGGTTGCTCAATATTTATTCTAAATATTTCCCTCTTTTCTTTTTACTCTTTATTCTTTTATTTTTGCATAAAAACATGCTAATTACAGGTTTTTACACAATGCATGCTTTTGGTAATTATTTGTATTTACACATATCTACATGTATTTGCAAAGGTTTTTGTAGCTAAAATAGAAGAATAAAGAGTGATGAATGGGTATTCATCACTAGCACTGGTCTTCTGTTTAGCAGAGGTACATCCCTTCCAGTTACAGCATATGCAGATACAGATAATGTTGGGCGTTCCAGGGATAGGAAGTCTACTTCTGGCTTTGCATTGTTCATAGGAAGATCCCCGATGTCATGGAAGAGCAAGGAGCAGACTGTGGTTTCTAGATCTAGTGCTGATCAAAATGCATGACCATGATGCAAGCTAGTACAGAGATGATGTGGGTTAGATATGTTACTTACCGACCTAACCATTGAGTTGCATCTTCCCATGCACCTCAATTATGATAACCAGGTTTCTCTTTTCATTGCAAAGAACCATGCCTTCCATGAGAAGACCAAGCACATCAAGATGGACTGTTACTACAGTCATGACATGATACATAAGAGTCTCATTGCTACTACTTATGCTAGTTTTGAAGACCAGACAACAGATGTACTTACCAAGGCCCTAGCCAGAGGGGCTCACTAGAGATGTTGTTCCAAGTTGAGTCTGATTGTATCTACGCTCTAGCTTAAGGGGAAGTGTTGAGATATTAGTTATCTTTCACATAATTTATGTAATATTTATTTTCGTTGTCTTTTTTATGTAATTTGCCCAACAAGTTACTCTCCTATATAAGAGAACCCTAGGGATTCATCAATGTGCAATTTATTCTTTCCTTTCCACATCTATAATTAACATCAGTGCCTACTCAAAGTAAGATAATTCATAGATCGGCTTCCCCACATGCCCCTCCTATCGATACTTGGAATTAGCATTAAGTTGCTTTCCATCCTTACATCTTAACCTGTAATTTCCTATAATAGGCATAGAAGTTTACAAGCAAATTCCCAATTTTCTTGTCGATGGTTTATCTAATAAAGATAAGACATTTTAGTCGAACTTGCAATTTTAATGCACAGATAATATTTCAAATGGCTGAGATACTTTAGGTTAAACTCTACAACAAGCTTCCCTTGTAACTTGTAATCTTCTCTTTGTCATTCATGTGATGATCATGTCACCACGAAAACAAGGAGAGCCACTTTGTTTTAATTTCTCTTAATAAATTGATATTGTTCCTTCTGCTTAGATGACATCTCAATCTGATCATCATTACTCTAAACTTCTTGAACCACGTCCTAGGAGATTGATTTAGTCCATATTATGCATTTTCAATTTGCAACATTCCCATGTCTTCTCATAGCTTAGTGACATATACATGTATACTTCCTCTTGGGAATGCCCATCGAAGAAGGTGTTTTTCACGTCTATTTGGTAAACAATCTGGTGGTAATGTAGTGTACCTACCACCCAAAAGACTAGGGTTCAAATCCCCCTTGTGAGGGTTGCATTAGGTAGTCGACAGCTAGCGTAAAAAATAGTCGAATCTTTCAAAATGGATTTGAGAAAGAATCCATGTACCCGACCCTACTTATAGTGGGAGAAGGCTTTATCTTTTGGTAAACCTTCGGTGGGACTCCACCCTTTTGGAGACATCACAGACATCAATGTTTGCCACCATCAAGATTTATGGTACTCAGCAAACCCGTCTCATGTACATTTAATAAACATTCAAAATATATAATTGACTGTGACAAATAAATGAAATATTGTATTTAATTTTATTACTCATTGCCAAGATATGCATTCCATGTCCACAAGAAATACATCATGCATAGAAATGAAACCTGCCAATGTATGCTCTCAAAAGTATCTTTTTACAGTATCTCTCAACAGGAATAAAAGTTGGAAGCAAAAGTAAATCAAACAAAAAGCAACACACCCTGTCTGGTGTAAGTCAATCGATAGAAGCTCAAACAACACGGCCGCTATTGTCATGGCTGCTCATGTATACTTGTTAGGTTCACACGAATGTAATTTTACGAGTAATTGCTCAAAAACAGTGTTAACACTAACCACTAGTTTAAGTTAAGCAAGGAAGGTGCAAAATTTCTTGGTACTCACTCACACCTCACGAGACAACCTTTTCATAATGCATATATGAACTCACTCAAGGTCACTCCTTCACCATGTATTTGATTCCTTTTATTTTTAACACCCAAAAGATCATCATTGAAACTGTCCAAGTCAACTATCTATTGGCAAAGTTCTTCAATAATATAGGTCACATGTTTGGACTCTCAGTCATTATCCATTATCATATAGCTCACTTGGGTAACATCATGCGGGGATCTCCATTTTTCTCCTAATATAGGAAATTGGTATATTATTGTCCTCCTTCATTAACCATATTCCTGGAACTCTCTTCACAGTGCTAATTCTCAGGACACTAATTAGTGTGGCCAAACACTAACTAGTGTGTGTATTAGCTC
Source organism: Ottelia alismoides (assembly GCA_037367405.1). Taxonomy (NCBI): domain Eukaryota; kingdom Viridiplantae; phylum Streptophyta; class Magnoliopsida; order Alismatales; family Hydrocharitaceae; genus Ottelia; species Ottelia alismoides. The sequence goes on from JAZKJV010008662.1 coordinate 493,923, forward strand.
TATGTACGAAAGCGAAATGTAGACTACCAACCACACAACTTGGCACCAAACTCCGTCATAGACACCATAAACACATTGGACACCAATACTATATGTCACCTAGTCAAATACAATTGGGGTCAAAACCATCTAGGTTTCTACCCAGGGGCTAATGATGCATGCCCATCTCTTGAGGTGCCTAGCTCCATACTACCCTGTCATCGTGAAGTCTCACCACATGACACATAACACAGATCTTAACCATAATCATTTTTTATATAAGCATCTCATGATATGTTATGATTTTGGATCATTGGTACTCTCGTGATTTCAATCTTAGATCCCCATGACACATTGATTTATTACTTTGCATACTCATCGCAAAATGAAAGATGTCATGAAATCAAAAGGGTATCATGTTGTAAATATTAGTGACCTGCTGTATGTGACTAAATGTTATTAAAATTATCCCATGTAATGTTACCGACACGTCTTTAACATGGCATGCTATATGTCACTTAACGTTAGGAAAGTTATCTCATAATGTTTGTAATGTTACAAACACATCCATAAGGTGGCTGACTATAGCAACCTACTATGGGTGACCTATCATGGGACGACCGACCATGGACATATTGCCATGACCTACTATGGGTGACTTACCATGGGACGACCTGCAATGATGCAATGGGACGAGTTGCTACGGGGAAACCAACCATATATGACCTTCCATGAGACGACATGCTATGGGTGACTTGCCATGAGACAACCTGCTATGGTGATCTGCCATAACATGGACTGACATGGGTGATCTTCTATAGCGTTATTCTTTGTTGTGAGGTGACCCGCTACATCTTCTATGTTCATGCTATATGCACTGCAATGTTGTGATTTTGACCCAACTTTCACAATTGATACTGAGAGCTATGCAACTTCGATTAAGAGATTCTTGGATGTGTTGGAAAGCTTATATGAGGTTCGCTCTAATGGAGTGTGTTGTTCCCCAAAACAACATCATAGGACCTCTTCGAAAATATGTTAAAACACTCAAACAACCATGATGATAACATGCACCCACCTCCTTGATAAGTGCAGTACACCATACATGCCCTACGTATTCTACATCACTCATTCTCTTCTCGAAACATGACACAAAAATACTCTTGAGATATATGAAATGTAACACTGATCATTTAATTTATAGGGATACACACGTACATAGGGATGACTAACACATGTGAAACCAAAAACAAGAGGAAAGGGAAACATCGTTACCTCCAAAACTCACCTCCTTGGTACATCAATTCATGGAGAAATGGCATGTATGGTGCTCCATTTAATTCACGAACATGAGGATGACCTTGACCTCCTCTACTCGGTGGCGGCTTCGGATCGTCCATCCGACGCACTTTGATGGTGCTACGATGAGGTTCTCCGATGAGGGAAGGGAGTGGGAGGTGGTTGTTCTAAGGGTTAGGATTTTGGAGCAGCCAAAAGTTGTTTTTATATTGTAGAAATCTGAATCCGGATCTTGGTTTGGATCTCAATTCGGGTCTAAAATTGAACCCGGCCTGGTATCACTAAAATGGCTATAACTTGAGCTTATGAACTTGGATTTCATTGTTCTTAGACTCGTTGGAAAGGTCTCGTCGAGCCCTACACAATGGACTCATCACTTGCCCCATTTGAAAATCAAGAGCACTCCAGATTTAAAAATACAGGGTCTCACACCTTCTAGTCTTGAAGCACATTTAAAGAGACACTATTCATTTTGCTATAGGAGCAAAAACTACGTAGTAGTCAACAATATACTTTTGAGTAAAATCTTCTACAATGAGTTTAGCCTTGAATTTCTCTACTTGTCCATACGGCTTGTGAATTATAGTAAAAATCCACTTTGAAACAATGAGATGAAACCCATCAGAAGCGTCCCAAGTGAATCCCAAGTGGGATTTTTTAAGGACCTCCGCTTTTTTATGCAGAGCTTGAAGCTTTGTAAGATTGGTGTAACCTCACCATATTATTCAGAATCATAGGTGTAGATGAAACATGTATGATTTTTGCTAAATTCAATATAACTAATATACTTATTAATATGATATTTATTACACTCTATATATAGCATGTGATTTTATCTCCCTTTGACCATGCCTTTGTGCAATGCAATCTTCTTATTTAATATTACATATTCTATTATTTTTCCGAGGCAAAAGGGTAAACACATAAATGCATCCGCTGTTAGTGGATTAATTATAAGAGATTAGTAATATTACATAAGCCAAGACTTGAGAAAAGTCTTAGCAGAATGGAGTACATTCTCAATATAAAAATGCTCTACAAGATAATACTATCACATGACAACCAAAACATCCATGTAATCACATGGCAATAACAACTCCTTTGGGTTGAAACTAGAGTTGAAAAGTAACTCCTAGCATACAGTGATGCTGCAAGTGTTCAACCATTGAATGCCCACTTGCGACCATGTATCCTTTGTCGTGATATGGATTACTTGATGAAACTTTTTTGCTTTTTTATGAAACCTTGGTGTATGTTATTCACCAATGATATTGTGTTGATTGATGAAAGTAGAGTTAGAGCAAATGAGAAGCTTGAGGTTTGGAGACATGCATTAGAGAATAAAAGATTTCGTCTAAGCAGGCTTAAGACTGAATATATGGAGTACACATTTGATAGAAGCTGTGGTGAAGGAATCAAGGTGAAGATTGGTGATGATAACATTTAGAAGAAGATTCTTTTATATATTTAAGATCTATTTTGCAACATGTTGGAGAAATTGATGGAGATGTTACTCATAAAATAAATGCAGGTTGGTTTAAATGGGGAGGAGCCTCTACTATTCTATGTGATAAGAAAATTCTTTTGAAAATCAAAGGAAGGTTTTACAAAGCATTCATAGGACCTTCTATGCTCAATGAATCTGAATGTTGAACTGTGAACCATAGACATGTGAGAGAATGGCAATGGTAGAAATGAAAATGCTAAGGTGGATGTATGGTCATACACGTAAATATCAGATTTAGAATGATTCTATCAGAAGGAAAGTTAGTGTAGCTCTTATAGGGGGTTTTGATGAGAGAAAACTGCTTAAGATGGTTTGGTCATTTGCAAAGGAAGTCGGTTGATGCACTAGTTAAGAGATGCAAGCAAGGTCTTAAATGTTGGATTTGGGTTTCGTTTCGGTAAGGTTGGAAAGAGAAATTCAATGGAATTTCGGTGAAATGGATAGAAATTTAGGAAATTACTTGAAAACTCATTTTTTTCTAAAATCAATATTTCTACCATTCTTTAATCAATAAATGAGATAGAAATACATCATTTTTTGCTAATAATAAGATGTTGACATTATATGTAATATTAAATTTCCATCCAATCCCTCCAAAAGTCATAGTATACTGCTCAGAACCAAGATCGAATTTGAAACTAGAATTAAAAACCAATAGTTTAATCTCGTAAACATGAAAAGAATGGTGACACATACAATAATAATAGAGAAAAACGTAGGCCAAAAAAGAGGACTAGTAAAACGATATATTATGTAAGAAATTGAAGATCGAAATGATAACTTAGAACTTGTAACCAAAATGCTTTCAACTTAGAAAAAATTTAAATATTTAATTTTAGTAATAAAATAAGAAATATATAAACATACACAAACACATAAATCTTTCTAACATGTATGTCTAATAGCATGCAATGTGAGATACAAACAAATTGATTAAAGCCAAGAAACTGTGTAGCATTCACAAGCACAATTTATATTCAATCTAATAGTAGCCAAATACTTACAATCACAAGACTTGAAAGTTTGCTAAAAACCTAGTACAACCGCACATACTCCTTGTAGTACAGAGAAGCAACAAGAAAGAGAGTCTGAGAAATGAGCAAATTTCTAGTGTCTTGTGAGATGAAATGATGCAATGTAATGCACCAATATATACAGGTCAAAAAGTACTCCAAAGTGGTCGGAATTTGGTGAAAGAGTGACATAAGAGGCTAGGAGGACAAACTTTGGTGAAATGTGGCTAGATTCCTTCTTTCTATTGTTTTAGCCGAAATTGGATCGAAATGGACCAACATTCCACCAAAATTAATCAAAACGGACTGAAATGTCGGCAAAATGAGGAAATGCTATGAGGTATTGTATAACATCCCGAACTTAGGTCCCCGGTCCATTATCGAGGAAAACTGGCCCTGACAACTTGTTGGGTTCGGGCTCAAATGGACCCGTTGACAACCACCCAAAATACTTAGGCCCAAGTTGACAAGTAGTAATTCCCATCACTTATATACCACACTCATACTTTGTGAGTTTAAGGTATGGCACTATGTTTGGGGTTGGGGTGTTACAACCTCCCCCACTTATATTCGCAACGTCCTCGTTGCGACATGGCCCATTCACTTATTCCCAATGACAGTGGCGGCTGCACGCTCCCGGCTTAGTTCCCTTCGGGTAGCCCTTTCCACTATCAGAGGGAACCGGCTCTGATACCATTTGTAACGTCCCGGACTTAGGTCCCCGGTCCGTTATCGAGGAAAACTGACCCTGACAACTTGTTGGGTTCGGACTCAAATGGATCTTTTGACAACCACCCAAAATGCTTAAGCCCAAATTGACAAGTAGCAATCTCCATCACTTATATACCACACCCACACTTTGTGAGTTTAAGGTATGGCACTATGTTTGGGGTTGGGGTGTGTAACATAGTGCCATACCTTAAACTCACAAAGTGTGGGTGTGGTATATAAGTGATGGGGATTGCTACTTGTCAACTTGGGCTTAAGCATTTTGGGTGGTTGTCAACGGGTCCATTTGAGCCCGAACCCAACAAGTTGTCAGGGCCAGTTTTCCTCGATAACGGACTGAGGACCTAAATCCGGGACGTTACACAATACCTTTTTGGCCACTTACCGAAACTAATTTTTGATAAAAAAATCTATGGATTTTCGGCGAAATTGAAGGCCATGGATGCGAGTTTTGGGATGTTGATCCAACAAAGAGAAGACGAGGAAGGCTCAAGAAGTGTTGGAATGAGATTATTCGAAGGGATCTTGATTTTTTGGATCATGCCCGAGAACGACCCAAGAAAGATCTAAATGGAGGTAAAGAATCCATGTAGCTGACCCTACTTAATGTGGGAAAAGGCTTTTTGTTGTATGATATCATTGCAATGAACCTCATCTCGAGGTCTCATCCACTCATTTTTTCAAAAAAATCACGTATCCTTTGCCTTCTCATACACAAAAAGAGGTCGTCAATTGTCTCTCCCTCTCCCGTGCAAAGAGAACAACAATTATCATCGCTTGAACAAAATCCACCCTATCTCTCCATGGTTAGGATTCTTCCATGCCACGGTAGCAATAAGAATACTTTGATTCATGCTTTGGTCTTTATATCTAAAATAAGTATGCAATATCGAATCAAGTCATCAGATAAAAAATCCAATCGGATCAACCATAGATTTGCAGGCTACCATACTATGAAATCGCCCTCTCTCCATATCCAATAATCCAATGCTCTCTGTCAGACTCCCCAAAGGGCTTATAACATTCACAAGTTCAACAAAATCTTGGAAGCATTGTTCAGAAACTTATGTACGGAAGGTGGGTAGCCACACACCTGTTGGAAATGTGGAGCCTGATCCGGTTTAGGATGTAACAGGCTTGGAGGACAAGTTAACTTGGAGGACAAGTTACTTGGGGCATAAGTTAGCTTGGAGGACAAGTTAACTTGGGGCACAAGTTAGCTTGGGGAACAAGTTATTCCTTTTGTATCTTCCTCTCAACCCATCCCTAAATCTATATAAGGGCGGCACTTGTAACTAAACGATATAGAAATAAAATCATCTCTCTGTGGCGGCCGTGGACGTAGGCATCTTGCCGAACCACGTAAATCTCACGTGTCTCGTGTGTGTTTGATCTTACCTAAGGCATTCTGGGCTGATGCAGTCAACACACCAGCATACCTGATCAACAGAGGTCCATCAGTGCCGTTGGATCTGAAGATACCTGAAGAGGTATGGTCCGGAAAGGATGTAAGTTTTGCACATTTAAGAACATTTGGTTGTCTTGCTTATGTGCATATTGATTCTGATGCTAGAGATAAACTTGATGCCAAAGGCAAAAAGTGTTTTTTCATTGGATATGGCTCTGATTATTTTGGTTACCGTTTCTGGGATAATCAAGATAGGAAAATTATTAGAGCAAGGAATGCTATTTTCAATGAAAAATTAATGTTCAAGGACAGGTATGGAGCAGAACCTGATGATGCAGAATTGCAGACCAACACTGGCAATCAAGTTGAGTTGGAAGGAATAACTGAAGATGATCTAGCACACAAAACAGAACAAGGCCAAGCTGTAGATGAAACAGTGTTGAGGAGGTCCAATAGAACACCAAAACCCAATCGTCGGTACTCTCCTTATTTACATTACTTGCTGCTGACCGATGCAGGTGAACCTGAGGATTTCCATGAAGCAATGAATATGGAAGATTCGGTCAAGTGGGAGCTAGCAATGGAAGATGAGATGGACTCATTACAGAAGAATGAGACATGGGAGCTAACTCATCTGCCAGAAGGAAAAAGGGCGCTTCAAAACAAATGGGTGTATCGAGTCAAGGAAGAACTCGATGGAAGCAAAAGATATAAAGCCAGATTAGTGGTGAAAGGATTCCAACAGAAGGAAGGTATTGATTTTACTGAAATTTTCTCTCCTGTTGTTAAGTTAACCACAATCAGACTGGTGTTAAGCATAGTTGCAGCCGAGGATCTACATCTAGAGCAGTTAGATGTGAAAACAGCTTTCCTCCATGGTGATTTGGAGGAGGATATCTACATGCTCCAACCAGAAGGGTTCAAAGTTCATGGAAAAGAGAACCTAGTATGCAAGCTGAAGAAAAGCTTGTATGGCTTGAAACAGGCTCCAAGGCAATGGTATAAAAAGTTTGATGGTTTCATGTGCAGAAATGGTTTCACTAGATGTGAGATGGACCATTGTTGTTACTTCAAGAGGTTTGATGACTGCTATATCATTCTATTGTTGTATGTAGATGATATGCTTGTTGCAGGATCTAATATGCAGGAGATAAACAAACTGAAACAACAATTGGCTAGGGAATTCTCGATGAAGGATTTGGGTGCTGCAAAGCAAATCCTTGGAATGAGGATCACTCGGGATAAAAGAGAAGGGACTCTCAAGTTATCCCAAGAGCATTACATCGAGAAAGTGTTGAGCAGATTCAAGATGGGAGATGCAAAGTCTCAAAGCACTCCTATGGCTAGCCACATCAAGATCTCAAAGGAGCAGTCACCAACAACTGAAGAAGGAAAGCAGCACATGTCAAAGGTGCCATATGCCTCAGCCGTTGGGAGTCTGATGTACGCCATGGTGTGTACAAGATCGGATATAGCTCATGCAGTGGGAGTCGTGAGCAGATATATGGCAAACCCAGGAAAGCAACATTGGGAAGCGGTTAAGTGGATCTTCAGATATCTAAGAGGTACTTCAGGTATGACACTTTGCTTCAAGAAGAATGATGTTGTTCTACAAGGGTTTACTGATGCAGATCTAGGCGGTGATGTCGATGGCCGAAAAAGCACCACAGGATATGTTTACACACTGGGTGGTACTGTTGTGAGCTGGATGCCCCGATTACAGAAAGTTGTTGCACTTTCAACCACAGAAGCTGAGTACATAGCTATCTCTGAAGCAAGCAAAGAGATGATATGGTTGAAGAATTTTCTGAAGAACTGGGGCAGAAACAAGAAAGTAGTGAGTTGTTCAGCGACAGTCAGAGTGCAAACCTTGCGAAGAATCCAGTATTTCATGCAAGAACGAAGCACATTCAACTTAAGTATCACTACATCCGTGGGCTGATCGAAGATGAGACTCTATGTCTAAAGAAGATTCTAGGATCCGAGAATCCAGCAGACATGTTCACGAAGGCTGTCACCGTTGAGAAATTGAGGCTATGTGTAGCCTCAATTGGCCTCCATGATTAGAGATGAGGAGGCGTCGCCACAGAGATTCATCATGATGATGCAAAAGAAGGTTACATGAAAGATGTTGATGAAGATCAGTGTCCAAGTGGGAGATTGTTGGAAATGTGGAGCCGGTTTAGGATGTAACAGGCCTGGAGGACAAGTTAACTTGGAGGACAAGTTACTTGGAGGACAAGTTAGCTTGGGGCACAAGTTAGCTTGGGGAACAAGTTATTCCTTTTGTATCTTCCTCTCAACCCAACCCTAAATCTATATAAGGGCGGCACTTGTAACCTAAACGATATAGAAATAAAACCATCTCTCTGTGGCAGCCGTGGACGTAGGCATCTTGCCGAACCACATAAATCTCCTGTGTCTCGTGTGTGTTTGATCTTACCTATTCTTCCACCTCTTTCCCATCCCTAACAACACCATCCTCCCATACCTTTGAAATCGCAGCATCATGATCCACTGATAGCGTAGATAGACATGGGAAATAGGCATCAAGTATGCCACTACTAGTCCTGTTTAAAATAAAATGTAAAGGAACATCCATCGCCAAGCGTATAATGAAAAAAGCAACGAAAGCTGGGGTAGAACATAGCACATTCCCTTACAAAACATAGAAATTTGAAGATACGGCTAGGGAGCTATAGATCTCTATGCATAGATGCCATATAGTCTGCAATATAAGTCCTAACTATCCCCCCGAATCCTCACAACCCATTTCAGCAACAAGTTCATATTGACCAAGCATGGGCTTCCTAGTCCCCGTCCTCAGAAAGTGTAAAAATGTCCCAATCAACAAGGTCTATGACTGATGCATTCTGGTTGAATGAATACCAGAAGAATCTCCTCATTATCCTTTCTAAACAATGACAGATCCTTACACGTAGGAGTCTAGACGACATAAAGAAGACCGAATACCTGTAAGGATAACCTTTACTTAGACCAAGCGATCCCCTTACGAGAGAATAAAAGCCTTCCACCCAGCAAGTTTTCGTTCCCTCTTCTCTATAGTTGATAGTTGATTTGAAACTCGTAGGTGACTGATACTCAAAGGCAAGCATGGGTAACGAACTGGTAGTGATTCGAAAGCCATTCCAAGTTCAAATCCACATTCAATTGCATCTGCAACTGTTGAGAGTTATCATTGTATTTTTCTAATTCTTATGTATTTTTCAATTCTTATCTATATTATGTAATTCACTCTCTAGGGTTTCTCCTCTCTATATAAAAGAGCCCTATGGCCCTTTCATATTTGAATCATTATTTTCTCTCCACATGGTATCATAGTCTGCCTTAGACCAAAGCTCGGTATCCCCGAACCTTAGCCCCACCCACCACCCAACACCATGTTCTCTCCCGCCGTCGGGCATCTCATAGCAATTGTCGAGAACTAGTTATGTGTTTGCTCCGTGCGCGGTGCCATTCGCGGCTCTTGCCGCCTCCTCCTCCGCTGCACCGTCAGCTCTTTGCGATGCACAACCTGCAGGTCCCGCCACCTGCAAGGCATCACTAACTAGTAACCGCCTACTGTTGCCTCTTGCAGCTCCTCAACATCGCCAATAGGAGGGCTCAACCACCGTTGTGCCTCCAGTGAGTCCTAAGGAGCCTTTTTACTAATTTCAATGAGATTTAAGGCACTAAAGCGGTCTGATTTTGACATTTTTGGGTGATTTCAACCATTTAAATCACCTCATCCGTCCTAGAGTACTGCCAAAGTTTATGGGAACTGTTGTGGCATGAGTTTACACACACAACCGGTTCCCTATGTGACTGTGTAGACACCTTCAGATCCATCTGCAACCCAGTGACATCCTTTCCTATCTTCTTTGTCATCATGTCAGAGAACAAACTAGATTTATCGTCCTTCGATGACTTCAATGGTCCGATGCCCATAGTCAAAATGAATGGGACCAACTATGAGTTATGGTCCATACAGTTTATGACCATTATGCATTGCAATAACAAGAAGCACATTGTAAAGACGATCGACAAGACAGGGGCGAATGCTTTAGCTTATACATGTGTATGATTATTTGGTACTTTGACCACATATATAGCCAATGACATCCTGCACCAACCTACTGCTAAGGCAACATGCAACATACTTGTAGCTACTTACTCTAAAGCGAGGAATGAGATAGATCATGTAGCTTCAATATGATATTTTCACAGCCTGGTTACCCTCTTCATGTTTTGAACTCATGGCTCAGGGGCATGCTTGAGAAGATTCACCAATTATGCCTCTGAACGCTTTTGTAGAGCAACATGAGGTTGTTTGTTACAGATCACAACACCATTAGAGGGGGATAAATAGTAGTTTGAGGCAGTTTGAAATTTCTTTTGTGGAAATAATCACAAGCACATAATATCCAAGCAAACAATCAACCAACAAACTTCACAAGATGTTTACGTAGAAACCCACCTGAATAAAAACTATGACTTGAGTCACCTAACTCGAGATTTTAGCTAAGCTAACCATCTACTTCATTATAAAGCTCCATGATATTTTGCATGCATATCTGAACCGTTCAAAAAGAGACAAGCTTCACAACTTTGGATTAAACACCAAATTTAACACTACATATAAAACATTGTAGCAACAACATAAGAACATGGGAGTTTTATTTTTCTTTTAACTTCCTTTGATTTCTCACGTCCAAAAGCTTCTCTACAAACTTAGGATCAAACACCTAAAGTCCTACAAAAAGAGGTTACCTGGGAACACAAATATATGCGCAATAATATTTCAAAGTGTATTAGTAGTAGTCTGTCACAAAGATATCAAATAAGTTCTTAATTATCATATTAGTGATATTAAGGATAATAGATTAATATAACTGCATAGATAGAATCACAAGTATAATCACAAGTAATTATATCATAACTATAAGCACGGGTGAACAAGCAATAACAACACAAAGAATAATATCACATGGCTAGAAGAGTAGGCTGTCGAATATGAAAGAACTTGCTTCAGAAAAACTTGCCAACAGTCAAAGATCGAACTTGTTAGAAAATAGAGAATGCGGAAGCAGAATGATAAACAGAGTATAATTTAGAATGATAAAAATGAAAGAACAAGAAGAATTTTTACGTGGAACCCTACTACCTAAGGAGCGGGATGAAATCACGGGAGAATGCCTCAGAGGGCGTATGTATTCATTGCACTTTCTCAATGGATACAAGAGGTATGGAGCTCCTTATATAGCCTCCACAGAGCCTCCAAGTCCCACCACTGGTATATGTGAGACTAAACATATGGATGGGGTAAATGGATCCTGGTGGTATCCATTTGCCTATCTACAACTCACCTGGTGCGCAACCAAATACTCCAACACTCCCCCTTAAGCCGGAGCATGCAATGCTCAGCTTGGACAAACAGAAAGAAACTCAACTCACAATACATGACACTACGGACAACATCAACTCAACACGCACAACTGTTGCTATCGAAGACGTTGCTTCTCATGCCGTACAGGTGAGGAGGACGAATGGACTGGAGTATATTTATATTTTATAAGTTATATTATACATATATATATATATATTTACAATCTACCTTCTTTTTTGTTTTCTTTCTTTTTGTTTCTTTATTTATCTACATGTTGTAATGCATAAAAATCCATTTTTATTCATGAGTGAATTTTGTTAAGAAATGAAAATTAATGGATATTTACAAGCATTTGTTAAGGGTTTTAAGACAAAATCTAGAAAGAATGTTAATTAATCATGGATTCATCAATGGTGTAAGAGGTACGAGCAAGCTTGGAGAACCAAGCTTCTATGTTTAGTTGGGCGATAGCATGACTCAAAGGCCTTTGGGTCATAGTCGGTCCTTGATCCAACTAAGATAAGTGGTACCCTTCTCAAACTCCATGATGAGGAATTTAAGGAGAATATTTTTCACTGTCAGGGACTCCAGGCAGATGTCTGCATACCAGGTTGGGGTGATGAGCATTCAAGGATGGTTGCTTCTAAAGAGCTTGTTGCGCCCGCAATGTACTGCTGCGTGCATCTGCTTTTATATCTTGCACTACCGCTTGTACTCATTGTGCTCACACTACTACAAGCTCCATGACACTCCTTTACTGAGCCAGTGTCCTCTATGATGCTTCTCCATTACCATGTATGGTTTACTCTTCAAGATTCCCGTGGATAACCTATGTGCTACATATGTACTCTAGACTCCTTATGAAGCCAGCTCAATCGTTCATGTTTGTGCATCCACTACCATGTTTACAAAAGCATTCTCGATCATGTAATTTGAGGGTGTGAGAAGCCTCTCTCATCTGAAGAATCGGTTGTCCACAACCGAGTATGCCTTCTTCAGCTAGCATCCAGTCACAATCCTACATTCACTGTGCACCTCCTTATGCAGCTTAATGCAAAAGATGGTGTGAGCTTGTACCACCTCCCTTCTCACACATGGTCTTCTCACGAACTACTACATATCTCCATGACTTGGCCTTCATCTTGCTAAGTGGAGTTTCCTCATCAGAGCCTATCCTCGATGTATGCCTTATGGATCTAACATCTCCATTACTTCCAGATCCACATGTCGAGTACTCACCTCCATGCTCGCTCATTATTGATCTCGATCATTCCACGTATGCATCCTGATATCTTGGGAGATGAATGACTTTTGTGCTATGAACATCTTCGGTATCACACCTCTCACAAGATCATTGGAGGTGTAGTTCATTACGACTCCACCTTCATGGACATTCATATCCTTGTCCATATTGCATTGCCCTCTGGAGCTATACGTCCCCTTCTCATGCACATATGTTCTTTATCTATGGCTTCAACCATGTGGCTCTAGCGTACACGTTGATGCTTGATAATTCAGAATGATGGGGAAACCTTGCATATGATCTTAGAGGGCATGCTCTCGACACCCAATTAACCAAAGAGATCAATAATCAACAAACAATATAGATTAACACAATGAATAAAATGCAGGGTGAAATTTATTATACCCTACAAAATATGTATAGTGACAAAGTAGTAGCAAACTAGATAGGTATAATTATTATTATTAATTAATAAAAAAATAACAATTATTTGTTATGTATATTTTTCTATTTTTATTTTTCACGGGTCTTTAATTTTTTATTTTTTTATGGATTTTTTAAATATTTTGTATTTTTAAATTTTAAATTTTATTTTCTTTTTTATTTTGCAAAATTCTGGTTTCTTTTTATTTTTAAGTAGAAATAATATGTATATATTGTAATAATAAAAGATATTATAAATAATAAGTAATATAAAATAAATATAGAAATAAAAGAACATTCCTTTTTTAAAAGGTTTTTAATATATTAAATGTTATAAATAATAAGAATAAGAATTAGTATTTAAGAATTACAAGGTATATATAGCCTATATGGAGTTTTAGAATTATAAATACATATAAGTATAGTCAATTATCAGAAAATAATTTTTTGATTTTTTCTTTATTTTAGGATTTTCCATCATTTTTGTTAATTTTTATGTATTTTATTTTCAAAAATATACAAAATAATGGATATAATATATGGGTCGAATTGTTTTGGGTTTTAAAAAGATAATAGTAAAAAAATTCCCAAATTTAATGTATATTATATGATATAAATAAAAATATAAAATAGAAAGTTTTTTATTTTTAATGATTTTTTTACTAATTTTTATAATATTTTTAGGGTTTTGTGATTTTTAATGTTTTCTTTTTATATTTTTTTGATTTTTGGTCCTTAGATAGAATAAATAATTATATAGATATATAGTTTTTTTGGAATTTTTAAAGATGGTTTCGTAATTAGATAGATTTTTTATATTTAGAAAATAAGAAAATAAAACTACGTGGGTATACAAGCAAGGTAAGAGGCATTTACTAAAATTTTCCTAGCATTTAAATCACACATGAACTATTTAATAAAAAAGGCAAGAAATAAATACAAGCCTAAAAGGGGTATATTTTCAATTAAAATTAAGCACATGTTTCGCATGTAAAATATCTTAAAAGTTAACATAATATTTACACTTTTTAGAACTAAAAGTAAATAACTAAAGCCAGAGTGGAGTAGTTGCAAAATAGCCAAGCGCCTCACATGTGGGGCTTCGTGAGGTGACCTGGCAAAGGACCTGGATGCAAAATTCAAAAAAATGAGGTGGTCCTATGCAAAATTTTTATAAAAGTTTAAACTAAATAAAAAATTTAACAAAACTAAACAAATATTACAAAATTCGATGGGGTCTCATTGATATTTACCCAATAAGTGTGCGATCCACACGTGCAACGACACGTCAACCCCACTTAAGATGATCTTGCGGATGAGGCCGCACAACGATTTGCTCAGATCTCACGACTGTGATAGATTCTAGAGCGGGGGCATGATCCGAAGGTATCTAGGCTATGTCCAAGAACTCAGAAGAACTCGGGCCTAGAGAACTTTGATCAGCTTTATCTCTGTGCTCAGGCCTCCTCCCTCGCTCATGATCGACCCAAATTTATCCATTGGGACAGCCTCACCTACAAGTGCCTTCAAAGGGTCCAGGTCCACATTATTAGGGACATGGAAGCTTCTAAGTTATAGAGCACCTAGAGCTTAAAGATGGGCATAACTCCTTTGCTAGATGTCTCTTCAAGGTTTCGGACTTGCACAAAAATGAAGGGGGTCGAGGGGACCACCCTCGACCAATGGTTGAAGCTGAATGATAGATGACACTACTAAAAAACATAGAACAGGCCACGGTTGAGTATCGTGGCTTAATGTCATATTACCGTTGCCTAAGAATATTGGCCACGGTAATATTACCGTGGTTTATACCACCGTGGCTTATAGTTTACCGTGGTCAAAAAGGTTACTTTTTCGCCACAGTAGACGTACTGTGGCTATATTGTTTTGGCCACGGTAAATTTACCGATGAAAAAACTTTCAAGCCACGATTTAATAGCATGACAAATCTATTTAAGCCACGGTTTAATAGTTGTGACGACAGAGATTTGGCCATGGAAGTTGTACCGTGGCAAAAAAAGCAGACTTTAAAAAAAAATCAATGCATGTATCAATTACTCATTTAACAAAATCCCCAATGATATGCATATGCTATTCGATGTTCATTCCCTGTACTGCCATAATCACACGGTGAACATGCATACACATGATAAATCGCCATACAAGGTAACAAACAAACTTATGATAAGCATAAACACACAAGTTGAAAAAGTGCATAATCTTCATGTCAACATAAGGTTTTTACCAAAATAAGAGCTAATTAACGTTCAATTAGCTAATAAAACATTAAAATGTATATGACCTTTGACATCTAATAAGATTAGATGTAACATAAAGATCCATCTAAAAATTAAATGCTATTCATCTAAAGCGAAATCATTAAAATCTGCATCATCTTCTGAATTTTCATCATCATCTCTTCTTGCACCCATGCCTTTGTTCATTGCAGATGATGAACACTCTCTTTGTGATGAACGACTGCCCTTCGATGATGACGCCTCTTGTGCTTTGGCAATGATAGCAACTGATTTTGTTATCTCTCCTAGCAAGACCTCTAAATCTTGTGACTCGATCATGTAAGTTACTATCTGGTTGGTCTCTACGTCCATAGTACTTGGATGGATTAACCCCTCCGCCCACTCCCCTCACGCGTCCTGGATGTTCAGGTCCAGTAGCTTCTAGATATGCTGCGTCTGGAGAGATAGGAGACCCATCATCTGGGTGTTGAAGTGCCATCATTTGCTCCTGATGCAATGAAATAAAAAGAATTTGAATTAATACATATATTAAATTGAATTTGAAACATAAGTAAATTAACTTACATGTTGCTTTTGCAATTTCTTATCATGCCACATTCTTGAGCCATCTTTTCCTTCTCTACTTTTTGAGTATATAAAAAGATTGCAACGATCAGCATCAATACCCTTTTTCACCTGAATGTAATTATATAAATAAATATATGAGGTAATGCATAAAAATTACTTAAATTGAAAAAAATAAAAATTACATACCAACTCGTGCTTTAACTGCTTGGTATTTTTTCTACCCATGCGATGAGCTGCATGTGTTAACTTTGATCGATTATGTGCATTCCTGCATTGCATTGCCTACAACAATATAATTTCCATAATTAGCACCTATTATTTTCGAACAGAAATCTAAACTAAACAATATCTAGCAGATCTAGGATAATGGAATGTTAACAATATCTAGCAATATCATATATAGGAAACATGGCCTAATATAAAGCATAGATTATATGGACGGAAACTCTTTATCACAAATATAAATATAACTTCATGATATATCTTGTCAAATAGTTTTATGGTCATATATTCATGAACATTATTGAACTAACCACTAAATGTTTGAATCTATACCTTATATTCTTTGGATGTCCAATAATCAACCAAAGTTCTCCAATCTTCTTCAGTTATACCTTCCGGTACATTAGCAAGTAGTTGACTTATTGGGATGTTCTCATCAAAGTGCTGCAAATATAAATAACAAGTCTGGATTATAATTCTATACAAGAATTCATTCCAATGATAAACCTATAATGATTAAATAAATTGATTTTCTTACATCTCTCTTAATCCGAAATCGCCAAGTTCGATGTAACTCTGAAGCATGCGAAAGAATCATCTTGTCCAACTCATCATTGACTTCCCATGAAAATGATTCCTGTAATATATTCTGATTAAAAATTTCATATAAAAAATATAAACAATGTTGCAAAGGTATATATAAACATTACCCTCAATCTCTTCATAAGTAGATCACGCATCTCTTTTGTGGCATCTCTTCGAAAATCCCGGATCGTAATTGGGATAATACTACGAGTGAGTATACCTAAATGACTTTGAAAAAGTTCACTATTGATTCCAACAGCATAGCCATCTACAAGATCTACAAAAAAAGTCTCTCCTGGTCTAAGGCGGTTGAGAGCAACTCCTTGAGCAACACCCCGTACTCTTGGTCTTTTGGACTCATGTGTACTTGGAGTCTCTACATCCTCGTCAGATGGAGTAGCTGATGTAGATGATGGTCTTATGGTAGGAGATGGCGAATGATGCTCATCTGGTGTGTCATCCTAAATGATTTCCATGTTGCTTCTTACTTCCCATGTCCTCTCTACTACCGCTTTCTCCACTCCCCATTCAAGAATCAAGCCTCTCTATCTATCCCGTAATATCTCTCCCTCCTTCTCACAGACACACACTCTCTCTCTACTAATCTCTCTCTATTTCTCTATCTGATTCCGTTTGCTCACACCTCCCTCTATCTTCTAGCTTTCATCCTATTTTCATTGTTCTCGGGATTTTGCACATATGCCATTTAAAAATGATAACATTTTGCTAATATTTAAGGTTTTTTTAAGTTGAATTATTTTGATTTATATTGGGTTGATAATAATATTTTAGTGTCTATTGAGTACTTAAACGGATTGATTTGATACAAATTAGGTGTTATTTTATTCTCATTGGATGTTTATAGTAATTTAACGAGGATTTGATCGAAATGGATCATGTTATGGGTTTTTTTATAACTGTATGCCTATAGGCATTGAAAGTTTTATAACACCTTCAGAATGTGTATATTACTTCTACAGTTTTATTTTTTAAGCAAATGTCTCTGACAATGCTACTGCTTTTTAAATGAATTACATGACGGGTCCCAAAATTTTGAGGTCTATGTCAAAATATGTTTGATAAAGGAATAGTAGAATTTGTGTACCTAAAATTTCATTATTGTAACATTTTGTTATGGTATATTTTATATTAAGATGGAAAAAGTAATCTTATAGATATGATACATATAACAAAAAGATTTATAAATTGTTCACGAGTTATTATTGTTTTTTATCAAAGATTATTATTATTATTACATACATAATTCAGTGTTATTCTAGACCTTAGATTAGGCAGGTCATATCTATAAGCCAACAAGATTGCCATTTTCATAAGTATATACATCATCAATAAATTGCTACAACATTGAAATGCCAAGACACCAAAATATCACAACTTTTCATCAAGATCCCTTTTTATATATACCTCAATTTCTAGCGCATTCTATATGGTTTACTCAAAATTTAAAGTTTAATTAAGGATTTAATATTGGGTATGCATGGACACCTAATGGGAACTTAGATTTTTTAAATTACTGACGTTAATATTGTTAAATTAGACCAGACATGCAAAAAGATTGATGTTTAGTCTAGAGGTACTTGATTTACTATGCAAATTGTGTGGGTATTTATGTAATTACACACACACACATATATTCCTCTCTAAATCATGCAATTACTTATGTGGTCCTAAACGATATAGACTATTAGCAGTAAGAGGTATATGTGTAATTATAAGATTTAAAAAAGTACCTACCTAATTACATAAGTTTCAGGGGTGTATATATATGTAATTATACATCTTTTTTTCCAAATCATACTTACACAATAACCTTATTCGGTAAATATAATAAGACTACTAAGCTTTCAACGTCAGGATTGGATTATTTATGCATATTTTCTTTTGAAACATTATAATAAGAGTACTAAGATCTTAACGAGATCTACTGGATTTGTTTTCTCTAAGTTTGAATACTATAATATTTACCGGTTTAATCTAGATAAATTACCATATAATCGGTAAATGTAAATTTGCAAATCAATGCAATAATATCAAAACTAAGATTGGAATGGGATACAACCTAATAACTGTAGTTTTATCGTTTATCGTTGCAACTGCAATAACACAAATTTCTTCCTATAAATAAAATCTCAGCAGAATAAAATAAATCATGGATGAATGATGACGATTATGTAATATATCTGTGATTCAAATCTTTGTAAATGATCAATCAACATGTAAAAAATATATTGATCCATTATTTTACTTGAAAACATAATAAAAAACAGTGAAAATGCATGATCTTTTAATACTAACAACTAAAGAACGTATAAACAATGGCCGAACCATATCATGGGATTTCCTATGAAAATACCTAATAGTATATAAGTCACGGATGTCTAAAATGTTCCAGCCTCAAATAAAAAACATGTGTGGGGAGAATATATTACCTAGAAATTTCTTGATCTCGATCTGGAGGGGAGGAGCGTCGCTTGTGTTGCCCGGTTGCTGATGGATGTCCTTCTCAGGTTGCAGCAAGATGGAAAGTTGAGCGGCAACAAAGAGGGTTAGGTTTCATATATGTGGGAAGGGAGTGGACGATTAGGGTTATGGACAATAACGGCAATGACAATCAATGAGAATGCCTAAAAAGGCAAGGGCCGTGATGATTGAGGGAAGAGAAGTTGAGGCTACGGATTTTTGTTTGACGGACTATTTAGGAGGGAGCCAAGGAGGGAAACGAAATATTAGGGATTTGGAAGGCGGGTGGTGGAAGCCCTTATTAATTTTTCGTTTAAATTAGCTACAGTAATATTACCGTGGTGTTTAACTTTTGACCACGATAATATTTCCATCACCTTTATTTATTTGTCATGGTAAAATTAGTGTGGCCAAAACTCTTAGGCTACAGTAATTACCGAAACCATTGATAATAAACCATAGTAATTTACCGTGGTCAAATGTTTTTGGCCATAATAAAATTATCGTGGCCTGTTTGTGTGGCTAATATGGGATTTTTTAGTAGTGTGAGTGGACATGATGAATGAGTTCCAAGTGAAGAAGGAAGATGAAGCTCGGCATCCCTTGATTCATGCAGATCAAAGGGAATTGGTGGGGTTTTTGTGAATAAAGTGTTGAGGAACGAAGGTGAGGTGAACACGTGGGTCGGATCACAATGGGTGATGATGAAATTGAGCTAAATCAGGAAGCTCCAACAATCAAAGAATTATGAAATTATAATAAATTAATGAAATACTATATTAGGATGCTGGAATGAAAAGCTAATGAAAAATCTAAGGTATTCAACTCGACCTGACCTGAGCTAGGGAGCATATGAAGCTCCATCGGGTGACTCCGATGGGGCTTGGATCTCCAAATTCCTCCTCTTGTCCATGCCAACAAGGGTCCACGGAGCTTCTCCTATCACTATAACTAAACGAAAAAGGTTCCTATTGGGTTATGAGGAGTAAAATGGGATCAAAAAGCAAAAGGTTGTCAACTGAGTCTATTTATAGGAGAAATGAGGGGCAAAAGGGCGAGAGAGATTGTGTGGAGGATGGAGGTGATAGGTGAAGTCTATGGCATTGGCGTGGGTTAGGATGTGGGAAGAGCAGAGAGGTGATGGTCTCGAGAACGAAAGTGACATAAAGGAAGAGTGAAAATAGGTAGAAATCAGCCGCATGTGACCCTTTGACAAGGCGGATGGCTGGGAGATGTATAGTTGACCCACAAAACAAGAGATATGGTTAGTCCACATAGATTAACCAGCAAATTCCTTGTGGAAAATACCTTGTTAAATGGATTAAAAATAATAAAAGATTTTATTCATTTTAAGTTAAAACACCAAAAATATTTATTATTTTATGTAATATTTTTAGGCATATTTATTTATTTTTATGACACTATTTATTGGGTGCTAATATTTACTTGTATATACATAGGTACATTTACTTGTATTTTAGGTATTTTATTTTTATTTGGTACTTTATATTTTACCATTGTATACACATATTTTATATAATTATGACGTATTTAAATACACATTTACATATTTTTATTATATTTTCCTAATTTTATTTTCTCACTTAAATAAATATGGGTGTGTATATTATATGTATAGTTTACCTATTACATTATTTATTTTGATGTATTTATACCTTTATTTTATGTTTATGTTTTGATTGTATTTTAAATAATATTTATAAGTATTTAAAATACAAGAAATCTAAAAACATAAAGAATGAATATGTTAAATATAATATACATGTATACATTATAATAGGGATCCAAAAGCCAACTTTTGCAGCTTAACTCTATTTTAATGAAAACCACCTTCATTAGACATATAATTAAAATTTATGAACAATAAAGGTGAATTTAGGAAATTTTGAGTATGTACGGAGGAGATACATGTCTGGAAGTTTTGTTTGCGATTTTATGATTTGTGTGCCCCAGGTGCAGTGTGTATTATTTTTATTTACAATAATTTTTTATTTTTCTTTGTATTTTTATGTGCAAGTTTCATGTTGAGAGTTTTATTATTTGAGGTGTAAAAATTGGAAAATAAAGAAGGACCCAAAAGGTATTTATTGATGAATCAAATTCGGGTTCAGAATGTTTTCTGTACAATTAATCTGCCCTATCTCACCCTACTTTATTCCTTGTGACCAATTTAATATTGGCATGGTCTCAGGGTATAGGGTCATTCAATGTCTTTGACACTTCATTTCTTTTTCTTTTCTTCCTTTTATTCTTTATTTTGGGATTAAATACATACATTTATAGAATATTTATATATCAAATAACGAATGTTATTTTGCACAAATTAATATTATTTACATGCATTTAACAAGGGAGTTAAGGCTAAAATGAAAGCATAAAGGGGATGAAATAGATATTAATAAGTACTTAGCATGCACGATCACACACTTGTGTACCCTCGACCGAGCATTGACATCTCCAAAAGCTCTTCATGGTAGAGGTCCCTCCCTCCACTGAGTTCAAAAGCTCCGATTTGAAGTGTGGTGAGGCGTATGTTGCACATAACATCATATGCTCTCAAATGTACCTCACCTTGTTCTTCTTCTCCATCCTCATTCATATGAAGAGAGTTGAGTTTTTCCCTCTCTGGGAACTCACGCGTCTGATATGGTCCATCGCATATGAAGCATCCCTTCCTCTTGGGTTGCTCCCTCTTCTTGGAGTACTCTCGTTCCTCCGTTGGTGGCTCTTAGTCAATGCCTTTGCCATTGTCCTTCGACCGCGCCTTCAGCATATTGGTGAACTCCTTCTCTTTAGCATTGAGGTCAGGTTGGGCACTGTAGTCGCCAAATGCATCCGTACCATGATCGTTGATTCAGGTCCTTCACTCCCTGCCTTTGTAGTTCAGCTTATGCCCAACTTTGCAACCCGACTGTGATGTTTAACACCTTGTTTTCTTCCAGCGTGTCCTTGATGTCGAACAATAAAGACATAAACTCATTAATTACTCAGAAACAATGCCTGCTTTCTTCAAGCGTTGAAGAGCTTCTCGTGCAATCCACAATGTTCTTCGACTAGAACTGCGCCTTTAGTTTTTTGACTACATCTTCCCATATGGAGATCCTCCATCTCATCTCATCTGTTGCACGACTCGTCTACTATAGCTTGATATCGCTCGACATGTACATCGATGCCAAAATCACCTTCTCATATTCCCTCATTTTGGTCGGCTCGAAGTAAACTTCCTATAGGAAGTTCTCCAAATCCTTCGCACTTCGATACCTATGAAGGGTTTGGTTCAGGTACCTTTGGTCATCGCACCTTCGTGGATCTCCCACCATTCATCATCGCCTTCTTGATGAGGGAGATATCATTGTGTATATCCTCTATCATTGTGTTCAATGCCTCCAGCTTATCCTCCAAGGTCTTTATTAAATGCATTGAGCATTGGGTCTCATCTCCAACATTTGATCCCTCTAAAGAACGATCTTCCAAGTTGCCGATGTGGTGGCCATGAGTCCTAATGGTGGACTCCATCTCCGCGACTGCTTGCTCCAATGTTGCAACACTCTCGGTGGCATCCACCATCTTCGCTCTATCGATTGAAGATGAACTTGCACCAACAATTTCCTTCTCTCCCGCGATCGACTACATCAACAACTACTCCTAGCTTCACCCTCTCTCTTGGCACCGACCAAGCTTTGATACCACTTGCACGAGGTCAAAACCCCGTTACTGATTTTGGCATGTGCAACATTAGCTAACCGTAGATCTCCAACTCTTCTCGAGCTTACATTTATGCACCGACACTCCAACACAAGAATGCGCACGAGCTCAAGATCGCTCAAGAGTCTCAAGAACACACTCAAGAATACTCAAGAACTCAACTACTCAATCACACAAGCACAAGCACAAAGATTCTTTTATTATTAAAAGGGAAGATTCGCTCTAGAATGGTGTATGTATATATGAGAAACCACCCCTCCTTATATATAAGACCCAAGGTAACCCAATGACATTCATTATTACATATACAAAAATGACATAAGACTCTTCAATTTCTATGGTAACCCTTTGTGTTCCGCATCAACTCCTCATCTTCTTGTCTCTTCGACTCCTCTGTTGTCCTTTGATCTTCTCACATGTTGATGCCACATCAACCACCCAGCCATCAACACACTCATGCTCCAACACCTTGCTGATGCAACTTTGGCATAACTCTTCGAATGTCACCAAAAACTCGATCTTATGACAAAGGGAACCTGCGGCCACCAGACCCTCACGCGGTAACCCTTCTTTAGCGCTCCACATGCTAAGGAGAAGTCCACCTGAACTTCGTTGTCATGGCCCCCATACCACTCTCGTACATGTACTACTGAGCATGCTCGACCATGCTTTTGCTCAGCACCTGCAATGCTCCATGCCTCCTTGGACTGTCACGCATCACTACTGATATTGTGTGCCTTCGTGCATACATCTGTGCGACCGTAACACATTGCTCATCAATGCCTACCGCTTCACTGCATATAGTACTGCTATGTTCACGTATTTACCGCTGCGTGCATTCATTGTCATGTCTTGCATTATTTCCTGTACTTGTTGTGCTCACGCTGCTACAAGTTCCACGACACTCTGCTACCGAGCTAGTGTCCTCTGTGATGTTTCTCCATTGCCATGTACGGTTGAGTCTTCAGGAATCCTGTGGATAACCTTATATTACCCATGCACTCTAGACTTCTTCTGAAGTCAGCTCCATCGATCATATTCATACATCTGCTACATTGCCTGTATGAGAATTTTCAATTAGGGATTTTGGGGTTGTGACACCAACCTCAACGAGGAACCATCAACAATGTTCACTATGTTGGCAGTCCAGACAACTACCATCCAAAGTCAGATATATCATCAACGCTTCAAATAACTGCCAATAGTCTTTCGACGTTTGTCGGCGGCTCTTTCCAACCAACAACAAACTGTCTCCTTCACATCTTGTATCGGGGGTTCCTTTTTGTTGTCAGCGGTTAAGAAACCGTTGACATTAAACTGTGTAAATTTTAAAAAATAAAAATACAAATTCAAACAAGTAGGTTTAGATTTGAATTTTATTTTTTAATATATTAAATAATTAAATTCGAAATTCGAAATATATAACAAAAAGTACATTTAAAAAAATTACAAATATCATACCAAACTACCAGTGGCTCTCGGTGGAGGAAGATCGTTTGAGTGAGGAGAACACAGTAGAACGATCTAGGAGGTTGTTTCTTACTCATCTGACTCGGCATTAGGTGAGCCATGACAGAATTTATTTTGTTCATCAACTCGTTTTTTTTTATTTAGAAAAAGTGACATCATAGTTCGATATTTTGCATCATTGCCAACTCGGTCCGTAATCATTCATTTCCCTGAACTAATTCATGTTCATTTTTCCATTATGCCAGTTGTTATTGTTAGTCGATGCACCACGACAACGAACGTGTGCGTCCAAAATGCTCCTTAAGATAAGTGGATAAAAATGCATCCCCGACAGTTATCGGAGGGTGTCCGATCGACAATACCATCAGATTGTTGCGTAGGCTACAACCATTGAGTCATCTCCCCTTTTTCAAGTTAAGAAAAATAATAAGTAATTTGTTAATTAAAACTGTAGAAAAATCGATAAGGATCGAAGCTTACATGGGCCTTTTTCATAACTCTCACGGCATTAGATACATGAATTATTAACCCTACTTTTTTTCTTCAAGAATTCAAAGCTCTGTATCTATCTGTGTAAAAAAAATAAAAAATAATTATAACATTACAACTATATAATGTAAAAAAGCTAATATTCCCAATTCAGATCTAGTTTACATGTCCTAAATTATTGCACCTTCATTCATCTTATCTTCTTGCATACCCTGGAGAATATAGTAACTTTGGAGCTTTTGACTTGTGTTGTACCTTAATGTGTAACTTGTAAAGTCTTCCGTATTTCATGTGCGATCTTACGTCATGGAACCCAATTGTACTTCTCAATGAAGAAAGAATAATACAACATATTCACATCCTTTGTATTCTTTTTAAGCTCTTTTACTAAGCATCAAAGAAGTTGCCTTTGTCTTCGTTTAAAGTCATCTTGACAAAGGGCTTGATAATGCACGTCCACATCCTGTAGTCGAAGATTGGGCAAATATCTCCATCATATTTGCCCAATACACATGGTTTCTCTCATGAAAATATGATCATATTGAAATAGAGTAGGCAGATGCATTTGAAGGGTACGTTTGGTACGCGAGTTAGAGTGTGTTAAACTTGTAGAGGGTAACCTATTTTTGTGTTTTGGTGTTCGGATAGAGGGTTAAACTTGGAGTGAGTTTGTTGTTGGTTTGTTGTGATGTAACAATAACGAAGTTTGGAAAAATGAATAATTATTGTGATGTGATTGTATTGAAGTTTGGAAAAGTGAGTAGAAGTTGAGTAGTTTATAATTTTTATATGATATGATGTATAATATACTATTTTTTGATGAAATAGATGAAAGAGAAATGATTTATGTAATGTATTAAATAAGAGAATATGTGGTGCCCACATTGGAGAAAGAAAATGTGGGTTAAGGAGCCAAACATAACCTAAGTGTAATTTAACATAAGAATCTATATACCTATTTAAAGCTGGGATTTCATCCAGCTTTTTGACACGTGGCATCCTCATGTTTTTTTCCTTCCTCCGTTGTAACATCCTCCCCCGTCCTTATGGTTGCCTTCCATTTAACCCGCCACCACACACTCTCTCTCTCATATGTCCCCTCCTCTTTCTCTTTCATCTATAAATAAAATATGCAGATTGTGGATTTTTTTCTGACACATCCCTACTATTCATTGATATTATAAATATTTATTTATAATTTATGCTTATTTAAAATTATATCCATAAGTTCATTTTCTTTTAAGTAAATAAAAAATGAAATTTATATATTAGCATTTAACATCCATAAAAATTAAAATAAATCCATAAAGTTCATATAAACACCAATTCTTTATTTAGTAATTCTTAAATATATGTACATATTACTTTTTTAATTTATCGGTGGTTACATATTACGATATATATAAGTTGCTTGATGTTAGAACCATCAATTAACAAATGTATTATATAAAGTTGCTATGTTGGGTCTTGATTAATTTATTCTAAAGATGTTTTATTCACTTATCTTTTTTAAATAAGTTTTAATTTATAGATTTAATCTTTTAATGATTTATTATTTAGGAAAAGTATTGTTAAGGTCTTTTAAATATTCACTTTATATTATTCATTTGATATTTAAATTCATTTTTTACTCACTAATTAATTATTTAATTTTTTAATGTTTTTAGTGATTTTATACTGATGTACCAATATTTGATAAATGTACATTATATTTTTCTATCTACAATCTACTATTTTGAAAACAAAAAAGGTAAATATTCAAAAACAACTCTTCCTACCCTTCATCTATAATGTAAAGTAATGTAATTTTTATAAGTACTTTGTATATATGTTGTAACAAGAATAATAATTAATTGATAAGATTAAATAATATTGGATATTTAATCAATCCACATGTTTTTGATATTTTAAGTATACATACTACAATATAGTATAAAAAGTGAACTCAAAGAATTATCATTATGTGTGTGTATGTATATGTATGAAATATTACAATTAAAGTTGATAAGTTGAAGAAGTGAGATAACGACCCTATGAGAGGAGCTCCCGATGGCCACCACATTTCACCATTTAGGGGGTGTAATTATTTATAAATTCCACCACCTTCTAATCACCGATCGCTAATAACGTGCAATGTTCATGCGAATTCCAATAAACATGGGTTCACATGAAATTGAATGGATTAGATTTTAGCTTAATCACATCCTATTCAATTTAGAAATCTATTTTTTTAATCTAATCTATTAAAATATTCGCATTGCATATATTTCAATACATTTCAGAACATATTGGTTTTTTATACTTACATATTCTCCTAAAATAGCATATTCTCATGTTCACATCGCTTGGCATTCATATTATAATTTGATTATTATTTTAGATTTGAAGAACGGAATATCTGTTAAAATGGACGATGTGTTTTTTTTAATATTTTAATCCTAAATTCATCTTTCTTTTCCTTTCTAATTAATGTATTGTTGTATGTTAAAACAACAACAAAAATGAGTAAAGTGATCATGGACAAAATAAGCACAATGGAATAAGAAAAATAGTTATCAATTTTCATATTTCATCTCTTTCATATTTTTTAAAATGTAATCCATGGTATCACATACGAATATATTAAATGACACATGACATTTAAAAAAATCACAACTATATACAATGTATGGATGCCCGTATATACTTTTGCCAATGGTTCAATCCAATCCGTTATTTTACATATTTAAAATTTTTTACTCTAATACAATTTGTGAAAATTATAAATCAAATCATTTTAACATTTCATGTTAAAATCCTATACAAGAGTTTTATTGGTTAATAACAATAAAAAATGCATCTTCGTTTCTTTAGACGTGAGACTTTTTAAAAAAAAATATTTATTAGATAACTTCTAATTAAATAAATGGCAAAAGTTTCGTTTATTTTTTTAAAATATATGTATAATTCAACATTTATCAATACCTTTGGGATGATTCCTCTTTATTGTATTTGCAACTTTCAGCTATTACCTTTAGATTTTGTTTCATTTATCCAAAACCAATTGATTTTAGTTTTTTTATACGACGTTAAGATTTAAGAACAATATATATGTATTTGAATATTTGTTTTTAGTTGTATTTTGCACCTTTGGTGTACACTTATGAATGGGTGTCATAAAATATGAAAAAAGTGCACATAGAAGATACATTTTGAAAAATCACTACATATTCATTTAATTCATAATAAAAGAATTATATTGTTGATCAAATATACAAGGAGATCATTATATACAGAGCCATCTCTTTGTAAAACTGCGAACTCTTCCTCATCTTTATTATAAATCTACAGTTTTTTGATGGAAATTAGTAGAAAAATTATCTAATTTCATACATCATATTTATTCCCTTTATTCCCTTTTCATTTTATTTATTTTTTTATTTTAATTTAGAAATTACAAATAAATATTTAAATATACATTATAGAACCAATTTATTATCCGTCGCGAAGCGCGGGTTACATCCTAGTATAGGTTATATGTAGGTGTAGCATCCACATGTACATAAAATAGCATAACAATGTCATCTTTTTGCTGCTAAAATCTTAACATGAAAAGCTACTTTATTAAAAAAACAAAAATATAACTAATACTTATTATTATCATCAAATCATATGCCACAAACAAGTATATCCCGTCTAAAGAAAATCTTGATCAATAGTTCTCTCTATTTTCTTGGCACGCCTTTTGATCTCTTCTCCATTAATAAGATTGGCACAAAGTTGAATTTTTTTAAGCTATTTTATACGATAATTACATTTTTAGGACGTTGTGATTGGGAGGAGAATAGGAACTGCTTTAGATTGTGGAGATCTATTACTAGTATTACCGCAGTTGCCAATTTGTAGCGGAAATTGCAATAGAAAATAAAACACATATTAGAGACAATAGTTCGTTACTTACTTAGTGGCATGAACAGCTTGTCCATTTTGATTTATTCAAAGATTTCTTTTTCTTATTCTCAAGGCACCTCTTGTCATGTTATGTAAAGACCTATAAATATAACCAAACTAGCAAGCTTGATGTTTGGAGTCACATTAGTGTTGCTATTCCCAATAATTATATGTACTTCATTATATCAAGTGATGGTTATTCTTGTAGCAATCTTGTTTACTTATTTAGAAATCTTAGATATGTTATTCATATTGTAAGAAATATTCGTGTCTGATTTAACTCAATACGCGAAGGTAAATGATTGAGGGTAGACAATATCTTTAAGTGCAAATAAAGGTAATTGCTAGATCACTTTAGTATTAAAGGGTTTGCTTATGAGAGCTCTTACAATTGTACCTTGTAATATAATGGGGTTTCACTCAAAAAATTTGTGAGAGGAAGTTATTCTTAGGTAGTGCCTTCCTCATCAATCATGCCTTCATAAGTGTTGGACGAGAACACCATAGCTTCGATATAACCTTTATAACTTGATTCCTAATGCAAAGAAGTTTGAGCATGGAATATTATAAGGAAAATAGTTATTTTCCTGAGAATTCACATTGAGTAGAGAGCAATGATGAATCACAATTAAAATGAATAATTACATTTAGAAATTTTTTACCCTCCTAACAAGCTAAGGGTCCTACTCAGATTAAAGATATGGTAGAGGAGTGACAACATTAGTGATAATATTATGACTCTCACTAGTATAGGAAAATTTACAGTATAGAGGCCTAATAGAAGATTTAATATCAGATTAGTAAATACGGAAACACCACCTATCATGATCAATCTTTGAATGATCAAAATCCTTCTATGAGTCTTGATCCAACAAGGAACCAAATTCAGGATGAGGATGATACTAATGGTGAATGAACATGATGCACAAATACTAAAAGATTTAGAATTAAATATTTCATATATCAAGGCGACGATCTTGTAATCCCGAGGAAGAAAAGGCGGTCTATTTGTACAATGTCTAGTGTTGAATTGGGTACATATTAATGACAAAGAAGCTCTGCTCAAGTGTATCTTAACTATTATTGTGCAACCTAATAGGCTATTAAAAATTAGGGATTTTATCACTTGTGCCCCTCCGAGATGTTGCAATATCAGTTATGCCCCTATCTTTTTGGTAATATCAGTTGTGCCCCTCAAAACTTGCTCCGTCATCAGTTGTGCCCTTCCGTCAGATTGACCGTCAAAAAATTAAAATAACCATGGTTTATTCAAACCATGGTGTGGTTAAGAAGGGTATTATGGTCCTCTTCTGTCTCCCTTCTCCTCCTCCGTCTTCTTCCTCCCTTCTCCTCCTCCTCTCCCATCTTCTTCCTCTCCCACCTGTTGTCGCCCCGACCTCCCCCCACCCCCTTCGTCGCCTCGCTCCTCCGCCAGACCTACATGTTGACACGGTGGACGCAACCACGACAGCAGCATCCGCCTGCCACGCCACGGGCGCATCGGCTTTCACGTGTCAGCGGAGGCACATGCCGGGCGATTAACGGCAGCGCGACCTGATGACGTGGGCTGCTGGGAAGGAGGTCGGGGCGTTGGAGCGGGCGGTGCGGGTCGGGCCCGGTGGTCGCGAAGCGTGAGGGGCTGCAGGAGGGCGGGCCCACCAGCACCGCTGGCGTTGGCGTGGAGGTGCATCGTGCTCTGGACCAGGAGATTGCGGATGACTGGGAAGGTGGTTGGGGTTGCGAGCAGTGGTTGGGTCGAGCGGCCGGGCGCCCGCGCGAGGGGTGGCGCTAGCTGGGTGCGCTCTGCGCGCCGGCGGGCGAGAAGGCGGTGCGGCCAGCCGCGGATCTGATGCAGGCGCATGGCCGGCCAGGGGTTGGGGAGGGGAGGTGGCAGTGCGGGGTAGGGGGTGCAGCCCAGGGAGAGGGGGAGCAGGGGGCGGCGCCGGCAAGGGGAGGAGGTGCGGGGCTGGGAGGGGTGCATCCCAGGGGGAGGGGGCACAGGGGGCGGTGTCGGGGAGGGGAGGGGGCGGCGCCGGGGAGGGGAGGGGGCGGCGGGCTGGGAGGAGGTGCGGGGGGGAGGAGGTGCGGCGCCGGGGAGGGGAGGGGCTGCGGGGAGCTCGGGGCGGAGAGGGAGGAGGAGGAGGTCGGAGGAGGAGGAAGAAGATGGGAAGAGGAGGAAGAAGAAGAGGTTGGGGAAGAGGAGGAAGAAATGACCATATAACCTTTTAAAAAAATAATTCCGCTTATGTCCTCAAAGTTAACGTCCGTTTGCACTGTAGATGGACGGTCACTAACCCGAGGGGCACAAGTGATAAAATAGCAAGTTTTGAGGGGCACAACTGATATTACCAAAAAGATAGGGGCATAACTGATATTGCAACATCTCGGAGGGGCACAAGTGATAAAATCCCTAAAAATTATGGACTATGGTTGGTAACATGTTGAGGCCTATTGTTGTTTTATCAAAGAGAGGATTTACTCAAAGGAGCTTATGTTACCTTGTATAAAATTCAATAGAAAATTGCCGGTTTCCATCAAGAGACTTCCCATGAGTTCTTTTTAAGGTAGCATGCAAAATTTCATAGTATACACTGGCAATCAAAAACAAAATGCAAAAATACAAATTAGTCCCAAATAAAGAAAAATAAAAATTCTAATAGTCCAAGTGGAGGGACCCAAAATTGCATGTGCTAAAAGAACTGGACCTCAACCTTTACATTTGAGGGTGGCTTTGAGCTGCTATTGGTGATGTAAGAGCAAGGAGAAAAAGACTAATTTTGAGAAAAAAGTATGATCTTTATAATTTTCCTATGGTTTATTGTGGGTCTTTCTGGATAAAATAATCTAATCAGCAAAGTTAATTTGTAATAAAAAAATGATGTAAATCACGATAGTTCGATTTGTTTTTCCTAGCATTCTAGGAAGGCTAGTAGACATCCTTTTCTTCTCAAGGTGACACCAGTTACGAATCCGAGGAGACATGCTCCCCAATCGGTCTCTCCACTATCCATAAATTTATCATATCAAGTGTGACCGGGTCATTCACGTGTACATTTTTCGTTCTTTCCCACTACAGAACAATTTCTTCTCTTGACTGCGATTTGTTTGAGGTGCTTTTGATGATGATCAACATCATAATGCACCGACAATGATTGTGTGCCACCATATCCTGGCAGCAGATCACTGGTTACAACACACTGGAAACACAAGTGTGATATTCTCTAAAGAAAGTTCTTTATTGGCACTTCAATGATCTCTGATCTTGATCCCAACTTCACTGCTCATTCCAGATCATGCCAAAACTTGTATTGCCTTCAGATCATGCCAAAACTTGTATGGCCTTCTGGTATCACGATTATTGTATTATCCTATGATTATACATATTCGGACTCGGATTTTTGTTTGCTTGAGTATTTATCTAATCGGTAAGTAATACCGCTAAACTCGATGTTTTAGAATCGATGACGATGTTGCTAACCAGCATGTCATCGCAACATTCAGTAATCTTGAGTACAATTTTACCCTAAGTAGCTTTGGATTATGCTTTCGTGTTTACATTAAAGAAATGATTCCCACTTGTGCAACAGATCATCAATATGCCTTAACAATGATCTTTTGGTAAAGGATGGGCAACAAAATGGCTGCAGTACATTGTCATTTTCCCAACATGCAACTTATTGTCGAACTGATTCTAACCTCAGTTCTCATCAAGCCCCTGCACCAAATATACGTCTGCCGTACGATGCAAGGAATATTGAAATTGTAATCAATCAGTGTGATGGGTTTAACAAGTTTGCTAGAAAATGTACAACGAGAAATTCTCATCACAACAAGCACATTCTCTCAATTTTATTCACATTAACTTTATTTAAAGAGTCATTCTTTCAGAACAACAGAGAAATAAAAAAGATGCCCCACTGCTTCCTAAATCAGCAGATTTCACTTTCATCTTCCTTCTTCTATTAAATGTGTCATAGATGTGGGTGTAGCCAAACCAGAAGGCATGTCAAATAAGGTACTTCGAGGATTTGTTGCTGTTGAATAGCTCGTGCTCGCCTCAGCATATCGCCAAAGCAGATAGCTAGGCCATGCCAGTACTTCAGTCACCTCGGCATCTCCAACAAACATAGAAACCACTCTTGACATTGGTGGGCGCCTCGTTGGTGGTGCCTGTGTGCACAAAAAAGCAACTCCTATGACGCGAAGCACCTCATCCTTGTTGTATGATGTCAGTATAGGATCCAACATGTCTAATTCCCGCTTTTCGTGGTGCAAATGCCAAACCTACAACAAGAAAAAATCAGCACGTCCCAGGGAGATTGTGCAGTCTTTGTTTATTGATGAATGCTTCATGCCAAAAATAACCAAGGGGAGACTTTCCAGATTAGTTATTTTACAAAATATACACTTGTCCATCCTAAGCCGACAATGGAGACGAATCTGATGCATATCTTACCCATTCAAGAAGGTACACCTTTTCTGCATCTAAGCCTAACTCCATATTCCGCCTTCCACATAAAATCTCGAACAACAAGACTCCGAAACCAAAAACATCTGCCTTCTCTGTTAGTTGTCCCCTCATGGCATACTCAGGGGCGAGATAACCACTACAAGAAACAAACATTCTTAGCCTAATAAACCCAATAAAAAATGCAAGTGTATAAGAAATGACATGCTTAAATGGACTGAAGAATAATCCTTACACAGTCCCAGCAACCCCGGTGCTGAGATGAGATTTCTTGTCTTCACGAAGTTTTGCGAGCCCAAAGTCCGATATTTTTGGGTTAAGATCACTATCTAAGAGAATGTTGCTAGCTTTGACATCTCTGTGTATGATCTGGGGATCACATTCTTCATGGAGATATGCTAAACCCTTACCAACTCCCAAACAGATTCGAAAACGGGCAGGCCAATCAAGGAGTAGCTTCCTTTCCCCTGAAATAACATAAAAAGTCACAACATACATCCATGTAGTAACATGCGAAAAGGCAAGAACTCTCAAAAAGGTCAAAATAGCAAACCAAAAAGTGACTGATCCAGGCTTCCATTTTCATGGTATTCAAGTACTAGCAGCCTCCTTTTCCCCTCATAACAGCATCCAAGTAATTTTACAAGGTTACGATGTTGAACTGCAGATATTGTAGCAACTTCTGTCACAAACTGCCTCTTTCCGTGAACTGATGATCCCAAGAGTTGCTTTACTGCAACCGTTTTCCCATCAGAAAGCACACCCTAGTGACAGGAGATTTCCAAGAATGATAATCAGTTCTGATATCAGCTATAGATTACACATGCTATCAGTAGAACGGAAAAAGATTAACATTGTAGTGCGTGCAGCTATACTCAGTTTGGAAGCCAAATGAAAACATGCCAAGGTTAGTATACCATTCCATAACTCGTTAAAATAAAAAAAGACCAGTATAGATCAAATGAAAACCAGCAAATGAGCATGGCCCACTCTAGCAACAATCTAGGATGACCACCCCGACATAGTTAGTCATAAACATTCATAAAAACATGCAACTCATGGAAACATCAGTATCGCATATCAAAAGTTGTCTCTGTTAGAATCAAACACACAAAGCACGTACAAAGACGGAGACACAAATTTACGTGGAAAACCCTACGGAGAGGGAAAAACCACGGGGGCTCTCAATCCCTAATCTCCCTCGTTAGAGATTAGGACTCTCTTCACTAAAAATTATTTTCAAATGAGGGAAGAATACAATATATATATAGAAGGATGGGTAAACGGTCTCTCAACCAAAGATCAGTTTAGCCATATAAGTATAATAACTCAACACCCCTCCTCAAGTTGGGTATACATGTCCATAATGCCCAACTTGCATACATTCAACTCAAATTGTACCGTAGGCAGCCCCCTTTGTGAAGATCCCACCCAATACCACGTTCTCTCCCGTCGTCGGGAATCTCACAACTATTGTCGAGAACTAGTTATGTGTTAGCTCCGTGCGCGGTGCCATCCGCGGCTCTTGCCGCCTCCTCCTCCGCGGCACTGCAGCTCCTTGCGAAGTTGCGATGCACAACCTGTGGGTTATGCCACATGCGAGGCATCACTAACTAGTAACCACCTACTGTTGCCTCATGCAACACCTCATCATCGCCAATAGGAGGGCTCAACCACCTTTGCACCGCCAATGAGTCCTAAGGAGCCCCTTTACTAATTTCAGTGAGATTTAAGGCACACATGAGGTCTGATTTTGATGTTTTTGGGTGATTTCATCCATTTAAATCACCCCATCCTTCCTAGAGTACTGTTAAAGTTGATGGGAATTGTCGTGGCATGAGTTTGCACACACAAGCAGTTCCCTATGTAACTGTATAGACACCTTCAGAGCCATCTGCAACCCCAGTGGCATCCTTTCCCATCTTCTTCATCATGTTAGAGAACAAAGTATATTTATTATCCTTCGATGACTTCAAAGGCCCATCGCCCATAGCCAATATGAATGGGACCGACTATGAGTTATGGTCTATGCAGTTTATGACCATTATGCAGCGCAATAACAAGAACATTCTGATACAGCTGGAGCCGAGTGACAAGACTGGTGTGAATGCTTTATGGAAGCAAGACGATGCTTATGCGTGAGTATGGTTATTTGGTACTCTGATCACATATATAGCCAATGACTTCCTTCACCAACCCACTACTAAGGCAACGTGCAACATCCTCGCAACCACTTACTCTAAAGCGAGGAATGAGACAGATCCTACAGCTTCAATACGACATTTTCACAGCCAAGCAGGATGGTCACCCTCTTCATGTTTTCAACTCATGGCTCAGGGGTATGTTTGAAAAGATTCACAAAATTATGCCTCTGAACGCTTTTGTAGAACAACATCAGGTTGCTTGTTACGGATCACGACACCACTAGAAGATGATTAATAGTAGTTCGAGGCAGTTTGAAACCTTTTTGCGAAAATAATCACAAGCACGGAATATCCAAGCAAACAACCAATCAACAAACCTCACAAGATGTTTACATAGAAACCCACCTGGGTAAAAACTACGACTTGAATCACCTGATTTGGGATTTCCAGTTAGCCAAGCTAACCATCTGCTTCATCGTAAAGCTCCAAGATATTTTGCATGCACATCTCAACTGTTCAAAAAGCGACAAGCTTCACAACTTTGGATCACACATCAAAGTTAACACTACATATCAAACATTGTAGCAACTACATAAGAACATGTGAGTTTTATTTTTCTTCTGACTTCCTTTGATTTCTCACGTCCAAAAGCTTCTCTAGAAACTTAGGATCAGATACCTAAAGTCCTGTAAAAAGAGGTTATCTGGGAACACGAATATATGCGCAATAATATTTCAAAGTGTAGTAGCAGTAATCTATCACAAAGATATCAAATATGCTCTTAATTATCAGATTAGTGATATCTAAGGACAATAGCAGAATATAATTGCACAGATAGAATCACAAGTAATTATATCACAGCTATAAGCACGAGTGAACAAACAATAACATCACAAAGAATAATATCACATGGCTAGAAGAGTAGGTTGTCGAATATGAAAGAACTTGCTTCAGAAAAACTTGCTAACAGTTGAAGATCGAACTCTTATGCAAACTGCTCTTCTTTTCGAAACA
Organism: Ottelia alismoides; assembly: GCA_037367405.1. Lineage (NCBI taxonomy): Eukaryota > Viridiplantae > Streptophyta > Magnoliopsida > Alismatales > Hydrocharitaceae > Ottelia > Ottelia alismoides. The sequence goes on from JAZKJV010008662.1 coordinate 530,264, forward strand.
CTTGCTTCAAGAGGTCAAACATCTCTAGATCAAAGAACTCGAAGAACCGGAGAAAGAGAGAATGCTTGAGAATTTATCTTAGAGAGAATATTACTTTGCTTGAGTTATGTGTCTCAAATGAGGCCTATGGTCCTTATATAGGAGTCAACGAGAAAGTAGTCAGGACACAAATCAAGCAACAAATTGATGAAGATTTGCAAAGATGATCGAACATGTAACTTAAGTGATCGATCTGTCAAGAATGATTATCATTTAACAAAGATGGTCGATCAGGTTCATGACTATTAAAATTAAATAGTTCAAAAAACGATTGATCAAGAACTTAGATGGTTGATCAATAAATAAAGATTGATCAATTAAACAAAATAATCGATCGGGCATGATCGATCAGAGAGAATGGATGATCGGTCAAGAGTCAAATTTCAGTTCCTGATATATTGAGATATTTTTTTCTTTTTGGAGAAATTGCTGAGAGACACATGCAATGACAAATGTAGAAAACGATAATGCATAAGCGTATCAGAGATAAAGAAATATAAAACATGGAAGAATACCAGGATTTTTACATGGAATCCTCCTCCATAAGTAGCAGGATGGAATCATGAGAGAAGGCATCTTAAGGGCCAGGTAATCTTTATTGTTCTCTCTCTCTCTCAACTGATACAATGTGTGTGAGACTTCTTATATAGCCACACAAATAGACTAGAACCCCACTAATAGTACATGTGGGACTAAACTTGTGGATGTGGTAATTGGACATGAAGGGATGCAATTACCCATCTATACATGTGACACATATTCTAAACTCCCTCTCAAGCTAGAGCATGCAATGCTCAGTTTGGACAAATAGAAAGAAATCGTTCACTCATAATACAAGACACTACATACAATATCAAAACAACGTATACTCTCCTGGTTGCCTGCTGAGGACATTACTTCTCATGATGTGCTAGTGAGGAGGAACTGAATATTACAAGCACCTTAATTTCAACTTGAATATTTTATTGTCCAGGTTTCAAATTTTCAAAATGCAATATCACATTTTAAAAATGCGATATTAGAATACTATCCATGGATTTAAAATCTTTTGGACTATATACAATGGAATTTTGTTTTTCAGGAATGCTATTGATGAATTTGCATCTTTCGGGATATACTCATGGTAGGGATGTGGCCATAAGCAAAGGGGTCTCTACAGACTGGTCCAATTGCCTTATAATGATGCTTTTTCCATTCACACTGGGTTAGTCTCTCCGCACATGTTGCTCCTTTAATTAGGTCACTTCCTCTACAGAAGTTTTGTAGAGTCCTCCCTCAGATTAAATTTTAGCCTACAATTCAATGCAAGGCTTGCTAGCTTGGGAAGCATCATCGCTCTAATTTTCTTGGTTACCAGAGTTGTAACAACAATGCCTTATTTGAGTTGGTTCATTTTGATATTTGGGGTCTTAATCATGTCCCTGATCATTAGGGGCACATGTTGTATCGTTGTTGTAGATGATTATTCTAGACTTTCTTGGGTTTTTCTTTTAAAACAAGTCTGAGGCTGGGCCTATCATTCAATTTTTTATTCATGAAATAAAGAATATTTTTATGATACTATCAAGTATGTCTCGCTCTGACAATGTCATGGATTTTTATACCATTCAGCTTTTTCAGTTCTTTAGGTCTTTTAGCATTATACATCATCCATGTTATGTGTACACCACTGAGCAGAACGGTATTATTGAACGTAAACACCATCATCATCTTGATGTAACCAGGTTTCTTCTTACTAAGAATCATGCTCCCCAATCTCTCTGGGGTGATCCGATCCTCACTGCATGCTATCTGATCAACCGTACGTCATTCTTCGTGTTAGGAGAAAATGTACCTTTTTCAATTTTGTTTTTCAATAAGGATCTTTTCTCTCTAACACTCCCCATATTTGGCTATATGGTGTTTGTTCATCATCTAACCCATGTCCACGATAAGCTCTCTCTAAGAGTTATCAAGTGTATTTTTGTAGGCTATGCTTGGACCCAGAAAGGCTACTGGTGCTTTGATCTGATGAGATAAATGTACTTGTAAGTGTTGACGTCACATTCTTTGATTCTGTCATATACTTTTTCTCCTAGGTTACATGATGACCATGTTCGAGTCTGATAAGGAGGTTTACATACCACCTCCTCTTATGCCACCACCACCACCACATCCTCCTCCCACGGTTCCTCCACTACCTACCATGGTCCTTACACCACCACCATTACCTCCTCATGTGGTTTCACTGCCATCAACTGTGGTTCCTTGTGTGGTTCAGACTTTACCTTATTTTTACATTTGCAGGCTGCTGACTATGCCCCCTACTCATGTGACTTCCCATCATCCAATATGCTCTGGGTAAGTTTTGAGCACTTGGTTTGTATTGATGACATTGGTGATTTATCTGTACCGTAGGCCACTTTACAGGTTGAGTAGGTAGCACCTCATGAGGCTACTTTACAAGACAGATTGTCCAGAGGACCTTGATCAACCCATTGCTCTTCGAAACTAGAGGCTTACTTGTACTATGTATACTCTTGTTGTCTATGTTTCTTTGGAGTGTCTTTCAGAGATTTCATGAGGTTTATGGTGGGACTTCAACTGTAGAGATGTCGCGCACATATCAAGAGGCTATGCTAGACCATCAATGGTTTTTTGCTATAGAGGAGGAGATGGTAGCACTCCGGTCACATAGCACATGGAGCTTGGTTACTTTCGCAGTAGGGGCTTCCATGGTTGGTTGCAAATGGGCCATTGCACTGAAGCACTAATTAGATGGCAGTGTTCATCTCTACAAGCCTCGACTTGTGGGCTGTAGATTTACCCACATATATGTGGTGGACAATTAGGACACCTTCAATCTAGTGGCTCGTCATTCAACACTTCAGATCCTCCTCTCAGTTGATGCAGTACAGGACTGATCTCTTTCCCAATTCAATGTGAAGAATACTTTTCTTTATGGTAGCCAACCTAGGTTTGCTGTCGAGGGGGAGTGTCCGAAGATATGCAGACTTCATAAGGCTATCTACAATACTGGAGTGTTGACATCTCATCTTCCCTAGCTAAAGACTCACGAGAAACATCCTGACTATCTACTAGACGTCGCTGACTATCTCGTATAGCCTCCTGATATGTTCGTAGGGTCTCCACAACTGAGAGACCCACGAGAGACCTCCTGAAATCCGTTGAAAGATGCTCCAAAGAGGCATGGACAGCTAGAGAATACGTAGCACAAATATGCCACTGCTTCCTATTAGCAATGGGTTAATCCAGATACTCCATTAATTTGTAACCAGAAGTGCTACCTGCTCAACATGTAAAGGTGCTTGCAATACATAAAAATTATTAGTGCCATCAGTAGAAGCCAAGTGTTCAGAATGTACCTACGACGTGCTGGATGATAAGAAAGACACATGAGAAAAGGGCATAATAAACAACCTGCAAGTGTAAAAGTAAGGTAAATACATAACTAACCCAAAAAAAGTGACATCAGCCATAGTACTTCCGTCTAACTGGATCAAAGCATTAGTACCCTTTCTGGGTCTTGGAGTATCCTACAAAGACACACTTGATAACAATGAGAGAGCATGTCATGACCATGAGTCAGTTGGTGAACAAAAGCCATGATTAAAAGACACAAGGTATTAGAGAGAAAAGATCCTTAACGTGAAACACAATTAAATATGGAACATTTTTCCTAACATAGAGGATGACATCCAGTTGTCCAGATAGCAGGTAGAGAGGACTGCATCTCCCCATAAAGATCCTGGAGCACATTTCTGGATAAAAAGAGTCCTGGTCACATCAAGAAGATGACGTTGTTTGTGTTCCTCAACACCATTTTGTTGATAAGTGTAAGAACCAGACACCTGGTGTATAATACCAAGGGACCTGAAGAACTGGGATAGTTGAGATGTACAAAACTCCAAGGCATTATCAGAGCGAACATATTTAAGCTTAACATAAAAGATTATTTATTTCATAAATATAAGACTGAATGACAAACCCAGCCTCAAGCTTGTTTCCAAAAGAAAAACCCATGAAAGTCTAGAGTAATCATCGATAGCTACAAGATAAAAACTGTGCCCCTGATGGTCAGGGACATGACTGAGACAAAAATATCAAAATGTACCAACTCAAATAGAGAACTACTACTACGCCTCTGACGACCAGGAGAACTAGAACGATGATGTTTCCCAAGCTAGCAAGCCTTGCACTGAAAATTAGACCGTTAGAGAATTCGTGGGAGGATTCTACATTGCTTTTGAAGAGGAAGATGACCGAGCCGAAGATACCACATGTAGGGGAAACTGATCTAGTAGGAATGGAAGAGGCACTAGCATACGGAGACTGGACCGGTGTGTATAGACCTCCTTGCTCATGGACACATCAAATCACCCTGTGTGTAAGTGTATCCTGAAACACAAGAAAAGAGGGGTCAAATATGGTACAATAATGAAAATCTTTGGTGATTTGACTAATAGATAATAAATTCATGGAAAAATTAGGTACATGAAGAACAACTTGCAAGTGCATGGACTGTCTCAAGCAAATCTCCCCCTATCATGTAATAGAAGAATGTGTCCCATCAACAATAACAAATGATATACCGAGATAAATTGATTTGTATGAAGTGAACTGAGCCCTATCTTCACATAGGTGATGAAAGACACCCAAATCCATGATCCATTTATAGATATATACAATATGACAACTAGTAAGGGCATAACCTATACCTGAACTACTAATAGATTTTGATGCGGCAATGTCGGACGGACCCAATGGAATACTAGCAGGTTCACAAGCGGGAGCATGATCCCCCTCAAACAGAAGACAAACTCATCAATCTCTGGTCAATAGAACTTGCATGAGAAGCATCAGTCTCAACCTACTGAGCTTTGCAACACAGGTAAATGCTGGAAAACTATGCTTTGAATAGCAAGCATCCTCAAAATGGCCATACTGGAGACAGTAAGTGCACGGCTAATGTAAATGGCTACCTCCTCAGCCACGGGCACTATGTCCTTTGAACTGAGAAGATCATCCTCTATCGTAAGATGCGGCCGTAGCCAAGGAGGTCTGAGAGGAACCCGCAGCAAGGATTGTAATGTTGCTAAGTCGATTGTATGCTTCCTTCCTGGGAGGTATACGCCTACAAGTAACTGAGCATGTGTTACGTCATACTTAGGGTTAAGAGCCTCTAAAAAGACTCTACCCACGATGGCTTTTCAGTACGCTTCTAATGCTCTGGAGATGTTATTTTTTTGATAAGAAATAGGGTGAGATCCCAGCACGGGATTCACCACACGATTTGATTCATTTAAGAAGATTTAAAATACATTACTGTGATAGCCAAAGGAGATATAAAGCGTTTACATGAGAAAGCACATTTTCATAGTGGAACCTCTGGTTTCTGAAAATGAACTCATTCCTTCCAGTCCAAATGCACCATAGCACAACAAAAGGTCTCGCGCAATCATCCTAGGAGTTGCCCCCCACCTGCCTAATGGAGTTCCAAAACTCAGACGCTACTCCTGTCGCCACCCAGTCGCACCCACTCCACCCATATCCGCATGAATGAGGGGCATATGAAGAACAGGTGGTCGGAATCTTCAACGTTGTCGCATCTGTCACACTTTTTGTCATCCACCTAAAATAAGCGGCTCATCCTTGCCTTATCAGCAAACTGGCCTCTTTTGAAGCACCAAAGGAACACCTTGATGCGACATGGAATATTAGATGTCCATACGATCTTCAAGTCATGGCATAACGTTACATCCTGTTCTCCTTCTTCCGGGCTTAAGGCCTTGTGCAACTTCTTTACTGACTGACCGGAACCGCCCCACCGAAAGTGGTCACGATCCAGCGTGAAGGGACCCAGTAGCGGGAGTTCCCCAATCATCTTGATGAGCTCCTCCGAGCATCGATAGGACAAAACATTGCAGAAGGAAGGATCCAGTTACCCGAGTTCGCCACCTAGAAAAGCGTGCCATCCTTCACTACCGCCAACGTGTATAGTCGGGGGAATCTAGTCGAAAGGGTGTTATCACCCGACCAATTTTCCATCTAGAATTTGAATATTTACCATCACCCACGCACGGTTGCAATTTCGACCGCAGCAACGGTAGAACCTCGATGATGCCCTTCCATAGTGCTGACATGAAGCGGGTCCTGCCAGCCACCAACTCCCCATTGACGTTATACAATCTTCTTAGAAGAGTAGCCGCAAGGTTGTTCGTTGACCCCCAGACACACAGGGCCCACTTGGCAATCAGTACCCGATTCATGCGCTTGATGTCTCGCACACCAAGCCCCCCTCGTCCTGTTCCCTGTTGACCTCATCCCAACCCACCAGGTGAAGGCCATGCCTCTGTTGATTCCCGTCGACCAAAAAAATCTCCTCATCCTAACCTCCGCTTTCTTCCTCACGCCCACCGGCATCATGCGCGTCGAGAAGAAAAAAACTGGGATCGCTGCAAGGACGTACTTGAGAAGAATAAGTTTCCCACCCCTCGAAAGCGTAATCGCCTTCCATCCGGCCAGTTTTTGGTCTATCCTCTGGATCACGCTGTCCCAGTCTGACATCTTCAACCTTCCCGTGGCCAGTGGTAGCCCTTAATAGTTGATGGGCAGTTCACCCACCCGGCAGCCAGTGATCTCCTCAAGATCCGAACGCTCCGCCGCCTCCAAGCGAAAGGGCACCACTGTCGACTTGCACATGTTGATCTGTAACCCCGAAATGTTGCTGAAAATGTGAACAATCTGTGCCGCATTTGAGCTCTGTTTCGTCGACCCCCCAATAAAAAGAAGAGTGACATCCGCATATTGGAGGATCGGGACAGAGATATCGGCCACCCGAAAACCCTCACACCATCCAACGTCAACCGCCCTGTCCAAAAGTACAGCCAACGCGTCCGCCACCAGTACAAACAACATGGGCGCCAGTGGGTAGCCCTGTCTCACGCCGCGTTGCGGCTGAAAGTAGCCACCTTCTGGTCTTCCATTATTCAAGACAGAGTAAGACGAGGTAGTCACGTTGTTAATGGCATGGAGCAGTGAAGCTTCTCAAACATGCCCCTGAGAGACAAATATAAAGTATGAAGAGGACGACCATTCTGTTTGGCGTAAAGATTTGATATTGGATATGTAGTATCTTCGTCTCATTCCTCATTTGAGAATGGGAGGTGGCAACGATGCCTCACATTGCCTTAGCAGTGGACTGGTGTAGGATATCATTGGCCATCTCCATGGTAAAGAGTACCAAATAGCCAAACTCGTGTGTTTGCGTCATCTTGCTCCCCGGATGCATTAACCCCAGTCTTGTTTGCCAGCTCTTCTTGTGTCAAAAAGTGCTTCTTACCATTACAGTTCATAAGGTTCATGAACTACATGGTCTACAACTTGTAATTGGTCTCATCCATCTTCACGATGAATGACATACCTTTGATAGTGCCCGAAGATGATAAATTGACCTTCTCTGACATGATGATAAGATGGTTGAGAAAGGATGTCACAGGGGTTATAGGATGACAAGAATGTGTCTACACAATTTTATGGGAATTAGTTGTGTGTGCAGACTCATGCCACAACCTTTCTTATCAACATCTGAGACTTTCTAGCATGTGTGGAGAGACTAGAGATCAAAAATCATCCAAAGACACCCAAAATCAAACCGTTTTGAGGTTTCTGGATGTCGATCAGGTGGCAAACAAGGGGTGGACAACAATCTTAGAGGGTTGGTGGCAGACTTAGGAGGGTCTTAAGTGGTTGGCGGTGACCAGGTTCGAGCAGTGCTGGTATGACGTTAGCCAATTAGGCCCCAATAGTGCCTTGGTTGTGCGTTAGAGCTACATGTGCGACACAAAAAGGTGCAATGCCTACCTATTGTGTCACATTAGAGGATGTCAACACCAATGACTACGTGAGAGGCAACAATCAGTTGTTGCACGGTGCACGATAATGAGGAAGAAAGAAAAGGAGGGCCGATAAGTAGGGTCAGGTCAAGGGTAATGAAACTCCGGTCTAGTACGGTCGCTCTGATACCATGTAGAAAGAGAATAATGATTTATTCATTCATGAGGCCATAAGGCTCTTTTATATTGAGAGGAGAAACCGTAGAGGGCAAATTACATAATAGAGAAGAAAGAAATAAATTATACGTAAGAGATAAGGAAAGAACAATATATTTTCCAACAAAAAGGACATGGATTTGTTGGATCTTAGACAAGGTCTAACCCAAATTAGATCTGATTGGAAGCAGGATTACATATAGATAACCCTACTATGTTGGAGCATTCGTTGTATGCGCCTATTGTGTTGTAGCAGGATAAATGGATCCTGGAGGAGATCCATTTACCCCACCTAGTTGTTTAGTCCCACATCATCCAACGGTGGGACGCAGACGCTCTGGAGAGGCTATATAAGGAGTCCCAGACCTCCAGTAACCATTGAGAAAGTCAATAGACAAACACGCCCCATTTGAGGGCTTCTCCCGTGGTTTCATCCCGCTCCTCACAGAGTAGGGTTCCACGTTAAAATCCCGTTGTTCTTCTTGTTCTTTATCTTTTTCATGTTTATGCTTCCGCATGTTTATTTTATAACATAGTATCAGAGCGGGTTCGATTCTCGAGGCTTTGTTCTTAATTTTTGGTTCGACATTTGATTATCAAGATGTTCAATTCTTGAAGATTTATTTTTTTTTCAAATTTCTGGAGTTTATTCAAGAAGTTCTAGGGTTTCTATGAAACCCTAATCTATATTCCAGCCCAGAAGTAAGGGCGCATCTCCAAGCAGGCGCCAGCAACGATGCAGTCATCCTCCGAGGGCGGCAACCCCTAGCCGCACTCAAGGCGGCCCTTCTCTCCAGCCCCTAGCATCTCCATTCTCGTCGTTGGCGGCGCCACCATCCAGGTGGCACCATCCAGGCCGCACATCTCCAGGCGCGCACCCTCTGGCGACGATTCATCTCCAGCAAGCCCCCAGGTGGGGCTCGATGCAATAGCAGTGCGCAAGAGCGCACGATGCTCTCTCCAGGCGGCGGCGAGCCCTCCAGGCAGCGCTCGATACGAACAAAAAAAAGGGGGCGCTCCTCCAGGCGGCAACCGTCACGCTCCATAACTCCAGGCGGAGTCATCTTCCTCCGATGCGACAACTCTCCGTGCGTGCCTTAGCCCTCTGTCCGAGCCCTTCATGCTCCCCACGCCACAGGCGGTGCACCTTCCAGCACTAGCAGCGCGATCCACGCATGCGATGGAGCCCAGCCCGAAGCCGCTGCAGCTAGCCCTCCTTCGCGCAAGGTAATGCTATCTCCAAGAGGCCCGATCCCATGCGACATCCCCTTCCCCGCGCGCAGGCGACATCGCCCTCGCTCCAGGTCTCGACGACGTCGAAGTCTCGCGATACTCCATGCGTGAGGGGTTCCCAATGGGAACCCTAGAGTCCCGTGCAGTTCTTTTTTTAAAAAAAAATCAAGTGACCCAAATGGGTCGGGTTTGTGCAATAGATAAAGGGGTGAGGGATGATTAAGGAAAGGGGAGTGCAGTCCATGAAATAAAAAAGGAAAAAAAGAGGAGATTTGTTTAAAAAAAGGGGGGAGTTAAAAAAAAGAAAAAAAGCAAAAAGAAAAAAAATATCTAAAAAAAGGCACGTACATTTGAAAAAGCCGTACGCTGTTGAAAAAAAAGCCGCGTACAAAGAAAAGTCGTACGCAATTTCAAAAAAAAGGTTAACCAAAAGCCGATTAAAAAAAATCAAACGACTTATAAAAAATGATGATGAATGTTTTGAAAAGCCGACAAAGTTGTGATCGGCTAAGTGGTATGTTTTTTGTCCCCATCATTGTTGTCTTCTCCCAACTTGGTCGGCATCCATGTTTTCCGACAAGTATGGGAGAAAGGGGGAGTATGATGTAGAGTCACAGGTCTATTCAGATGTTCCAGATTGCAGCTTCTCCAGATCAACCGATTTTCAGACTTTACGGTTTTCAGATGAAGATTTTCCATGCGCAATTCCGGACTTGACGTCAGATTCCGAGTCCCAGTTTGATGCGCAGTTGTTCAGACTCGACGATTGATTCCGAGTCCAGTTTCAGACACGCACGAGTTTGCGGTCATTTTCAGATGAGCATATGTTGCCATCATTAGTTCGAGGTCCCCATCATTCTTGTTGTTGTTCGGCCAGAGTCTTCATGTGAGCCATAGGGACTCCAGAGCAGAGGACCATTCCCTATGCCAGTGAGGGCAAGGGTTTTCATGTGGTATCATAGGTACACCAGAGCAGTGCACCATTCTCTGAGCCAAATGGGAGAAGCCCAGTTCTCCGACGAGGAGACTTCAGGCGTAGTTCAGACTCGATGGTCAGATTCCAAGTCTTCAGTTGACTCACACTCCAGCCCGTTCGTCCTCCTCACCTGCACGACATAAGAAGCAACGTCCTCGACTGCAGCAATGTGCGTGTTGGGTTGATATTGTCCGTAGTGTCCTGTAACGTTGAGTTGAGTTTCTTTCTGTTTGTCCAAGCTGAGCATTTCATGCTCCAGCTTGAGGGGGAGTGTTGGAGCATTCGTTGTATGCGCCTATTGTGTTGTAGCAGGGTAAATAGATCCTGGAGGAGATCCATTTACCCCACCCAGTTGTTTAGTCCGACATCATCCAACGGTGTGACATGGAGGCTCTGGAAAGGCTATATAAGGAGCCCCAGACCTCCTGTAACCATTGAGAAAGTCAATAGACAAACACGCTCCATTTGAGGGCTTCTCCCGTGGTTTCATCCCGCTCCTCACAGAGTAGGGTTCCACGTTAAAATCCCGTGTTCTTTGATGTTTATTCTTTTTCATGTTATGCTTCCGCAAGTTTATTTTTTAAACCCAAATTAGATCGGATTCGAAGCAGGATTACATATAGCTAACCCTACTAAAAAGTAAGAAAAGTACATAAAGGATTTTTACATGGTGACCTGTAAAAATTCAATGTTACATTTCGCTTCCATTATACATAATTACATATGTACCTGTATAAATATTAATTGCTTTATGTAAATTCCCCTTCTTTGTTTGCTTAAAATCAAACAAAGAAGGGGAATTTACATAAAGCAATTAATATTTATACAGGTACATATGTAATTATGTATAATGGAAGCGAAATGTAACATTGAATTTTTACGTCATCCATGTAAAAATCCTTTCTATACTTTTCCTATGTTTCCCCCATTTTCCATGTTTTACTTTCAAGTGTAAATACACATATTTTAATTGCCTTGACTTTTCAGTAAAAATACACAGATTTTAGAATAAATACAAATATTTCAGTTTCCTCCTATTTTCTATCACTTTTCGATAAAAGAATAGAAATATGTATTAATAAAAAAACCATTTTCCATTCATTTTCCCTTTGAAAATCAAATTCCATTACTATTTTGTGCATAACCACCTATTATATACATCCTATTTACATGCCACAAACATGGAAGCATGAATTTAGGGGTTTCAAATAATAGTGCTTAAACATATGTCACAAATATTTACACCACTTTACAAAAAATAAAAAATCTTGCTCAAATTTTTTATCATAATATAAAAAGAAATACGACGCACCATATACAAATTTACTGTTTTTGTGAAGCAATAATTGATAGAAATGTTATTCCATGACTTCTATATATTTTCAATTGAATCAGTTTTTAACATTAGTTTACCTTGTAAACAAAACCAAAGGCACCCTCTCCTAACTTGTTAGCCAAGTTGAAGTCTCCAGTAGCAGTCCTTAGTTCTTGATGACTAAAGCTGTTCGGTTTCTCAGACAAGCCTCGCAATTCTGCACAATCAGCTTGATAAGGGTCTGAGCAATGAAAGTTAGGAAATTGGGAAAAAATATCAAACACACTTTAAGTTAACCGCATAAGCGAAACATATCAACTGATTTGGTCAGAAACTATATTTTCAGTCTCTAGTTAACATACTTCGCAAATTTAAGTATATGAAAATTTCCTTCTACCTCATTATAACTAAAATGAATAGAGACCTGTTGCCAAAATATGAAGCATATTGTTGTAGCCTCCATACATTAACTTTAGTGTTCTTTGAGGTCTTCATCCCAAAAAATGTTGGGTAGAATGGATACACAATCAACCATCACGGAAGCATGGAAGAAGGCGGACGATATAATAGTTGTCAGTCGCCTCTCACGACCGATTGAGAAAAAAATCACTAAGAATAACATGAACAACTATGCCCATTCCTTCTCTCTTCCTTATCTTCTATCTCTCTTGTGTTCTACTGTGGTCCATCTTTCTATAGGTCAATAATCTTAGACTGATTGTAAGAGTCAATCTAAATTAATTTAGATTCTTATGACATTTAATCCAATCTAACAATCTCCTTAAGGATTGTATGGAATTGAACTTTACCATATTAGGATTTTAATTTTCTCAAAAAAACAAACATAACCCTAATTCTAATACTCTCCTCATTGAGTTGATATCACGTGATCTCCACGTTGCACCTCTCTCTGGGTGCCCTTGTCATGCATCCTCTTGTGACCCACATCATCTCTGTACTAGCATGCGTCACGGCCATGTATTTTGATTCTACACTAGATCTGGAAACCACAATCAGCTTCTTCCTCTTCCATTACATCAAGGAATTTTCTATGAACACTGCAAAGCCAAAAGTAGGCTTCCTATCCTTGGGGCACCCCGCATAATCTTCATCTGCAACAGTTGTAACTGCAAGAGATGTACCTCTACAAAATAGAAGAACAGTGCCAGGTGATGCCTTCAAATACCTCATAATCATATGGACTGCATCCACGTTGGGAAAAATAGATAAGATAATTATTCCATAGAACCCTAGGCTAGAAACCTATGGGTAAATTACATAAGATAGACAATAAGAAATAAACAATAAGAAACTAATACTCCGAGTACACGGAATTATCTCTACCCTCCCCCTCAAGATGGAGCATAGAAGTCAATCATGCTAAGCTTGGAAGAACACTTCTGAAATGGTCCTCTGAGTAGTGCCTTGGTGGAGATATCTGTCGTTTGCTCTCCTACGCTAACATGGGAGGTAGAAATGAAGACTTTCTGAATCATGTCTCTAGTATAATGGCAGTCTACTTCAATATTCTTCGTCCTTTCATGGAATGCAAGATTGTTTGCAATAAACAGGGCAGCCTGATTGTCACATTGTAACTGCATGGGTAGATGTACATTTATATATAAGTCTGTTAGTACTACTCGAACCCACATCATTTCTGTACTGGCTTGTGCCATAGCACTATACTCAGACTCTGCACTCGATCTAGCCACCACCATTTATTTATTACTTTTCCAAGAAACAAGAGAGCTGCCAACAAATATTGCATAGCCAGACGTAGACTTCCTGTCCTTAGGACACCATACATAGTCAGCATCAACACATGCAAAAATAGAAAGAGTTCCTCCTTTCCTAAATAATAAACCTGCGCATGGAGAAGACTTTAGATATCGCAGTATCATGTATATAGCATCGATATGTACTTGTCGAGGCTACTCCATGAATTGGTTCACCTGACTCACTGCAAATGAGATGTCAGGTCAGGTGATAGTATTAGTAACATATAGGAGCTTCCCCACCATCTTTCTGTATCTTCTCTTGTCAACCTCTTATGTATCATCATCATATAGTTTCATGCTAGGATTCATAGGAGTAGTGGATGGTCGACAGCCAATCATGCATATCTCAGCAAGCATGTCTGTAACATACTTCCTTTGGGTCATCACAAGACCCTGCTCATTCCTAGCAAACTCTAACACTAGGAAATACCTTAGGGTTCCCAAATCCTTCGTAATAAACTGACGACCCAGAAATTCTTTTTTCATTTTCATCCCTGCGCATCATCCCCTGTAACAAGAATATCATCCATATAAACTATGATAACAATTGCATCTCTAGGTGTCTTCTGCACAAACAGTGAGTGATCTGCATTTGATCTCTTGAGCCCCTGCTTTTCCACCAACTCGGAGAGCTTTTGAAATCAAGCCCTTGAATTTTTCTTAAGGCCATATATTGCTTTATGGAGTCTACAAACATGTTGACACTCCCCATCAATGGCAAACCCCGAAGGCTGCTGCATGTAGACTTCCTCCTGTAGATCTCCAAACAAGAATGCATTTTTAATATCTAACTGAAACAAGGGCCAACCACGTACCACAACAACCGAAAGAAGGATAAAGTGGAGTGGCATGCAACAGGAGAAAATGTGTCCATATAATCCACACCGTAAGTCTGAGTAAATCCACGAGCTACTAATCTTGCTTTGTAGCACTCAATGCTCCCATTTGCATGGTGTTAAACAGTAAACACCCACTTGCAACTGACATCAGAGGCTCCAAGAGAAGTAGACACCAAACTCAATGTACTATGTGATAGCAGGGCAACCATCTCTTCCTCCATAGATAGACGCCAATGACTATCCTTCAACGCCTCCTGGTAATTCCGTGGAATAGCCACGATAGATAGAGCAACTACAAATATCTGAAAGTCCCATGTCAGACGATGAAAGGACACCTGGGACGCAAGGGGATAAGATGCACAAGTACGCTTTTGCTTCTGTATTGTGATGGGCACATCCAAGTCATCGGTAGCATCAGTCATGTGTGGATTAGTCTCCTGCAAGGACCCCTGCACAGATATATCTCTAGACCCATCATTAAAAATCATGTTATCAGAACAAACCTGAGGCGTGATGGATGACGAGCGATTACCATGAGCAGAGCCAGGTCAACGAGTATAGGATTTTTCGAAAAGTGGAACAATTTGGGACTGTGTAGAAGGTGGTGGTGGTGGTGTTTGTATATAAGGCACAAGCCGAGGAGGAGGCAAAGACGTAGGAGGTGGCATGTATACCTCATCATTGGAATCTGATGCCGCCAACTTATCTCCTATAGGGGAGAAAAACATCACAGACTCGAAAAAAGTCACATCAACAATGATGTAATATTTCCTACGTAAAGGATCATAACACCGATATCCCTTCTGGGTCCTGGAGTACCCAACAAATACATACTTGACAGCCCTAGGAAAGAGCTTGTCAAGACCCGGAGTTAACTGGTATACGAATGCAACAGAACCAAAGAGTCGAGGAGTAAGTGAGAATAATTCCTTATCAGGAAAAACAATGGAGAAAGGATTTTTCTCACTTAGAACAGACGAAGGCATGCGATTCACTAGGTAACATGTTGTAAGTGTTAGAATACTTCGATGATTTATTCCATAGAGCCCTCGGGTCTCTTATATAGGGAGAGAGCCCTTGGGTAAATTACATGAGAGGTACATGAAGAAACTGAAATAATAAATAACATCAAAGACGAACAACTATCTCTACACTCCCCCTCAAGATGGAGCATAGATATCTATCATGCTCAGCTTGGAAAAACATCTCTGGAAAGGTCCTCTGAGCAATGGCTTTGTGAATATATCTGCTGTCTGGTCCTCTGAACTGACGTGAGACGTGGAGATGAAGCCCTTCTGAATCATGCCCCTAGTGTAATGACAATCCACCTCTATATGTTTAGTTCTCTCATGGAAGGTTGGATTGTTGGCAATGAATAACGCTGCCTGATTGTCACATTGCAGGTTCATAGGCAACGGAACTTCAACATTCAGATCTTCTAGGACTGCTTTAACCCACATCATTTCTGTGCTTGCCTGTGCCATGGCCCTGTACTCGGATTCGGCACTGGATCTCGCCACAACAGTCTGCTTCTTGCTTTTCCAGGAGACTAAAGAGCTTCCTACGAAGATAGCAAACCCAGAAGTAGACTTACGATCCCGTGGACATCCTGCATAATCCGCATCTGCGCAGGCTGAAATAGACAAATCTGTGCCTTTCTTGAACAGCAACCCTGTGCCTGGTGAAGACTTCAGATATCTCAATATCATGTACAATGCATCCATATGTAATTGCCTCGGCTGCTCCACAAATTGACTCACCCGGTTTACTGCAAGTGCAATATCCGGTCGAGTTATAGTGATGTATAAGAGCTTGCCCACCATTTCTCTGTACCTTCTCTTGTCCACCTCCTCAGTGTCATCATCGTACAGAGCTTCATACTCGGATCCATCGGTGTACTTGAAGGTCTGCATCCAGTCATTCCTGTTTCAACCAGCAAATCTGTGAGATATTTTCTTTGAGTCATCACCATTCCTTGTGCATTTCTTGCAAATTCTATCCCCAGAAAGTACCGTATTGTGCCTAGATCCTTTGTAATGAACTGGCTGCCCAACATAGACTTGGTTATCTCAACCCCTTGTGCATCATCTCCAGTAACCAATATGTCATCAACATATACCATAACAACGATGGTACCTCTAGGAGTCTTCCGAACGAACAGTGAGTGATCCGCATTTGATCTTCTGAAACCCTGTTGTTCAATAAGCTGGGAGAGCTTCTGGAACCATGCACGAGGACTCTGCTTAAGGCCATAAATAGCCTTATGAAGTCTGCATACCTTCTGAGTCTCCCCCTCAGCAGCAAACCCGGGTGGCTGCTGCATGTAGACTTCCTCCTGTAGATCACCATACAAGAAAGCATTCTTAACATCAAGCTGGAATATGGTCCAGTCACGTACCACTGCAACCGATAGAAGAATGCGAAGGGTAGAATGTCTCGCCACTGGTGAAAAAGTGTCCAGGTAATCTACCCCATATGTCTGTGTAAACCCTCGTGCTACAAGCCTGGCCTTGTATCTATCAAGACGACCATCTGCATGATATTTGACTGTAAAAACCCACTTGCAGCTCACCACAGACGCACCTGGAGGAATAGGGACTAGAGACCAAGTCCCTCTGGATTGCAATGCACGCATCTCCTCTTCCATTGCTAAACGCCAGCATTCAGTCTTCATGGCATCCTGATATGTCCGTGGAATCTCAACTGACGATACAGCAGCGACAAACTTCTGGAAATTCCCAGTGAGATGATGAAAGGAGACATGAGAGGCTAGGGGATATGAGGCACACTGTCTTCGCTGTTTCCTATGAGCAATAGGCCGGTCCAAGTCATCCAAAACAGTGCTGACCGGTTGGTCCTCCTCCTGTGGTAAAAGCTCCTGCACATGTGCATTATTTAACCCATCATTAATATCAGAACATACCTGAGGCGTGCTGGATGGTTGAGATGTAGCTTGAGCAGGGCCCGTGCGTCTCGTGTAGAACTTAGTGAAAGGAACAACTGGGGGTGGTGGTGGTGGTGGTGGTGGCGGGGTTGCTGGTGGTGGTGTTGATATTTGGGACGCTGGAGTAGAGGACGGACCCAGGCTTGGAGGTGGTGGAACATAGACTTGGGAGTCTGATGATGTGGAGGAGACCAATCTGTCACCTGCAGGGTAGAAGTACATGACAGGTTCGAAAAATGTAACATCTGCACTCACATAGTACTTGTCATTGACAGGATCATAGCAACGGTACCCCTTCTGTGTCCTGGAGTAGCCCACGAAAATACACTTGATAGCCCTAGGGGATAGCTTATCAAGCCCCGGAGATAAGCGGTGAACAAAAGCGACAGTGCCAAAAACCCGAGGTGTCAATGTAAACAAGTCTCTGTCAGGAAAGAGAACAGAGATTGGAGACTTTTCCCCAAGAACAGTTGTAGGCATTCGATTGACCAGATAACACGCAGTAAGTATAGCATCACCCCAAAAGGTTAATGGAGCACAACTCTGAATAAGTAAAGTGCGAGCAATGTCAAGAAAGTGTCGATGTTTTCGTTCGGCAACCCCATTTTGTTGAGAGGTGTAGGAACATGTGGTTTGGTGGACAATGCCTTTAGATGAAAGGAAGCTAGCAAGAGAGCGAGTGCAGAACTCCAATGCATTGTCAGTACGCACATACTTAACAGTAGATGAAAAAACATTCTGAACTTCATTAATTAGATTTTGAAGAACATTTCCTGCTTCAGATTTATTTTTGAGAAGAAAAGTCCACGACACTCTGGAGAAATCATCAACCACAACTAGATAGAACATGTGCCCCTGGTGATCCGGGACACGACTTGGACCCCAAATATCTATATGAAATAATTCAAACGGGGAGCTACTGCTCCGACTCTGACGACCGGGGAAGCTAGACCGATGGTGCTTCCCCAACTGACATGCTTCACACCGAAAAGAAGAACTCGGAGATATCTGAGGCAGGAGGTGACGCATCTTCTGCAGCGGTAGATGACCGAACCGAAGATGCCAGGTGTACGGAGAAACAGAGGCCTGGGTATGCAAGGAGACACCAGCGTAGGAGTTACGAACGAGACGATAAAGGCCATTGTGCTCAGAACCACAGCCAATCACCCTGCCCGTCAGTATGTCCTGAAAAATAACAGACGATGGATCAAAAATAGCACGACAGTGCAAATCACGTGTAATCTGACTAATAGATAAGAGGTTCATAGAGAATTCTGGAGCATGTAGCACATTCTGTAAGTGCATAGAGGGTAGCAAAGCTGTCTCCCCCTGACCAATGATAGGAGACTGAGTGCCATCAGCAATGAGTACAGAGCGACCTGGCTGAACAGCTCTGTATGACTGCAGAATATCTTTCTCACGGCAAAGATGATGGGTAGCTCCAGAGTCGACAATCCATCCTTTGAGATCATGACTATGAAATGAGGCTGAAGGACTACCTGAGGCACTGGCTGAGGCCGATGTACTGGCTGACGCCGAAGCCGCAACATCAGAAACGTCTGCACCCTCTGATGAAGAAGATTGTGGCATAATATCCCGAAGTCGCGCCACCAACTCTTCGAACCTGTGATCTGGAGTAGATGCGGGTGGACCCTGAACATGATCAGCTACTCGTGCAGAAGGAGGAAAACCATGCTTGGAATAGCATGTATCCTCCGAATGACCAGTGCGGCGACAATATGAGCACGTAGAGCGTATGCGGCCTCCACGGCCACGTCCACTACTTCCCCTGCCACGAAACGAGGACGAACCACCACGTCCCCTGGAAACTGCCATTGCTGACGGAGTCGCAGTCGCTGTATTGGATGGAACGGGTACACGACTGAGCCGCCTGTATACCTCTTCTATCGGTGGGATGGTGGCATCTGCCAGTATCTGAGCGCGTGCTGCCTCGTACTCCTGATCTAGGGCAGCGAGTAATACGCCAACCATAGTGGCGTTGCGGAACGTCTTCTGCTGTTCCGGCGTGGCTGTAAGCGGAATGGTGCTGTAGAGCTTCTCGAACATGCCACGAAGCGACGTGTACAGGGAATGAAGAGGCTTCCCATTCTGCTTCGTGGTAAATATATCATGCTGCAACTGGAGCATCTTCGTCTCATTACGGACCTGAGAGTACGTCATAGCCAAAATATCCCGCATCGCCTTAGCGGTGGGCTGGTGAAGGACATCATTCGCTATCTCCGTCGTGAGCGTACCTGAGAGCCACACCTTGGCGTACGCATCATCCGCCTCCCATGAGGCATAGATTCCTGTCTTCTCCGGCGGTTCATCCTCGGTAAGAATATGTTTCTTACCACACGACTTCATGAGACTGAGGAACTGCATCGCCCACAGTTCGTAGTTCGTCCCGTCCATCTTGACGATTGGTGCCGAACCTTTGAAGGCACCTATGGCGGGCATATCTAGCTTCTGATCTGACATGATGCCGGAGAAGAGCAACTACTGATAGACCAAGAAAATACTGTCTACCAAGACCTTGTAGGATCCAAGTGCATAGGTAGACGATTATGCACTTGAATCAAACATAACGCCGAGTCCTAGGAAGAACGCGGCACCGAGTAGAGGCTGTGAGAGCCTCTACTTGACAAAGACGGCTACTGAAAGGCGACGGCGGCTGCTGGACAGCGGTGGGGGCGTGCCGCTGTGGCTGGCGGCAGGTGCAGGGGCTGGTGGGGGGGCCCGGCGGCGTTAGGGGGCCGGTGGGGTCGTCCTGGCGGCGTTGAGGTGGCCGCTAGGGAGGCCCTGCGGCGGAGAGGGGCCGGTGTGGGGGCCCCGCGGCGGTGGAGAGGGCCGTTGGGAAGGCCCTTCGGCAGTGGAGGGGCCGAAACCCTAGAGGGAGAGGTGGGGGGTCGAAACCCTAGAGGGGGGGGGGCGGCGGTGGAAAAACCCTAGGTTAGGGTCATGGCTCTGATACCATGTTAGAATACTTCGATGATTTATTCCATAGAGCCCTCGGGTCTCTTATATAGGGAGAGAGCCCTTGGGTAAATTACATGAGAGGTACATGAAGAAACTGAAATAATAAATAACATCAAAGACGAACAACTATCTCTACAGTAAGGACAACATCACCCCAAAACGAATGTGGGGCCTGACTCTGAATAAGAAGTATCCGAGTGATATCAAGCATATGGCGATGTTTTCACTCCGCAACAACATTTTACTGAGAATTGTAAGGACATGTGGTTTAATGAATAATGCCACGGGAGGAAAAGAAATGAGATAGAGTACGTGTACAGAATTCCAAAGCATTATCAGTTCTCACAAATTTCACAGAAGAAAAGTGAACATTTTGCACTTCATTGATAAAGATTTTGATCATATCCCCTACTTCAGATTTATTTTCCAGTAAGAAAACCCATGACAAATGAGAATAATCATCAACCGCAACAAGATAAAACCTGTGTCCCTGATGATCAGGAATAGGACTCGGACCCCAAATGGCAACATGTAATAATCCAAAAGAGGAGCTACTACTCCGACTCTGACGACTGGGGAAAGTACCGATGATGTTTCCCCAACTGACACGCTTCACACTGAAAGGAGGGCCCCGGTGAGATCTGCGGCAAGATATGACACATCCTCTGGAGAGGAAGATGACCAAAACGAAGATGCTAGGTGAAGGGAGAGACTGGTCCAGTTGAGATAGACGACGTGCCTGCATAACGTGTCATGGCCAGTCGATAAAGGCCACCTTGCTCACGGCCACAACCAATCACCATGCCTGTAAGAATGTCCTGAAAAACAAGAGACGATGAGTCAAAGATAGCTCGACAATGCAAATCCTTCGTAATTTGACTGATAGATAACAAATTCATGGAAAAATCAGAGGCATGTAAGACGTTCTGCAGATGCATTGAAGGTGTCAAAGTAATCTCCCCCTGTCCTCTGATTGGGGAATGAGTCCTATCGGCTATCACCACAGTTCTTCCTGGGGCAACCTATTTGTATGTTGTAAGCTGACCTCTGTGTCCGCAAAAATGATGCGTCTCTCCAGAATCCATAATCCATTCTGTAATCTCCGATCCATAACATGATGTAAAGGCATAGGTACTAAATGAGGTATTGGCCATAGCAGAGGCACTGGTGGAGGTTGAAGTAGCGACATTGGAATGACCCCCTGGAGATGGTGAAGGAGGCATGGTATCTCGTAGTCTGGTCACAAAATCATCAAATCTCTGATATGAAGTAGGAGCAGCAGGAGGCTCAGCCTGCTCCGCTACACGAGCTGATGTTGGGAAACCATGCTTGGAGTATCTCCTCGGTATGACCTGGGTGATGGCAAAATGTGCAGGGATGACGAATGCGACCTCCTCTACCACGAGGTCCTCGGCTGCAAAAAGAAGAACCTCCTCTACCTCGGGAGGCGACCATCACCAAAGAGGTCTGACTAGAGGCAGTAGAGGGAATAGTGATCTTGTTGATCCAGTGGAGAGCGTCATTCATAGTGGGAATAGTAGCATCCGCAACAATCTGAGAGCAAGCAGCATCATATTCAGGATCAGGGGCTTCTAGGAATACGCCAACCATCGTAGCATTCCTATATGTCTTCTGTTGTTCTGGGGTAGTCGTGAGTGGCATGAAGCTGTGGAGTATCTCAAACACCCCACGCAAAGATGTATACAGTGAATGGAGAGGTAGACCATCCAACTTTATAGTGAATATGTCGTGATGAAGTTGAAGGATCTTGGTTTCATTCCTCGCCTGAGAGAAGTGGTTGCGAGCATGTCCCACATAGCCTTAGCCGTGGGCTGATGTAACACATCATTAGAGATCTCTATCGTCAATGTTCCTGAAAGCCAGACTTTGGTATATGCATCATCCGCCTCCCACGAGGTGTTAACCCCAGTCTTCTCCGCTGGCTCTTCCTCGATAAGAATGTGTTTCTTACCATTTGAATTTATAAGACTCATGAACTGCATAGCCTAGAACTCATAGTTCGTCCCCTCCATTTTGACAATAGATGATGGACCTCTAAAAGCGCCTGTGGCGGGTACATCGACTTTATTCCCAGACATATTACCAGATATGGAAGACTTGGGTTTATAGACCAAAAATGATCGTCTACACAAACATATGTGTATTTGAATGCATATGTAGACTTATACACCCAAATCCATCAAGAAGACGGAGAAACCGACGTCAACGATAAAGCGATTGGAAAGGAAGTCACGCACGGAAATGCCGCACGTGCAAGGGCTACACGTTGTGTGGTACGCAACGCAGGAGCCCGCGACAGGGCAGGGTATGAGGGCGTGCTGGGTGGCGCGCACGGTCGATGGCGTGCGATGATGCGCACGTACGAAGGAGGGAGGGCGTGCGATAGGTAAGGGTTAAGGTTATGTGCATGTGTAGGCTGGTCCATAAACTGACTCACTTTGCTCCACTGCAAAGGATATATCTGGAATGTTGATAGTCATATAATGAAGCTTCCAAACAAGCTCCATGTGCCTCTTCTTATCGACCTTATCAGTGTCACCATAGAACTTTATGCTCGAGTCCATACTAGTGGCATGCTTGCAATCCACCATGCATGTCTGAGAGAGACGATATGTAACGTAATTCCTCTAAGTCATAACAAGACCTCATTGGTTCCTGGCGAACTCCAGTCCAAAGAAGTAACGTAGGCTACCAAGGTCCATAGTCATAAACTGCTGACCTAGGAAATCCTTAGCATCCCAGATGCCTTGCTCATCCTCCCATATAACAATGATATCATCAACATAAACAAGTATGGCAGATGTACCTCTTTGAATCTTATGAACAAATAATGAATTGTTGGCAGTCGATCTCACAAACCCTTGTTTCTCTATCAAGTCCGAGAGCTTCTGAAACCATGCTCTTGGACTCCGTTTAAGGTCATAGATCGCATTATGAAGCCTGCAAATCTTCTGGCACTCCCCCTCAGCAGCAAACCTAGGTGGTTGCTGCATGTAAACCCTCCTCCTATACGTTACCATAGAAAAAAGCATTCTTCACATCAAGCGGATAGAGGGGTCAATCCCGTGTCACTGCAACAGATAGAAGTATATGCAGAGTAGAATACCTGGACACTGGAGAGAATGTATTTTGATAGCCCACCATATATATCTGAGTGAACTCACATGCCACAAGTCTTGCATTGTAGCGATTACAATGCCATATGCTCGATGCTTCACCATGAATACTCACTTGCACCCAACAACGGATGTGCCAATTAGAACTGAAGCAAGGCTCCAAGTGCCACGGGACTGTAGCGTGCCCATCTCCTCCTCTATGGCAACATGCCACTAACTATCCTGAATGGCCTCCTAATACGTTCGTGGTATCTCCACGATTGACAGTGACACGGTAAATCTCCTGAAATCCTCTAAAGGTCTGCTCAAAGAAACTTGGGTTGCAAGAGGATATGAAGCAGAAGTACGTATCTGCTTTCGCAGAGCAATAGCCACAATGAGATCATCTGTCATCTCATGAACCTGTAATTTTCCTTCTTGAGAGGGTACTGCATAGACAATTCAGTAATGCCATCAGTAGAAACAATGTGCTCATTACATACATGAGGTGTAGATGATGGGGAAGACCTATGAGCAAGGGGAATATAGTGAGCCCTGCGAGTAAACACATGTGGCAAAAACTAAGTCAAGATGGGTGGTGGTCCAAGGGCAGCCATAGGAGCAGATGTAGGTATTGGAGATGGAGGCAGTGGTGTTGGTGGTGGTGAGGGAGGTGATGGAGGTCATAGAGCAAGTGTAGGAGGTGGTAGAGCTGTAGGAGGTGGAGGCATATAGACCTCCTCATCGGAATCAGATGGGGCCAGTATGTCACCTATAGGAGAGAAGTATATAACATAGACAAAAAAAGTAACATCAGCACTGACAAAGTATTTCCACAGAAGCGGATCAAAACAATGCTACCCTTTCTGGGTACGAGAGTAGCCAACAAAGACATACTTAACAGCTTTGGGGGAGAGCTTGTCACGATCAGGCGAAAGATTGTGAATAAAGCACATATTCAAACACACGGGGTGTAATTGATAGCAAACCTTCTCGAGAACATAACCTTTTCTCCTAAAATAGAGGACATATGGTTCACTAAGTAGCAGGCAGTGAGAACTGCATCATCCCAAAAAGAGTGAGATGTATAGGTACACAAGGTCTGGTGTACAATGCCAAGTGACGAAAGAAACTCAGGTAGCTGTAAAGTGCAAAACTCTTAGGCATTATCAAAAAGCATATACTTGACACTAGGAGAAAAAAACATACTTTATCTCATTAATAAATGACTTAATGACAAACCCAACCTCAAACTTATTCTTTAACAAGAAAATCCAAGAAAGTCTAGAATAGTCATCAACAACAACCAGATAAAGATGGTGTCCCTGGTGATCAGGGACATGACTTCGACCCAAATATCTAAGTAAAAGAGCTTGAACAACTAAGAATTGCTCCAACTCTAACGAGATGGAAATGAAGAACAGTAATGCTTCCCAAGCTGGCAAGCCTCGTATTAGAAGGAAGATCGCGTGGAGATATGTGGCAGGACATGACACAACTTCTACAGAGGAAGGTGGCCAAAACAAAGGTGTCACAGGTACAATAAGATTGGTCTAGTAGGAATAGTAGAGGCACCAACATGAGGAGGTTGGATCAGTCTATAGAGCCCTCACTACTCACGTCCACATCAAATCAGCCAGCTTGTGAGCATATCCTAAAGCGCAAGAGAAGAGGGGTCAAAAATACCACGATAATACATATCCTTCGTAATCTAACCAATAGAAAGAAAGTTCATCTAAAAATCAGGAGCATATAAAATATTATGCAAGTGCATGGATGGTGTCAAATGCACCTTCCCTTGTTCTGTGATGGGTAAATGAACGACATTTGAATGATGACCCATCTACCGGGAGGAATAGACTTGCAAGATCTGAATTGGGATCTGTCTCCACTTTGATGGTGAGAAGCATAAGAGTCCATGATCCACTTTGTCATATCTACACTGCTACAACTAGTAAAAGCATATGTGATACTTGAGGAGCTCGAAGAGGCTTTAGCTGCAGCTGTAGTATTTATAGATCCTGTAATGGTAGTGCTAGCCATTAGAGTCATAATCTTCCATATACGAGAGACAATGTCATCAAGGCGTAGATCTGCATGAGGATTGTAGTGTCTGAAGGCTCAATCTGCTCTGCCATGCGAGCAGATACAGGGTATCCATGCTTCTGATAGCATGTGTCCTTAAAGTATCCTGGACAATGACAGTAGGTGCAAGGACCACGCTGACATCCACCACCTCTGCCATGAAAACTACGCCCTCTGAACAAATTAGAACCTCCTCTGTCACAAGAAGCAGCCATCACTGAGGAAGGTTGTATGGTAGCAGCAAGTGGAATAAGATGCATGTTGAGACAACGGTAAGCTTCCTCCATAGGAGGTATGTTCGTCCCAGTAAGGAGTTGTGCTCGTGTTGCCTCATACTATGGGTCAAGCGCAACCAAAACTCCAATCATCATGGAATTCATGTATGTCATATGTTTCTTTGTGGAGACCGTAATAGGCATGAAGTTGTGAACCTTCTCGAACATGTCAATAGTGCACATCTTTGATATCGTATCTTGGGAATGCGATATCCAAATCCTGAGAAGCCTAAAAAACTGACATAATGCATGTTATACATGCAACATACATAACTCATATTATGCATGCGACACCAGGACAATATCCGGGGAATATAAATGTTATTACCATGCTCGTGGAATTTTCTTTTTCCAGAATACTACTTAGGAATTTTCCTTAACTTGAAACCCATAACATGTAATGTAGAGTTATTTTCTATTTATGTACTATTTTCTTATTGTTCTTCTTGTTCTTTCCATCTTATGTAATTTACCCATAAGTCTCTCCTCCATATAAGAGATCCTAGAGTTCCTAGGAATAAACATTTTTCATTCTTTTTCCAACATGGTATTAGAGCGACGGTCCTAGACCGAAGCTCTTGAAACCCTAAACCTAATCCTCTTCCTCTCTGTTAAGCCTACCCCCTCCCCGTTTTTTCCGCCACCCATTACCGTCGGCAGCACCTCTCCATGCCACCCTCTCCTTCAGTGGCACCTCCAACCGTTGCCCCTTCGTTCGGCCGCACCTCCAGCCACCGTATTTCCATTCGGTGGCACCTTCCCCTGCCGCAACCATCTTTTGGCAGCATCCCTCACCGCCCGAGCTTCGTCAGCGGCAACCTGTAGCCATCATCTCCCCTTCCACACATAAAGTCCCAGTTATGGAGATGGATTTGATTGCATAAGTCTGCACATGTAATCAAATCCCTAGATGTATTTGGTCTACAAAATCCTGATTTTCTTCAATCGACATTATGTCAGAGAGAAAAGTCGATATTCCTGCCACTGGCACCTTCAGAGGTCTTACGCTGATTGTCAAGATAGACGGGGCGAACTACGAGCTCTAGGCCATACAGTTCATGAGCCTAGTGAAGCCCGCAGGTAAGAAACACATTCTTACCGAAGAAGAGTCGGTTGAGAAAACTAGGGTTCATGCACGTGGGAGGCAGATGATATGTATGCACAAGTATGTTTAACAAGAATGTTAACCGTGGATATTGCCAACGATGTACTACATCAACCCACAACCAAGGCTATGTAGGATATTCTTGCTGCCACATATTTACAGCAAAGAACGAGACAAAGATTCTGCAATTAGCATGATATTTTCACTATCAAGTAGAATGGGCGGCCCCTTCATTCTCTTTACACTTCCCTGCGTGGAATATTTGAGAAACCTCATAACTTTACGCTGCTTACATTTACTCCAGAGCAACAAAAGACATACCAGAATGTCACGATGGTTGGCATTTTTTTAGCGGCACTCGATCCACAATAGGAAGTTGCTCGCTCGCAAATATTGGCCGATGCTACTATTCCTCCCATGGAGGAATCCTTTCGCAGGCTTAGCAGAATTTCAGTTCCATTGTCAGCCACTCTCAGTAATCTCCCGCGATGGCAGCCTCCTGTGGTAGAGGGGGTTCTTAGTTTCGTGGTTGCGGACCTCGGGGAAGAGGAGGTCGTATTCGTCAGCTATGCACATATTGTCATCATCCAGGACACACGGAGGATACATGCTACTCCAAGCATGGCTTCCCTGTATCAGCTCGTGTAGCAGAGCAAGTTGACTTGTCAATCATTGCTCCTTCAAATCTTAGTTTCTCGCTTGAGGGACATCGTGGCTTCAGTAGGTTCCACTGCCTCTTCATCTGCTCGAGATGTTAATGCCTCTACCGATGCCAGTATCTTAGGTAGCATTTTTTCCTTTACCGAATGGATTGTGGACTCTGGGGCTACACATCATTTATGTGGAGATAGAGATCAACTTACAGGATACAGACATATTCCACCAGGAAAGACAGTAGTCATTGTTAATAAGACTCACTCCTCAATCATTGGGCAGGGGGAGTGTAACTTGACACCCTCGATATGTCTGTATAATGTGTTGCATACACCTGATTTTTCTATGAATTTGTTGTCCATTAGTCAGATTACAAAGGACATGACTCAACGTCTCTTATTTTTTAGGATATTCTTATGGGTATGGTGATTAGTCGTAGTCGTGAGCAGGGAGGTCTTAACCGCCTTGTTCGAACTCCATATGCTGGTCTATCATCTCATTCCACAGGATCGACTTCTCCTTTCATGTGACACCTATGATTCGGACAACTTTCCCTTCAAAAGTTGTGTTGCATCCTTCCTCAGATTTCACCTCACTTCTTTGGATGTGAGGTGTGTTAGCTGGGAAAGCACCATCGTTTTGTGTTTCCCAGTAGTCAGAGTCGGAGCAGTAGCTCTCTTTTTGCGTTATTTCATATAGACTTTTGGGGTCTGAGTCGCATCTTGATCACCACAGACACATGCTTTATTTAGTTGCGGTTTATGAACTTCCGCGTCTGTCATGGGTATTTTTGTTGAAAAATAAATGAGGCATGCATTATCAATACATGATTTATCAATGAACTGCATAATATTTTTTCTTCTTCCGTCAAAATAGTAAGGATTGATAAAGCATTGGAATTTCGTACTCGTGCACTTTCACCATTCTTTGTTTCTCATAGTATCAAACATCTTGTGCCTACACCTCTTAGCAGAATGGCATTGTTGAGAGAAAGGCATCGTCATCTTCTTGATGTCACTCGTACGCTTCTTATTCAGAGCCACGCTCCACATTCATTCTGGGTGATGTTGTTCGTATGGCATGTTATCTTGTGAATCGTATGCCTTTGTCTGTTTTGGGTGAGAAAATTCCTTTCTCCATGGTGTTTACAAATAATGAGTTACTCTCTCTTACTCCACGTGTCTTTGGTTCAATGATGTTTGTTCATTAGTTGTCTCCAAGACTTAACAAGCTCTCCCTTAGAGCTGCAATGTAACATCCAGGTTTTAACTAAACCCAAACCCGATCTGATTTGGGTCTGATTAACCAAATAAAGTTGTTGACCAAAGCTAAAAAACCTAAATCAATCAATTGATCGTGAATCAAAAGTTGTTTGGGTGAAATCGATCAAAAATCGGTCACACCCTAATGCATACTGCGGAAAAGTCACGATGCAAAATCGGAAACCGCAAAACGAACCCATCATAAAATCCGATTCGATGAAATAAGAGCAACGGAATCGACCGTTCATCAATCAGAGATCGTTTGGTATTTTAATTTCACAAAATTTTACCCCAATCAAACCCATATCTCAAAAAATTCGGGCATCCAAACCCAATCAAAAGTATACCAATATTGCTCATTTTGATCGTACTTCAAAGACGATCAAATCGAGATATTGTGCATCGAAATCCGACACTCGAAGCGCGGATACGGTCAACTGTAAGAATGACAAATAAAGTGAGTTTGGTTTTATAAATAAAAATACTAAAAATAAAAAATATTTCTGCTATAGAATGTTATTATACCAGCTGTAAAAAAATAAAATAAAAATAAAACTGAAAAAAGAGTATTAGGAGTCGTAATTATGACATTAGCGGAGTTGATGTCACTGTTGATGTCATAATGTTAAAAATATATATTTTGTCCATGAGGAAGGTTTAGGAACCTTCCCCAATCCCTCTCTCTTTTTCTCCTTGGGGATTTCTTTTTCCCTTCCTATTTCTCCAATTTCCTCAAATAAAGTCCAGTCAAGATCATGTTCTCCCTCTCTATTTTCTTTTTCATATTTTCTCCAAACCAGCCCTGCTACATGCTACTCCAATTACAACCCTGGAGTTGTTGTTCTCCTGCAAATTGAAGCTATTGCATGCCTTCTACATGCACATTATCTCAACTTCGGAGAAATTTTTAAGGTACAGTCTTCCTTCCCTTCCCTCTTGCTGCCCTGCATGATTTAAGTGCCATATAGCTAATCAATTGGAAGTTACAAGCAATTTCATTAATTAAGCTTGGTAATTAATTTCATTAATTAAGCTTGGTAATTATGAATGTTGTTATTGGCTTACCCAAGTTAAAAAAATGACAATTGAACAACCTATATATATTATCTAAAAATTTTGAGTATCTTCTGTAAACTGATACGCTATAAAAATTTTGATTGAAAAATTTAAGTATATGTTCTAAGATGGATTACGTTTGTTGTTCTGCTATTAAAAAATGACATAATTTAGGAAAAATTTAATTGAAAATTTTAAGCATTAAGCTCTGCTAAAAAATGACCTAATTTAGAAAAAAATTAATTTAAAAATTTAAGTATCTTTTCTCTGGATTGTTTCTGTTCTGTTGTCAATAATATCATTAATTTTCATATATTATATCCCAAGAAGAGGGAAAATAAGTTGTATGTGCAGAATATCATCAAACTTCATGGTATACCACGCGAGGTGGTGTCTGACAGAGACTCGAGATTTACGTCACATTACTGACATCAATTCATGTCAGCACTACAGACAAAGCTGAAGATGAGTTCTGCTTATCATCCGCAGACGGAAGGGCAGAGTGAAGACACCATACAGACGCTCGAGGATTTGCTATGTGCATGCACTTTGGAGTGGAAAGGGTCCTACAAGGACCATCTGCCGTTAGTGGAATTGACATATAACAACATCTATCATTCCACTATCGGCATGGCACCATTCGAAGCCCTATACAGGCAGAGATGCCTCACACCTCTCAGTTGGCGTGAGGTAGGTGGTCATGCTCTTTACTCCGTAGATCTCTTGGAGGAGACAGCGAGAGCTGTTGATCTTGTGAGACGAAGGCTTTTGACAGTGTAGAGCCTCCAGAAGAGCTATGTAGGCCTTCAGAGGAGAGATTTGGAGTTTCAGGTATCCAATCCTCTTCTCTTGCTCCTTTTACAAATTTAATTTAACCTCATACTAATGACATTCCTGTAAATTACAGGTGGGAGATTAGATATTTCTCTGTGTATCTCCCATGAAGGGAATACAGAGATTTGGCATTCATGGCAAGTTGGCACCACGACATGTAGGACCGTTCGAGATCCTTGCTAGAGTGGGGAAATGACTTAACGAGTAGCCCTTCCTCTACATCTTTTGTGCATTAATGGTGTTTTTCATGTATCCAATTTAAGGAAATATGTGAGCGACCCTTGACACGTCATCAGCTACGAGAATTTAGATGTGGAGACCAATTTGACATACGAGGAAAGTCCAGTGCAGATACTAGACATCGTTGTGAAGAAACTTCGCAGCAAGGAGATTCCATTGGTTAATGTGTTGTGGCACCGATACGACGTTGAAGAGGCGACGTGGGAGACTAATGCCGACATGCAGGCATGATACCCGCAGCTTTTCTCAGGTAATAATAAAAGCAAGCATTTTTAATTATTTACATATTAAAAGAAAATGACATGTTTTCCTTTAGAGATTTTTATGATCGAATAAAACCCAAGCAAGACATATAGTGATCTTGACTCGAGTCTCGAGGATGAGACTCCCTATGAGGTTTTTATATTTGTAACATCCGGGTTTCAATTAAACCCGAACCCGATTCGATTTGGGTCTGATTAACCCAATATTGTTGGTCAATGTTAAATAAGCTAAATCAATAAATTGATCGTGAATTAAAAGTTGTTCGGGAGAAATCGACTAAAAATCGGTCGCATCGTAATACGTGCCACGGAAAAGCCGTGACGTAAATATGATAACCGCAAAACGAAATGAGACCATTATAAACTCTGATTCGACAAAACAAGACCAACGGAATTGATCGTTCATCAATCGAAGATCGTTTGGTATTTTAATTTCACAAAATTTAACCCCAATCAAAATCGTATCTCGAAAATTTTGGACATCCAAACCCGATCAAAAGTATACCAATATTATACTCATTTTGATTGCCGTTCAAAGGCGATCAAATCGAGATATTGCGCATCGAAATCTGACACTCGAAGCGCGAATATGATCAACTTTAAGAATGATAAATAAAGTGAGTTTTGTTTTATAAATAAATAAATACTAAAAAATTATTTCTGCTACAGAGTGAATATTATTGTACCAGAGTTATGTTCTGTGAAAAAATAAAAATAAAACTGAAAAAAGGGAATTAAGAATTGTAACTATGACATCAGCAGCTGATGTCACTGTTGATGTCATAATGCTAAAAAGATATATTTTATCCATGAGGAAGGTTCCAGGAACCTTCGATTTCTTTTTCCCTTCTTATTTCTCCAATTTCTTCAAATAAAGTCCAGCCGAGATCCTGTTCTCCCTCTCTTCTTTCTTTTTCCTGTTTTCTCCAAACCAGCCCTGCTACATGCTACTCCAATTACAACCCTGAAGTTGTTCTCCTGCAAATTGAGGCTATTGCATGTCTTCTACATGTACATTATCTCAACTTTTGAGAAATTTTTAAGATACATTGCCCCTTCCCTTCCCTCTTGGTGCCCTGCATGATTTAGTGCCATATAGCTAATCAATAGGAAGTTACATGAGATTTCATTAATTAAGCTTGGTAACTATGAATGTTGTTATCGGTTTACCCCAGTTAAAAAAATGGCAATCGAACAACCTTTATATATATTATCTAAAAATTTTGAGTATATGCTCTCTCTATAAACTAATTAAATTGATAAGCTATGAAAAAAATTTGATGGAAAAATTTAAGTATTTGTTCTAAGATGGATTGTGTCTGTTCTGCTATTAAAAATGACTTAATTTAGGAAAATTTAAATTGAAAATTTTAAGCATTAAGCTGGATTGTGCCTGTTCTGCTAAAAAAATACCTAATTTAGAAAAAAAATTAATTTAAAAGTTTATCTTTTTTCTGGCTGCTGTCTCTAATGCAGAAATTTAATGAATCGTAGCACAAAAAAAGGGAGGGGGGACTATTACCTATAATGAATAGGATAAGGCATACACATGGGATGTTTAAATGCTTTTGAGCTTTGGGGGATGGAGAGAAAGAAGGTTAAGTAGAAGGTGAGTGATCGGCATGAAAACAAGGATGTGGGTTGTGTGAATATTAGAAGTCGTAAAAGTAGCCGGTCGGTAGACTAAATCCTGGTCATACACTAAGGCTACGATGCAGCAGGTGGTGTGATTGAGGCTTATCCATTGCTTCCATTATAAGGAACTAGTTATCTTGTGTCCAATTGTCGAGATGTGCTCGTCAGTTTCAAATGTGGAAAGGTTGAGTACTAGAGGATGTCATGTGCAAAGTCAAGCACTTAAACAGGGGAAGACCTCGACATCGGCAGGGCCGTGGGTTCTTTTTCATGGTGTTACTGAAAACTGTTGGTATACTACAAAGAGATGTCCATGGTGAAAAATTTTGACGGTTGAGGAGATTCTTGGGTAGTCCTTCAATAAAGACACGGTCCATCATGAGGTGAACCTCGTGTATGCAGAAGCCTGTACAATGTGGTCCTCCAGGCATAACGCAAGGTCACAACATTATGTAGTCCAACAACACCAACTATTGCAAGTTTTGGCTTGAACCCTAATAAGTTTTGCTGGCCGAAGATCTCTGAATTGCCTATTTATTGTAGCAATCTTTACTAAATTGCGTTCATGTTGATTTCCGTAGGACAGTACGCAAAACCCTTGATGGATTATCATCATGAGGTGCACTGTGTGTTGAGGCTGTGTCTTTGCCTTCTTAGTAGAGATACCTTTTACACTAAGGAATCAGGGATTTACACATACATAACAGTTTAAAAACCAAAAAGATCGAGAAATCAAGTAAGTGATTGGTGATTCAGTAATGTTTTATAGTTAATAATGCCGGGTCATAGTAACCTTTACACTTGACCGTGCGAGGGTGTGGCGACCCTCAACTAGGCGGGAGATAGGAAGCCCAGTTCGGGCAGCGGCCGCCAAGTGCGCGGGTCTACGATCCCAGTCCTTTTCACAGCTTTACGCGAGCTCGCAGTGTTTTTATGCCTCGTCGAGATCCCGACTTTGGACTAGCTCCGATGACCCTCTGTTTTAGGATACCCATGCGGGGGATCCTCGGTTTTAGTTTTTTGTACGAGCTCATTTTCCCGTACTCGGGCTAGTTTCTAAATCGACTTTTTCGAAGAGTCTCACTCGTTTCTGGGGCGTAGTTTTGGAGTAGACCCTTCCCTCTATTATACCGCACTTCCAATAAGAGGGCGAGACGAAAGAATCTCTTAGGAGATTTCCTCATCGCTTGAGTATTGGTTACTTTTCGCCAACAGGCTTGGCGATGCTACATCTGAATCATCCGTGACTACATCAAAATCATCTAGGGTTACATCTGAGTTAATTATAGATGAGGACTGGAGGAGTTACAATCAAAGTTGATAGGGTTATACTGTATTTGGGTTAAGAGATGAAATCAATGATAAGTTGAGTTTGCTGAAATTGACTATAATTAAATTTGATTCAAAATTTCTCTAAACTGGTGGACGTGTTGGGAACTTAGTTAGGATGCATTACACAACACCGCATGCCTACGGAGGCAACCCAACCATAAAACATTATTCACGTCTTATAGTCATAGTGTGAGGTTATATATAAGACCAAGACCACGGACTATCCACTAGACTTGAAAAGATAGATAGAATTGAAAACCTGATTAATATATTATTCTTTCCATCATCAATAAATTAAGAGTAAAATAAAGTATCACCTCACTATCTCCTTATTAAGATCCATAACATGATCTTGGGATATTGAGTAAACAATATATACTTACTGTCATCAATTACTATAGGAAAATGTTATAAATGGGAAATATTGGGATATTAAGTGATCAGGGGGAAAATACATGCTGAAAATTTTGAAAACTTTTCCTACGCAGGTAGTGGTAGTTTTTAAATTCATAAATGCATGTCTACTTGCTTTCTTTTGAACATATTAAATGTCGTCTTATTTTAATAAGTTTTTGAGAAGTACCAGCGCGCGTTGACGCCTCTTGTTCCTTGCATGTTTTGGCAGGCAAGGAGCATGCAGCACAATAGCGTGTAGATGATTCCTGGCGATCGGGTATTATTTCAAACGGTACAGTTTCTTTTGTCTTAATTTTTGTTCAGTTATGATGTAAATGCTTACTTTCTCTTTAGTCAGATTTTTAGGATATATGTATAACTGTCAGTCTCTCATTTGTTCATGTTAAAAAAATGTGGAAATTAATGAAATGAAATTCTGGTGGCATGTATTACTATTGTTGAATTTGTGGTTGTTACATTGAATGTGAACGTCTTGGCAACAAGAAAAAAATTTTCTCGTAATTTCATATACTTAGTTAATGTTGTATTGCGAATGCTTTGTAAACGGGTGCCCGTATCCAAAAGAGTCACATGTAAAGTGTGTTTTCATCGGGTTTTCTAGGACGCAAAAGGGGTATAGATGCTATGATCCACTTCATAGGAAATATTATGTTAGCACAGATGTTACATTCTTCGAGTCAGTAATGTATTTTTCCCCTACAGGCGACAAGTTGTCTTCATCTGATTTAGATGATCAAATATATATGATATCTCCACCCACGCCTGTTATTACACCATCTTCATCACCTCTTACCACGCATCCTACTTCTCCGCCACATCCACCATCTTTACCACCTCTACCATATATATAGATGATCAAATATATATGATATCTCCACCCACGCCTGTTATTACACCATCTTCATCACCTCTTACCACACATCCTACTTCTCCGCCACATCCACCATCTTTACCACCTCTACCACTTCTCTCATCTCTTGTTGTTGTTACTCCACCCTTCCCACGTTACTATACACGTCAGCCTTCTTCCTCTTGCGGTCAGCGCCCGTCATCCAGTACGACCAAGATATGTTCTAAAAATATTATTTCTAATGATGGGTCTAGAAGTGTATCTGGGTAGGAAAATATGCAGGAGACTGATATACGGATTAAGGAAATCCCCAATGATCTGGATGTCCCTATTGCTCTTCGCAAGCAGAAGCGTGCATTGGCCTCATATTTGTTCGTTTTCCATGTTACGTTTGATCGCCTTACAGAGGAGTTTCAGCAGTTTACTATTGCTCTATCCTTCGTGGAGATACCACATAATTATCAGGAGGCCTTTAAAGACAGGCGATGGTGTCTAGCCATGGAAGAGGAGATGGCTTCTTTACAGTTACATGATACCTAGAGCTTGGTAAATGCTGCCAATGAAGCATCTATTATCCGTTGTAAATAGGTGTTTACTCTTAAACACCATGCAGACGGGACCCTTGACCGTTACAAGGTGAGATTGGTGGCACGAGGATTTACACAGACTTATGAAGTGGATTACCTGGGCACTTTCTCTCATGTTGCTCGCCACTCCACACTATGTGTCCTTTCTATTGTTGTGGTACGTGATTGGCCTTTATTCTAGCTAGATGGTAAAAATTCTTTTCTATGTGGTGATCTCCAGGAGGAAGCCTAGATGCAGCAACCTTTAGGGTTTGTTGCTGAGGGGGAGTACAAGCAGGTTTGTAAACTTCATAAGGCAATATATGGCCTTAAACAGAGTCCTAAGGC
Source organism: Ottelia alismoides (assembly GCA_037367405.1). Classification (NCBI taxonomy): domain Eukaryota; kingdom Viridiplantae; phylum Streptophyta; class Magnoliopsida; order Alismatales; family Hydrocharitaceae; genus Ottelia; species Ottelia alismoides. Next base: position 566,456 of record JAZKJV010008662.1, read on the forward strand.
ATGGTTTCAGAAGCTCTCAAGTCTGATTGAAAAGCATGGATTTAGGACGTCAAATGCAGATCATTCATTATTTGTGCGTAGAACACCCAGAGGTACAACTATTATCATAGTGTATGTATATGATATACTTGTTATAGGAGATGGCATGCATGAGATAAAGAAGTTAAAGAAATTTCTATGTCGTCAGTTTGCCACAAAAGATCTTGGCACCCTAAGGCACTTCTTAGGGTTAGAGTTTGCAAGGAATGCATAGGGTCTTGTGATGACCCAAAGGAAGTATGTTACAGACATACTTGTTGAGATAGACATGACTGGGTGTCGACCATCTACCACTCCTATGGATCCCAATATGAGATTATATGAGGAAGACACAGATGAGGTTGATAGGAGGAGATATAAAGAGCGGATGGGAAAACTTTGTATGTCACTATCACTAGACTTGATATCTCTTTTGTCGGGAGTCGGGTGGGTCAGTTCATGGAGTAGTCCTAATAGGTACATATGGATGATACATATATGATATTAAGGTACGTAAAGTCTTCTCTGGAATCAGGAATGCTATTCAGGAAAGGAGCAAGCCTTTCTATTTCTGCATGTGTTGATGCAGAATATACAGGGTGTCCTAAAGACATGAAATCTATCTCAAGCTCCATTGTGTACGTTGGCAGCTCTCTTGTTTCTTGGAAGAGTAAGAAACAAAATACTATTGCTAGATCAAGTGTTGAATCTAAATATAGGGCTATGGTGCAAGCAAGCACATAAATGATGTGGATTCGAGCAGTGCTAGCAGATTTGCATATAAATGTACCTCTTTCTATGTAGTTACAATGTGATAACCAAGTTGCCCTATTTATTGCTAACAATCATGCATTTCATGAAAGAATGAAGCACATTGAAGTGGACTGTCATTATACGAGATACATGATAAGAAGGGATTGATTTTTACATCTCATGTTAGTTCAGGAGATTAAATTGTTGATATCTTCATCAAGGTGTTGCTTAGAGGACCATTCCAGACGTGTTCATCCAAGCTTAGCATGATTGATGCTCCATCTTAGGGGGAGTGTATAGATATTTCCTATTTATGTATTGTTTTCTTATTGTTCTTGTTCTGTCCGTCTTATGTACTTTACCCATAGGTTTCTCCTCTATATAAGAGAGCTTGGGTTCCCAGGAATAGACATCTTTTGTTCTTTTTCCAACACGTAGTATATTGGTACACCATCATCTTGACGTGGCAAGTTCATCCATGACATGTTTTTGACTTGTTTAACAAAAAATCTCCCAATATGGAAATAATGATTAATCTGACAGAAACTGTATTTTGAAAGACTACTGCAAAGGATACCGTTCTAAAGGTATGAAACCTTCTCCAGCAACAAAGAATATTATCTGTCATTATAATGTGGTTAAGATTTCTGTATAAATAAAACGAACTCGCAAACTTCAGGGAGATACAAATAAAAATTGGATGGATGTCTGATGATTGGAAATGCCAAAGTTTTGGGAGGACATTCGTAATTATCCAGGGAGAGATCTAGAAATGGAACTCTTGCAATTTTTTGAAGATAAAAAGGGTAATAATATTCTTGCCTTCATCTTCATCTTCTCTCATCTTTTTCTTGTGTCTCCATATTATAATTATGAATACAAGGATAAAGCACAAAGTGAAGACAGCAACTGCAACGCCTGCAATAATACCCTTGTTTCTTCCAGCTGATGTCGATTCCTCATCATCCGGTAGAGTAAACTCTGGTTAGACACAATAAAAAATAATATGTTTCAATGCAATTCTTAAGAAGCTGAAGTCCTTTCTATGAAGTTTTTTTAAAAACCAAAGGAAGGTTACTGGAAAATAGTATCCATCTTATTGATTAAAATTAAACTAATATACAGGAGTGACCAACAGCACACAGCACCAAGCAGTGCATCCCAATGGAACCCTTGAAATAGACATACCTGGAGTTACTCTGATAGCAGAGATAGACGGTCCGTAGTATGCATTAGTTGGGACACAACAGGTGCCCTTTCCCGCCCAGAACAAATGAATTTCAAGAAAGTTATTCGTAACAGCAATGGTGCAGTTGAAATCTGCAGCAACAAGAGTCCTCCCACCAGCTTTTTCAGTAATGTCAAAATCTTTAGCCACCAGCATGCCCTAAAGAAGAAATTTATATACATCATCAGATTGCAAAATTCATAGATATATTTATTAAGAAAATGCAAAGTTTGCGGATGGCAACATGGAAAATGGCCTCATAGCCCCCAACATCCCAATTCAGAAAAAAAGGTTCAAATTTATTTCTGCATCCATCATAGAATTTATTATGCTTTACGGTGGATGTGGTTTATTATTCTTCAAGAAAAGCAGGAATTAGTTTTAAACCATGTTGTGAAAAATGAGCAATTTATTATTCAAGGGAACCCTAGGCTCTCTTATATAGGGAGAGACCTCACGGGTAAATACATAGTAGTCCAGAGAACAATAAGAAATTACGAAAAAGTACATAACATATAATAATATTGGCCTCTACACTCCCACTCAAGGTGGAGCATAGATGTCGATCATGTTCAGCTTGAAAGAACATCTCTGGAAGGGTCCTCTGAGCAACGGCTTGGTGAGCACGTCAGCAGTCTGATCCCCTGAGCTCATGTGAGATGTAGATATCAAGCCTCTCTGGATCAAGTCTCTAGTGTAGTGGCAGTCAACTTCAATATGCTTTGTTCTTTCATGGAATGCTGGATTGTTGGCAATAAACATGCTGCCTGATTGTCACACTGGAGCTGCATAGGTAAAGGTACTGCTACATGTAGATCCTCTAGCACAGATCAAGCCCACATCATCTCCGTGCTTGCTTGCGCCATGGCCCTATATTCAGATTCAGCACTAGACCTTGCCACAACGGTTTGTTTCTTGCTTTTCCAAGAAACCAGAGAACTCCCAACAAAAACGGCAAATCCTGAGGTTGACTTTCTATCCTTAGGGCATCCTGCATAATCGACATCTGCACATGCTGAAATAGATAAATATATGCCCTTTCGAAATAGCAACCTTGAGCCTGGAGAAGATTTTAGATACCTCAGTATCATGTATATGCATATGAACTTGCCTTGGTTGGTCCATAAATTGACTCACCCGGCTTACTGCAAATGCAATATCGGGTCGATTTATGTTCGAGTTATGTTAATATAAAGGAGCTTACCCACCATATATCTATATCTCCTCTTGTCTACTTCAGGAGTGTCATCATCATATAGCTTCATGCTTGGATCCATTGGAATACTCGATGGTTTGCATTCAGCCATGCCTGTCTCAGTCAAAAAATCTGTAATGTACTTCCTTTGGGTCATCACTAGACCCTGTGCATTCCTGGCAAATTCCAACCCCAAAAAGTATCTTAGGGTTCCAAGATCCTTTGTGACAAATTGACGGCGTAGAAACGCTTTTGCCCTCTCTATTCCTTGAACATCATCTCCTGTAACAGAATATCATCAACATAGACCATGATGACAATCGTACCTGTGGAAGCCTTCTGAATAAACAACGAGTGATCTGCATTCGATCTTTTTGAACCCCTGTCTTTCAATCAGATGGGAAAGCTTCTGGAACCACGCCCTTGGGCTCTGTTTAAGGCCATAAATTGCCTTGTGGAGTCTACACACCATATGTTTCTCCCCTCAGCAGTGAACCAGGGTGGTTGTTGCATGTAGACTTCCTCCTGCAGATCCCCATACAAGAAGGCATTCTTAACATCAAGTTGAGATATAGGCCAGTCACGTATGCGAAGAGTAGAGTGACGAGCCACCGGAGAAAATGCATCCATATAGTCCACGCCATAGGTTTGTGTGAAACCTCGCGCCACCAACCGTGCCTTGTATCGATCTAGACTGCCATCAGCGTGGTATTTAACTGTGAATAACCATTTGCAGCTAACAATTGATGCATCAGGAGGAGCATTAACCAAGCTCCATGTGCCACGAGACTGTAAGGCACGCATCTCATCTTCCATAGCCATTTGCCAGCAATCAATCTTCATAGCTTCCTGATAGGTCCGGTGGTATGTCCATGGAAGACAAGACTGCAACAAATCTCTGAAAGTCGCCTGTGAGGTGATGAAACGATACCTGGGAAGCAAAGGGTTAAGATGCACACGCCCGCTTTTGCTTCCGGATAGCAATAGGAATATCGAGGTCATCGTCCACTGTACTGGGATGGTGTAGTCTCCTCCTGTAATGAAGAATCATGCATATGTACCATATCTGACCCGTCAGTAGTACTGTCATCAACACATACCTGAGGCGTGATGGATGGCTGACGTGTAGCCTGAGCAGGACCTGACCGACGCGTATAGAATTTTGGGTAGAGGTGGAATAGGAGTTGTGAAAGTGGTGGTGGTGGAGGTGGTGTGGTGAAGATGACGTAGTAACGGGAGCAGGAGTGGACTCAGATGAACCCCAACTAGGAGGCGGAGGGACATAGACATCATCACTGGTAGTAGATGGTACCAGCCTGTCACCTGCAGGGGAAAAATACATAACAGACTCAAAGAACGTGACATCAGCACTGACAAAGTATTTCTTGTTTATGGGGTCATAACAGCGATAGCCCTTCTGAGTCCGAGAGTAACCGACAAAGACACACTTGACAGCTCTAGGAGAGAGTTTGTCAAGTCCAGGAGTCAGAAGATGAACAAATGCAACAGTACCGAAGACCCGAGGAGTAAGTGAGAATAATTCCTTATCAAGAAAAATGATAGAAAGAGGAATTTTCTCACCCAGGACAGATGACGACATACGATTGACCAAGTAGCAAGCTGTAAGGACAACATCCCCCCAAAAAGAGATAGGAGCACAACTCTGAATAAGAAGAGTTTGAGTAATGTCAAGAAGGTGACGGTGCTTTCTTTCTGCCACGCCTTTCTGCTGAGATGTGTAAGCACAAGTAGTTTGGTGGATAATGCCCTTTGACGAGAGAAACTGAGAGAGAGACCATGTGCAGAATTCCAGAGCATTATATGTACGAACATATTTAACAGTAGAGGAAAAAAAAATTCTGCACTTCATTAATCAAATTTTTAATCGCATCTCCTGCTTCAGATTTATTCTTTAAAAGAAAGACCCAGGATACACGAGAGAAATCATCCACGACAACTAGATCGAACCTGTGTCCCTGATGATCGGGAACACGACTCGGACCCCAAATATCAATATGAAACAACTCGAATGGGGAGCTATTGCCCCGACTCTGACGACTAGGTAAGCTAGACCGATGATGCTTTCCCAACTGACACGCTTCACAGCGAAAGGAAGAACTCGGAGAGATCTAAGGCAGAAGATGTCGCATTTTCTGGAGCGGGAGATGACCAAAGCGAAGATGCCAGATATACAGAGATACTGGTCCGGCGGAATGAGAAGAAACACCAGCATAAGAATTCCGGACCAGCCGATACAGACTATTCTGCTCAGAGCCACAACCAATCACCCTGTCCGTTAGTATGTCCTGAAAATAAGAGAAGAGGGGTCAAATACGACACGACAGTGCAAATCCTTCGTAATCTGACTAATAGACAAAAGATTCATAGAGAATTCAGGAGCATGTAGAACATTCTGTAGACGCATGGATGGAGATAGAACTACCTCCCCTGTCTAACAAAGGGTAAATGAGTACCATCTGCGATCTGTACTGACCGGCCATGGGGAATGTCCTTGTAGGACTCAAGTCTCTCTCGACCATGACAGAGGTGATGTGTGGCACCAGAATCTATAATCCAATCAGATATATCGTGACAAGACGTAAATGCAGTAGTACTAACCTGAGGTACTAGCAGCAGAGGAACTGGCAGAGACAGTGGCAGCAACATCTGAAGGTCTGCCAGAAGAATCAGCAGATGATTGTGGCATAATAGCATGTAGACGTGCCACAAGCTCCTCGAAAGGGTTGTATGCATTCGATGTTGACTGGGGCAGAGCATGATCGGCTACACGTGTCAATGATGGGAACCCATGCTTAGAGTAGCATGTATCCTCCGAGTGGCTTGTGCGGTGACAGTACGAACAAGGCTGACGAAAGCGACCACCCATACCACGAGGTCCACGTCCACGACCAGAAAACTGACCACCTCGCCCACGCGATACTGCCATCGCCAATGGGGGTGGAGTAGATGAGCTGGAAGAAACCGATATGCGACTAAGCCTTCGGTAAACATCCTCCATTGGAGGAATCACTGCAACGGCCAAAATCTGAGAGCGGGCGGCCTCGTACTCAGGATCTAGGGCTGCAAGAAGAACGCCCACCATGGTGGCATTCCGAAACGTCTTCTGCTGCTCAGGAGTTGCTGTGAGTGGAATGGTACAATATAGCTTCTCAAACATCCTCTGAGGGACGTATACAAGGAGTGAAGTGGTCTGTCGTTCTGCTTTATCGTGAAAAGATGGTGCAGTGGGTGTCGAAGCTAGAAACAGAAGATTAGGGAGAAGCAGAAAAAAAAAGAAATAGGAATGGGGATTCCCCTGGGGTTGAGGAGGACGGTGGTCCTTTCCCGATCTTTGCCTGCAGAGGCCCGGCAGAGGAAGCTTCGTGGCTGATGCTGCTTGGAGCAGTGCCACATAGAGGAGCCCCTGTGGATCGCGTCCAGGGAGGATCTTCGACAGAGGAATGCAACGGTTGTCACCAGTCGTCGTGCCCGACTCTCTTTCCCTCTCTCTCTGCCAGACGATGAAGAACGGTGGATGTTGGGTTATTTCTACGTGATGAATGTATATAGGAGAAGCAGAGAGGTGCAACCGAAGAGGAGGGTGGGTTGTTGACGTTCATAGGGGGAAAATAAAGGGTAGAGATGGTTTTAGGATGCTTTGGTTGACCGACGAGGGGATAAGGGACGATAGGAGGGAGGTGAAGCGGAGCCCCGACGATTGCGGGCCGTGAGTAAGGCGGGTGTGCAGTTACAGCCGTAGGGATCTCAAGAGGAGAGAGAGATTGGAGAGAGCGAGAGAAAAAGAAAGAAGAAAAGAAAGAAAAAAAAGATAAAAAGATCTGGGCCATTGATGAGATACCCCTTCATCAACGACCCAGAATGAAAGAAGCAAGAGGACTTAAATGGGGGGCACGTGGCGGCTCCATGAGCTGTCACGTGTCTGCTCCAAAAAAATTGAGAAATAAATTCTAAAGATGAATCTGAAAGCAATAGCAAACGACCTCGGATCGAAAAATTTTCTTCACGAAAGTTGCTCGTCTCGATGAGATATACTACTTTCATGAAGGGACCAAGAGCAAAAGACGTAATCTATGCAAAATGATATTTTTGGGGTATTCTAATTACATGAAACACCGATGTTTTAGGGTTTTGTATTTTTTATGATTTTTAATTAAGAGAAAAATTGAGAAAAAATTGCGATAAAATAGACACATATTTACACATAAATCTTTTTTTTTGAATTTTTAATAAATAAGAAAATAAGAAAATAAAATAAAATGGAAAACGGGAGATATTTATACAGACTCACAATGGACATTCAGACTCGGTTAGTTTCTTTGATTTCACTCATATTTTGGATTTGGATTTGGATTTTTGTGAATTTTATTAAAACTTTCATCAAAGAATATAAATGAAAAATAAAGAAAAGAGTGAAGTAAGTACATAAAATATCAGGTCAAAATAGCTAAAACATAAAATGCGCAAAAGAGTCTCAAAACCCAACTTTTATATGAGTTTCGATTTTTATGAAATTCCTCTCTTTTTGAAGGTCTTTGAAAGTGAGTAGAACAAAATCAGACACTGTATGAGAAAGATATGTGCATTTTAGTCGGTCAATCTTGAAATTAAGATTTTGTCTCACTGGCCAATTATTTGAGTTAGCATTTTTTTGTAATTTTCCTTTAATCTTATTAGTAATATATACACAATGAAGTTCATTTAATGTCAACTGGATTTAGCATGATTTAATAAAAAATGCATGAAGTTGGATGAAAAATGTGAAGATGGTTATGAATGCAATTATGCATGTTAAAATGTATATATTAATTTTGAGTGCATGAATGGTAAAAATGCAGAATAATTGATGAAATGCAGCTAATTATTCGGGAACGATGCCCTATTTTCATCCTTTAGTGTGATGAATCACGGATTCATCAACCCCCTATGCTTAAAACTTGCTCATCCCCGAGCAATTAAAATGAAATGCAAGAGTGAAATGATTTTGGGTTCTACACCAAGGTCATGAACAAAAGGTGAAAATGGAGCTAGACCCAACCTGTGTTGGTGAAAAATGAGCAATATGTTTATTCCATAGAACTCTAGGTTCTCTTATATAGAGAGGACCTATGGGTAAATTACATAAGAGGTTATCGAAAAAATAAAAATAGAGAAACGGATACACCGACTACATAATATTCTCTACACTCCCCTCAAGATGGAGCATAGATATCAATCATGCTCAGCTTGGAAGAACATCTCTAGAAAGCTCCCCTGAGCAATGGCTTGGTGAAAATGTCGGCAGTCTGCTCGTCTGAACTAACATGTGAAGAAGAAATCAAGCCCTTCTGGATCATATCTCTAGTGTAGTGGCAGTCTACCTCAATATGTTTTATTCTTTCATGAAATGCTGGATTATTGGTAATGAACAAAGCAGCTTGATTGTCACATTGTAGCTGCATGGGTAGAGGTACTTCTATATGCAAGTCTTCTAGTACAGCTCGAACCCACATCATCTCCGTGCTTGTTTGTGCCATGGCCCTATATTCAAATTCAGCACTGGATCTCACCACAACAGTTTATTTCTTGCTTTTCCAAGAAACCAGAGAGCTACCCACAAAAACTGCAAAGTCTAAAGTGGACTTACGGTCCTTAGGACATCCTGCATAGTCTGCATCTGCACAAGCCGAAATAGATAAATATGTGTTCATTCTAAACAGCAATCATGAGCCTGGAGAAGACTTTAGATACCTTAGTATCATGTATATAGCATCTATATGTATCTGTCTTGGCTGCTCCATAAATTGACTCATTCGACTTACTGCAAAAACAATATCAGGTCGAGTTATAGTGATGTAAAGAAGATTACCCACCTTCTCTCTATATCTTCTCCTGTCCACCTCTTCAGTATCATTGTCATATAATTTCATACTTGGATCCATGGGAGTGCTCGATGGTCTACATCCAACCACGCCCGTTTCAACCAGCAAATCTGTAATATATTTCCTTTGGGTCATCACCAGGCCCTGTGCATTCCTGGCAAACTTCAGTCCCAGAAAATATCGTAGGGTACCAAGATCCTTCGTGACAAATTGACAGCCCAAAATGCTTTTACCATCTCTACCCCCTGAGCATCATCTCCTGTAACCAGAATATCATCAACATATACCATGATGACAACCGTACCTCTAGAAGTCTTCTGAATGAACGAGTGATCCATATTTGATCTTTTGAATCCATGTCCTTTAATTAGGTGGGAAAGCTTCTGGAACCACGACCTTGGGCTCTGTTTAAGGCATGGACGGCCATATCGCGATATATCGTCGATATATCGGCGATATATCGGTATCGACAGGTCACCGATATATCGCCGATATGGACGATATCGGGTATCGACAGGCTAAATCAACTTGCTGGATACAGGATGTCGGCGATATGCGTCGATATATCGGCGATATATCGGTATCGACATAGTATCGATATGTTGTCGATATCGATATGTCCTTCCATGGTTTAAGGTCATATCTCGCCTTATGAAGTCTACACACCATATGATTCTCCTCCTCAACAGTAAACCCAGGTGGATGTTGGATGTAGACTTCTTCCTGCAAATCGTCATACAAGAATGCATTCTTGACATCAAGCTTAAATATGGACCAGTCACGTACCACAGCAACAGAGAGAAGAATGCGAAGAGTAGAGTGACGAGCCACTGGAGAGAATGTATCTAAATAATCCACACCATATGTTCTAGTAAAGCCTCTCGTGACTAGTCGTGCCTTATACCGGTCAAGGATCCCATCTGCATGGTACTTTACTGTGAATACCCATTTGCAACTAACAATAGATGCATCGGACGGAGCGGTAACCAAGCTCCATGTACTGCGGGACTGTAAAGCAACAATTTCTTCTTCCATAAACAACCGCCAACAATCAATTTTCATAGCATCCTGATAATTCAGTGGTATCTCCACGGAAGACAAAGCTGTAGCAAATCTCTGAAAGTCTCCTGTGAGACGGTGAAAGGAAACCTGGGAAGCAAGTGGATAAGATGCGCAAGTCCGTTTATGCTTCTGAATAGCAATGGGGACATCAAGATCATCATCCACTGTACTCGATGGTGCATACTCCTCTGCAAAGAAGAATCCTGCACAGACACACTATCCGACCCATAGTTAGTAATAGCATCTAAACATACCTGAGGCGTGATGGATGATTGGCGTGCCGCCAAAGCAGGACATGACCGACGTGTATAGACTTTAGGTAATGGCTGGATAAGTGGTTGTGGTGGTAGAGGTAGTGGTGATGGAGATGACGTTGGCGTGACGACAGGGAAATGAATGGACAAAGGTGGACTCAGGCAAGGAGGCGGAGGAACATAGACATCATCAGATGCGGAAGAGGCCAACCTATCACGTGCAGGGGAGAAGTACATAACAGACTCAAAAAATGTAACATCAGCACTGACAAAATATTTCCTGTTTACAAGGACATAACAACAGTAACCCTTCTGAGTCCGAGAATAACCCACAAAGACACACTTGACAGCTCTAGGTGAGAGTTTGTCAAGTCCAGGAGACAAGTGGCGAACAAAAGCAACAGAACCAAAGATACGAGGGGTACGAGAAAATAATTCCTTCTCTAGAAAAATAACAGAAAGAGGAATTTTCTCACCGAGTACAGAGGACGGCATACGATTGACAAGGTAGCAGGCCGTAAGAACAGCATCCTCCCAAAAGGTGATAGGTGCACAACTCTGGATAAGCAGGGTTCGAGTGATATCCAGGAGATGACGATGTTTTCACTCTGCCACTCCATTTTATTGAAATGTGTAAGCATAGGTGGTTTGATGAATAATACCTTTGGATGAAAAGAAATGGGAGAGAGAGCGAGTGCAGAATTCCAACACATTATCCGTGCGAACATATTTGACAAAATAAGAAAAAACATTCTGCACTTCAATGATAAGATTTCTAATAACATCCGTCCTTCAGATTTATTCTTTAAAAGAAATACCCACGATACACGAGAGAAGTCATCAACTACTACAAGATAGAACATGTATCCCTGATGATCAGGAACACGACTCGGACCCCAAATATCAACATGAAATAATTCAAAAGGGGAACTACTGCTCCGACACTGACGACTAGGAAAGCTAGCTCGATGATGCTTTCCCAACTGACAGGCTTCATATCGAAACGACGAACTTGGAGAGATCTGAGGCAAGAGATGATGCATCTTTTGAAGCGGGAGGTGACCAAAGCGTAGAGGCCAGATGTACGGAGAGACTGATCCGGCTGAGTAGGAAGAGACACCAGCATATGAATTCCGGACCAGACGATAGAGACCATTCTACTCAGAGTCACAGCCAATCACCCTGCCCATTAGTATGTCCTGAAAAATAAGAGAAGATGGGTCAAATAAAGCGCGACAGTGCAAATCCTTCGTAATCTGACTAATGGACAGCAGATTCATGGAAAACTCAAGAGCATGTAGAACATTCTGTAAATGCATGGACGGTGACAAGGTGATCTCCCCCTGTCCAACGATGGGGGAATGAGTCCCATCAGCTATGAGCACTGAGCGTCCAGGTGGAATGTCTTTATATGACTCAAGTCTATCTCTGTCGCGGCAGAGATGATGGGTTACGCCTGAGTCCATAATCCAATCTGAGAGATCATGACAGGATGTAAAAGCAGAAGTACTACCTGAGGTACTGGAAACGGCAGAAGTACTGGAAGATGCTGAGGTAAAAATATCTGAAGATCATCCTGGAGAATCTGTAGATGGTTAAGGTATAATATCGCGCAATCGCGCCACAAGCTCCTCAAACCGGTGATCTGAAGTAGATGCCGACGGTGATGTAACATGCTCTGCTACATGCACTGATGCTGGAAACCCCTGCTTAGAATAGCATGTATCCTCGGAGTGACATGTGCGATGGCAGAAAGTGCATGGTTGGCAAAAGCGACCTCCTCGACCATGAGGTCCACATCCACGAAAGGAAGACTGACCACCTCTCACTCGTGACACAGCCATCGTCGAAGGTGGTGGGGTGGAAGTGCTGGAAGAACAGAGATGCGGCTAAGCCTCCGGTAAACTTCCTCCATAGAAGAAAAGGTAGCATTGGCAAGTATTTGATATCGAGTTGCCTCATACTCAGGATCAAGTGCTGCTAGCAGTACCCCTACCATGGTAGCATTCTGAAAGGTCTTCTGTTGCTCAGGGGTAGCCGTAAGGGGTATAATGCTATATAGTTTCTCAAACATCCCCTTCAGGGATGTATACAAAGAGTGAAGCGGCCGCCCATTCTGCTTTATCGTGAAAATGTCATGCTGGAGCTGTAACATCTTGGTCTCATTCCGTACCTATGAATATGTGGCAGCCAGTATATCCCACATCGTCTTAGTGATGGGCTGATGGAGGACATCATTCGCAATCTCCATCGACAACGTGCCAGACAGCCAAACTTTGGCATATGAATCATCAGCCTCCCAGGAGGCATAGATCCCAGTCTTCTCTGCCGGCTCTTCCTCGATAAGAATATGCTTCTTACCGTTCGACTTCATGAGACTCATGAACGGAATCGCCCAGAGCTCATAGTTCGTCCCATTCATCATGACTATTGGCGTTGGACCTTTGAATGCACCTATGGAGGGCATATCGACTTTGTCTTCTGACATGTCTCCGGAGACGAAGAACTAGGGATTGTACACGAGAAACAAGTGTCTACATAAACTTGATAGGATTTGAGTGCATATGTAGACTTTACGCACTCAAATCCATGGAGAGAGATAGGCCGACGGAAGAAGGGGAGTCAACGTTGAGAAGAAGGGGACCCGACGGTGGAGGTCCCCTACGTTGGAGAGGGGGTCGGCAGCGGAGAGGGAGCCGGCGGTGGAGGGTGCATCAACAGTGGGAGAAGAGGACCGGAGTGGCAGCGGCAGTGCCCTACGGTGAGGGACGGCGACGGCGTCGAGAAATGGAGAGAGAGGGGGGTGAGGGGAGGGGCGGCGGTGGTAGGGTTTTAGGGTTAAGGTTAGGGTTTTGGCTCCGATATCATGTTGGTGGAAAATGAGCAATCTCTTTAATCGATAGAATCCTAGGCTCTCTTATATAGGAGGACCCATGGGTAAACTACATAAGAGGTTATCGAAAAAAATAAAAATAGAGAAACTGATACACCAACTACATAATATTCTCTACACTTTGGATTAATAGTCTGGCAGAATTCCTATAAGAATTAGGGTTTTAAAATCAACAACTCTCGAGCATGGCCTCAAATTTCAGTGAAATTCGGTCGAATTTCTGTCGAATATCGATATCCAGTCGAAATCGAAATTCCTCCGAAATGACCGAAATATGGGGGTCCTAGTACAAAAAATGATCGAAATGACTGAAATTTCGGTCGAAATTCCACCGAAATTCCATCGAAATTCTGTTTTGGTCGATACCGAAATGATGACCGAAACCGATATTTAAGGCCTTGCTCTCGAGTTATACATATCATTGTCACATATTCGCCTCAGAAGTCATCTTAGATCAATCCTTCTCCCAAAGCCTACCTCCATGAACATTAAACAACTGTCTCATTTGTGTGAAAGGTTTTAACTCTTCCCATCAAGGATGTCGGACTATTATGCAGACCGCTCCCCCAATAACTCATCCTCGGAGAGTCAGGTATTTCCTTTTAAAGTTTGCCATGATGTGTTCACAATCGAAAAGGAGAAGAAATTAGAAGGAGGAAAGAACTGGAGGGTGACCAGTGTAGTCACCTCTCCCAGTGAAGCCAGTCAGATTAGCCAAGTCTCCACCAAGATCTGCAGGTTTCTTGAAGCTTGGATTTTTTTGGTCAAATATTAATTTGGTAGTTGGCTTCTTTTTGGTATGGACTTTTGGTAACTCTACATGGATCTTGTCGTGCCCCTACTGATATGGAATCTTTTTTCCGTAGATGTTTTGTGGTCTTAGAAAAAATTATGCCCATTCGTCCATCCCTTATCCAAAGCTTTCTTTCAACCAGTACTCTGGTCTTTAGATGTCCACGCTACCAGAAAAGAGTCCTACACAGTCTTCCAACACCCCGTCTAAGTTAAGCTAAGGGCATAGTGCGAGAGAACATATTATTCCCTATTCAGAAGTCATACCCAGAATTAGGGGACCAGGTTAGACACTAAGAGTCAAAGAATGCATATTGTCATGCGGAACTCGAAGAATTAAGTTAAAAACCTGAAGCTTCTAAAATCATCTTTCTCGATGAAGTTCCTATGGAAATTAGGTAAATTAAGGCCAAGTCAAAACCACTCTCTACTTCTATTCATAACTCAGTTCAGAACTCAATAACTTTCCACTTTGCATATGCTAGATATGCAAACGAAATGCAGATGCATATGAGGTGCAAGATGATTTTCTTCTCTTTTTTATGAATGCACGAATGATATGCAAAGTAAAGAGATCTTTTTAACTTTTACCCATCCCATAATTCTTGCATAATATTTACAAAAATACGTAAAAGTACAAGCTATGGGTAAGTATAAATGCAATATATACATGCCCCCCTTTTTTAGCGTGTATTATGTCCTCATAGCACAAGAAGCAACGAAAGATATAGCTCGTGCTAAGCGTAGGAGAGTGAAAAAAAAAGTATAGAAGTCAACCATCCCCCTATACTTAGGCTCTGGTCAGTCCTAAGTATAAAAGAAGATCAAAAAATGGAGCGGTCGAGCTCAAGAACAGGAAATGGATGAGTATAAATAGGGTGGGCATCGATCCCCCCTATACTTAGGCTTTGGCTAGCCTAAGTATAGACATGGTTGAGTATGAGAAACAATGGGATCTGGAGGAAATACAGATCGAGTAGGGAGCGAGGAATAGAAAATACAGATGGCATCGGTCCCCCCTCTATACTTAGGATTTAGCCAAAGTATAGGAAGAAAATATACAAGGGGACCGATGGGGGCAGGGGAAGGGTGGCTGATGATCAAGGAGGTTTACGGGTGAACTTTTTCGAAGCATGTGGTGGAAGGGAATATTGATAGAAAGAAGATGAATCATAAGATTCCCAGCCATCGTCGAAGCTGTCATTGGAAGAATAATACTTAAAGGTCATGTCACTCCAACTATTCTTATTCTTGAGTTGCTTTCTCAGAGTTCGTTCAGTTTTCGGGTCAATCAGTTCATCCTCTGAATATTCAGATGAACAAGTATCAGTCTGGTCATGATAAATTGTTCCGGTGTAATTAATAGGACCACGGGAGCCGACCCTAGAAGAAGAGTACCAGGAAAAATCCAACGTGGGTCGACATACGACTGCTTGTTCGGATTAGGTTTCTGAACTACTGAACCGTTCTCACTCGCAATGATCGTATTCTCCAAACCTGATGATGAATCCTCAGATGATTCCTTTTCCGAAATGTTGAAGGTGACATTCTTAGTCAGTTCAGGAGGTATTCTTTGTGAGGTACTGACCGTAGGTTCCTTATCAAACGAGTCTCCAAATAGATTGTAATACTCTTGTTGGGTCAACACATGTCCCCGAGTAGGTGTTCTTTGTTGCCTTTCCGTATGTGGACTTAAGGAGATCTGAAATAACTTTGTTCGAGTGTGGTGAATCGGATGTGTCTCGATTGATTCCATTCATCTTTGTAGCCTCGTCGGTCATTACATAAGATGTTTCTCCTTCGATTTTGGTTTGTGATAAGTGGAGAGGTCTAGGCAAGTGAGGGTTCCTCTATGTCATGACTGTTGGTTTCTTGTTCGGTGGTCTCAAGGTTCGAGAATTTGATTGACTTGGTTTGGGTTCAAGAATATAATGTCTTAAGTCTCGTAGATAATAGTCGTTCTCGCGGAAGCTAGAAACGACTTTCCCAAAATAATGGGAGACTGAGATAAATCTCCTCGGTGTTCAATGTCCAGGACAATGAAGTCCACTCTATGTGCGACACCTTGATAAATAATGACGATAGAAAAAATTCCTCCCGATATTTTCGTGGATCGGTCGGGAAATGAAATGATTACTCGGTTCTTTGTGAGTGGTTCGAGTTCGAGTCGGTCAAATACAGACTTCGGATAATATTTAGGGTAGAATCATCGTCAATCCGAACATTATTAAACTCAGTATTCTTAATTTCACATGTCACATTGATTGACCATTTGACTTTACAGACCTCTCTCGTCTCGGTCAGCACCATTGAACTGGTCATAGTAATAAAATGATATTCGGTTCGAGATCTTTTCTTTCCCATCTTCTTAGATGTTAATCGACTCTTCACAAATCTCTGAAGATTGGGTACATACTCTATGACCTTGATTAATGGAAGCTCTAAGATCATACTTTTACAAAATGCTTCCATATTGATGTTATCCGATTTTTTTGAATTTTCTACTTTTTTATTTTGGAAATTTTCAATATAGTCATAATGATGGCCAGTAGAGTAGACTGGTCAGGTGTATATGGTGTCTGTGTGTGGAAATCAAGCACATGATGTGCTTCAGGTTCACTATGTGATCTTCTTAGTTCCTCTTGGTTGATTATCATGTCTTTTACTGTTCGGATGACATTATCAAATCGTTCTGTCCAAACCTCGGTTCTCTTATTGATCTGAGGTATGTCATCCACTATCGTATCATGACTTGGATTTGAGTGACTATGCTCAGTATACTATGACATTGGCATTTTCTCCTGAACCGAGATGTAGTCAGTCTCTGACACTCTGTGATCAGGGTCTGGTCATGAGTCCTATTTCTTTGACTTTAAGTGTCATCAGTGTGGTCAAAGGAAAAGTGATCATTCTCGGTCTGTGATTCATCTCGAGTAGAGGATGGTTCAAACAGTGAATCATTACACGTAATCGAGAATTGTGTTCCTCTATTAAAGTCGGTAACGCATGTATTCATCGTCGAATTTGCTCGCTCCATTGTGTCTGTATAGTACGTTTTCGGTTCTGTGAGTGGTTCGTATCTCAAAGTTTCAACCAAGGGTGGGTGAGTGGGTGAAAAGAATGATGGTTGTGGAGGAACTACTTCAAACAGAGGGTTTCTCTGAAAAGAAAGTGGAAATGAAGATAAGGAATTTGTCATGTGAGCGCGACCCACAGAGTCTGGATATGAATGCCAGTATTTCGTCGTCTTCGAAGCGAATGATAAAATTGATTCGTGAAACCACGATCTGTGTGTAAAAGTACACTTTTACGCAACTCAATACACAAATGCAAACCATGAATTCACCAACTCAACTCAGTGAAGGCCACAAAGGTTCGGCAAAAATATCTTGTCTATTTTAGTTGGTGATAAATGCAAAATTTTGAAAGAGTTAACAAGTTGTCAGGTGCCAGTATTTCCCTAGAGATTATTCCGACTTTTACGACTAGTTGCACCCACTTTCAGCCAGTATGGGAGTAAGTGTGAACCGTATAACTACGGCTAACCGTTACTTGAGGACGAAGCCTTACACAGTATCCTCTAAACTTCCCACTCTGTTAAGGAAATCCGGACCGTTTACCGGCTACCTGTAGATCCTCACTGAGAAATTGCTAATCGTTTTTGTAGAACCAGTAGTCAAGTTGAAAATTCTGGCTTGGCACTATTCTAGTGTTCGTCTCTTTCTCACTTGCAAGTAGATTCAAACAATGATGGGGTTGCTCTCCTGCAAACAATGATATTCAATTTTGTCTGATTTCAATTAGTCAATACTGTTAGCAGTCCCCTTATTTTAATTTGGTTATCACTTTGAATTTTGAGTAGGGATCAATACACGTCTACACGGGGATTTTAATTCCCTTTATTACAATGTAAATGAAAACTGAGGGAGAATCGAAAAAATCGTGCAACGGAACACGCGATGATGAATGTTGAATTAGTGATACTAACAGTGCATCCTCGCAACATGCAATATGCTAAACATAATTGAAATTTCCCTAAATGCATACATGGGAAATCGCACCTAGAATGAATGTCTATTAGTGAGTGATAGAACAATTTAATTTTGCTAAATCAAGATCGATCTAGTGCATATTTAAGTGCAGTGTGGTCCTGATCCTATGAGTACAAAAAATCCCAATAGTTGTAATAGCCGCAATGCAAATCTAGGACTAGAACCGCTCAAGTTGGGCCCCACCCTCAACGGAGAGTGAAATAGGTTCGACACACTACATAAAAAAGTCCGATCTCTTTACATACGCGAGAACCCGATCAGGAACCGCTGTAAATGATTAATTAATTATAAATAAGAGAAAAACACTCTCTCTCCAAAAATTAAATTCCTCGTGTGTCCAGTCGCTTCGAGTTGCGTCAGCTTCCAAGAAATATACTCCAAGTCCATCGAGTTTCCTCGCAGAAAAAATAAAAGATTGAATATTAGAGATGGGTTCATCGAAAAATATTCAAAAATAAAGAAAATATTGGGAAAAATAAATGGAGAAACAAATATAAGAAGAACAAGAGGCCAAACTATCCATGGGTAAAAAACCTAAAAACTTGATTTTCTAAAAATAACTTAAGTTGTGCCTCCCCAGCAACGGTGTCATTTGAAGAATCTGTGAATCACCATGGTTAATGTAGTGGAATGAACTTTGAATTCGTTGCCGGCAGGCAATTCACGATTGATCAAAACGACCACTAATTTTAATCTTGAAATTAAAGCGAGCGACCAATTTTTTTACTTACTAAGTCCAAGATCGAACTCAGGGAGGCAATTGTCTCCTAGGTTGCTTCAAAGTTGATCCAGAAGTTAGGCTTTCAGAGAGGTATTTTTTTAAAATGCAATTAATGAATGATATGCAATTTTGGCGAAGTTCAGGGACTAAAATGTAATTTTTATTCAAACAATGTCCGAAAATTCTGAAACTTGACCGGAATGTGAAATATGATGAAATTAGACTACTGTAATTTTTTAGAAATTTTAGATGCACTAGTAATTAATTATGAATTAAATAATGCAGGTCAGGTGATTTTAAGTTAATTAATTTTATAAATACCAAATATCAATATTTTCCAGAATTAATTTATTCTAGATAGGTCTATGTGAGAGATATCTAGAATAATTTTTAATTCTTAAAAATACTAAGGGAAGAATTCATTAAAAATAAATTACTAGAATCATCACTTCTTTTATTATGACCTCGATATGCGTGCAAATGAGATGTGGGCACAGAGTTCTTAGCCGATGCTTATTCGAAACTTGGGCACATTGTAGAACAACTTGAAATCTATCTAATTTGAATTTTTGGGATTTTTAAGATCAACAAAAAATTAATATTAATCTCAGAGCAAAAAACGGGTAAACTACGCAAGTTTTCACCAAATTAATTATCATAAATAATCCACTGATCACAAAAATATAAATAAATGCTCATTAGAAAGAAAATGAATTGCTCTACAACCTATAACTTTTGTAATTAAAAATGATGTGAAATGAAGGTTCAAATAAATGTCCAAACATAGGGGTATGAATGCAAAACAAAAAATAGAAGAACATAAAAAATAGCACATAGGGGTGCTTCTTTAATTACCAAATCTTCCAAGGGTCTCCACAAAATTTTCACAGTGAAGCACGTACGTCGCACGTGATGCTTTATCTGCAGGGCCTTCGTTGTAATTCCCAAGGACTCCAGGGGCTTTGTTGAAAAATCTCCACCAGGACACGTGCAAAGCACGTGCCTGCTTGAAATAGACTTCGACGTTATTCCCAAGACGGTTGGGGGGACTTCTGCAATAGATCAGCAGGCCCACGTGCAAAGCACGTGCTGGGACTAGGTTAAGGGGTTTCTGGCTAGCTCCTGGCGACGGCATGCGCGTGCTGTGAATTGTCGTTGACGAGCGGATGGACGTGGTGGTGCATGCCTCGTTGGCAGAGACCGTTGTAGTGGTACTCGATGCGTGGAGTCGTGCTTGAGGAAAGTCTGCTCCTGCAGTGGAGATGGTTGATCGGGGAAGACTCACGAGGCGATTCTGGTGAGTCTCCATGGCGGGCGATGGCAGACGCTTGTTGGTCGCTGGAGTCGAGCGACAGGGGCGACCAAGTCTGGAGGCGAAGGCGTGCAGGCACGGCTGGCAAACCCGGTAAGGAGGGGCGGTGTTGCGGATGGACCAGGTAGAGGGTGAAGGTGCGAAGGCAGACAGGTGTGAAGGCAAAATGAGTGGGGGCTCCTCTGGTGACGTGAAGCGATGAAGGTGGTGGCCGGTGGTGGTGATGCTCATCCCCATCGGTGGAGGAGCTTGGTGGAGGCATATATGCGAGTGAAGGGAGGCAGAGCAGAGGTGAAGAACGGAAATGGAAGGGAGAAGATGGTGTAGTGGGTGTCGAAGCCAGAAACAGAGGATTGGGGAGAAGCAGAGGAAAGAAGAAATAGGAATGTGGATTCGCTTGGGGTTAAGGAGAATGGTGGTCCTCTCGCGATCTTCGCCTGCAGAGGCCCGACGGAGGAAGCTTCGCTGCTGATGCTTCTTGGAGCAGTGGCACATGGAGGTGCCCATGTGGATCGCGCACAAGGAGGATCGTTGTCAGAGGAATGCGGCTGATGTCACCAGCCGTCGTGCCCGGCTCTCTTTCCCTCTCTCTCTCTCTTGTTATGTCAAGGATGGTGAAGAACGGCGGAGGTTGGATTCTTTGTACGTGATGAGTTTATATAGGAGAAGCAGAGAGGTACAACCGGCGAGGAGGGTGGGTTGTTGGAGATTACCTATCTAGGGATCCACAAGAATCACGGATCTACAAGGAATCTAACGGTCTCGATTTCAAGGCAAATGGTGGTCGGAATCGGGCTAGAAAAAGCTGAGAAAATAACTCATGCGACGGGAATCAAGTCTGACCCAACTGAGAGGAAGGGTTGACTCGGTTCAACAAACCCGGGGTGCTCAATCAGAAAATTCCATTTCAAAAATCAAATGATATTAAATAAAAATGGTAAATGATTTTAAAATAAAATGAATAAAATGAAAAATGATTTTTATTTTTCAAACTATTTTTCTATGATTTTTAATTACTTTAGTAATTAAGGAATACCGTATATACATAATAGTGTATTATATATGGTGTTTCCCCAACTCACATGCCTCGCACTGAAAGGGCTTCAGAGCAGAGAGTTTAGGAAACATCATGGAGATGGCCTTGGCAGAGGAATGTCCAAGGCGTCGATACCATAGGAGCGGATCTTCGGAGATAGATGCAGCACCAACAAAATTGGAGTCTGAGTGTATGTCAAGGTAATATAGGTCGTTCTTCTCATGACCCCCACCAAAAATCTGCCTCGTCCGAATGTCCTGAAAATAACAACAAGACTCATCAAATATCACACGACAATGAAGCTCAACACAAAGCTTGTGAACTGACAACAAGCTAAGAGGAAGATCAGGAGCACAGTGAACCCCCAAAAGTCGGAATTTGGAAGAGGATTCCATAGTTCCGACAGTAGTAATCTGTGATTGAGTCCCATTTGCGACTCAAACTGACTTCACAGAGGTAGATGGTATGGAAGAGGTGAGCAGACTACCTTCTCCAGTGAAATGAGTAGAGAGGTTGGAATCAATAATCCAAGCTGGAGTAGAAGTGATAGCAGAGTTGGCTATTGTACCTGAAGGAGTGGCCAGAGCAGCAGTTGTAGTGTTACTAGTGGTGGTAGGTCATGGAGTCTGAAGGATCTACATTAGGCGGGAGTAATCTGCATCATTAAGATGAACAATCTTGCCACTGGAGGTAGGCGATGCTTCTTCTACATCATAGGCATCCTCATAAGCATTATTGGTGTGATAAGAAGGTACGCCAAACTTCTGCCAGCATCGTTCAGCCGGGTGGTTCCACCTACCACAGTGAGTGCATGGGGCAGTAGAGTCTCGCCCACGACCACGACCAAAGTCACGGCCTCGTCCAGATTCCCGTCAACAGCCACGACTTGGATCGAAGAGCAAAAGAGGTCATTTGTGCAAAATGGTATTTTTGGGATATTCTATGTACATAGAACAATGATGTTTTGGGGTTTTGTATTTTTTTGTGATTTTAAATTAAGAGAAAAATCGAGAAAAATTACATAAGTTAAAGAACACAGATTTACACATTAATCAATTTTTTTGGATTTTTAATAAATAAGATAATAGGAAAATAAAATAGATACGGGAGATATTTATAGAGAATCACAAGGGACACTTAGACCCGGTCAGTTTCTTTGATTTCAGTCTCATTTTGGCTTTGGATTTTGTAAATTTTATTAAATCTTTCATCAAAGAATATAAATGGAAAAGAAATAAAAAAAGGTGAAGTATGTACATAAAATACAACAACAAAGAATTTTCCCACAATTAAGTAGGGCCGGCTACATGGATTCTTTGCCTCTATTCAGATCTATCATGGATCAATCTCGGGCTTATATCCCTAAAACTAAGATCCCTTCGTATAGTCTATTTCCAACACTTCATGGGTCGTCCTCGCCCTCTCTTAGCCGACTCAACATCCCAACACTCGCATCTCCTAATTGGTGCATCAGCTGATCTTCTTTGCAAATGACCAAACCATCTTAAGCGGTTTTCTCGCATCTTATCCTCGATCGGAGCTACACCAACTTTCTTTCTAATTGCATCATTCTGAATCCGATCATTCTGTGTGTGTGTCCACACATCTACCTTAGCATTTTCATTTCTGCTACAGCCATTCTCTGCACATGTCTATGGTTCACAGGCCAACATTTAGATCCATAGAGCATAGCAGGTCTCACAGTTGCTTTGTAAAACTTTCCTTTAATTTTTAAAGAAATTTACTTATCACATAGGACAACAGAGGCTCCTTTCTACTTTAGCCTACCTGCATTTATTCTATTAGTAACATCTCCATCAATTTCCCCATCATGTTGCAAAATAGATTCCAGATATCTAAAAGAATCTCTCTTCTGAATGTTATCGTTACCAATCTTCACCTCGACAAATGGACGGCTTCAATAGTTGAGCGACCTGACATGAATCCGAATTGGTTTTCTTTTACGTTGGAAACTTGCCTCAATCAAGGTCTTAATGACGGTTTTGGCCACCATTTCGGTATCGACCAAAACAGAATTTCGGTGGAATTTCGATCGGAATTTCGATCATTTCGGTCATTTTTTGTACTAGGACATCCATATTTCGATCATTTCGATCGAATTTCGATTTTGAATGGATATCGATATTCGACAGAAATTCGACCGAATTTCGCTGAAATTTGAGGCCATGGCCTCAACGTTCTTTCGATCGCACATTCTCAAATTTTCACAGTGTGACTCATCAGCTTGATACCTCTGTAACTTGAACAATTTGAATGTCTCCTTTATTCTTATAAAGAGGCACCACGATACTCCTCCAATCTTCAGGCATTTCTTTGCTTCGCCAAACAACATTGAATAGATTCATAAGCCAAGTCAAACCACGCTCACCTAAAACTCTCCATACTTCTACAGGGATGTCATCTGGTCCTACACCTTTCCTAGGTCTCATAACCTTCAAAGCCTCCTCTAATTCCTTTCTTTGTATCCGTCTATATCTTACACGATTCAAGTAACTTTCACTACTAGCTAGATCACACAAAGTGATCTCACTATTTCCTTCCCCATTGAAAAGTTTATGGAACTACTG
This sequence comes from Ottelia alismoides, assembly GCA_037367405.1. NCBI lineage: Eukaryota > Viridiplantae > Streptophyta > Magnoliopsida > Alismatales > Hydrocharitaceae > Ottelia > Ottelia alismoides. Next base: position 590,239 of record JAZKJV010008662.1, read on the forward strand.
CTCCCATCTAGTCTCTATATCCTTCTGAGTAACAAGCACATGACCTTTCCTGTCCTTAATGCATCTCACTTGAGAAAGGTCTTTGGTCTTTCTTCCTATTTCTTTGGCCAACCTGAATATGTCCTTCTGGCCCTCCTAAGAGTCGAGATTTTTATACAAAACTTCATAAGCTTTTGACTTAGCTTCGCTTACAGCCTTCTTTGCTTTCTTCTTCTCTATTTTGTAGTCTGTGACAGTTTCCTCTGTTATATCCTTAGACATAGCTTTAAAGCATGATCTTTTAAGTTTTAGCTTCTCTTACACCCCTTCACTCCACCACCAAGCCTCCTTTTGACCTGGAGCTCCTCCCTTTGACTCGCCTAGCATCTCTTTGGCTACCTTTCGGATACAAGATGCCACTGCCTCCCACATCTTGCTTGCACTTCCGCTACAATCCAAGATAAGTCTTCTAAAACTTTCTCCTTGAAGCTCGATAGCTTCAGCGGAAGATTTCACCATGTAGTTCTAGTGATTTTAGGAACCCTCCTTTTCTTGATTAGCCCCTTTATTTGTACGTATGTACATAAAATATCAGATCAAAAATCACTAAAACACAAAATGCATAAAAGAGGCCCAAAACCCAACGTTTACATATGAGCTCCGATTTTTATGAAATTCACCTTGTTTTGAAGGTCTTTAAATGTATAATACTTCAAAAGTGAGTATACCAAAATCAGACATTGTAAGAGGAATATATGCACGCTTTAGTTTGTCTATCTTGAAATTAGGATTTTATCTCACGGGCCAACTATCTGAGTTCGTAATTTTTTGTATTTTTCCTTTAAACTTGTTGGTAATGTATACACAATGAAGTTGATTTCATGTCAATTGGAGTTAGCATGATTTAATTAAAAATGCATGAAGATGGATAAAAAAAGTGAAGATGATTATGAATGCAATTATGCATGCTAAAATGCAGATATTAATTCGGAGTGCATGAATGGTAAAATTGCAAAATAATTGATGAAATGCAGCTAATTACTCGGTAAAGAAGCTCTATTTTCATCTTTTAGTGTGATGAATCACGGATTTATCACAGGTCCTTAGTGAAGGGATCCGATTAGCTGCATCTCGATGGGATCTTTGACACCTCGAATCTTCCATGTTGTCTCGAGCAGCCCGTAAACAATCATCTAACGCAGTAGCTCCAGCAAAGAACCACCACAAAAATCGCAGGCCCCGTCGTGGAGGGATGTGGTGAACTGGAGCTCTCAACCGTTCATGTTGTCATCCAAGTTGATGATAATGATATGGATTTCCCCAGAAGGACTCGCCCTCTCTTGGACTTGGCTTCCTCTGCCTCGTTTGCAACCAACTGACAGACTCTAGGTGGAGTTCTCATTACATGTGATGTCATTGGACATCAACCACGACAGGATCTAAAAGAGCATCCCACAACAGATCGTGATTGGGGACAACACATAGAGAATGGGCATGGGAGCAAAGGACTTACTGACCAAGTATGGGGATGTGCTCGTAGGGCTCGAGAGTATGTCTAAAGTCGATGATGTGGTTGGATGGGGAGAGGATACTCCATCTTCTTATTACTCTCAACAACAACAGCTACCACGCGACAGCGACGGAGATAGGAAGTGCTGGAGTGTGGATAATTAGTTTGGTCAAGGAGGGGTGTGTGCATGTGATGGGAGTGGATATTTTTCTATTATTGATGGAATCTGTTTACTTTAACGATCAATTGGACGGAGTTGACCACAGGGTCTGTAGTGTAAGAGTTAGCAACTTTATGGGGTCAAGGGGATAGTAATGATGTTTATAAGGTCGAGTAGGTAATTTACAAAGATTCTAGGTTTTATGGGACAAAAACCCCTAAACTTTAGTAATAAAATCATATAAACATGGTTATATGCTAGCATTATCAATAAATAATATAAACATGGGGTATACGTAAGCATTATTCTCCTTGATACAAGTTATAAAAAATAGTAATAAAAACAAATATAAAAGTAAGTCATATATGAACTCCATCTAGAATGGGGATTGAATATATGGTCTATGTGACACCACCAGGGTTCAAATACTCAGCAATACACATCCACACATACGATTTGGTGGTATTCGAAACAGGATAGGTATCAGTTGTTCATACAAATCCGGTCTTGATATGGTTTGAGATACAGTTTTCGATCAGACTCTCATACACTTTCATTCGCTTTTTCTGATTTCAGATACATGATCTCCTATTCAAATTAAGAAAATAAGTAACCTATTGTGTAGTACTCGTCGAGACCTCCAACGACACTAAGAACATCAAAATCCAACATCGGACGAGAGAATTATGATCGTTTTACGATCGTGGAGCACTAAACGGACTCGGACTCAAACCGGATCTGGAATCGGGTCTGTTTAACCAAATATGGGTATAAAGGAAGGACTAAGCACGAGTTTGACAATCAGACCTCATTTTCTCAACTCGGGTCACCGGAGCTCCTCCCCAGAGCTCACCTGGTAGCAGTCATGTTGTCGTCAGAGTCGCTAGAGTGGTCCGGATGTTGATTTTTGTGTCATAGAAATCACAGATCAGGTATGTACGTTCCCGGAGATGTGCATGCAGATGTGTTGGTGTGTGTGTGGTGGTGGTTGGAGTTCAGATCCTCACATTACTGCTATTCTTCTTCTCCTTCTTTCCCTTTATCCCCTTCGTCCATGACAATGAGTATTTTCCTTGGCTTTCTTTTTTCCCTACCTTTTCATGTAGTAGTAATCAGTAGAAATTGAGGGTTCAGGGGCTACATGTTCACCTCTTTGCACCATGCATCTGAACCTCACTCCCCATTCCTAGTCAATCCCCTGGTTTGTTTAAAAACATATTTCCTTGTTGTTTTGCAGTGCTTAACTAGTGGATTTTGGGGCATCTGATTTTGTTTATGGAAGAAGAAAGATGCATGCATATCTTTGGAGATGTTGGGCATCAGCAATGATGACTAGTAGTATTATTGATTTTGTAATAGTGATTTCCACCTTCCTTTACAATGTCCTATGACTGAGATCGATTGCAAGCCACATTTTCAAGTTTCCGTGGGAATAACCTTCAGAATTTCCTTGTCTGGTGATAGGAAAATCTGAATATGTGCGGGAATGCCATTGAGAATGGAAGTTGATGCAAATTGGTAAAGACCCCAAGGATGATGGTTCTCCTTTGTTGGTTGTTTATACTCTTTGATCGAGACTTTTATCCTTATGTGTCATGATTGTGGTGCGAGGAGCCAGATCTGAATGTGAAATAGAATCTGCGTGAGGAGCAAGATCCGAATGTGGACCCGAATCCATGCGAGCCAGCTCCAAATGAGAAATCAAATACGTGCGAGGAACCAGATGTGTTTGAAAATAGGAATGCGGAAGCTATTTGATAAACAGAGCATAAAGAACAGAAAGATAAGCTTAATACAAAGATTTTTACGTGGAACCCTACTGCATAAGGAGTGGGATGAAACCACGTGAGAAGGCTTCAAAGGACCATATGTGTGTATTGCTTTTCTCACTGGATACAGAGGGTGAGGGACTTCTTATATAGCCCACACCGAGTCTCCACATCTCACAACTGGTAGATGTGGGACTAAAGACTTGGATGTAATAAATGGATCCTGGAGTGATCCATTTACCCATCTACAACTCAAGTGACACATAACTCAAATACTCCAACACTCCCCCTCAAGTTGGAGCATGCAATGTTCATCTTGTACAAACAGAAAGAAATATCAACTCATGCTACATGACACTACGGACAATATCAACTCAACACGCATAATTGTTTGTTGTTGTCGAGGGCATTGCTTCTCATGTTGTGTAGGAGAGCAGAACGAATGGGAGTGTGAGTTAACCGAATCTCCTCGTCGAAGAGCATGTGCTCAGCATTGCGCATGTCAGAGTCACTGCAACTGAAGAATAAGTCTCCACTTGGAGAACTCTTGCCCGCCGTAATATGTGGACAACTGCTCGGTCTCTGAAAGGGCTGAATTGAAAAGAGTCGTAGAGTGCAATCCTCACCGGAGTCCATGGTCACTGTAGAATGGAGTCTAAAAAGACTCCTCATCGGAGAACTGGGTCTCTCCCATCTGACTCAGATAAAGGTACTCTACTCTGGAGTCCCTATGAAACCACATGAAAACCCTAGCCCACATGGCATAGAGAATGGGACCTCTAGTCTAGAGTCCCCATGGATCACATGATAATCCTGGCCGACAAAACAAGAATGATGGGACAACAAATAATGATGGCAAACATATGCACATCTGAAAAAGACCGCATACATGTGTGTATCTGAGACTGAAGACTCGGAACTAATCTGACATAGCCCGAAACTGAACTGTGGAGTCTGAACATCTGGTTGGTTTGCAATTTGAAGAATTTGAATATGGAACAGACCTGCGACTCTACACAATACTCCCCCTTTCTCCCATACATGTCGGAAAACAATGGCATCGACAAAGTTGAGAGAAGACAATAAAGTGGAGAAAACAAAACATAAATGAGCCGTCACACATTTTTTCAGCTTTTCTTCTTCTCTTTTTTTGCAATTTTTTTCGTATACGTTTTTTTTTACGCACCCTCTTTTTTGTGTTTTTTTCCCGGCTCGATTTGGGCCTAAAGATGCAGCCTCCTCAAAAAAATTCCCCATCCCCCTTTTTCTTCACTTGGACCGAACGATTGTAGCCCATCTCACTCTCTTTTCCATTTTTTTAAAAACTCGGTTGTCACTTGGGCCTTCACAACATTTCCCCTATCCTTTTTTTAAAATAAACCGAGCATGCCCCACTTGGAATTATTTAGGGTTCCCTGCCGATGGGAACCCCTTTGCTCACACAACACCACCACACAATGGGGGCCCTTGTTGCATTGAGTGTCACTGCCTTTGAGCGACATCGCCTGGAGTCATCGTCGCTGGGGGACCCACCGATGGGGAGAGCCTCTATCGTTGGTCATGGTGGTTGGAGCAGCACGAGGCTCAGAGGAGCTCCTTGGAGAGGAAGGAGCGTCGTGGAGGAGAGGGAGGAGCGCCGCCGAGGGGGGGGGAGGAGCATAGCCGAGAAAAGGGTGACGTCGCTGGAGCAGATATGCGGCACTGCCTCCTCCCCCCTTTTTTTCGTTGATCTGTGGGTGATGCCCTCACGCGAGGGCTTGCTGCCTGGAGTTGCACATCTTGTAGCTTGTCCTACCATCGCTTGGGGAGATGGAGAAATGCCTGGAGGACTCCTCCTGGAACTTCAAGAGTCGCCTCTTGCTAAAGGGCGATTAGGACGCACATGTTGGAGTCCGAGTGTGCGCCAGAATCTGCCAGGAGGTAGATGATCGGCTTTACCTGGAGCGAAGAAGTTGCTCCAGCTTGAAAATGCTAGAAGGTTGCGGTAGCCTGGAATCTTGACCACGATCTGGAGTGCTGAAGCGTTGCACTTGGGAACTACGAAAGGCACGGGGCTGCTCCTAGGAATAGGACATGGCCGAAAAGGGGATCTCCTCCTCAGATCTTCAGGAATTTGATGGTTGAGATGTCATAGCAACACATAAAAATGAACTCTGTTGCGGCATTAGGGATTGAATCCACGAGTGTTATCTTGAATTCGGGTTTCAAAGAAAACCCTAGAGCATGATCTTGAGCTTGAATAAATCCTCATAAAAATAGATCTTCAAGAATGAACAATAATCGAATCTCAAGTAAAAAGAATAAATCATGAAAACCTCAAGAATCGGACCTGCTCTGATACCATGTTAGAAAATAGGAATGTGGAAGAAATTTGATAAACAAAGCATAAAGAACAGAAAGATAAACTTAACACAGATTTTAACATAGAACCCTACTCCCTAAATAGCGGGACAAAACCACGTGAGACGGTCTCAAAGGGCCATATGTGTCTACTGCGTTTCTCATTGGATACAGAGCATGAGGGGCATCTTATATAACCCTCAATGAGTCTCCACGTATCACAACTCCTAGATGTGGGACTAAAGACTTGGATGTGGTAAACGGATCGTAGAGTGATCCATTTACCATCTGCAACTCAAGTGACGCATAACTCAAATACTCCAAAAAGATGCAAATGTGAAATCAAATCCATGCGAGCCGGATCCGAATGTGGATCTGAATCCGTTCGAATGAGGAACCGAATCCGTGCGAGGATCCGGATCCGAATGTGGACCTGAATCCGTACGAGGAGCCAGATATGCGGCATATAGGCTATAGCGCAAGGGATACCCTCTACGTGTGTATACACATGCCTTTTTTGCCGTAGAGATAGAGAGGGATTTGGTCAAGAGAATAAGAGTTGGAGTGGGAGTGGGAGAGATCGAGAGAGAGAAAGAGATGAGAGAAGAGGGATACATTCAAACAGAAAAAAACTTGTTGTTGTACATGGGAATGGGAATTGGAAGTGTGGTGTACGAAAATGAATATGAGAGTGGGACCCTCAAGTCATGTCACTTAAGTGATGAATATTGCACCCTTACCCTTGATGACTTTTCAAATCACAAAAGGTGTCCATTCCACATCATCCAAATGGTAAAAATATCACCACACACCTTAAGTAAAGTGATTCTTAGGAAGACCTTGGTTTGAAACAAATTTCCAGGAATGGTAGAGGGTTGATTCTTATTTTCCCATGAGTTGTGAAATTTTGTAAACACATACTTGCTATGAGTTATACAAAGTCCCCTCAAGTATAATTAATGTGAGACCGGAGACATCATTTAAGTTATAATCTTTTACAAGTGCCCTTGGTGGCTTTGTAAAATGGGTAAGGTCCGTGAGTTTGATTTATTTATCATAAAAACTATAATTATGTGGAAAACAAAATGACGAATAAATTAATCTATCATGTAGGATTAAAATGTATGTATGTAATTAACTTCATGTACATATAATCGAATGTACAACCGTCATCATTAATCGGAATGTTGCCATTTGTACTGCACAATTTATATACTCCTGGCATGTCAATGTTTAGCATCGATATTTGTGGATTTTCTTAGTAGTAATTTGGATTATCATAGCAATTTATTTCCATTATTAGATCAATCAACATATGTGATCTACATTACTCCGAAATTCTTGAGTTAATGATGTAAGTGATGTGATACTAATTATGAAGATTGAGATATTTGTTATGTGACGGGGATGTAGTCCCCTCATGCTTTGTGTGTCTCCACGGATTTCCTTTCTCGTGTTGAGGTTTCGCATACGGATATAGTTTCTATGTTGCCTTGTGTGGCGGTGCAAGGGATAGGAATGCACCCTTGGATCAGTGGGTACATGACTAGACAACCACAACCCCAGTGTCTGTGTTGGTTGGGGAACACGTAGTCTAATTGTGCCCCGATGTAGTTTCAATGGTTGCACGACGGCATTCGAGGACGCGTAGCTGCTAGACTTGTCTTCGCATTTCCGTCATATTAATACGGGAGGGCAATTAGAGCTAACTACTCAAGTTGGTTTCTCGTACAGGTTCTATGAAGAGAGATCTGTGATGTGGTTAGTGAAGGAAGAGTTTTACCATTTTTTTCCAGTAGTCGGAGAAAAACAGAAGGTAGTCGTAGGTCTTTCCAACTACAGTGAGTGAGTGGTGAATCAGATCCTATAATCAAATCTTGTGTTCTACCTTGTGCCATGTCGTCGTACTCTTGCCGACGAATAGTTGATCTTAGCTTATCATGGTTCAAATCAAACATTGTATCTCATTTGTAATGGATAGAACTTAGTTAGGATACATATAAATATATTAATAGCTCCAATATAATTTAAATGTGAACCTAAATGACAGAGATACCTTGTAGAGTGTTCACTTCCCTTTCAATACTTATTAGAAATCACTTTTCCCATTGGTAGTTGCTTTCCTTATAGTAACGGTTTCTTGTGTACAATTTTACCTCTTTTTAGTTGTTGTTTTGTATCCATATTGAATGCATTACTCAAAACCTATTTGCATGAAATTGGCAGGTTCACGTGAGCGGTAGCAGCAACAGTAGGCGGCTTGTAGGTTAACAACAACGACTAGTGGTGCAGTAGTTTTTTTTATTTTGTTTTCTCGTACATGTATAGATTTTTAAGAGTCATGACGTGTATGTACACGTTATTGATTTTTGGTACATTGTACATTTTTTGTGGACACTGATGCAAATCGAAATTCATGGAAAATTTAGTTGGTTTTTTTTATTTACTATTATCTTGCACGTATTGTAGAACATTGGTATTTTGGATGTAGAATCGAATGTGTGGATGTGTATTGTTGACCATCTGGACCCTAGGGGTGTCACAATCTATGCGGATCGAGTAAGCATAGAGTGCACAACGCACTGCATAGAGAATATTGCTCAATCCACCTACCGCATAGGAATATGTGACTGCATATACGATTTATGCAATCATGAATCTTGAACGATATTCAAAAGATCAAGTAGGAGACCCTCTTCACCAAAACTCTTTCCAAGAATCACTTTGGGTAGTGTTGCTCCGAGCATGATTGGCATCTACACTCCAACTTGAGGGGAACTACAGAAGTTCTCTGCTAGGGTTTGGTTTATTTTTGCTTAGTGTTATTCTTATTCTTAAGGGTCTGCTTGTAACTTACGCACTAGCCTCTGTATATAAGAGATGACTAGGATTTTTATTGAAAGCAAGTTATACTATTTTCATCAAGTGCACTGACTCTAAGAACGATAAAAGAACAAAAACTCTAGGAATAATAATCCAACACTATGCCAGTAATGTACAACAATAAAAAGAGGGTATGTTATGACCGCACCTACTTAGTTACTGACACCACAGGTACCTTGCAATAAAAAAAGAGGGTATGCTGTAACCACACCTACCTGCATATAAATGTCAAAAAGTCTCCTTCCTTTATTTGGCTTCCAATTGTCTGATTCACCAAACATCAGTCTGACAGTGTAGTTTCCATTATATAAACCAAGACCATAGTATCGAATTGAAGATGGTGACAACCTTGCGCTTTGATATAGGTCAGGATCCTGTGTATTGCTGAATCGTGAAAGAGTGCTCTGAATATAGATAGGGATTTGAACATCCAAGAACCTTCCAACAGTGCTCACACCCCACTTAATGCCATTGGACACATTAAATGAAGCCGTAGAAAGATCAAAACTGTCTGTCACATAGGTAGGTCCGTTGTTTGCATTTACAGGCAATTTACCGCCACAGTTTATTGCAAACGAAGTCTCTGCAAATGGGACACTTTACCATAAACATAATGATCATCTTTGGCTCAGGTTTTCTAATATGATCTTCCAAAATAGATGCATCATGTGTATAGTAGTGAAAATGGTACACAAAAGAAACTAACGTATAGGAGAGTTGAGATGGCATGGGATGTTCCTTTGGAGGCATCTCCATCCAAGAGGTAGATTACTGTAACATTGTAGGATATCATCAACTTTAAAAAAAACCTTTATTAGTAAGTAAATTTGAAGCTTTGGGTTGAAAAAAAAAAGAACTTTCACCTATCACTTAAATTATCCATGAAAAAGTTGTTCGCCACGAGATTTCTGCCAAGAAAAAACAAGATCATAGCTTGGGGTTAGAACCAAGTGCTATAATGAATATACTACTACTATACTAATAAAATAAAGATGTTGAAAGAATATCGCAATAAAAACACTGCTTTAATAACTGTAACTAAATGAAGATTTGAAGATTTGAGCTGATTATATTCTTGCAATAATATAGTGAAAACGTAACAAAATCAACTTTCCTGAAGC